>OU744336.1:52885644-54135644 GCA_916610165.2 Gymnosoma rotundatum
AAAACGTTTCCTAATGTGTTAAGCATTAAAGCCATATTGATGTTTTTGAAAAATTGGTGCACAATCGTACTTTTCTATGAAAAGTTAAGAGGTCCATAATTCGGAAAATATGTTTGACCTCCAATTTTTTCACTTGATATTTTTTTCTTATTTTTTAATTTTCTATAGCTCCATATATTTGTTTTTCTGATTGAAATTACTTCATTGTTTCAAATGAAATTGAAAAATTGGATGAAGGCGTGTTATGGTGTTTGATACAACATTCTACTAAATTAAGTTAGCATTTGCAAAATTGTGTAGCATATTTTACTTATTACTGTATGTTTTGTTGGTGCAGACTAAAAATATGCTTCACAATTTTGCAAATGCTATGATGCAAGGCTATTTGCACAAGATTGTGAATTGGGCTATTATATTTTAACAGTAACATGTTCATACATACATACATAGGTTAGTTAGCTTATAGAGTTTTAAAAACATGATGGCGTAAATAGCCCATGTTGTAGATACTGACTCTGTTGTCAATATTATGGGATACTTTTGCTATAACATTAGGGCCAAAATCTGTCAAATAGTTCTGAAATAGTGACTTCTTTATTTCTAACTTTATCAGTGCTGTCTTATGAGGTCATACTAATAAACATTTTACACACACACGTGTTGACTTTGATTCCATTTAATAAAAATAGTATGATGATAAAACATAAAAATACTACATAGTATAAATAGCCTTATGGTGAATTTTGAAAGCGTTGCATTGACAGTACATACGTATACATATCGCTCATTTACTAATCCAACGACATAACTTAAAATTTTAGAGTTAGTCATACAGAATTATTCGCCAGTTCATTCTTTATATTGTGTATTCGTTTCGTCTTTTGTACTTTCCAGGTTTTAGGAGAATAAAACGGTTATTTCATCATAGACTTGTTATCTTTGATTTCATTTTATGTTTGGGAACTTTGTCAATAAAAACTACACATTTGAGTTGTGGAGTAAACTTCATAACATGAAGATCATATCGCTTTCTAAAATATCGTCACAATTCATTTTATGGCAGTATATGTACATACATATATGAAAAGGTGATCTTTTTAAAATGAATTTAGCATGTAATGTATTTTTTGAGTTATGGATGTGTTGACGAAAAATTTTATTAAGCAAAACTACGTTTTTCTTTTCATAAATAACGACCCATTTTAGTTTATGACAAAGTAGCGAATATATTTTTACAACAATAATGTCATAATTCAAACGTTCCACACAGTTTGCCCAAGACCTCCCCTTTAATAAATGATTGGTTTCTTAAATAATTTTTTTATTTATGAATCATTTTACTAATTGTAGTGGGAACTTAAGCAGTCTGATATATCTCTTAATAGTGAGAACGAGTCAGAAACTTAAATTGCGATTATCTCGAAATGATATTTTTAAATTATGACGTTGTAATAGTAAATGATCATCAGCAGAGCTGAAATTTCTTATACAAGTAATACCATGTTCAGACATACGTTTTAATTTATACAATTAAAATTTTAATTGAGTAATTAATTTTGGTGTTCACACATATCCAATTTAATTTACTTAATTAAAATTTGACAGTAGAATATAGTTCTGTTCCACAACAAAAAGTTGTTACTAATTGTTTACTTCAGTACTTCAAAAGAAGCAGCGAAAGAGTAAAAAAGAGTATAAAATGTGAATATTAATAAATTTGTTACTACTTTTGTTACTGTCAAGAACAGAACAGCTGATTTTTGTTCTGTTTTACAAAATAAGTTAATAAATATTAAATACTTTGAACTGAAAGTGTTTATTAGCACTCTCCACGAAAATATTTACATCACCTCGTTGTGGCTTTTTTGGCATAATTTGTATGGCGATTTCAAAACCGAATATCTACAGCTGAAATTTTTACAACTACATAACATTTATAGTTTTCGGTTTTAAATACTAAATATTTGAATTGAAGCTAATGTTTGTATAATAGTTAGAAGAAAGCTGAGGAAACTATGTACAAGTAAACGCCAGGTTAATAAAACAATAAACAAAAGAAATAGAATAAAATAAACTAAAAGTTTTACAAAAAAGACAGAAAATTTTTGGCAATTGCACACAATCGATGACAAGGTTCTTGTAAATGCTAACTGTTGCAATACAAAATGCTTTAAGCATCGAACACCGCTTTTTTGCTGTTTTAGATACATATTTATTTTTATGGTTGTTTGTTATTTTCGTCAGTTCGCCTTTACTTTGCTATTTTTTTTTTTCAAAAAATGCGTTTATTCCCTTTTTTATTTGGAATAGTAATGTTGTAAATTTTTTATTATTTTTTGTTTGTTTATGACCAATTACCTTTGTTATTGTGAAGTCTATATCACGGGCTATTTTTGGTCAGATTTGCATTCAATGCGAATAAAAAACTTATTTCATTTTTTTCCCAACGTTTCGTCGGTTTTTTTCCGGCTTCTTCAGGGGAGTATTTTTATTATTTATTATTAAATTGTTTTAGTTTGCATTATTGAATACATGAATAGGTGATGACAAATAATTTGAAAAATTAATGTGTAATAATAATAAATTATGGATAGCACGACACATTCAAAAATTTATATAAATTAGTCAACAAAAAAATATAATAGTATCACAGAAAAAAATTTTAGTCAAACAAATTGTAAATTTTTATTTTACTCTATCGTTGCTAGTTTCTGCCGGAAATTTATTGAACAGACCTAATTTTTACATTAGAAATTTGTGTTTGTAAATTTGGAAAAATAAAGAAAAGTTCGACTTTAAAAGAAAGTTTGCTTGTTTTTATTTGAAATATGGAACTCTTCTAGTTTGTACGATCAAGTTCTGACTGCACGCTAGCTTTGAATTTCCATAAAATTATTAAAAATTTTTCATTTCATATAATTTGAAAATATTTAAGTTTTCATTTTTATGGCATTTAGTTTTGTCATTGTATAAAATTTTCTCTAACTGAACACACTTCAAAAGAGTTGTATGAGGAAACTTAATCAATTATCGACTCAATTAAGTACTAATTGAAACTTTTTTTTAATTAATTTCTTATATGGTAAATTAAATTTAATTAGGGACTTAATTGCGTGAATTCCTTTATTGCGCAATTAAAACGTATGTCTGAACAGGGTATAAGTTTTGGATTTAATAATCTTTTGAAAATCTCTGTATCTAACATTTCGAAAGTTCCCGAAATAATTTTTCTAAACAGCCACGACATAATATAAAAATAGACCAAAAGAGAAAGTGGAAATACATTCTATTCTTATATCATGAGCCAAGACGCCAAAAGTCTTAATTAAAACGATTTACGAAAACATCTTAAAACAAGCATTTTGTGTCACCCTGTTCGTAGAGAAAAAATTAAATAGGATTAAAATCTTTAAAGTTTGTCATTCCGCGTGTAATTTTCACAATATCCCAAAGAGTGTATATATTCTGACTTCTTACGCATAGCGAAGTCGATTGAGCGATGTCCGTCCGTGTTAGTGTTGAAATCAAGTTTTTCGAGCCTACCTCTAATTTTTTATGTAATTTGGAAGAATAAAGTATCTCCAATAAAAATAACATGTGTATGGGGGAAAGAGAATTAAAAAATAAGAAAAAAATATCAAGTGAGGAAATTGGCGCTCACCCATATTTTCCGAGTTACGGGGCTCTGAAATTTTTTGAAATATCAATATGGGTACCATTTAAAAGCGTTTGAAGAGATCTTTAAGGAAATAGTAAAATTTTTAAAAAATGCTTAACCCATTAATAGCCGATGACATTTTTATGCAAAACAATATATGTATATGTATGTATGCAGTAGCAATTTTTTTGTTTTTTAATTCTCTGTCACCCCATTATCTATTTTTTGATAAGAGTTACTTTACTAAACTAGATTTATAAACATGGTTAAGGATATATAAGATTCGGTATAGCCGATTATAGCACTTTACTTGTTTTTAAGATTCAAATTAGTAACAAAAGCAGTTCAGAACTTTTAGTCGTTTTCTTAATAAAGCCCCCGACACCTAAACGTGGTTAAACACTAATGAATTGTGTGTGTAATGTGATTGGTCGACGTGGTCGTTAAATGGCAGGGGTGAAAATATTTTACATTGTTTTTATTTTAGATTACTACGAAACATCAAATTGTGTGTGGCACTATTAAATAAAAATTTTTGGTCTAAATTGACTTCATTTATTTTTACTTTACAATTTTATTAAGAAATATTATGATGTATTAATTTTTTAAAGCTACCAGGGGGTCGATTCTGGTTTTATGAAACTGTGAAATGAAAAAATACTTTTCATAATTGCTTTTCATATTTCACAGTTATACAAATTGCGATTTCCGTTCTTTTAATGAAAAAGTGTTTCATTCGTATTTATGTTAATTAACCCTTATCGGACGCGACTTTTCACACGTTTGATTCTCACCAGGTTGTAGTTATTTTTAACAAATATGAAAAAAAAACAATAGTATGTTATTATACATTTATATTCATTTCTTTTCAGTTTTGTTACAAATTATTTATTTTTTGTACAACTACTACATGTCTGAGTTTCTGATAATTATTTATATACTTCTAGACAGTATGTTTCGACATAATTCGCCTTGTCACTCCACACGTGCCATACGACCGTTGCAGAAAAGTACTGTTGTCACGTCAGAGGTGACTTACGACCGATAAGGGTTAAATGTAAAAGTCAAATTCAAATATTGAAGTTCAGCAGTTTTGAAGAGGCTCTAAGCCGCAAACGATTTTTTTAACTGCTTGAGCCGCATGTATTGTTGCTGAAAGTTTTTTAAACCATTATTTTTAGCCGTTTTTGTAAAATTTTTAAATTAAAAACATTTCGTTTACAAACAAAGAGAATAATGCATATACTATACAGAAGGAGCTGCGAGTTTTTGTTCTATTACAAAACCAGAAATTAACGTATGCACAAATTAAAATTCGTCTTTCCTATATTACTTTTAATCTATAATAAAAAAGGCCAAGTTATATTTTTACAATTCATTAGAATATGTGATTAGTGTATTTTTGTTTGTTTGCTTACACGATTTATATGTTTTTAAAGATTTCAGTTAAACTTTTTTATTTCTTATATTTTTTAAGTCTTTTTAAAATAACTTGAATGTATTTCTCTTCTTGCAAAATGAAAAATGAATTTCCAATTAAACCATCAATATTCCAATTATTGTTTTAAAATAAGTTTTCAATAAGAAACAAAAGCATTTACGAATTTGTATTGATAGAAATAGGTTGAATTCATGATATAATAAAAACTTAAAATTTATTACGCTTTACATAAAAAACTATATAAATTTAAGTGATAAATTTCTATAAAATAAAAAAGATATATTTTTGTTTTACAATAAAAAAAACCCCTTAAATAACCATCTACAAGATGGGGTGATACCAAACTATTTTTCCACTCTTACAACCACTGACCAGTAATGGTTCGCGTGGACTAAATTTGGTACTAAGAACAATATCATCATGAGCTCTCAGTTCTTTAAGAACATTTAAAGTAATTGGATTTTTTTTGATGCTATCGATTTCTTGAAAATGTCTAGGATATTCGGAACAAATTTCGCTATAACCCAGTAACCTTACACCATTATCATATGGAGAACATACAATACGGCCGTCAGCTGAAAAACTAGGTTCTTTTATAAAACCTTTACCCTTGTTGGGTTCCTGAATATAGTACATAAGTTTTTTTGGATTTTGAAAGATCTTTCGTTCACGGTGATAACTACTACGTTTAGGAGGTATTGATATGGGGCGTACACGTTCAAAGGGGGGTACATATGGAGGAGAATCACTGCTGGAAGTGCTACTGCCGTCAGTAGATGTGGCCAGATCGGAAAGTGGCGAACGCACCCGTCTAGCGGAACGCAAGCTAGATGATTCTGTACTTGTATTACGTGTTGCGGCCGCCGGTAAAACACCACTGCTAATTGCGTAAACGTAATTATAACCTGTAACGGCATTTGAATTACGTGCTCGATTCTGTCTTATAGTTCGTTCATGAACAGTGACTTCCGCTGCCCATATGTCAGGAATAAACGATTCAGGCCGTTGGTTTGTGGATTGTTGTTGCTGCTGCTGTTGAGTGCTGGCTGAATTTGTTGTATTGGCATTTGAGGTTGAACTTGTAGAGTGTAAAGAAGACGGTGGCGGTGGTGGCAATCGTGAAAGAGATAATCGTGATCGTACAGTCCGCTGTCTTCGGTTTATACTAAACAAAACGTCGTCTGAGTCGCCGCTTTCTTCGCCCAAACCGTTACGTGTTTCATCATCACTGTCGCATTGCAACTTGCGCTTTCGTCTTGAACTTATATGCTCTTCCTTTATACGTTCTGTGATATCACCAGGCTCCTCATTGATATCGTGAATGCATGACCATTCAGTTCTTTCATCATAACTTATATTGCGACTCAGTATTGAATGTCCTTGAGGATGAATCTAAATTCAAAAACGGCCTTTTGAATATTAATCCTAAAAGTGAGACAAAATTACTAACTTGCAAAGCTAAAACTACTTCAGCGTCGTTTTCATCAGGAAAATCCGTAACCAGTTCTACTCGATTTTTCTTTTGCTTCTTAGAAAACACATGATCAAATTTGGCAGCTTGTGGTATATATTGATGACCCATTTGCATTAAACGATAAATACTTGGCTGGATATTTAAATTAAATACTAAATTATTTATTTATTAAATTTTGCCTTAACACTCACCCGGAATCCATTTAAATCCTTATGTAAAGTTGTTAGGTCTAAATTATGTATAATCATTAAGTAACCACCAGTTGAACAAATTACCAATTTTGTGCAATCCGGTGCAATACGACAACGCATTAAACCACTTGTATGAAATACCTTTTGATATATAAGTCCCTGTTCGGTATGAGAGTTAATGTCCCATGTAAAAATACTGCCATCAAAACCAGATGTTACTAATAAATTGTCTTTATTGGAGTATTCAATATTTTTAACCCAATTCGAATGACCATGAAGACTCCGAACTTTCATTTTCAAATAACGTAAGTCCCAAAGAGCAACTGTTGTGTCATCGGAACATGTGGCAAACATTCGTTCATCCAGAAATCTATAATCAAATTTCAAAATATTTTAAAACGACATTTTAATTATTTGCTGTAACAAATGGTTTCGGGAGCCGCTTGTAGAGCAAAATTTGTATAATTTATTAAAAAGGCACCTAAAAAGTACTGTAATAAAAATAGCTTATACACATTCATACACACCGAAATAGATTCTGTACTAGCAACACCTCTGTGCAATACTGGTAGAAAATTAACTTCTTTCATAACTTTTAAAACTTACTTGATACAATTAACATTATCGGTATGCGCATCTTTGATTTTATGTGTCTGTCTCTGGGTAACTGCGTCAAATAACATTATGGACTTTTTCTCACATGCAGCCACTAAAACATTGCTAAAATTAAAAATAAACCTTACAATGATAAAAATTTTCAGTTCTTCCTCTACTAAATATTAACCCTTTTGGGGAAAATTCCAAGTTGAAAACTGCTCCATAGTCAGCTGTTTGATTAGGTAGATCGTTCCAATGTTTGAAGTCATTTATTGAGCTATAAACGCGGTGCATAATATTGTTAAAATCTCCCCGATTCGAAGGTAAACCGTATTCTCTGCGATGCAGCCATCTGTGCAGGCTCATACTGGTCACCTTTTTCAACTATAATTTTTTTGGCCTTTAAGTACTTTTCGTACGGCTTTTTCTTTAGACTACCAACCGGATCCGTGTACGAAAGAATTTCTTGAATATATTATTCTTCAGTACAACCCTCCTTAAATTGACTAAATATATGTGTAACTGCTGTTTCTCTACAAACTTTAATATTTATTCAATTTCCATGAAATATATAATTATTTTCAAGGATAACTAAAGAATTTTACAAAATTTTTCTTCGTTAGTTAGCACACTGCACACAAAAAGTGAAATCAACTATTTTTTCCTTGACAGTTGGTATTCTATGAAATACACTTGTCAGCTGTTATTTTATATTAGAATATGACAAAACACAAGGCGAATCAAATGAGGAACAAATTATATAAATCTTATTAAATATATTTAACAAAATTAATTACAAGGCGCCTTGATTAATTATAATAAATTAAATATATACGAATTTTTAATGTAAAAAAACGAACTGCCAATATTTTCCGAAAAAATGATACTTAAACTTAGGGCGAATCAATTACCAGGTGACAGCGTAGGCGAACACATAAATGTTTGCCAAAATAATTACCAAGGCGAATCAGTTACCAGGTGGCAGCGTTAGAGAATTTATTATTTTTTGCTGGTAGAAACGAATGTCAAACTTTATATATAAAAAATAGTACACAGATTTTGTATATATGGAGTTTGACAGTCGTGTTCACGGCGAAAATTAGTGAATTCGCCTACGCTGCCACCTGGTAATTGATTCGCCTTGATAATTACTGTCAAGTCAAACTCGGTTTGCTTAGATTCAAGGTGATTCAATTACCCTTGAAAATTACGCCTTGCTTATTATTTAAAACTTCTCCAAAAAAAATTTCCAAGGAGAATCAATTACCAGGTGGCAGATTTTTTATATATGGAGTTTGGCAGTAATAATTATACTCGGTGATAATAATTACCACCAAAAAACATTTAAGTTCTACATTAATGTTTTTTTCCTGAATTTAGGATCGTCTTGTCAGGGCGAATCAAATAAATGATTCGCCTTGCATGATAATGACCATGTTGATATATAACAAATAAAATTATATATTTTTAATATTCTGGCATCTTTCCTTTAACTTGAAAACTTTTGTTGTCAATATTGGTTATGTTTTATTGTAATCTGTGGCTTTATCAACAAATAAATTAAATTAATAAACAAAAATGGTAGTTCCAAATTCAAGTCCTATAGAAACTGAATTATTTAAGCTTATGGCAGATAAAGACAAATTGGAAAGTCAAATAAATTACTACGGTGAAATTTTAGCTCAAGTAAGTATGCCTGATTTAAAAATTATAAGGAAAAGTACAAAAATTACGAGGTTCGGACAAATATTTAAATTTGTAGAATGCAAATGTTGGCATGAATGGTGCCTTAATCGATGCAGATGGATTTCCCCGTAATGACATTGATGTTTACCAGGTTCGGCAGGCAAGACAACAGATTATTTGCTTACAAAATGATCATAGGGCTTTAATGAATAACATTGAACAATTGATGCATCAATTACACGCTGACGTAAGGCAGGCACATACTTCACAACATCTATCCCACAGAACTGCAGATCTGAGTTTAAATAATAACAATTCAGATGCTTCCGAGGAAACGCTTAATGCTTTACAGAAACCAATTCTGAAGGTGAACAATGTTTCAGCAGGATCTCCTGCTGAAGAAGCTGTAAGTTCGATATGTTCTATAAACTCATCTTAGATTAAAATTAATTAAATCATTAAAGTCATGTATTCATTTGAACAGAAGTAAGCGCAATTCAAAAATGAGGCACTTAGATTAAAGGCATTTTGTTATAATCTCTACTGCCCTATTTTTTGTGTGCTAATTATTGACACAACTAACTTTGCTATTATTATTAGTTTAGTTGTTATGTACTGCTCACAGTGGAAAAATTGGAAAATGTTAAATACATAAACTTTTTCTACCAAAAAAGTATTGTCACTCAGGGGTGTTAGATGTGACGATTCTACGTTATTTAGATGATTTTTCCCCATAATTTTCACATTTACCTTTGACGATTTTTGTTTGTTGTGATATTATTACTCTAGAAGTATTAATCAATCTTTTTAAATTTTCCTCAGGAAGAACAGATTTACTTTGATTTTTTAAATCTAAGTAAAAGTTTTTTTTTGTAATTTAGGAATTATCCAACGAGCTATTAATACATATATAATTTTGCTACTAGTATCAATGACAATGCAAAAGAAAATAGGAAAATATAACTGATAACATTGGACTTTGTTTTGAGTGAAGACTTTCCTTCAAAATCATAACTTCTATTAATAATATGGCACCATGCACTTTATAAAATTTTCTTAGCGAATTTATTAAAGTTAATTCTATAGAATATAACTCAATATATGAAATTAATTTTTAATAAGTATATTAATTAGTTTGGCTTAATTAATTAGAATATATTACTCATATACGAAGATATGAAGAATGCTGATGACGGATATAGTGATCCCAAAAATGCTGCATTCTGTGATGGCTAACTGTTTCTGTTTGCTTTAGGAAACAAGCGCATATATTTGTAATTTTTCATTCTTAATGAATTAAAAAATTTAAATAGAAACAAGAACTAAATAGAAACCAACTAAATTAATTTATTTGTTGTAAAAACAATTTCAAAAAATTAAAAAAAAAATTTTCAATATCGAAATAAATTTTTTATTGAGGAATAATTTTACTCTCAATGTAAAACTATTCCTGAAGTTCAAAACGATGTTAATTAAAATGTTTCTACTATTCGTGTGGATTGGAGATTGAACGACAGATGGCGCCAGCAACGCGGACCGGCCCAATAAGTATCTATAAATAAATAAATAGGCAAACACAAAACTTCGGGATCCTTTTTCTCCTCTGTTTGTTAACCGATTTGGTTTATTCTTTTACATATTTTGACCACAAGGCAAACTCTAGTTAATATAAAGTAGCATTAGAAAACAGCGTTGCCAGTTTTTTCCAGCTTTCTCGCCAAGTGGATTGTCAAACATCGCCAAATCTCGTCAATATATAAAAATATCAAATATTAGGGAAAAACATAAACATAAAAATTTCATTGCTTAACAATCTAAAAAAAGGAAAAGAAATAAATTAATTATAAATTTTCATAAATGTTAAAAAATAAAAAAATGATTTAAGAATACATACCAACAATTAAATTAAAACTTTCATACTCATTTTGTTCAATGTTATTATTGTATATTTTATCTTTACTGCGGTACATTTTATTTGTGTTAAATCTACTTAATATATCTTCCGTAGAAATGCATTTCTATTAGCAACTTTATCAATTCAAATTCAATTCAATTCGCCTTGGGTCAACCTTAAAAAAAAAAAGCTGCCAGGTTTTTTATTTTATTCAAATGCGATATCATCGTAGCGAAAATCCTAAAAATAGCGAAAAATATTGCTAAGTATTTTAAATATCGCCAAAAGGGTCGCCATATAAAATTTTTTTATCGCCAGGAAGGAATTTTTCTTGTCACGTTTGGCTAGAAATCGTCATAACTAACAACACTGTCAGAAAATGTAAATTTTCATTATACCAATTAAGGGCGGTTTACATGATCACAGAAGTCTTACGACATGTCAAATTTTTGTGCAGAATAGTACCAGTGGGATCGTCTAAACTAAATAAGTAATGAATCTGCACAAATTGAGAGAAAATACGGATGAAAATTTGACAGTCGTATGGCTCTCTTTGTTTTTTGGAAATTTTTAAAAGACAAGTACGAATCATTAGATCAGGGATGTATTTTCTGCAAACAGCTATTTTAGTTTTGGTGTGTTTTACCCATACCAATTGTGTAAACTCAAAAATAATCTGTCGTAAGATTTTTACTCTCAGTTTTAAAATACGGATGGAATTTGATAATATTTTCTCTTGGATTTTACGTACGTAAAGTCGTACCGTCTAAACCCCCCTATAAAGAGAAAATAAACAAAAGTGAAAGTTATACTTGCGCAAGTAAACTTGCCTAATCTGAAAGGGGCCTTACGGATTTTGCAATGCAATATATATAAATTTGAAGAATTATTTATAATACACACAGAATGTGCTCTAGGTCAGGCAAAAACCATCGTATAGCTGAGCCTCACGGATACATGATTTTTGTTTTTTTTTTAAGACATTACAAATTTTTAACAATGTTGTTTACAAACTTGAGTCAGTTTTCTTACTTTTGTTAGGATCAAAACCTGGACAAAAAATATCTCCAAACGATAGAAAAAAATGGCTCCTTGGGTTAGTTTTCTTATAAGTTTCTTATAATTAAGTTTTATGTAATGATGCGTTATTTATGCACATTTAAAATAGTCAAATAACAGACGAAATTACTTAAAAACACTTAAACTCACAAATTTACTTAGAAAATCAATATTATTTCATTTAACAAAAGATCAAATTTTACGTTATCCCACATTAGCAGTCATCATGTGAAATTTCTTCACATTTTTCTATTAAGTTTTTGATCCTACGCAAAATAAAAATCAGCATAATATTTTTAAACTTATTTCGGTTTATTCATAAATGCTTTTATTTTTAAATCATTTATATTGTTTCATTATTTTAACTGTTTTATATTTTTTAGGGACTTCGCAACAATGATGAAATATGTGAATTTGGATCAGCAAATGCCAATAATTTCAATAAAAAACTTGACACTATTATTAATATAGTAAGAAATATGCGCGATCGCCGTATACCTCTTAAGGTACTACGTAACAAGGAATATTTAAATTTAATAATAATACCTCACATCTGGTCTGGCCCTGGTTTATTGGGATGTAACATTAATATTTCCGATAGTTAAAAAACAAAGTAAATTTGTGAAGAACGGAAATAAAAGATACAATGCTAGGTGATAGCAATGGCGAATTCAGTAATTTTTGCTGTTGCTGACAATATGAAGATGCATATAAGAAATTTTACTATTACTCTGTATATATCAATAATAAAAATTAATAATTTTCAACTAAAATGCAATATATTTTTCCAATATGTTACTTCATTGTTTATTTATTTAGGATTCCGCGAATATTTTTCAGCGACGAAATTATGGACCAGCTGTAAGCAGTGACGAATTCATTAATTCATATTTCATTCGTCCAAATATAAAAAATCTGTTAATAGCGAAAGCAGAAGAATTAGTCAGTGATATCACCTGGTACATGATTTCATCATTAACAAAGGCGAAGCTTTAACAGGTGAAGGCATTAGCTAATGGTTGACTTTTTTAATTCGTAAATGTCAAAATTCGCTGTATTGTATTGCAACTATTTGACAACTAAACCGAATTTCGCAAAGGCGAAGTGCTTATAAAGCAAATGCAATCACCTTATAAATTCTTTATAAGTATATAGCATTTTCAGTTTAAATTAAACCTTTTTCTAAATAAACGAAACCTTTCTCAAAGTGAACGAAACCTTTTTAAAAATAAACGAAACCTTTTTCAAAATAAATGAAAATCTTTTCAGAATAAATTTAACTTTATGGAAATTTAATTAAACATGTTTCAAATTAAATTAAACCAGTTTTAAAATTTAATAGAAAACAAAAGACAAAAATAAAACATATTAATTTTTGATTAATGATTAATTCCTTCCCCTTACGGTTGGCACAACAACATGATCTCTTTCATCTACCTTAGCACGTGGTTGTGAAAATCATCTTTTCTTTTTGTTGAGGAGACAAAATTGCAAATTCTGAGGCTTACTGCCGACGGTTCAATAGTCAATGCGCTATTCATATGGTCCATTTCGATTGAAGCCATTTTCAGCGTTACATTAAATTGTTCAAATAACTTTTTGCGAATATTCTTCAAAATCAATCCCGGCTCATTCTCCACAATCGTCTCAATTTTTTCCAGCATTTGGGAACTTAATTTTTTTTTGCCTATTTTTTCCACGAGCAAGTTCCACCAGTTCGCATTATTTTTTTTATATCGTGGAATAATAGTTTTAGTAGTGTTTATATTTACTGACGTTATACGAGATAATTCCGCGGTGGTATTCCGCTTCTCATACAATTTTATAATCATTAGTTTTACATTTTTTGAAACGTTGGCATATTTTCCACTACTTCTTATTGTTCCACTAACTTATGTTTCTTCTAAATCACTCATTTTCAACTTTTGACTTTGAGTGTGCAATTAATACTAATTTTATATTTAATTGCATTGACCCCTATTAAGTAAAGAAATTAATCCTACCGTTATCAGACACCAACAACAATAGGTCATTTACTGTAATCGGTAAAAAAATTGCAAATCAAAAAAAAAAATTAAACAAAATATGATAAACCTACAAATTTTTAAACTGGGGTGGAATCGTTACATCCGTGAACGTACAACGCGTATCGTAAAAATACGTTTTTCGGATTATGACATACGTTAACGGACGATAATTCACAATAACGCGGATTATAACATACGTTACCGTATACATGAACGTACATTTTTTACGAGCTGTCATACGTTAACAAAACTTAGTTCGAATAAGATGAAAAATGCAACAAATTCGCTAAAAAAAAGCGCGAATTAAACAAATTTAATTTTAGTTTATTATAAAGTTATTATTGCAATAAGTTAAATCTAAGATTCATGAATGAGCACAAAAATTTGGCAAAAAACATGCTTCTGCTAACAGACTATGGGATGAACTTTCCAAGTGTATGAACGCACTAGTACCACCAGTTAATAATGTAAAGATTTTAAAATAGGTAATTCGCTATTTATATTTTTGCAAGAAAATATTTATAATTATAATTTTGTGCTTAAGGCTGATTAAAAATAGGTATCAAGCAAAGAAAAAAGTTTTTTTTTTTTTAATTGAAAAACCAGAATGAAGGAGGCCTTTATGAAGAAAAGCTGCTGGTGCCAAGTGAAGAAGTGTTAATTGAAGCAGCAGCCCTTGAATCAAGCGCTATAGGCAAAAAATCGGTTTTGACCTTTGGAAACAACAAAATTTAAAAAACTGACCAGCCTGAATACTTTTTCTTTAACTCTAGAAATTTTTAATTTCAAAACTATTGTGAATCATTCAAAAGATTACGATCCGTTTACAATCGTATGTCATAATTCCATTTACTTCATACGATTAACGTATCACGTAATTTTTTTTCGTACGATTGTCGATACGAACATGGATGTAACGATTCCACCCCTGGTTGAATTTAATTTGAAAAATGTTTTATCGATTGCATAAAGTTTTATTTATTCGGAAAAGATTTTCATTTATTTTGAAAAAGGTTTCGTTTATTTTGAAAAAGGTTTCGTTCATTTTGAAAAAGGTTTCGTTTATTTTGAGAAAGGTTTAATTTAAACTGAAAATGCTATAATATGCTATCATATTATATTTAATGTTTGGCTTAAAACTTTTAAAATTTTTAAATTATTTCTAAGGTGCGGTCGGATAGATCGCCCGCAGGATATTCTAGATGAATACACAAATTACTACTGTGTAAGTATATATTTTTGCAGCAAAGAGATAAAAAGAAAAATTGTACATTCGCTTTCATAAAAAACTTAAAAAAATCGTAAACTTCAGGCATTAAGATAACAAGGAATACAAGGTTTTAAAATCAAGTAGTTCCATCAACTAAGTCAAAAAGCTGTACACCGTCAATTAAAATTTAAGATTAACATGTAACAAGTTGCATATATAGGGGGGTTTTATTGAGAAATGATAACCTATTTGTTCAGACGTTGATTTTTTTAAAGTACGTATAAAGTGTAAGATAAATGCGTCTACGCAAGTTTCGTAATTATCTACGTGTCATGGAAATCAAAGTAGTCTATAGGAAACTGTATTGCCTAAATGGCAACGCGTTTTTTACGTAAGCAATGCTAAAGCTGTTTTGCGTTACCAATTAAATTCAAACAAATTTTGTTATTACCGTTAAACTTGTACAATAAAGTATTATCTTTTTTCATCCCTCACATGTTTATCATTCTCTCGATAACTGTCGTTCTTTTTGGCAGGACACAATTTTTGCTTCTTGAGTACTCTCTGTGTTTTCATCTTCAATAAGCTGATTAATTTTAAACGCGCGTGCAAACTAATACACAACAAAATAAATTCCACGAGCAACACGACACGGAGTGTTAAAGCACAAAAAAAAAGAAATTTTTTGTCTTATACAGTTAAATGTGAATAGAAAAAATGTGAAAACGTTGTAATACTAATTGGGAACCATAAAAAAAAATCTTCAGCTAAATCTATAAAATCATATTTAAAAATTATTTAAGGAAGAATTAATTCTTGTTCATGTTCAAAAAATAAAATTTTCAAGTGATACTGGATGTTAATAAAGAAAAAAAGAAATGATTTAAGTGAAAAAGTGACATCCTTTTTGTTTCTTTTCCTGGCCTTTACATAATGTCGTTCGTTCGTTGTGTATTTTCATAAGAATGCCAATATGATTTTGCTGTTGCTTTTTATTTTTCAAGTGTGTTGATTTTTTAGTCTTTATTTATCTACTTTTCTATATTAAAAGTATTAATGAGTGAAACATAAAAAACCGACAAATAAGCACAGACAGACAATAGACAAGTCTTCTATTTGCATACATACATAATTACTGCTTGTATAGTAGGAAATATTAAGATGAGTTTTCAATTTAAAAATAAGCTTATTGGAATATAAAAGGATATAAAAAATTTATACTAAAAATGGAGTTAAATGAAAAGAATCATAAATTTATCAAGATAGTGTATAAAATGAAAAAGATAAAAAACTAAAATTTATGGTCATAAGTCTCGTTTGTTTAAATGCACAAATGGAAATAATTAGTGTTATAATGATTAATTAAATACAATGTTCATATGATCCTCTAAATTTATTCTAATTAAATTTACTGAGAGGACAGTGTCTTAGCAGATATGTGAAGCACTTGCAAGTATGTGTATGCTTACGTTCAAATCAGTGTTACCAGGGAAGACAAAAAAAGTTGCGCTTTTCTTTCAAGAAAGTTACATTTTAAACAGTTCCTTAACATATATTAATTTAACATATAAGAATTTACTGTCTAAATAATTTAAAAAATACCGTTATTAAAGATAAATTTGCTTTTAAACCTCAACATAAATTCGCCGAAATTTTTCCTTAATATATTTATATAAATATATAATCCGGCAATTTTTCGAAACTCAAAAATTGTAAAAACATTAAACAAATGTTGCATACTTCAAGGCATAAAGACAACTTCAAAATCGAGGTATTGGTACGATACCACTATCTAGTTTTCACATTTTTTAGGTGGAGTAAATAAAGTTGCTAACAATTTCCCAAGTTTGAACAGAATACTTAGTTTTCCGCACAAAATAAGTGCAGCTCATATAGTTGGTAAGATAGTTGCCAAAAACATTTTTCTGTTTTTAAACATAAAGCAAGAAACATTTCGTAATTTTTTTTACTAATTACACAGAGTAAAACATCAGCAACATAATTTTTTTCTACCCTTCACCACAAAAAGTGGAAAAAGTTTGACTTCTTATGCATAGCGTAGTCGATTGAGCGATGTTCGTCTGGAAATCAGCAAGATCGGTACATGTTCTTCGAGGTAGCAGGCAAAACACCACGCCTACCTCTAATTTTTTCATGTCATTTGGAACAATAAAATAACTCCAATCAAAAAAATAAATGTATGGGGCGATAGAGATATAAAAAATATGAAAAAAGCATCAAGTGAAAAAATTAGCGCTCACCCATATTATCCGAGTTACGGGGTTCAGAAAGTTTCAAATTGTTTGTAATATCATTTAAAGCTTTTTAAGAGATCTTTAAGAAAATACTAAAAGCCTTTAAAAATACTTAACCCATAAAGAGCCGATGTTGCAGTACCAAAATTTTTTTATTTTTTAATTCTCTGTCACCCCAATATTTGCTTTTAGATTGGAGTTACTTTACTAAACTAGATTTACATAGATGGTAAAGGGTATATAAGATTCGGCATAGCCGAATATAGCACTCTGGTTTTTTCTTATTTTTTTTAAATTTTAACACCCCAATATTTGCTTTTTTGCTTGGAGTTACTTCAATAAACTAGATTTACATATGTATATGAAGACGGGTGTATAATATTGGGCATAGCCGAATATAGCAAACCCCGAAGGCTATAGTTCTTCAGGAAACTTCTCACACTGTCACTAGTGTGTGATTTCGGTTATTGTCGTGTTGAAGAACCGATCGAGCTGTCAACTGTTTGAAAAAACCCATTTCAGTTGCCAAACAGCAGGACTATGACATCATGTTTAAGTTTACATTAAAATCACGTTTTTAGAGATGTTAGCACGTTGCCACTCTACTGGCCAATGTTGTATGTATTGACAAGTTGAAATTAAGGCTCGTTTTCAAGGTTAAAAGTTCTTCATATTTGTATTCTTCTTCGTTTTTATATTTTTACTTATGTATATAAAAATATTTTATTAAATTTTCGGAATAATATGAAATTTTATGTTTATGTTACATAGTTTGCAAAGAATTTTTAATTTTAATAAATTATGGTTCTTTACAAATTTTCTAACCGCACTGTGTGAGATATACGAATTTTAAATTTTAATTTTAATTAATTTAACAAATTAAAAATTATTATCTGCAAAAATTTAATGCGTTAAAAATATGTATTTAAACTAGTTGTTGTTTGGTGTGTACATTATTGCTTTTTTATACCCTTCACCACAAAAAGTGGAAAAAGGCTGTATCTAAGTTCGTCATTCCTTATGTAATTTCTCCAATATCCATTTTCGGCCCTATAAAGTATATGTATTCTGAGATCCTATGCATAGCGAAGTCGATTGAGCTATGTTTGTCTAATCGTCCGTATTAGTGTTGGAATGAAGTTTGCTTTGTCAAAAAAAAAATGTGTCAATCGATCAGATATAGTGTCGAAAGAAGTGCTATTGCAAATCAACATGATCGGTCCATGTCCTTTGAGGCAGCAGTCAAAAACACCACGCCTACCTCTTCTTTTTTCATGTCATTTGGAAAAATAGAGTAACTCCAATAAAAAAAAAAATAAATAAATATATGGGGCGATGTAGAATTAAAAAATTAGACAAAATAACATCAAGTTAAAAAATTTGCACTCGTCCATATTTTTCGAGTTACGGGGCTGTGATATTTTCAAATTTTTTTAAATATCAATATGTGCATCTTTTTTAAACTTTTAAAGAGATCTTTAAAAAACACTTAACCCATTTAAAGCCGACGTCATATATATGTAAAATTATATATATGCAGTACCAAATTTTTTTTATATGTTTTAATTCTCTGTCACCCCAATGTTTGGTACTTTGGTTGGAGTTATTTCAGTAAACTAGATTTACATAAATGGTGAAGGGTATATAAGATTCGTCATAGCCGAATATAGCACTCTTACTTGTTTCTGTTCCATTTTCAATTTAAAGTTATTCCCTTGCAAAATAAAAAAAGATACATATATTATTATAATAATAATAATGACTTAAACGTTTATTTTTAGGTTCAAGGAAGTATATATTTTTAAACACCATTTTTCATAATAAGTATTAGTATGTACATACATATGTACATATATATAGCTGCAGAGTATGCTTGCTATATTAATGCAAGCAAAAACTACATATTTGTACCCTTTTATTTAACCATGTTTATTGGTTACTGTGTTAATGCCACTCCATACTATTATATGTTCAACAAACACTGTGTACTGCTACAGCGGCATTCATTATTTAGCATGTTGCTGCGATTAAATAATAAAATCTCTAGCAGTTTTAAGTTCTTGTAGTATTTCCTGTGTCTGTTTCCCATATAAGTATTTAAACATCTGTTCATATTTTTGTTTATGAAGTAAAATAGTTAAAAATTTTCTATTTCTATTCTAAACAAAATAAGCATAAATTTAATTACAACAAATTCTATTACTTTCAATCAAGCAAAACAAATAGTTAAAATAATAAGAAAATAAAAATAAACTGCAATGACACTATTTCCAGCTGTAATATTTTACAAGAGTCCAAATGTCCAATGACGTACAGCTGTTAAAATATTAAGTAACGTATGCCATTTTACTATACATCTTTCATTGCTTGCCGGAAATGTGAAAATTATAAAAAAAAAAAACAAGTAAGAGTGCTAAACCGAATATCCTTCTTATATACCCTTCACCATATATGTATGTAAATCTAGTTTAGTAAGGTAACTCCAATCAAAAAAGTAAATTTTGGGTGACAGAGAATTAAAAAATAAGAAAAAACAACAAAGAATGCAATATTTCTTTAAAGATCTCTTCAATAGCTTTTAAATGATACCCATACATATTAATATTTGAAAAACTTCAGAGCCCCGTAACTAGGCAAATATTGCCGAGCGCCAATTTTTCCGCTTAAGATTTTTTTATTTTTTATTTTTTTAATTCTCTATCGCCCCATGTATTTATTTTTTTGATTGGTGGTAGACGTGGTGTTTTGCCTGCTGCTTCGAAGGACAGGGACCGATCATGCTGATTTGCAATAGCACTTCTCTCGACACTATATCTGATCGATTGACATATTTTTTTTTTGTGAAATGATTTCAACACTAACACGGACGGACGGACATCGACTTCGCTATGCAAAAAAAGTTAGATATATACTTTATGGGGTCGGAAATGGATATTGTTTGTAATTACACATGGAATGACAAACTTATACATACCCTTTTTCCACTTTTTGTGATGAAGGGTATAAAAAATAAAGTAATACATATGTATGTAATTTTACATAAAAATGTCATCTGGGCTTAATGGGTTAAGTATTTTTTTAAAAAATTAGTATTTCCTTAAAAATCTCTTCAAAAGCCGTTAAATAATATCCATATCGATATTTTAAAAATTTAAAAGGCCCGTAACTCGGAAAATATGGGCGAGCGCCAATTTAATCACTTGATGTTTTATTTTTTAATTCTTTATCGCCATATACTTATTTTTTGATCGGAGTTACTTCATTGTTCCAAATGATATGGAAAAATCAGAGGTAGGCGTGGAGTTTTGTTAGTTGCTGAAACCTGGTTATAAGTTTTTACAGGTTTGCCGGAACCTGTGAAAGTTGAATTCAAGAAATTTAAGCTTAACCCAAATCATTTTTGTATTGTTATCAGAGATTAAGGTAATATATTAGAGGATAATCCACTCATATGAACGAGGATACATACATGCATACACACATCCTTTTAAAAGACCTTAAAACCCTTCCGTAATTCAGGCATTCACAAATTAACATTTTTCACGTGTCAAACTTTTACATCTGTTATTCTGGTTTTACTAAGCGCTAGCTTTAATTTATAAATGCAAATAAATCTAATTTTTTAATAAATAGGAGGTGGTTTTGCTATCTGTACTTTTAAATCGTTAAGAGTCAATTAATTCATTAATTAAACAGTATTAAAGATATAATTTTATACACGAATGTATAAGGAATATTTTTAATATTAATAAATACACTTGATCCTTTACAGTTCCAGTGTTAGAAGCAGGAATTTATTAAAAATAATTAAATAAATTTAATAAAATGAACTGTGTTCTAATGTATTAAAAGACTTAAAATTTTAAGAATAAAACCATGTCCAATCATAAAACAAAAAATCTGTTAGCCACAAATTGGAAATCTTTCATATCCTTACTCTCACCGTTACTAACAATGAAGCAGTTTAAATAAAACTACAAAAACGAAATAATAAAGTTGCAAAAATGTAAAAATATACAAATTCTTCCAAACTACAAACATAAACAAAATACTTCTTTAGTTGTGCCAAAAAAATGTATTAAGTCTTCAAAAAATATATGTATGTAAGTGTGCCAACCAATTGTTTAATTTCTGATTAAATATAAAAATAATGAAAACAACCCCCGTAAAATAATTATATATATACTTAAATAATTTTGTGTTGTGATAGAAAATAAGAATAAATTATTATATTAAACAAAATAAGAAAAATAAAAATAAAAACAAAAGTTATGCATTTTTGTAAAAATTATTGTTCACAAAAACAATTATTGCCAGCTACCAAAAATAAATAAATTTCTTCTTCTAAATGAAGAATGAAGAAACAAAATGTTCGCACGATATCATTGATCGTGTGTACATTTACTTACTTATTAGTTGGAGCAGCTGTATTTGACGCACTCGAATCTGAAACTGAAAAACTGCGCTGTGAGGCTTTACAAGGTAAGAAAAAATATTTTAATAAAAAATTTACATTAACTTTGACCCCGCTATGTTTTTTACTAGGCGGTGAAATTTATAAGCTGCGTTTATTGTTATTTACATAAAAATAACAAGCTAACCACTGTAAATATCATTATGCCGCATAAGACAATGTTATTAGCAATAATTTTTAGGTAACATCTTAATCGATAAAACCAATATTGGCATATCGCATTTTCATTCTAGGTTTATATGGCAGGATCAAACATTTCGCAGTCCTCTCTAGTTAAAAGTCGACGCTTTAGGCTACAGTCAGAAAATCCTTTATTTAAAACATTTATACAAATATTTCTTTATTTATATTTTTTTATAAAAATTCCGAAATTAAAATAAAATACACAAATAAAAAATTGTTTTTAATTAAATTTTATAAAAAAAAACAAAAAACAAACAAAAAAACAAAATAAAATAAAAAACATTTAACATTTGTCTAAAAAGGTTCAAAAGTTTGGCCATATACATCAACTATTAGGACACCACTTATTTTAAGTTTTAAATATTTATATTTCTTAATATTTCACACAAATTTTCAAGTGTTTGTATAAACCGGTTCAAAAGATAGGGCTGTATACATGTAAAATTACATTAGGTATGAGCACATCCTTAAATTTATAAATTAAAATTGTATACTTGCTCTTTTAGCGGACTGTCTAATACAAGTTCCCTGAAAATTTCAGTTGTCTGTCTATAACCGCTAAAAGGTTTGGTCACATACACCAAATTATATCAATTATTGGAACACCCTTAAATTTCTAAATCCAAATTTTGTTATTGCTATAATAGAGGACTTAGCAATACAGGGTCTTTGTAAAAATCAATGATCTTTTTACAACCATCATATATACATTAAATTAAATGATCTTTATATTGAATCGTATACTTGTTATTACAACGGTCATAGTTATCTACATTCTGTCCAATTTTCAAACGTTTGTTTATGAAAGTCATCCCGTGAAATACAGTCGCTGCCCATTTTTTTAACTTTCTTTTTTCTGTTTTAATTTTAAGTTTATTTTTTATTTTAAGTTTTTTTAAAGCACTTTTTCACTTTTTTTCTTTTAATTTTATCTGACAATGATATCGTTGTCAGATGTTTAAAATTTCCAACATATTGCAATTTATTTTATACTGACAATACCTGACAATGTTCTGACAATGCAAATAAATGCGTTCACACAATTGTAAGATATCTAACAATTTATTGTCAGGTAGAAGTCTGACAATTTTCTGACAATATTGTCAGACAACAATTGTAAGTTCACACGATTGTTAGACGTTTTCTGTATATTTTTCTGACAATATTGTTAGATCTGATAACCGTCTGTACAGAGCTTAATTTTGTAACTTAGAATGCGAGGAATATTTATAATCAATATTAATATTAATTTCGTTAAACGAAATTTTCTCTTCTCTTCTTCTTCTTCTTCTCTGTACAAACCGCCACATTCATTTTGCAAAATTAAAAACATTATGGTTTGAATTAAATAACAGTTTATGTACGTCATTTTTGCAAAAATAAGGGTCACTGAGGTTGAGTCAAGGTGGGCCAGGCAAACCAAGAGCTGATGAAGTTTAGAAGATTCAAGAGATGTAGCAAAAATTTATTATGAGTTGAATGCTGTTCAAGATGTTATTTTAGATAACGAGACGACACGCCATTCTTGCAACAACATTAAAGGTTTTAAAAAGTTCAAAAATTCATTGTACATAAGGAGGAGAAATCTTAGACTTTGAAAGTGCGTAAGAAAGTGAAATTGGCTGTTTTTAAAGGCCAGGAATCGCTATCATGCTCAGTCGTACGATCTGTCAAAAATTGCATGTGTGCTCAAAATGTATGATAGTGCGGATTAAAAGTGTATGTGTGTGACAGATCTTTGATAGATCTGTACGATTTATAATCTTTTGAAATAATTTATAAAATAGTTTTCTCTATGCGATCAGAGTTGATTTTTTTAAGTTGAGGAGAAAAAAACAACAAAATATTAGCACCATAAGATTTTTTCATCTTTTTTGTATAATAGTGTTGTACCTACGATTCCATTTTGGAGCGATTTTTAAAGAAGTACCGAATTCTGTCAGATTTTTGTGTGATTAAATCGTACGATTGTGTATGATAGTGAATTCTGCCCTTTATATTGCTTTTTTTATTGTTAAAATGCAATGAAAAGACATTTTCAGGGCAATCTAGCGGTTTTCTCTTTTTTCATTTTTATACAGTGAGTTTTATAAAAGAAAATGAGTCAATATTACTGTTCGAATAAAAAGTAGACGCTCTTTTTTTGGTATGACATTTCAGCACAAAAGTTGTGGGCCAGATTGCGTTGCGCTTTACGCGCTAATTTTTGTATGACTGTAAGGTGCAACGTAGACGAAGCAGCTACAAATTCTGAAGGATTAATTTTCGAAGCATTTGATAAAAAATATTACTTAATAATATTCAAGCCTGCATGTTTCGGTTACAGACTGAAAAAGAAGTCGAAAATTAAAGATTTTCTTAAAGTAGTATTAAGTTAAAGAGAGGAGAGAGGAGATAATCAAATATGGAGTTAGTCTTATTGCACCTTATACATCACAGCAGAATAGTCTGACCGAAAGTCATAATAGAACTCAAATAAAAATAACTACAACACTTAAATAAATATTTGGGCAGAGTTGGGAACAATATCTATTTACATTTTAAATCGTACTGGAAAGTTCTCTATTGTTGGTAAAAGTCCGTTTAAGCTTTGTCTGGTCAAAAAACCAAGAATAAAACATCTCAGAGTTATTGGATGCGAATGTTTTGCTCACATACCAAGTCAGAAAAGGATGAAAACGAACCCTAAAGCAACGAAAGATGTTATTCGGTCCTGTTCTGTAAAACGAATCCGAGTAAATTTCTCGTTTTAAAACGAATTCACATTTTCTTGGAGTTCACTAAACCGAATTCGCGCAATTTCACTCGTTTTAAAATCGAGTAAACAAACCTGGTCGAAAGTAAATCGAATGCAACTTTATTCTTAAAAATGACTGAAAACACAAATAAAGAACCATTGGAATAAAAAATTTAAAGTCTTTATTATAAATCTTTATATTATAAAAAAGTTAGTTTAAAAACACTCTTAAATTGCTTCATATTCTTGTCTCAAGCTTGATGAAAATTAGGTGCATAATTAAAAACACTTTTTTTTGGTAAAAAATTTTTAATGCACATACGAAATATCTTTTGTAAACACAAATTAACAATAAAAGTTCAATTTTAACAAAAGCATATTTAAAAACAATATTTCATCAAATCACAAAATTTCTGCAAATTATTAATATGGCAATCACAGTTGATTTATATTATTTATAATTGTAACTTAATACAAATGCTCCGGGCATTTTTAATTCTTGCCTTAAAATAATAACTTTGTTTGTTTTTCAATCAACAGCTGACTTTGACGTTTAACTAAAAGTGCGAACTTAATTTTGAATAATGTCAAAACGAGTGAAATGCAGGACACCAAATAGTAATTTCTTCGGTTTTGAAAATCGAATTTACGTGAGAGATACCAACAGTTGATTAATATCAAATAAAAAACTGTAAAGATATCTTAGAAATAATAACAAATTATAAATTTTCTAAAATGATAAAATTTCTGGAGAGAATAAAATAGCCGTTCGATAAATAAAGCTCAAGTTTAAAGCTTATCTGTAGAACTGAAAGAAAAAAGTAAAGCAGAACGAAATGCAAGAAAAAGAGAATCATGAGAAGATGCAGAACCAATTTCAAAACGATTAAGTGACCGAACATTTATTTCATATTTAAAATATAAAGTTAAAAGATATTATGTTTTCTGAAACGAACGAATTAGTGACTCCCCTGCCATATAATGAAGCCATGAAATTAAAAGTTAAGACACTTCAAGGAAATAAGATATAAAATATGGTTACTCTAACAAAAGACTTCCGTCAAAGGTAAAAGCAATCAAGATGGTCGTACTAAAAAATGCAAATCAAAGCTAGTAATCAAGGGATTCAATCAAAGAGAAGGTATTGACTACAATAATTCATTTAGTTGTGTTGCAAAGATAGGTAAAATACTACGAGTAGTTGTTTTAAGTATAGCTGCAAGCCAAAAAATTCCCTTAGCTCAGTTTGATGTTCCAACAACATTTTAATACCGGGAACTGAAGAAAACAAAATTTATGAAACAACCAGAAGTGATTAAAGAAGAAAGAAAAATGTTATGCAAGTTGAAGAAAAACTTTTATGGATTAAAATAAGCTTCAAGATGCTAGAATTTTTGATTTGGACAATATCTCTTAAAATTTGAATTTAAGGTTGTTTCGTAAAGTGCAGCTTTTTTCTTAGGGCTTGAGATTAAAAAAAAAAATAATATAATGATAATGGTAAGAGGCTTATGCACGAAAGTTATTCAAAAAAATTCATTTGTTGGAACTCTAAATTATAGTATTACGTATAACACTGAATCATCTCCTAAGTTAAAGTGTTATAGTGATGCAGATTTCGGCGGCTATATGAAAACTGGAAAATCTTCATCTGGAGTTGTTATTAAATTTTCTGATGGATCAATATCATGGCTAAGGCGAACGAACGTCAACAGCAAAAGCCGAAACGGTGGAAGAAACAGTAAAAAGAAGGAAATAATTTGGTTAAGCCGTTAATATGCTGTAACGGTTAAAGTCTTATAAAATCCACAATATTACTAAAGAACAAAACAAATTGCTCTCAAATATTTCTTTGTCTGTAAAAAAAATATTAACTTAAAATAGAAACAAATCGCTGCTCATGAGCAACTTACTAATATTATGACAAAACCTTTGTAACCTCAAGAAGATTCGAAAAAGATTGGGACTACATAATATTAACATAATCTAAGCAATTTGAATTGCTGAAAGAATTGGACTGGTCGATGTGGAAGAGAAAAATACATGTTATTCTCGACTGTCACGAAGGAGCCTTAAATGTGATAGATCGGTTTTTATTGCAGCCATACCCATTAGAAGAAAAAACAAATTCAAAATTGAGGACTTAATTTAAAGCAAATGTAGATATTTATATATTTATTTGCAAAATGTATGCTGATTAGCGCAGCAGGTGATGTTTTTTATGAAAAAATTATGAATAAAGACTCTGCTGGTGATACATGGTGTCATATACTTTATTTATATTGGGTTTCCATATTTATACTAGAGGAGAATCACAAAGTATTTCGGGTGGCACAAAAAAAGAAATCCCACCAACTAATTTTCCCAGATGGTAACCTTGCTAGGCAAACGGACAGACACCCCTTTAAACCCACCTTCCTTCTACACTACACACTGGCTACTTGTTTATTTGGCACGACTAAGGCTCGCGGGCATGGGCGGTGGTTCGTTGTAGTGTAGACTTCCGGAGACAAAAAGTTGAGCCAGTGCTGGTAGACTTGTATCATCGCTAGGGCTCAGATGTTATGGCCCTCACTATTCCCTCCCCAAACCGTGGTATTACCTGCGTGAGATTTGTGAAATACCCCTAAAAAGCACACATCACCACTCTTCACTTACCTCTTTTGACTTTTATCTGTTCAATTGAAAATCATTATTGATTAAAAAAAAATAAGATATAAAATATATTACAAAAGGACGTTTATATTTGGATTTCAGTTTGGTTTACACTAATTTTTATATGTATACTATTGTACAAAGGCTTAGAATATGGGATGTCGTTAAATATTTGTTTAAATGTTGTTTATATATTAGCTAAGATCGGCTTAACTGGAGTGGGACTCGGTAAACTTTACACATTATTGGAAGATAATCACCTTTTCAAATGTTTACGGCTGGCCCTGCTCCAAGTAAACTGAGCTTTGGAGTGCTTATCTTAATACTTAAGATATTATTCATTGTTTCTTATATGTTTATTGATTCTATTTCTATTTATTTAGTTTTGGTTTTATTGGTTTACATTTACGTTTCTTGCTTTTCTTATTTTAATTTATTTCACATTCTTATTAGCCTTACCGAGGCTGTTATATTTATAGCAAACTTAAATAAATTATCGGGACAATTAAACTAAACGTTGATGTGATCTTATAGGTACATAACCGGTAATAAACTAAATCCAAACTAGTAACTTTTGTTTTTGGTTTTTGATTTAACTTAAGAAACAGAATTTGTATTTCCTTTTAACTTTGGTAGAATTTATGATATTTTCCTTCTTCCTAGATCTCTGGTAAAATTGTTTAGCTTAGCTTTTTGTAACTGACTGGGTTTTATTCCAAATTCAAAAACTATAAACCTCAGCTTCCGACAATGAAAATTGTAAATCTTCAAGTTAAATAAAGTTTTGGAGATTTATTTTTTTTTATAGGCGCGTAAATTCGGAAATTAAGTTTCTGGCAAGATAACTTCTCAACAATGGCGATAAAAATTTAAGATTCTAGTTTCTGGAAAGTAAAATTCCGGAGGAAGGTAGGCAAAATATCACAAATTTGTTCCAGGCAAGTATAAATTTACAAATTTGTTTCAGGTATGTATAATTTCAGGACTTTGCTTTAGCTATGTATAAATTTCAAAATATTGGTTCAGGTATGCATAACTTCACAAAATCTTGTTTCAGGTAAGTATAAATTTAAAAAGTTAACTTCAGGTAAGTATAATTCAAAAAGTTGATTTCAGGTAAGTATAATTCAAAAAGTTGATTTCAGGTAAGTATAATTCAAAAAGTTAATTTCAGGTAAGTATAATTCAAAAAGTTAATTTCAGGTAAGTATAATTCAAAAAGTTCATTGCAGGTAAGTAGAATTTATTTCCGGTGATTAAAATTTTAGAATAAGGTAAGCAAAATTTAAGAATAAGGTGAGCACGATTTTATTTTTGGTAGGGACTTTTCAATTGCTTTCTATTTCAGAGAAATCGGTTTTGAATTCAACATCTGCTAAATTAATAGGTCTTATTGATTTTACTTGTGGAATCAATATTAATATTGTAATATTAAAACTATGAATGGATTTGATTAAGAAATTTTAAAGGAGGGTTGAATTTACACTTTAAAAGAATGGAAACCTGGCTATTGTTTAGCTCCAAATTGAGCTAAGCGCGATGCTTGCTAAAAAATTTTGTGTGCCCAAAACACACGTGGTCAAATGTATGTGTAGAGTTTTCTGTTTTATTAGGCAAAGAAAACTCTCAAAAGAAACTAAAAAAAACCATCGAATAAACAAAGGAATGATGTTTAATTCGGGGGGGGGGAGTATGTAGGAATAGATATTTGAATTTAACGACAAAGGTTTTATTTTCACGGACTAATAAAGAATAATTAATTAGGCAGATTAAATATGGAAAAAAAAATTTTAGGTTCGGAAAACTTCTCTATTTTATGGGAAACCGGGCTATTGTTTTGCTCCAAATCGAGCGAAGCGCAGTGCTTGCTAAGGGGGGGTTTGTGTGCCCAAAACACACTTAGTCAAAGGTATGTGTAGAGTTTTCTGTTTTATTAGGCAAAGAAAACTCTCAAAAGAAACTAAAAAAAACGATCGATCGGGGGATATCTAAATAAACATGAATTTACACTATATCACACTAGCGCGCTTTCATCTTTATACCGATTTAAAATTTATGCGAAACTCTTATTTGAACATATTAAATATACTAACTACAGTTACTTATCTTAGGCGACTGCTGACGTTGAAGATTGGTAGCATCTTAAACTAGCTGCTGATGTTGTTGTTACAGATGATGATGTGATGCTGATGTTGTTGTTGCGGTTTTAAACTGATGAAATGCTGTTGGTGTTGTTGTTGCGGTTTTAAACTGATGAAATGCTGTTGGTGTTGTTGTTGCTGTTTTAAAAATGATGAAATGCTGCTGGTGTTGTTGTTGCTGTTTTTAAAAAATGATGAAATGCTGTTGGTGTTGTTGTTGCTGTTTTAAAAATGATGAAATGACGCTGAATTTGTTGTTGCTGAACGGTAGTTTTAACAGTAGTTTTAAGTATTGCTTTTACTGTAGATTGGATGGTTTTCAAGCCGTTAAACATAGTTGTTATTGTTGTTGTTGTAGTTGTTTTAACGGTGGATGCTAATTTGATGATGATACTGGGTGTTGTTGTAGCGAACCTGTTCTGACAAAATACTGGCGAGGTACTATGCTGCCTTTGTTGGGCCTGACGTTATTTCTGATTTTCGAGATAAAAAGTAGCGTTGGAAGCTGTCTTTCTGATTGTGGTCATAAAATGTGGCGTTGTAAGTTGCCTTTCTGAATATGGTGATGACAAGTAGTGTTGAAAGCTGTTTTTCTGACTATGCCAAGTGGGACTTGCGGCGGCGATCATTCGTTGGCTGTGGTTTAAATTGCCGCTAGATTTTTTTCTCTGGTATTATGGTACTGCACGTGTGACGCTAATTAGCCGTGGTCATTGCTATCGTGTTCAAACCTCACGTCTGCTATTGGCTAATTTAGCCAGCTGCCTACTTGCACTTTTGTTTCTGCCCGGACCGATCACCAGTCTCCGGCCTCAGCCGTGCTGTCGCTTCGCCGCTCTGACGCTCCCACTGTGCCTTATCGCGTGATCAGCCGCCGAATGAACTACTAATCCCTTGCTTGACTTTCCGTTCTTTCAACACTACTGAAATACTCAGACAACTTACTCCAGCGCCTCACTCTGTTGCCACTACTTTTCTTCCGGTTTCATGCCCGTGGGCTCTTCCTTATCGCGCTGCCTCTTTATCTTTCCGTCTCACTGCGATTTTTCAACGCCCTCAGGGATTTCACTATAATCAATACCAGTTTTACTTAATTTCACCACTGCTTAATTTTATTTCACACTTTATTTGATTATATTAATTAATATTTTCACTTTACTTACACGTTCTCCAGCATCCAATCCTTTAGTGTGTTTTTCTGTACCTTTAAAATTATCCCTGCAGTAATTCGCCTTGTCCGCTTCGTGGTTTTCATCAAAAAGGCCGGAAATCGCCATTTCTTTTGGTATATCAAAGTTGCCCAATCTTGAGTGTGCTCTATAACTGGGTTGTATGCCGAAGGTAGTAGGGTGCTGCCAAATTTTTTAATTCTCCTCACAGATGAGCTAGTGTTTACACAGGCGAAACGGTACACACCTCCTTTGGTGGGGGTAGTTTCTTTATCATATTAGCAAACAAAATTTGCTAATATGATAAAGTTCAACCATCTGAACTCCCTCTCCGGTTTGTCACCTAGGCTTTTAAATCCTTCGCATGAAATACTCCTTGGCTTTTCCCCTGTAAGTTCTCTATCTCATATAAATTTTTACCAACACACCGAGCAATTCGTCCTTTGATGAATCTTTTACACAATTTCGCTGACAGTTGTTTCGTGAAGTCTGACAATGGAAAGTTCCTGCGAAACACTTCTTGTCCGACCTTAAACCTCGTATCTCTGCATCTTACGTTATATCGTTTGGCGTTTGATTCATAACTCTTGTGTAGCTTCTTCTTAACGTTATCCCTAACAAGCTCCAGAAACTCACAACGGTTTTCTATTCTATTTTCCGAATCCTCCAACAATTCTAATTGCTTGATCAGCTTATAAGCTGACGCATGGGTGATCATGTTGGTGCCAAATAAACAAAAATATGGTGTTACCCCGGTTGCTGTGTGCACGGCTGATCTTAACGCTACTTCAATTTCGCATAAGTGTATGTCCCATTCGTTGTGGTTATCCTGTAGATACGACCTGATCGCTGCCAAGATCGATTGGTTGACGCGTTCTGACGCATTCGCCTGTGGTGCATAATTAGCCGTTCGCATATGCTGAATTCCAAACGTCTCTAACATCTCCGCAAACTCTTTACTGGTGAACTGTTGACCGTTATCGGACACTAAAGTTTCCGGGCACCCAAATTTGTAAAATATCTCCTGTATCAAGAAATTTACCACATTCTTCGTGTTGGCCTTCGACATCGCTTTTAGACATACATATTTCGAAAAATAATCCAATACGATAAATATATAGCTATTCCCCTTCTTTGATCGTACATACGGTCCTAGAAAGTCTATATAGATTCGCTGAAAAGGTCTACCTGCATTGGGTTCCTGACCCATCGGTGGTTTTAAAACTTTATTTGCCGGTTTGCATTCTTTGCACGTGTCGCAATTGCTGACAAACTCTCGAATCTGCACATTCATATGGGGCCAGTAGAACCATTCGCGTATTCGCCGTATAGTTTTTCCAACTCCGTATAGTTTTTCCAACTCCTCCGTGCGATGCTGCTGGTGGACTATGGGCTAGGGCCATGATGCCACTGGTGAGACCAGTTGGTACCCATAGCTTCCAGGTGTGTTCTTCTCTTACTGTGCCGTTGTCCTCGCAGTGTGTTCGCTTGTATACTAGACTATCTACGATCTTGATATCGGGTAAACATTCCTGATTTTCACTTACTGTTTTGATTAACTCTTGGTATTCCTCCGTTTGAAACTCGGGTGACGACAAATCTATCATTTGGTTTGTGCTTAACTCCACGGCATCCATGTCGTATCTGGACAGCGTATCTGGCACAATATTTTGCGAACCTTTGCGGTGCTTTATTTTAAAGTTGTATGCTTGTAACTGCAGACTCCACCTAGCCAATCTTCCTCCTAAGTCCCGCTGAGACATCAGCCACTTTAAGCTGGAATGATCGGTGACGATTATAAACTCCATCAATTCAATGTATGGACGAAAACGTTTGACCTACGTTCGATGCATCACATTGAATGAAAAATATCTTGTTAAAGTCGGGGTGCGTTAAAACTGGACTCGCTGTTAATTTTACTTTAAGTTGGTCAAATGCTTCCTTCGCTTCTTCTGTAAACTGAAATTTCTTGCTCTTCTTTAGGGTTTCACAAATAGGTGCTGTAATTGTCGCGTAATCTAATATGAAACGCCGGTACCACCCTGTAGTTCCCATGAAACTCCTGACTTGTTTCGGTGTCGTCGGATATTTGAGCTGTTTGATGGCTTGTATTTTTTCAGGATCCGGTTTCAGTTTTCCTTCCCCAACAATATAACCTAAATATTTCAATTCTTTGCACCCGAACTTAGATTTACTGACGTTGATAGTAAGGCCTGCATGGTCTAAACAATTCGCAACCTCCCTTAGTGTCCTAAGATGTTCTTCGAATTCTGGCGATACCACCAGCAGATCATCCAAATAGACAAAGACCTTTTCCCTTAAGCGTGCTGGAATTACCTTGTCCATTAAACGGCATAACCTTTGGGCCGCATTACACAATCCGAAAGGCATGACCGTAAATTGGTACAAGGGTCTTCCAGGCACCGTAAAGGCAGTTTTCTCTCGGCTCTGTTCTGCCAGTGGTATCTGCCAGAACGCGTCCTTTAGATCTATGCTGGATATGTAATGAGTATCGCCCAAACGGCTTAAAAGTCCTTCAATATGAGGAAGTGGATAGGCATCTTTAACGGTCAGTTCATTGAGCCGACGCGCGTCGAGGCAAATCCGAACCTTTTCCCCTTTCTGTACAAATGTGACCCTGTTGTTCCATGGACTTTCGCTAGGCTCAATGACTTCCAAAGACAGCATTCTATCCAGTTCCCCATACATCAGTTTCTGAACCGCTGGCGACACTGGGTAATGTTTTTCCTTAACAGGCACTGAGTTGCCGGTATCAATCTGGTGTATCTCAAGAGTCGTCTTGCCTAATCCCTTGCGCGTATAGCATGGAAACAATTCGATCACTTCTTCCAAACGTTGTTGTTGTCTTGGTTCTAGAATATGCATTCTTGGAAATGAGTTGTCACCTGATTCATCCACAATTACCCCTTGGGTGGACAATGCGTTTATCTCAAATCGGAGCAAGTTAAAGCTTTTCATAAAATCTATCCCGAGAAACAAAGGCAACTTGAGAGACGGAACGAGAAAAAATTCGACTTGCTTAGAAATTTTATTGAAAGTAATATTAGCGCGTATACGTCCAATTATCGGATTGAGTCGACCATCTGCCGTCCTTATATCTGAATAAAATGGGTGCACTATAATTCGTGCTTTCTCCACAAACTCTAAACAATCTTTCCCTAGACAGGTCACGGATGCTCCACTATCGAGTAAGCCTTGTATAGCCTGTCCATTAACTTCTATTGTCGTATAAATCCTGGTGTCTGGTCCCTCGTATATCCTGGCCTCCGAAATTTCAAACCTGGTTTGTTTCCTTTTACCATGGCGTTCACGTGCTTTCACTATTTTCTCCGTCACACCAAATATCCTCTCTCGTGCTTCCTTATATTTTTGCTCTCGGATACTGACTGGTATTTGTTGAAGCTTTCTGTGTTTCTCTATGTCCATACTAGTATTTCTCAAACTCGCTTTAAGTGGTTGTATCCTCAATTGATTTTCCTGTAACAGCTCTTCAGTCGTGCATAAGTTGGTGTTGTTAACTTGGCTGACTTCTGCGTTTATTGATGACTTCTGGGATTCGAGTTCAGGGAGCGCGCCTCTATCCCGTTCCGAGACACGTCCGGCTTTCGGTTTCCCTGACATGTGGGACAGCGTGGCGTTACCGTATTCTCTAACCCGCACTTGTAACAAAACAATACCCGCTTCTCCTCCGGACAGTAGAAAAATGTGTGTCCTCTAGCTTTGCAGTTCCAGCAAATTAATTTCTCATTTGATGCGTACTCGTCCACTTCGGGTACCTCATTTGTCCCTGCAGAATTATGTTCTAATTCATTGATCGTCCTGGGAGGAATTCTTCCGCTAAACTGCCGATGTGAATTTAACAAGTTTTCTGCTCTACGACATTCTCTGACAAATTGTGCTAAACTACTCACCGAAACTGAGAATAAAAGTTGCGCCATTGGTGCTCTGAGATTACTACGCATAATACTAACCAAATCCCTTTCTCCTATAGGACTTCTCAATTGGTTTCTCAATTTAATCACCGCATTGTAAAAATCATCAAACGATTCCATACCCTGTTGCCTTCGACCTAAAATTTTTCTCTGTATGTCAAAGTCGCTATCATATTGGTGAAACTGACTAATTAACGCTGCCTTAAGGTCCTTCCATCGAGTAACGTCGTTAAATCTCCGATGGTCCCAAAACCAATCACGAGCTGGTCCGCTTAACAAATGGTGAAATGAACGTAGTACTTCTCTCCAATCACATCCATAATCGGCTTGTAGCGTCTCGACTCTAAAAACAAAATCTTCTATGCTTGTTGTTTTATTAGTGCCATCGAACATAATTCCCCACTTGTCTATTCGCTGAGCTGGGTGGTGCGACAAATGACGTCGAGCTTCCGTGGTCTGGGTTGGATACCTAACTCCTGGACGGAATGCTAAATCTGGTTGATTATCTTCGTAAAATGCGTTATCGTTAAACCTTGATCTGTCATATCCATTGCATCCTGCGTTAAAGTTCTGATTCGTTGTGTTTGGCCATCTTTGCAATTGTAGTGTGTTACTGTTCCCGTTTGGACGTACCGGTGGTGGTTGTGATAAATCCGGAAGGTTATAGCGCAACTCAGGCTGAGCGGTAGCGTTATCTTGATGTTGTGATCGCCCACTTAAACTTTCTTGTATTACGCGCGGCATCAAGTTTAAAATCCGGTCCTCAAAGTTTCTTAGGTCCTCCTGAGTTACAGCTCTGGAACTCCCCGATTGTGGTCTCTGTATATCCTGTCTTCTCAAAGGAACGTTTGCCTGCCTAAAAGCATCCATCACCCCGCGTGCACTGATACTACTGTATGGTGGTGTTACGATGGTACTATTGCCTGAAGCACTGCTTTCACTAACCTCCAGATCATCTTGAACTTGTGCGCCTATTAAAGTCGCCTCAGGACTCGTACTCCTGTGTACTGCTCCTGTGTTTGCCTGAGCTTGCTTCGACACTGCTCCGGTACTACTGGCTGTGGTTGTGGTGGTATCTGTTGTCGCCGTTGTAATTGTAGTTGTCATTGTGGTTACAGCTGTTGTGGCGGTAGTTACTGGTACTTCTCCTTCCATCCTGCTTTTCGACCTTGTCCCGAACATTTCCAAAACAAATCGTTCTACCTAACGACCTACACGCTAAAACCGATTCTATCAATAAAAATTCTCTCGACCCTATAATACCCGCGTCTACTCTTGACACGACAACGTAGGTTCTAACAAAAAAAAAATCTACTGTACTCCGAAATAAAAATCTGTAACACTTACCAGAACCTTTAACAAAATTCTCTCCGCCTGAAACAAAATTCAAATGAATAACCTGAAAACTGTAGAAATGGTTGTGGTATAATTTTACACCAGACCATTTATAATATATAAAAAATTAAGTAATTTATTAATTAATTAAGTAATTAATTAATTTGTGGATAAAATGTAATCAAAAAATTTAATCAATAGAATCAAAAATATGAGGTGTGATAAGTGGTGATGATACTACGATGTGACTACTAGCCTACTACATGAGCCAAAATTTGAAAATATTCTCTAAAACGTTAATTAACCGGAAAGCCTACTATATTTCACATCTCTTGATCAGTGGCAACAGCAGTGTTCACCGAACACGGTCTGGACTCACTGAATCATTTCATGCTGCACTGTTCCAACTCCTCAATGTCGCAATTAGTGTACTTATTCTCTAAGTCACTAAGACTTACACTGAGTTGTTAGAACAGCTCATCTGCTCAAAGCTAGTCGCAAACAGACGAAACTTCGGTCGTTTCTTTCTGTGACTTACTACACTTTGAACTAGACTACTTTTATTAATTTACCCTAACCTGAAAACTTTCCTACTCAACGTTGCTTCTCCGCAAAACTGTTTCAAAGATAACTGTGAAATATGCTTGGCTTAAACCGAGCATACTTCACGATGTTAAACCCATCGACCTCTACTCTTATTCGAATCGATGATTGTGTTTTCGTGCCCCACGTTGGGCGCCATTATTTGTCATATACTTTATTTATATTGGGTTTCCATATTTATACTAGAGGAGAATCACAAAGTATTTCGGGTGGCACAAAAAAAGAAATCCCACCAACTAATTTTCCCAGATGGTAACCTTGCTAGGCAAACGGACAGACACCCCTTTAAACCCACCTTCCTTCTACACTACACACTGGCTACTTGTTTATTTGGCACGACTAAGGCTCGCGGGCATGGGCGGTGGTTCGTTGTAGTGTAGACTTCCGGAGACAAAAAGTTGAGCCAGTGCTGGTAGACTTGTATCATCGCTAGGGCTCAGATGTTATGGGCCTCACTATTCCCTCCCCAAACCGTGGTATTACCTGCGTGAGATTTGTGGAATACCCCTAAAAAGCACACATCACCACTCTTCACTTACCTCTTTTGACTTTTATCTGTTCAATTGAAAATCATTATTGATTAAAAAAAAATAAGATATAAAATATATTACAAAAGGACGTTTATATTTGGATTTCAGTTTGGTTTACACTAATTTTTATATGTATACTATTGTACAAAGGCTTAGAATATGGGATGTCGTTAAATATTTGTTTAAATGTTGTTTATATATTAGCTAAGATCGGCTAACCTGGAGTGGGACTCGGTAAACTTTACACATTATTGGAAGATAATCACCTTTTCAAATGTTTACGGCTGGCCCTGCTCCAAGTAAACTGAGCTTTGGAGTGCTTATCTTAATACTTAAGATATTATTCATTGTTTCTTATATGTTTATTGATTCTATTTCTATTTATTTAGTTTTGGTTTTATTGGTTTACATTTACGTTTCTTGCTTTTCTTATTTTAATTTATTTCACATTCTTATTAGCCTTACCGAGGCTGTTATATTTATAGCAAACTTAAATAAATTATCGGGACAATTAAACTAAACGTTGATGTGATCTTATAGGTACATAACCGGTAATAAACTAAATCCAAACTAGTAACTTTTGTTTTTGATTTAACTTAAGAAACAGAATTTGTATTTCCTTTTAACTTTGGTAGAATTTATGATATTTTCCTTCTTCCTAGATCTCTGGTAAAATTGTTTAGCTTAGCTTTTTGTAACTTGAGCGTGGCTATCGTTAACCAATAAATTTCCAAAGGGCTTTGTTTGAGTTATTAAGATTTTCAAGTTTATGAAATTTATGAACTCAATGATTATCAATTTTCATTGAACGTAAATAATATCCGACTGGGTTTTATTCCAAATTCAAAAACTATAAACCTCAGCTTCCGACAATGAAAATTGTAAATCTTCAAGTTAAATAAAGTTTTGGAGATTTATTTTTTTTTATAGGCGCGTAAATTCGGAAATTAAGTTTCTGGCAAGATAACTTCTCAACAATGGCGATAAAAATTTAAGATTCTAGTTTCTGGAAAGTAAAATTCCGGAGGAAGGTAGGCAAAATATCACAAATTTGTTCCAGGCAAGTATAAATTTACAAATTTGTTTCAGGTATGTATAATTTCAGGACTTTGCTTTAGCTATGTATAAATTTCAAAATATTGGTTCAGGTATGCATAACTTCACAAAATCTTGTTTCAGGTAAGTATAAATTTAAAAAGTTAACTTCAGGTAAGTATAATTCAAAAAGTTGATTTCAGGTAAGTATAATTCAAAAAGTTGATTTCAGGTAAGTATAATTCAAAAAGTTAATTTCAGGTAAGTATAATTCAAAAAGTTAATTTCAGGTAAGTATAATTCAAAAAGTTCATTGCAGGTAAGTAGAATTTATTTCCGGTGATTAAAATTTTAGAATAAGGTAAGCAAAATTTAAGAATAAGGTGAGCACGATTTTATTTTTGGTAGGGACTTTTCAATTGCTTTCTATTTCAGAGAAATCGGTTTTGAATTCAACATCTGCTAAATTAATAGGTCTTATTGATTTTACTTGTGGAATCAATATTAATATTGTAATATTAAAACTATGAATGGATTTGATTAAGAAATTTTAAAGGAGGGTTGAATTTACACTTTAAAAGAATGGAAACCTGGCTATTGTTTAGCTCCAAATTGAGCTAAGCGCGATGCTTGCTAAAAAATTTTGTGTGCCCAAAACACACGTGGTCAAATGTATGTGTAGAGTTTTCTGTTTTATTAGGCAAAGAAAACTCTCAAAAGAAACTAAAAAAAACCATCGAATAAACAAAGGAATGATGTTTAATTCGGGGGGGGGGGAGTATGTAGGAATAGATATTTGAATTTAACGACAAAGGTTTTATTTTCACGGACTAATAAAGAATAATTAATTAGGCAGATTAAATATGGAAAAAAAAATTTTAGGTTCGGAAAACTTCTCTATTTTATGGGAAACCGGGCTATTGTTTTGCTCCAAATCGAGCGAAGCGCAGTGCTTGCTAAGGGGGGGTTTGTGTGCCCAAAACACACTTAGTCAAAGGTATGTGTAGAGTTTTCTGTTTTATTAGGCAAAGAAAACTCTCAAAAGAAACTAAAAAAAACGATCGATCGGGGGATATCTAAATAAACATGAATTTACACTATATCACACTAGCGCGCTTTCATCTTTATACCGATTTAAAATTTATGCGAAACTCTTATTTGAACATATTAAATATACTAACTACAGTTACTTATCTTAGGCGACTGCTGACGTTGAAGATTGGTAGCATCTTAAACTAGCTGCTGATGTTGTTGTTACAGATGATGATGTGATGCTGATGTTGTTGTTGCGGTTTTAAACTGATGAAATGCTGTTGGTGTTGTTGTTGCGGTTTTAAACTGATGAAATGCTGTTGGTGTTGTTGTTGCTGTTTTAAAAATGATGAAATGCTGCTGGTGTTGTTGTTGCTGTTTTTAAAAAATGATGAAATGCTGTTGGTGTTGTTGTTGCTGTTTTAAAAATGATGAAATGACGCTGAATTTGTTGTTGCTGAACGGTAGTTTTAACAGTAGTTTTAAGTATTGCTTTTACTGTAGATTGGATGGTTTTCAAGCCGTTAAACATAGTTGTTATTGTTGTTGTTGTAGTTGTTTTAACGGTGGATGCTAATTTGATGATGATACTGGGTGTTGTTGTAGCGAACCTGTTCTGACAAAATACTGGCGAGGTACTATGCTGCCTTTGTTGGGCCTGACGTTATTTCTGATTTTCGAGATAAAAAGTAGCGTTGGAAGCTGTCTTTCTGATTGTGGTCATAAAATGTGGCGTTGTAAGTTGCCTTTCTGAATATGGTGATGACAAGTAGTGTTGAAAGCTGTTTTTCTGACTATGCCAAGTGGGACTTGCGGCGGCGATCATTCGTTGGCTGTGGTTTAAATTGCCGCTAGATTTTTTTCTCTGGTATTATGGTACTGCACGTGTGACGCTAATTAGCCGTGGTCATTGCTATCGTGTTCAAACCTCACGTCTGCTATTGGCTAATTTAGCCAGCTGCCTACTTGCACTTTTGTTTCTGCCCGGACCGATCACCAGTCTCCGGCCTCAGCCGTGCTGTCGCTTCGCCGCTCTGACGCTCCCACTGTGCCTTATCGCGTGATCAGCCGCCGAATGAACTACTAATCCCTTGCTTGACTTTCCGTTCTTTCAACACTACTGAAATACTCAGACAACTTACTCCAGCGCCTCACTCTGTTGCCACTACTTTTCTTCCGGTTTCATGCCCGTGGGCTCTTCCTTATCGCGCTGCCTCTTTATCTTTCCGTCTCACTGCGATTTTTCAACGCCCTCAGGGATTTCACTATAATCAATACCAGTTTTACTTAATTTCACCACTGCTTAATTTTATTTCACACTTTATTTGATTATATTAATTAATATTTTCACTTTACTTACACGTTCTCCAGCATCCAATCCTTTAGTGTGTTTTTCTGTACCTTTAAAATTATCCCTGCAGTAATTCGCCTTGTCCGCTTCGTGGTTTTCATCAAAAAGGCCGGAAATCGCCATTTCTTTTGGTATATCAAAGTTGCCCAATCTTGAGTGTGCTCTATAACTGGGTTGTATGCCGAAGGTAGTAGGGTGCTGCCAAATTTTTTAATTCTCCTCACAGATGAGCTAGTGTTTACACAGGCGAAACGGTACAATGGGATGCACTGAAGTCATTGTTTGAAGCAACTTCTAACGACCAGGTTTTTAAAATAGGTATAGGTTTTTCCAAGTATTAGGTAAATTTATTGTTTTTTGTACAATTTATGATCGCATTATGCAACCGATTTTAAGGAAAACTATAATATTTTAAAGGTATTTACATACTGATGGGCACAATCTATATTTTAGTTAAATCAGTCTGCGTTTTAAATTTCTTATTAATGCATGTGCATCTACATACATAATGTAAAAAGTTTGACAAATTTGTTTTTAAGCGGAATGAGAACAACAATAAAACATTATACATAATTTTTATTGATATTTTTATACCCTTCACCACAAAAAGTGGAAAAAGGGTATAACTAAGTTTGTCATTCCGTTTGTAATTTCTACAATATCCATTTGCGACCCCATAAAGTATATACATTCTGAGTTCTTATGAATAGCGAAGTCGATTAAGCGATGTCCGTTTGTCCGCCAGTCGATCAGACATAGTGTCGAATGAGGTGCTATTGGAAATCAGCAAGGTATGTGCATGTCCTTACACGCAGCAGGCAAAACACCACGCCTACCTCTAATCGTTCCATATTGTTTGAGAGAATGAAGTAACCCCAAACAAGAAACAAGTATATGGGGGGCGAGAGAGAATTTAAAAATAAGAAAAAAACACCAAGGGAAAAAATTGGGGCTCGCCCATATTTTCCGAGTTACGGACCTCTAAAATTAATTTTTTTAAATATCACTTAAAGGCTTTTGAAGAGATCTTTAAGGAAATCTAAAATTTTTTAAAAAAGCTTAACCCGTTAAGAGTCGATGGCATTTTTTTATGTACCACAATATTTGCTTTCTTTGATTGGAGTTACTTCACTAAACTAGATTTACATATGTAGATGGTGAAGGGTATATAACATTCGGCATAGCTGAATAAAGCACTCTTACTTGTTGAAGCATGCTTTTAAAAATATTTTGAATTTTAAGTGGTGTTCGAGCAATTGTATTACTCTAAGTTTAATATTTCTCATTTATTTCTAGAGTTCGTTCTAATGGGCTGGCCATCGGGCATACTAATTCTATATTTTTATAGCAAAAATCTAAAAATTTCAATTTTATCTTTTATGAAAGAAAGAAATTATTTACAAATGATTGCGGATGTTTTCTAAAAAACACAGGAAAAATTAGAACCCGCTAAAATATAATACATCATTTAATGGCTCGCTATATCTGTAATCAGCATTATTCGCATGTATCTGCCTTAGGTTAGGTACATTGTAAACATCATCTATTTAAGGAACTAATTTTATTCATATTCAATCAATATTTATTTGGTTAGAAGTCCACACACAACCCAAAGCTTTTCTTCCTTGTTCTCTCTGCGAATCGCACAGTAAAAGTAGTAAAGAACGGCTGGCAATTCTTTTTTTGGAAACGCATGACGATAAATCCATATCAGAACAAATGAATTTATTAAAGGTGGCGAATCTTCGTACAGGGCAATTTCTCTTCCAATCGTTTCAATCTAGAAATTGTTAGCTTAGCGGAGTTTAAATTTTCCTTTAAGTTAAATATAAACAAGTAAGAGTGCTATATTCGGATATGCAGAAGCACCATATGTGCATGCTTTCCTACCGTGAAACATTCATGGGAGTAATTAATTAGATATACTGATTAATCCTTATCTTTGTACACTAAATACACACCTTAAAATATAGTAGAGGACTATTTTAAAATGGCTGATAGATTAGAAAAATTTTGTGAAATATTTATGTTTTTACTTCCTCAGCTACTACGAGGGCTGCTCTATATATTTCTGGCCTAATAGTGAAAATGCGAATATTTATAATCAAAAATGGTTTTATTGTTTTTCAAAGTATTCTCCAGCATGATTTATACACTTTTGCATGCGCTCAAATCAGTTGTCGAAGCACTTTTTCCACTCTGATTGAGACACCTCTAAAACATGGTTTTTGAACACTTCAACAGCTTCTTCTGGCGACGAAAATCGTTGACCACGCATTTTTTTCTTGATGTGCGGAAACAAGAAGAAGTCATTAGGTGACAAGTCAGGGCTGTACGGCGGATGACCCATTAATTCGACGTTTTGGCCGGTCAAAAACGCTCTGGTTTGAGCCGATGTGTGAGAGCTCGCATTGTCATGGTGAACAATGATTCGTCTTCTCTTGTTGGTTTTTCGATTTTCTCCGATGATTCCAGGCAAACAAATTGTAGCGTACCACTCAGAAGTGACCGACCTACGTTGCTCAAGCGGAACAGTTGCCACATGACCAGTTTTGCCGAAGAAACAGGCGACCATTTGCATCGAAGTGCTTCTTCCACGAACAACTTTCGTTGGATTTTGCTCGTCTTTGAAGACCCACACGGTCGATTGTTGTTTCGTTTCGGGCTCATACGCATTGATCCATGATTCGTCGTATTCGTATTTTTGCAACATTTCTTTGCACCAATCGACACGAGCCTTTTTTTGAGCGGCTTTCAACTTGTGCGGGATCCAACGAGAACAAACCTTTTTTACGGCCAGGTGTTCATGCAGTATCGAATGTATGCTGGTGGAAGAAAGGTCCAAGGATGACTCTATCTCTCGGTATGTCGCATGTCTATCTTGCATTATGAGTTCACGCACGGCATCAATGTTCTCTGGCACAACAGCCGTTTTTGGACGACCTTCACGGAATTCATCTTTTAGCGAGCTTCGGCCACGATTAAATTCATTATACCAATTTTTCACAGTGCTATAGGATGGTGCTTCATCGCCATACAAAGATTTAAGTTCATCAATGCACTCTTGTCGTGATAATCCACGTCGAAAGTTGTGAAAAATGATGGCACGAAAATGTTTACGAGTTAATTCCATTTTTTCTATATTAATTTTTTCAAGTCACTGTTAACAACACAAATAATGGTCGTACGTCAAAACGTTTTGAGTACGATTATGCTTAAAGATGACAAACTTTCCAATGGAAATGTCAGATTGCACTGAGTGCTGCCAGGCCAGAAATATATATAGCAGCCCTTGTAGAAGCAATTATTTTTGATTCAATTCTAATTAGTAATCAATCAATTTCATTGAAATTTCATTACCATTATTAAAAATGATTATGAATAAAATAAAATCATTAGCACTAAATGGTAGTTAAATTTTTTTCATTGCCATTCTTTCAAACAATTAAAAAAATCATCTTAGTGTTATTAGAAAACACTTTGGTTTGTATTCCTGCAGGTGGTTGTCTTTACTAAGTACTAAATAATTAAGATAAAATGATAAATAAAAACAAAACTTGAAAAAATATATGCGAAAATTTGAGGCAGGCGTGGTGTTTTGCCCGCTGTCCCGAAGGACAAGGACCGATCTTGCTGATTTTCAATAGAAAAATTTTCATTAAGTTCATCCATGCATAAGAACTCAGAATATATATACATACTTTATGGGGTCGAGAATGGATGTTGTAGTAATTACAAACGGAATGGCAAACTTAAATATATTCTTTTCCACCTGTGGTGAAGGATTTAAAAATTCATTAAATTAACATAAAAAACAGCTTTTAATTGTTCTACAAATATTAAATTAATAATAGTATTTTCCATTTCCAAATGATTTAAAATAGTCTTGAAAACTAATAGTGGTTGCATTATAAATTGAAATTTTTCCTTTTTTGAAGAACTAATTTAAATTAAAACACTTTCAATCGGAATGGAGGTCTGTGATATGCCTGTATAAATATCTATTTGTTAAATAGAGTTATTATTTTCTTAATCCAAATTAATGGATTTCCAACTCAATAATAAAAAAACTAAATTTTACCGAAAACTTTTGCTATTATTTACAGCTGTCGAAGATATGATTATAGAGAAATATAATATTTCTCAGGAGGATTTTAAGGTTATGGAAACGGTTGTATTAAAATCAGAACCACACAAAGCCGGACAACAGTGGAAGTTTACAGGTGCATTCTACTATGCAACAACAGTGCTGACCACAATTGGTTATGGTCATTCGACACCAAGCACAATTGGTGGCAAATTATTTACCATGTGTTATGCAATTGTAGGCATACCACTGGGTCTGGTTATGTTTCAAAGTATTGGAGAAAGAGTTAATAGACTGAGCAGGTGATCATTACAAAAAACATTTTATATAAATTTATTTCTTTATTAATATTTGCTTATTATTATCTTTATAAATTTTTTTATAGTTTTGTCATACAAGCGGTGAGAAAATCATTGCAATGTAAACGAACTGTCGCCTCTGAAGTAGATTTAATATGTGTTGTTACAACACTTAGCTCCTTGACGATAGCTGGTGGTGCTGCGGCATTTTCGAAATTTGAAGGTTGGAGCTATTTTGATTCAGTATATTACTGTTTTATTACTTTAACTACAATAGGTACGTATGATTCTTATTATTTCTTGTTGTTTTTTAAATACATATGTATGTATGTTTCTTGTTTACCATTCTGTCTGTATGTAAAATGAATGCATTTTCATTTGTTTTTTCGTTTTTTATTTTTGCAGGTTTTGGAGATATGGTAGCTTTACAAAAAGATAATGCCCTTAACAATAAACCAGAATATGTTATGTTTGCTTTAATATTTATATTATTTGGCTTGGCCATTGTGGCCGCCTCTTTAAATCTTTTAGTTCTTAGATTTGTTACCATGAATACGGAGGATGAACGACGAGACGAAGCACAAGCTATGCAGGTAATACAAAATGTTTAAGAATCCCGTTTTTCTTGTTAATGCTGTTTAAACCATTAATGTCCTGTTGTATTTTATAGTTTTGGTTCTTTCTTTGTTGATGTGAATGTTGCTTTTTATGTAATGGCTCGTTTACAATAGATTTTATAAGGTGTTGAAATTTAAGTACAAATTATATATTTTTATTAAAATAAAGATTAAATGAATTTTTTCTTTTAGTTTTAACATTGCTTATTATCAAACATCACTTTTTTATTTTGGTTTGTTCTGTGTAACAAGAATTATCTTTAATCTTTTATAAGTTTTTAAAAACATTCCATCGTTAAACATAATTAATTAATTATTTTTAATTATTTTTCTTTAAACAAAAGAATCCAGAGTTCTCGGAAATTAAACCGTTTTTATTTTCCGACTTATGCGGTTTTTAAATTTGTACTTGTATTTTCCACCTTCTGTTTTACACTTTGTCAGCCTAAACATTCACCCCTATCGTGAACAAAATGTGAAATTTTTGTTCCCATGAAATTTTCATTCCCCATGAAGGGAAAATTGCTATCGTGAATTTCATGCGAACGTTTGTTCCCGCTATCAATTCGTACTGAATGCAAATTAGAAAGAAGAAAATATAAATAGGGAAAAAAGTATTCCAAATATTTTAAAGTTAAGTGATTTGTGCTATTGTATTGTTGCAAGAGGAGAAGATACTACAACAGAGAACAATTTTATTTCAAGAACGTGACGTGCAACACGCGTAAAAGTGCTTATAGTTACCCTAGACGCAAAAGGACCAAACAATGGACCAAAGTGGGCTGTGTCAATACGGCTGCCTGCCTAACCTACCCTAGACCTTGCTACTGACCCATTTCAATAAAATAAATTTTTATATCTGAGTTTTTCTATCTCCATTTTTTTCATTTAAAAATGGTTTTAATAAAAAATCTTTATAAATTTATAACCAATAGATCTCTTTGTTTTGCATCTTGATGAGCATAATGTCAGTCTACACTGCAGTAACTGATATCGAATCAAAAAAATGTGTTATTGATGTAAATTTTCTAATTAAAACATATAAAAACTGGCATAATGTATGCAGTTCCCCAGCAAAATTTAAGTGAACAAATCTAAGGGAAAAGTGAAAAAATTTCGAGGGAAAAAATCAATCATGATAAGGGGAATTTTTGTTTACGTGAAAAATTGTTCACGTGAACTATTCGCGATTGCAATTTGGGGAAAAGGGAAAAAATTTCGAGGGAAAATATATTCACGATAGGGGTGATTAATAATTTTATAGACCCAAATTCAAGTGGGCGCTTGCTTGTCAGTCTTACCTAACCTAAAAATTTCTTAAAACCAAAGTTGCTCTTTAGAGACGTCACACTGTTTCACGAGGTTGGCCAAAAATGGTTAAAGTCAATGTAAGAATTTGAACGTTTTTTTTATTAATTTTTTTATGCAAACACTCTGGTTGGATGATATCTAAAATATCTTCTTAAAATTAAAAAAAGTAAAGGTTTATGTACAGCATACAGCATTTATAATACTAAGTCTAATTATAATTGCAACACTGTTTCTGTTTACAAATATTGGTCATATGTCAGATACAGTTAAAAAAAATATAGTAGTGAAACATTGTCAAGATTTTTCAGCAACCGGTAACTTTCGTAGAGAATTTAAAAGAAAGTAGAAATAACATTTTTCTGTTTTCTTTTATTTTGTAGCTACAAGTATGTATTTTATTATATTTAAAGTTCAGTTGCCCAAAATTGCCCGAATTCTTTTTGTGATTGTCTTGTTGGGCGATTCGGTCTATTTATTAACTGTGGCTAGAGATAAAGCAAAACAGACCCTGTGATGTTATGTGTCATGTTAAGTATTTTGTTTAAAATCATTTTAAATTAGTATTATTAGAAAGGGAACAGCAGAAACTCTTTTAAAATTTTCTGACAATTGGTCTAAATATCATCGCATCGGAGATAGATTTAAAAACTGAGTAGCGTGACTGGCTAGATAGAGAATTATTTGGTGAATTCAATTGTAATGTAAGTTTTGGTTTTGCAATAAAACTAAATTGGGTTATGTTATATTAGGAAGCAAATGGAAGGGTAGAGGCCGACCGAATGTTTCTTGTAAGGAAGTTTCAATGAGAGCAAAAAGGAGCGAGTGGAATATCTTTTCGCTTCTACTTCATCTGAAGCTCTTAAAAAAGCCGCAGAAAGGGTAAAATGTTCAAATACCAACGAGACAATTTCTGTTGAAAGTGCTCTACCATTATATCAGCAGCTTTAATTTTGTAGGTATTATACATATGCAGATGATGTCCAGTTATTAGCTTACAATTTTTGGAATAAGGTTACCAACGACTTGAAACTTATTATGAAATGGTCAAGGGATCATTTTCTTAACTTAAACCCCCTTAAGACTCGATGTATGTGTATAGTTTTTCCACACTAATGTTCTACCAAACTTGATTTTAGACAGTGGGAATATTGAATTTGTATCTAATTATAACGTTTTAGGGATTTACTTGCATAACAGCTTGAGTTTTGATTTCCATGTATCTAAGATCAGTTTTGGTTTGAGAAAATTTCACAATATAGGATTGTTTTTACTGAGAAAAGTTAAGAGATCAGTTGCTATGTCTTCCTATTTTATTGTATGGCTTGGAAATTTATTCAGGAACATCCCATGCCATTCTTAATAGATTAAAACAGTATTTTAACAGAATAGCTCGCTTCATCTTTGAACTAAAGTATAGATTATATACGCATACGAGGGCTGCTATATATATTTCTGGCCTGGCAATACTGAGTGCTGCCAAGTGCAATCTGACATTTCCATTGGAAAGTTTGTCATTTTTAAGCATTATCGTACTCAAAACGTTTTGACGTACGACCATTATTTGTGTTGTTAACAGTGACTTGAATATAGAAAAAAATGGATTTAACTCGTGAACATTTTTATGCCATCATTTTTCACAACTTTCGACGTGGATTATCACGACAAGAGTGAATTGATGAACTTAAATCTTTGTATGGCGATGAAGCACCATCCTATAGCACTGTGCAAAATTAGTATAATGAATTTAATCGTGGCCGAAGCTTGCTCAAAGACGAATTCCGTGAAGGTCGTCCAAAAACGGCTGTTGTGCCAGAGAACATTGATGCCGTGCGTGAACTCATAATGCAAGATCGACATGCGACATACCGAGAGATAGAGACATCCTTGGACATTTCTTCCACCAGCATACATTCGATACTGCATGAACACCTGGCCGTAAAAAAGGTTTGTTCTCGTTGGATCTCGCACAATTTGAAAGTCACTCAAAAAAAGGCTCGTTCGATTGGTGCAAAGAAATGTTGCAAAAATACGGTTGCGGTGCTTCAAAAGACGTTTATAAGATCGTCACAGGTGACAAATCATGGATCTATGCGTATGAGCCCGAAACGAAACAACAATCGACCGTGTGGGTCTTCAAAGACGAGCAAAATCCAACAAAAGTTGGAAGAAGCACTTCTTCGGCTTCGGCAAAACTAGTCATGTGGCGACTGATCCGCTTGAGCAACGTAGGACGGTCACTTCTGAGTGCTACACTACAATTTGTTTGCCTGAAGTCATCGGAGAAATTCGAAAAACCAACAAGAGAAGACGAATCATTGTTCACCATGACAATGCGAGCTCTCACACATCGGCTCAAGCCAGAGCGTTTTTGACCGGCCAAAACGTCGAATTAATGGGTCATCCGCCGTACAGCCCTGACTTGGCACCTAATGACTTCTTCTTGTTTCCGCACATCAAGAAAAAAATGCATGGTCAACGATTTTCGTCGCCAGAAGAAGCTGTTGAAGTGTTCAAAAACCATGTTTTAGAGGTGTCTCAATCGGAGTGGAAAAAGTGCTTCGACAACTGGTTTGAGCGCATGCAAAAGTGTATAAATCATGCTGGAGAATACTTTGAAAAACAATAAAACCATTTTTGATTATAAATATTCGCATTTTCACTATTAGGCCAGAAATATATAGAGCAGCCCTCGTATGATTTCGTTCACTATTAAAGTTCTGCAATGTGACTTTGAGCGCTTCATTTATCTAAGACTGATGCTTCAATTTTATAAGGTTGTAAAATATGTAAAGCCTGAGTATCTTATGAATAGATTTACTTTTAGCCTTTCTATAAGGACTATTGTATTAATTGTTCCTCGGCACATATCTCTTATAATGACTAGATCATTTGTCGTCAGGATTTCAAGGTTGTGGAATTCTTTTGTACCCTGTGATCAACGAAAATTTTTAAATGCCGTCTCATTATTAAGAAAATTGTTAATAAAACATTTTTTAATAAATGATCGTGTGTAATAAGTTGCAACATGACCACATTAAAATGTCATTATAATTTTTTTCTTTTCTTTGCTTTTTAAATATTTGTCAACATTTGTGCAATTGGGAGATTTTTATTTTATTACTCTAAAGATCTTAGTTAAAAAAATATGTATGTGTCACATAATTTAACTGGATTAATTTGGCCCTAAGAGCTTACAATCTACATTGAACAAATAAATAAAAAATAAATATGGATTTATCTATGAAGCAGTACAATATTATGAGATAAGTAGTAAATTCTGTTCTCGAAGATCGCTTTCCATCATACTATAAGATGCTAAAAAAAGATTTTGCCTCATGACATTGAAGTAACAGAAACTTCTGCAGAAGGTCCATTACAAAAGATTTAAGACGAAACTGTAAGTAGCAGTTTAGATGTTCATCATAATGATACTGAAAATAATATAGTTCTGGAATGCAAGTGAGGATTTGACGGCAGTAGAGTTCATAATGAGGAAGCTAATAATAATCCGTTAGGCAGATGAATAAGTAGTTTGTGAAAATGATAAACATTCGTTTTGGAGGAGGCAAGGACTTACGTACTAAATTAATTTTTAAATTATAATAGTTTTATTATTTTCGTTGTATGGGACGAAGACCTGGCGCTTGTCCAATTTTTTGGTTTGTTAAAATTAGTAGTATATTACAATATTACCAAATATAATAATATAATTTTAAAGTTATGACAATTAATAAATTGTGCTTGTATGGGAGGTGGGCGTGTCGTTTGACCGATTTTTTTTGATGAGTCATGTTTCACTGTATTTAACAAACGAACTGATGGACGAGAATTTCAAATTGTTTATTGGTAAGTGCATACTTAGACACACAAAAAAGCTTTAATTATTAAAATCAAGCTCTGTGAACAGACAAATACGGTTTAATTATATTTTGCAAGTATTTTTTTTTATTACTAAAGGTCTTAGTAAAAAAAGTGTTTACACATATTCATCAGGCGCCTTTTAATAAACATAATTTTTACAAAAATCTGTGTAAGGATGCTGCGATTGATTTTTAAAATTCTGATACTTAGGATTTTCAAAATACACATTCTGAAAAACCAACAAGAGAAGACGAATCATTGTTCACCATGACAATGCGAGCTCTCACACATCGGCTCAAGCCAGAGCGTTTTTGACCGGCCAAAACGTCGAATTAATGGGTCATCCGCCGTACAGCCCTGACTTGGCACCTAATGACTTCTTCTTGTTTCCGCACATCAAGAAAAAAATGCATGGTCAACGATTTTCGTCGCCAGAAGAAGCTGTTGAAGTGTTCAAAAACCATGTTTTAGAGGTGTCTCAATCGGAGTGGAAAAAGTGCTTCGACAACTGGTTTGAGCGCATGCAAAAGTGTATAAATCATGCTGGAGAATACTTTGAAAAACAATAAAACCATTTTTGATTATAAATATTCGCATTTTCACTATTAGGCCAGAAATATATAGAGCAGCCCTCGTATGATTTCGTTCACTATTAAAGTTCTGCAATGTGACTTTGAGCGCTTCATTTATCTAAGACTGATGCTTCAATTTTATAAGGTTGTAAAATATGTAAAGCCTGAGTATCTTATGAATAGATTTACTTTTAGCCTTTCTATAAGGACTATTGTATTAATTGTTCCTCGGCACATATCTCTTATAATGACTAGATCATTTGTCGTCAGGATTTCAAGGTTGTGGAATTCTTTTGTACCCTGTGATCAACGAAAATTTTTAAATGCCGTCTCATTATTAAGAAAATTGTTAATAAAACATTTTTTAATAAATGATCGTGTGTAATAAGTTGCAACATGACCACATTAAAATGTCATTATAATTTTTTTCTTTTCTTTGCTTTTTAAATATTTGTCAACATTTGTGCAATTGGGAGATTTTTATTTTATTACTCTAAAGATCTTAGTTAAAAAAATATGTATGTGTCACATAATTTAACTGGATTAATTTGGCCCTAAGAGCTTACAATCTACATTGAACAAATAAATAAAAAATAAATATGGATTTATCTATGAAGCAGTACAATATTATGAGATAAGTAGTAAATTCTGTTCTCGAAGATCGCTTTCCATCATACTATAAGATGCTAAAAAAAGATTTTGCCTCATGACATTGAAGTAACAGAAACTTCTGCAGAAGGTCCATTACAAAAGATTTAAGACGAAACTGTAAGTAGCAGTTTAGATGTTCATCATAATGATACTGAAAATAATATAGTTCTGGAATGCAAGTGAGGATTTGACGGCAGTAGAGTTCATAATGAGGAAGCTAATAATAATCCGTTAGGCAGATGAATAAGTAGTTTGTGAAAATGATAAACATTCGTTTTGGAGGAGGCAAGGACTTACGTACTAAATTAATTTTTAAATTATAATAGTTTTATTATTTTCGTTGTATGGGACGAAGACCTGGCGCTTGTCCAATTTTTTGGTTTGTTAAAATTAGTAGTATATTACAATATTACCAAATATAATAATATAATTTTAAAGTTATGACAATTAATAAATTGTGCTTGTATGGGAGGTGGGCGTGTCGTTTGACCGATTTTTTTTGATGAGTCATGTTTCACTGTATTTAACAAACGAACTGATGGACGAGAATTTCAAATTGTTTATTGGTAAGTGCATACTTAGACACACAAAAAAGCTTTAATTATTAAAATCAAGCTCTGTGAACAGACAAATACGGTTTAATTATATTTTGCAAGTATTTTTTTTTATTACTAAAGGTCTTAGTAAAAAAAGTGTTTACACATATTCATCAGGCGCCTTTTAATAAACATAATTTTTACAAAAATCTGTGTAAGGATGCTGCGATTGATTTTTAAAATTCTGATACTTAGGATTTTCAAAATACACATTCTGAAATCCTAGGCTTTTTACGGGATGCTAAAAAACCTCGAAAAATCGGGAGTTTCTGAATGTTTGTGTTAATTACTATATTTTGGGCTGCTTTAAAAATTACATCAATAAATTATTGCCTGCTCTTATTCTGTAAATCGCTTTATTAAATATGCTGAAAATATTTTGTATAAAAAAAAAATTAAAACTTTTACATTGTATGACGTCTCTAAAGAGCAACTTTGGTGTTAAGGTTTTTTAGGTTAGGTAAGACTGACAATCAAGCAGCCCACTTGCATTATTAAATTTATAAGGGTAAAGGCCTTTTAAATTTATAAGGGTGAAACTGACAAAGTCTAAAGTAGAAGGTGGAAAATACAAATCAGTTTTATCCCCTATCGAGTCCTTTAAATTATTCCTTTATTAATTAAGATTACATTTCCAAACGTTCTTATTGCGGTTATTGTATTGCATGTTGTACAGTTTTGTATTCTTTCAATTTTTATTTTTATTATTTTAAATATGCATCATTCATTTTCGACCTTAAGATGCCCTCAGACTATATGAAAATACATATATTTCGTGTAATGGGTTTAAAACATTGCTTGTGCATAATCAAATATACATTACATAAATCGGCATAAAAAATTCTTTCCTACCATTAAATTTTTGTTCAAAAGAGCAGCGAAAATTTAACTTTTGCTTATGGTTGTTATCCCATCAACATTTGTTTGTATTCCTGTTTTTGCTGAGTATAAAGCCTTAATTTCGCTCATACTTTTCGTAATCAATGCTGCATGAGCATTAAACCCAAGTTTACTACATCAAACAACATGAAATATTAGGATACCATTTAATTTCCAAATCAAAAGTTGTATGCTTGTTGTTATAGTGGACTTAGCACTACAGCACCATGTACATTTCAACCGTCTTTCTAAAACTGTTTAACAGTATGGCAATATACATTAAATTACATTAACTATAGGGACACCCATTCATTTCAAAATTCAATTTTAATACTTGCAGTTGTAGCGGACTTAACCAGCAGATTCGTTATAAATTTCAACCGTCTGTGCATAATGATTTAACAGTTAAGCCATATAAAATATTTATACTTCTTGTTATACCGACAAAGTAGTGCACATTTTGTCCAACTTTCAAGTGTTTGTATATAACGGTTTAGATAGGCCCGTATAGGTTAAATTACGTAAATTATAGAAACACCCTTAATTTCTACATGTGTGCCTATAACGGCTCAAAATTTTGGGCACATACATGAAACTACATCAACTATTGGGACGCCCTTTAATTTTAAAATCCAAATTGTTTACTGGTTATTACAGCGGACTTAGCAATAAAGGTTCTTTGTAGTTTTTTAACCGTCTGTCTACAACTGTTCAAAGTATGGCTACTTACATAAAATTAAATGAACTATTGAGGCACCCTTTAATTTATAATTTTAAATATTTATACTTGTTTTTATAACGCTTATAGTAATCGACATTTTGTCTTTAATGGTTCAAAAGATGGGTCCATATAGGCAGGGTTATGTCACCTATTGGAACACCCTTTAATTTTTAGACTAATTCCAGATTTACACTGTGCAATTTTTGAGGCATTTTTTTCTCAATTTTCTTATTAAGTTACAGCGTTATCCGTTTAAAGTAAACACAAGCAACAGTTTTGCTTTTGGAAGAAAAAATTTTAAAAATAGGTAAAGAAATGACTGAGTTTTTTGGACACAAATTAAAGAAAGCAACATTTAGACGAATTAAATATTAGAGGCAGGCGTATGCCTGCAGGCCGCTGCCTCAAAGAACATGGACCGATCTTGCTAATTTTCAATAGCAAATTTTTAGAAAATATGTCTGATCGATTAAAATTTCTCTAGCTCATCTAGAGCATGGCAAAGTTGACTTCAACACGAACACGGACGGGCAGACTGATGATGGACAGATGAATATCGCTTAATTGACTTCACTATGCATAACAACGAAGAATATATATATATTACATGTGAAGGGTATATATAACAGATGAACAATTTTTTTGGTAAAAGTGTGTTCTAGTTTTATATCACAAAGCATCTGACTTAGTGGTACAACTTTTTCAAAAAGCACTAAAATCGATGAAAGCAGAATAGAGTTGACAACTTTATTATTATTCATAGAACCGCTCGCTAAACAACGTTTTACTTTGTAGGCTATGCCAGACAAAATTTGCATGTAGTCAAAAGCTTAAGCCATATATAAAATGACAACTAAAAAGTCAAGCAACTAATTAAAATATTTTCTACAATTTTTACTCAAAAAACCCCCCAAAAACAACAAGTATGAAAATAAAATTAGTTTTAATAATTACTTTTAACTTATTAATAAAAAAAATATTAATAAATTTCTTTAACGCTTGATATAATATAAAAGAAATATTTTTTTTAAAATATGCACTTAAAAGAATTTTTTTTGCACTTTTTTGCCATATTTAAATCTATATTTTTTATATTATTTTTTTAGTTTAAATGCTTTTGAAAGCTAAAAATTAAATTATAACACAAATATTTTCGTTCTTTCTTTTAATTTTTCTTGAATCCATGTATAAACCAAAAATCAAAAAATATTTTGGGATAAAAACTGTGTTAAACGTTAAAAAGTTTATGACCAAGTCCATTTTTTGGACAAACGAGGTGATTTTTTGTCTCTCTTTCTCTCCTTATCTAACAGAAAAACATGTGTGAAAGATTTTATTTACAAGAAAATATATTTTAAAGACATTTCTATTTCTATTTCAATTTAATTTTAAATTAAATCTTCTCCAATTACAAAACTAACACCGAGAAACACTTTTTAAAAAATTAACAAAATTTAATTTAAACAAATGACTTTATCCCTCCCTCTAAATATTACTTATAGTTTCAATACAAATTTTCTTTTTACATTTCCGTTTCCTGTTTTAAAAACTTGGTTATTATTGTTATTACAAATTTATAACAAGGATACAAACAATATTTTCTTTATGTTGTGTTGTGTTTATGTTAAAGCATCTTTATTTTTCAATGTTTAAATAAAAAATGTTAGCATTTAATGTGATATTAATATTAAAGTTTTTTGGTATTTTATTTTGTAATTATTCAATTACAAATAGGCTCTTCAAGGTTCGGTTAAACTTGAGGGTGATGTTATAACTGCAAATGGTTCCATATTAAGTGGTTATGAAGGTCATGATGGTCAATCCTTAAGTGGATCAACAATATCGTCTATGTGTTCATGTAGTTGTGCATGTTTTAGTGCAAAACGGCATAAAAGGTAATTATTGAAATCGTTTTTTTATATGTGTATAAACATTTTGGTTTTTTTTCTTTTTTATTCAATTTTTTTTGTGTTACGAATATTCTAAGATCTGCGCCTCTTTTCTATTCTACATTATATTAGTTGTTAAAATAAGTAGCAGTTAAAACCAATTCAATATTTTCAAACTCAAAAATAATTTTTTTAAAGAAGCTAAAAGAATCTCATCAAAAATGCAAAATCTTATACAGTAACATGCAAAAACAATAACCCATAATCATAGAAACAGACTAAAGACAGTTTCTTTTAGAAACCACTTTAATTTTAAGACTTGCATTCACTTTTTTCATACAATAGACCAGGCCACCGTGCACATAAACTGCGGCCTGCGAACAACTTCTAAAAATTTTCTTCATCGTTTTTTGAAAACAATATTTTCATTTACCTACAAAGGCCCGCTTAAGTTTGTTTGAAAACAACCGCAATACAAAAAGGTTGCCCATCCCTGCTATAAACAAAAATAAAGTATGTTGTATAGTATATATTAAGGTGAACCAGATTTAACTGGGTGACATATCAAATAAAGAAAATGTTTGCCCATAATTTGTAACAAAATACATTTAAATAGATTATCATCCATCTCTCATCAGCTTCTAGATTTTTTTGTTGAAAATAAAAAACAAATACATTTTAAAAGTAAATTTATTAATTTGAAATAAACAAAAGTTAAGTAAAATTCTGCAAATTGTTAAAAAAAAAGTTGCAAAATGAAATATTTTCAACACATAAACCTGAGATTTAAGTTTATGTCAGTTAAAAACAACTTCAGGTGATTTTTAACTTAAAACTGACTTTACCTACAAAATATAATTTAAAGTGTCTTTAGTATTAAAAAAGTGAACTTCACAGAAAACGGTACTTTAAACTCGAGAAAACATGACTTTGAGCCAATATTTTTAAGTTTTTTTTTTCAAATGTAGAGATTCTTTGATTGTTGGATTTGAACTCACAATGTTTTGTTTAATTAACATGCGCCTTGTGCGAAATTCGGACCCATTATCTCCTATTTTACCAATCATACAGTTATTGAGGATTATAATTCTTTCTTGTATATATAACACGCCTCATTAACAAACTTATCTACCCCGGCTGAACAACACTTGTTTGCAGACATTTTATTCGTCCTTAAACAACTTGTCCACATGTCTACTCAGACTCCGTTGAGATTTGAACTGCACTATCTTCTGTTTAAACAATAAGCAGATAACTGCTGTTAGCTTATTTTTCCTTTTGGTTCTGTTTAATGGGCAACATTAGCTTTTAGCTTTATTGTTTATCTGTAACAAAGGTTTAAAATTTTAACTTATGGCGTTTTTTTTTCGACAAAAATGTCGCAAAAGATCAACACTTTGTACAACTTTGTGTTCTTTTCTAAAAAAAAAAAGTTGGAGAGTGTAAATCAAAAGTTAGTTCTTTTGAAAATAAGTAGCACGAAAAAGTGTAAAATATGTTACTTATCGCTGGTCTTATGTAGAAAGGGCCTAACTCGCATAATTGTGATTTTACAGGAGTAGGTAAAAATAAATAGAAGCTGTATTTATCACAATGTAATATTTGAAACGTTTGTAAAACCGTTATTTTTGATACTATCGCATTGACGAGGGGTGTCTGTGTGAAATGTTTTGAAATCACGAAAAAACTCAATTTTGGAATAATTCGAGTTAAGGCCTGCCTACATGAGACCAACGATTTTGTACCTCAATTTTATGTATGCTACACTTTTTTTAATAATTCCTATAGTAGATGAGAGATTTTTAATTTTATTGTTAAACAAAGTGTTCTATGGCTTTATGTTTGAAATTCTTATTAAATATTATTAATATGTGTGGATAGACATTAGACGTTAGACGTTTGTATGTTCAAGAGTTGCCACTAAAAAAGTGTATTAAGCGTAAAGGAAATCCCAGCGCTAGTTAACGACTTTTTGCAATGACTGTTAATGACGTTAATCTTTTTGAAAGTACCTTTAGAAGAGCTCAGTGGCAACACTATAGGAAAACTAAATAAACATTATATTAATAATAATGCTAGAAACCCAACTGGGACGTACGACGAATTTCATCCAACACAACGAATACGTCGTCAAAAATTCGTCGTATGAAACATGAATTAAGAAAACAGGATTACGCATTCAGCCGTTCAAAAATATTTTTGTTGTAAAAAGTGTATGAGATTTTTTGCACAAAACTGAAAATAATTGCATAACTTCTCTAAACGGGTGCATTGATTTGAACAAAAACAATTTTTAATGAGAAGAAAAAAGATACATGTAATCAAGTAAAAATATTGTGTTTTGGCTTAAAGCCCGAAAAGAAGAAGAGCTATTACGGGCAACCAAAGTTTTAAATTTTGGCTTACTTATATGAAAATTCTTATAAAAATTATTAATTTAAGAAGTAATTCCATTAGTAATTCTTAATTAATCTTTTTATAAACGAAATACATATATAATAATTATTAATGACCTAATGCCAAATAACTGAAAGTAAAATAAATTTGTTTTCAAAATAAAATTATAACTAAAATCTTTAAAATATAAGTTAATTTTTATTTTATTTGTTTTTCTTTTTTTTAATCATGTTGCATTCTTTAGGGTCCGTATTAAGTTTTCGTTTTTTAAAATACATTTTTGATCCAAAAAAAGTCTTTTTTTACTTTTTTATTATGATGAGCCTGTTTAGTTAAATCTTTTACAAAATCTTGGTTAATGAGAAGACCGTCTTTATTAATTTCTTTTAAATATTTGGCTCAGTTCTTCAATGTATTTCATAGTTTCAGGTGTCGGCTTTATTAGTCCACCCTCAGATACGTGATCAACCCATGAATACATGGGACCTTCCTTGTTTTGTGCCACTGCAATATCATTTTTAAGTTTATGGCAAATATAAGCTGCGGGGTTTTCGAGACCATCATACACTAATTCGGTTAACTCTATTTTAATTTTTAATAAATTTTTCCAGTTTTTACTTTAATTCTGTTGCACTTTCCATACACAAATGAAGTTTGTTTACAAAAAATATTCTATGCCTACGTCACACATAAGAAAGAGAACGTTATACAACAAACTAACGGACCTGCGCAATCTTTTCTTGATTCATGGTATGAAACACTATAACGACCACAAACACGGTTGATATAATTTTTGAAGTTGTTTACTTTTTATAAGCTGCTAAGGTGACCATCAAAAAATTAAAATTAAAAAAGTTAAAAATTAGCAAAAATACAACTGAAAACTATTTTTTTATTTAACCTATACGCTTATAAAAAAATGCTGCAAAATAAAAATACGTAATTTTTTAAAGTAAAAAAACTTAATTTACGAAAATACTTCGAATCTAAAGTCAAACATGGTCACTTTGTACTGATTTTTTTGTCGTTCGCCGGCGTAAGAAATAGAAATAATCCTATTGCATACCAATTTCGTCCTACGTCATGATTGTGTGTATTTTCATATACACAAATATATTTTATTCGTGACCAAAAATTCGTCGTTCGTCCCAGTTGTGTTCCTAGTATAAGTTGTTAACTTTTGTGGCATGGCATATCCTACATATTCAAATCGGTTAAAATTATATCTAGAAAACTGGGCTGCTGAATTAAAAAAAGTAGAAATCTTTACTATATAACTTTTTGTAAAACTGATAGCAAATTAAGTGTTGCGTGTTATTTTTTTTTAATAAAATGATTTAAAGGAAATAATTATTTTACAATTACTTGAAGGGGATGTACAGATTTAGGTGCTTCATTTATTTTTTTTTTTTTTTTTTAATTTTCTTAAATTATTCGTTTTCTTCAAGTAATAAAAATACAATTTACTTTAGCACACGGAAAAATTAGTAGAGAAGAATAGGCACAGATCTTTAATTTCTATGTTTTGGCAACAGTATTTCCTGTATTCGTTTTTTGTTTTTTGTTACTTGTGTTTTTAAACAAATACTAAAATCAATATAATAATCTATTTTTCCATCTTATTTTTTAACTCTTCATGATCTTATTAGCAGTCAATTAATTTTTTACCAAGATAATCCGTAAGACTTCTTTTTATCCTCTAATTTTTAGTTTTTTTAATGCCACAATTAAGGTGGTGTAAATTTAAGATACTTAAAATTTATACTAATAATTCGTTTATTTTTAACAGACATCAAATAAAAGGCCAAAGTTCCCCATCTTCCCATATGCGTCAGTTGTTACCAGAAATTGTTCCAATGCAAGACCTAGGTTACGATTCACATAGTCTTAATCATACATTAGATGGCGTTGATGTAGTTGACACAGCTACATGCTCTCAGCCCCAATTGCTTAAACGAAATGTATCGCTATTATCATTTTAATACAATAATTAAGTATTTACTGATTTATTGCATTTAATTTTTAATTAAAAAGTTTTTCTTTTGTTTTTTAACAAATTTAGCTTTTAAAAAATAAAAGTAACTTCATGCAAGGGAACAAAAAAATTTGTAACAAATAAAAATTAATTATACTTGTAATCAAGAAATTATAATTATTACTATGCATATTATAATTATTTTTATTATATTATTATTGTTATTATTATTTTTATTATTATCATAAAAAAAATTATTTACCATGCGAGTCACGACACATTAACGAGGAAGTGGTATTTGAAAGAGGAGAAAACTCTGATTATTGTGCCATATGCATTTCGCAGATTCAAATTAGCAAAAGAAATGCTATATTTAACTCGGCTTAGAATATTGGAAATACACATTGGCAAATAATACACAATACATGTGCATGCCTTCCCAACAAACATTTAAATTAAGATGGCTTAAAAATTATAATTTTATAATTTGACAGCCCGACAAACTACTAACGGAAGGAACTAGTTAGCCGAACGTTGCTGTAACAATTTAGGCCGTGTCAGATAAAACTTTATCGCTTTGCGTGACGTTTCAAACTTTGAAAAAAAAAGTGTATAACGCAAAAGGTATGTCACAATAAAAACTTTAACAGGGCCTAATTATTGTTTGTTTTTATGTTTTTCTTCCATAATTTTCTAAAAAAAATAATAAAGTAAGAATATATAATAAAAAAATTATATTTTAAAATTCTTAACTCCTTTACGTTCGATTTTGCCAAAAATAATATACAAATGTATAGCAGCTAATTGTCAAAGCGCGCAAAAAGATGAGTGTTGCCCAACTTTGCGCTTTGCTTTGCGTTAAAAGTGCTTTATGTGACATACTTCATATAAGTTCGTGCATTTTATCTTAGATGTCAAAGCGAATTTGCAACGCAACGCAAAGCAAAAGTTTTATCTGACACGGCCTTTTGTGTTTGCTTGTGTCTACCGTGCTCTCTTTATTGCTTTGTAAAGCAGCCATTAGGCAGTCAAACTTTGCATGTGATCAGCGTTACCACACAAGAAATTTACTTTCTACCAATAATTTTCAAAAATCCTACCAAAATTGTTCACAGCCTACCAAAAATTTAAAAATGCATTTCTTGCACATAAACTCTGTTATACTCACTTGGTTTTTTCTCCCGTAGTTGTTGAGATGGTAGTTTGTCTTTGGTGATTTTTGAGATGGGTATTATGATTTAAAATAATTTTAGAGCATACTATGCAGAATGAACACCCATCTCTTTCCTGGAGCCAATCAAATTCGCTCAACCATTCGGTTCTAAATTTTCTTTTGACTGTTTCTTTACATGCAATATTAGTAAATATTTATGTAATAAATAGGTACATATTTACAACTAAAAAAGTTTACTTTCTTTTCCATTAACAGAATTTTTTTAATACGTACACTTAAAAATAAATATGTTTTTTATTACACCTAAAACAGTTTTTGAAAACAGTGAAAACACTATTCAAAGTTATTGTTTATTTAATTCAAAGTTACATTTCTTTTTATTTTATGTTCTGAAATTTTAAGGTGAAAAATTTACTATTGCTAAAAATTGCTAGAGGAGGAAAACCTACCAAAAATTAAAAAAAAATGCAACAAACCAACCAAACTACCAATCTGTTTTTTAAAAACGAAAAACTACCAAGTTTGGTCCGATTGGACCAAAGCGGCAACGCTGCATGTGATAATAGCTTCATGAGAGAGAGTATAATTACTTTACTTTCTTTGTGCTTGATTCCTTCAAATATAAATATTTCATGATATTCTCATGAAATATTTATTATTTTATACTAAACTACAAAATGAAATGTATTACTGCGGGGAAAGCATATCCATATGGCCATTTCACTACTGCTCAAATAGCTCATCAGTAGAGCTGTGTCGTTCGCGAACGAACGGGTTAAACTGACCGAATCAATCAAGTGAACGAAATGATCCGGTCATTTCAATCCGGTCTTTTCGTACAATAGTGTACGGGTTAATTTGAACGGATGACTTAATTGAACGAAATGATCCAGATTTTTAACTGGCTCCTTTCGTTCAAATTGACCGATTGAACAAATTGAACGAACGAATCAGTCTTTGATAATTGACCGAAAAAGACCGGTCACTGAAACGAACGACCGGGCACATGTCTACTCATCAGTGGATTTTACCCAAATTTTGTATAGAAAAACAGAAAGTCTTATATCAAAAGCCAAATTGATTAAATGAGAACTCCATTGAATCAATAAAACAGAAGACAATAACAACTCAAAAATGTTTTTATTTATTTATTTATTTATTTATTTATTTATTTCATTCATATGTTCCATACACAAGACCTAAGTCTTATATTAAGTATGAAACTGAGCATATGCCAAAATATAAATTAACTTAAAATAAAAATTACAAGATACAGAAAAAAAATTATTATTAATAAAAATCAAAATATTAAGTAAATTGAAAATTGAAATATAAATTGATAACATGTGTTGTAATATTCTGGGAATTTAAAAGTAATTAATTACAACTTCAAAACATGCATCAAAGTGAGATCGAGATTATCACAAACATTAAAACAATAAGAACATAATAATAAAATAGTAACTATAATACCTACATTTACATTAGAGCTTAATGAGAAAAATGACATACAATATTTTTCCTAAATTGACGTGCGTTACTAATGATTTGTAATCTAAATGGAATTGCGTTCCAGAGACTGACAGCATTAATAAAGAAATGATATTTGGAAATCAACGTACGATGTCCAAAAGTAAGAAGCCTTTTACCCCTATCAAGTGTCGAAAAGTGTAGTCGATCATAAAGGTGCCTAGGTTGTTGTGTATAAATAATCTTATGCAAGAACAGTAAGATACGAACCCTCAAGTAGTCATCAAAATTCATACCATAAAGCGAGGTGACATAGGGGGAAATATGATCAAACCTTCGCAGACCATGTACATATCTTACAATATTATTAAAAGCCACATTAAGTTTTCTCTTACTTTCACTATCACAACTGCCAAATAGTTCACAGCCATACAGCAAAATTGGTAATAAATACGATTTGGCGAGAAGTATTCTAATTCTCATCGGAGTACAGTAATGAGTTTGCCAGAGATTCCTTAACATAGAAATAGTACGACCACATGCTATATTAATGTGGTTGGACCAAGTCAAAGTGTCATTAAGATATATACCAAGATTTTTGGCAGCGTGTACAATATCTATAGGCTGACCGTTCAAAATTAAAACAGGATCGTAATCCAGTCTCATTAATCTTTTCCTCATAATCAAACCCTTCGACTTTGCAGGATTAATTTGCAAGCCATTAGCAGTAGCCCACTCGTACACAACATGTAACTCCTCGTTTAAGGTCCTTACACACTCATCGACAGCAGTGTTTCTGCAGCTCATGTAAAGCTGAATGTCATCAGCATATAATCTAATCTTACAGTGTTGGAGCTTGTCCTGAAGATCATTTACATATAAAGAAAAAAGTAGAGGACCTAAGATAGAACCCTGTGGAACACCTCGTTTCAATGGTAAACATCTAGACCTTGAGGTATGAGCTTCAACGTATTGATATCTGTCAACTAGATATGAGTGTATAAGAGCCACTGCAGATGACGTAAATCGAAACATATATTTAAGTTTAATGGTCAAAACCTTATGGTCAACAGTATCAAATGCTCTAGAATGATCTAAAAGAACTAAAAATGTCACGTTACCACAGTCCACCTGCTGCCTGATGTCTTCAACAACATCCACTAGAGCCGTAATACAACTGTTATTTTTACGAAAGCCAGATTGCCGATCACTAAGCAAATTCTCAACCTCAAGAAACTGAGTAACTTGATTATGCATCAACCTTTCAAAAGCTTTAGATAAAAAAGGCAAGATTGCTATTGGCCTGTAATCAGAATTCGATTTAGGAATAGGAACAACCTTAGCCAATTTCCAAATTTTGGGATAGCAGTTGGTAGTAAAAATTTTGTTAAAAATAAAGGTTAAAATGGAAGAAGTTGTGGGATAAGAATTTTCAAAAACCTGTTCTACACAAAAACACAGCAAACATTTAGTAACTATTTTAATTTTTTATTTTCTTTCATTTTTCTACATAAGGGATCCCATTGGGAACCATTCATATGTATTTGAAAGATTCAATGAAAAAATAAAAATAAAAATTGAAAAACAATTTTTATTAATAAGCAAGGTGCACATGAAAATATATCAAAATGAAAAATTTATTATTCGGAATCTTTTAAAATTTAATTAAAGTAAAGTAATTAAATTAAATTAAGTAATTAAATTAAATTAATTAAAGTAAAGTAATTAAATTTTAAAAGATTCCGAATAATAAATTTTTCATTTTGATATATTTGCATGTGCACTTTGCTTATTAATAAAAATTGTTTTTCAATTTTTATTTTTATTTTTTCATTGAATCTTTCAAATACATATGGGATCCCTTATGTAGAAAAATGAAAGAAAAGAAAAAATAAAAATAGTTACTAAATGTTTGCTGTGTTTTTGTGTAGAACATTTTTGAGTTGTTATTGTCTTCTGTTTTATTGATTCAATGGAGTTCTCATTTAATCAATTTGGCTTTTGATATAAGACTTTCTGTTTTTCTATACAAAATTTGGGTAAAATCCACTGATGAGCTATTTGAGCAGTAGTGAAATGGCCATATGGATATGCTTTCCCCGCAGTAATACATTTCATTTTGTAGTTTAGTATAAAAAATAAATATTTCATGAGAATATCATAAAATATTTATATTTGAAGGAATCAAGCACGAATAAAGTAAAATAATTAAATTTTAAAAGATTCCGAATAATAAATTTTTCATTTTGAGAGAGAGTATAAATAACAAAAAATTTTGAACTCCATTAAGCATCACTACCAAACGCAAATTTTATCCTATTACACGAGAATGATGGCATGTCATCAACCCGCTATCACATCCTAAGTTGGACTGTCTAACAGCCGCTTTAATCAACATAACGTTAAAGTTTGCATGAAGTCGGTCGTGAGTTATGACTAAAACGGGCATTTACGGCTGCACCGATTTTAAAAAATAAATAAATATCTAAAAAACAGACATAGATATTTATTTAGAAGTTTCAAAAGTGTATGCTTATTTAAAAAAAAGGAAAAGGTGGGGAGGTGGGCAAGAGAGAAAATGCCCGGACAACATCAATTTTAAAAAATATTTGAAATATAAATAAGATCTAATTCATAAGGTCCAATAGACAGAAAGAAATCTTTTTTTACTTCTATACTAATCAACTAAAAAACTTGCTTGAAAGAGTGGTCGTGGTCTCATTGGAATAGCGAAGCGGCTCGGGTAGCTAGGTCCCTTAAAATTACCTTGATAAACAAATTGAAGAGTCAACAATAGAACCACTAACAAAAACAGGGTTCCCAAACGTTTTTAAGTCGAATCAGCTAATTAAAAGGTGTTTACAAAATTCCCTAGAAGCGAATTTATTTTGTTTCCAATTATCCCCCTGGTAATTTAATTTTATTTTGGACTTATTTTAGTACTTTGGGAGATTAGTGAATCAATTTTTAATATCAATTTAATATCAATTTTGCCTGGTATTCAAATCGTTCCAGTTCAGCGGCATGGCGATATGTAGAAACATTTATTAAAAAACTTGCTCAATAAGTTTTTTGTTTAGATCGAACAATTTACTATTTAAAGAAATTTGTTTAAATGCTTTGAAAAAAATAAGACTTGATTGTAATTATTTTAACATTTGTTGTACTCAACTTGTTAAGCCTAAAAATCATGTCTTCTTCACTTTAAATATCAAAACTGAAACTACAGATTAAATTCTTCCTCAAAATAATAATAATAGTACCCTTATTCTATTGAATCTCAAAGCAATTATTATGACTGAAACTTTATTGCTTCAAACATGTTTGCTGGACTTATCATTTATAAATTTTTTTCTTAAGCAACGTTTTTGTTCCCTTACTGAATGTTTTTAGATACAAAAAATAACCCAGTTGCAATAGTGTTGTAAAATACAAATCTCCAAAATATTTAAAGAATTTTTTCCCCCATTTTGTTGAAAAGTTCTTATTTTTGGAGCAAATCCTTTAATCTGAAAAGACTGATATTAGCAACGTTTGGTTAACTAAAGCCTGTGCTTTTTATTAATTGTAATTTGTATACTTCCACATGAAGTTATATACATTCTGTCAGATTTCAAAGGTGTGGATGTTATGGTTAAAAAATTAAGGCCACAGCCGTAAACATTTCTTATTTAAGGGGGATAACCTAACGGACAGAATCGTAACAATATTATGAGGACTGCGTTTTCTCCTTTGAGTACGGAAATCTAAAAAAAATAATGTTCTCTCCACTCCCCTCCGCATCGTTAAATATGCCATGATACGAGTAATATATTGAAGATATACATGCCAGTAATTTTCATATATTGCTTCGTTTTACTAATTAAAAAAAACACTGCCATTTCCCCTAAAAAACCCAAACCAAAAAAAAAAAAAAAACACAAACAATAATAAACAAATAAAAATTAAAGAATGCAAAAAGCAAATACATATATATTTAATATTTACTCCGATTTTAAAATCTCAATAGTTTAAAAATTTGTTATTCTTAACATAGTTTTAAATATTTTCATAGAATATCAAAAGTTACAAAACAGTCATCGTCATCATATCAAATAAAATACTTATGTTATTATAATATTTTTTCTTGTTAAACTACAAAACCAGAGGCAGTTTTCAAATTTTTATTAAATTGTTAAAGAAATTGTAAAATTAAGAACGAACTATGTTATAATTTTATGTGTTTTTACTTATAAATGATGATTACATATGTACGTATGTATATGTATGTAATGTATGTATATGTATGTATTTTAATTTACTAATGAGAAATGTTTTGAAATTAATTTTAAACATTGCTTTTTGAATTGTACATTCCATAAATATTTTTAACTTAACTTTTATAGTCAAAAAATATTATATATATTTTTGTTTTTCTTAAAAAAATTAGTTCAATAGTTTATAAACCCTATTTCGATTTTAATTTCGATATCCCCCGGAACCAAATCTCAAGTTGTATTCACTTACATATTGTAGGTAAGACTGCTTTCTCTCATATTTTTTTTACTACCACCTGTATTGCATTAAAATTGAAATTAGTATTGAAAATATATTTTTTCTGCGTTGTGTCATATCGCATGTTTTTTATCGAACGTGACATTTAATTTTAAAAGTATATATCCTCCATATGTATACAAATAATAAAACTGTACAAGACCGTGCTTCTACTTAAAATATTTTCTGCAAACTTCGCTTCGCTCAAAAGCTTATAATAAAATTTTCTGGATAGGAATCTTAATATCCAGGTCAATATTAAGGATATTTTTTCCCGAGAAGATAGCTCATTTCCAAGGAAAAAAAAGAAAAAAGAAAAAATGGTAAAGGAACGTAATTTTATCGATTTAAATAATGCTGGAAAGTTGAAATCACATTTTTTAATGTAGATCATACTCCATCAATAGAACTTTATATTAGGTCTGTTCAGTAACATTACAAGCAAAAACTAGCGACGAAGGAGTAAAACAGTAATTTTTAAAATTTTTCTCCGAAATGTAAAAAACTAAATTAACGCTTTACTAGCAAAAATGATATGTAAAACCTTAAAACGGTATGACCATTATATAGTACCATTTTCAAATAGACCACCATATGCCCGCAAACTGATGTCAACCACAATGAAAAATTTTAAATAGCAAAAATATGTACATAAACGGTTTTAATCTTTTTTAATTCCTAGGTCATTTTCAAAAGCATTTATGATGTTTAACCGCAAAATAAATATAATTTTTTTACAGTAAATTCTAATAAACATTCTTATTGTTATTTAGATTTAAAAATATTTACATTAAAAATAATCTAAACTTCATACATGTGTATAAATAACCAAAATTTAAAAAGCTCTTATTTAATTTTAGAAAACAATTTTTTGATAGCCTTTTTGTCTTTAAAAGAGTGTTTTTTTTTTATTTATAGCTTCGAAAATACACATGTTTGAGTGTCATGACTCCTATCACGAGGTTGGCCATATTAAGGCATATCCTTTTTCACAGTGCTCATTTAAAGGTTGGCTGGAACATGCTAACAGAACTTTATTTTGTTGTATGTATTATCAATTAGAATTTTTTCTAAACTAATAATAAAGTAAAAATATTATTTTTTTTAAATAAAGTTAACAAAATACTTTTGAAAAGGTTAAGAGTTTTTTCATGTTCTGTATTCATAAACTACTATGCTTATTAAGATTTGGTCACCCGTTTTCTGTTCACATAAAGAAGATAAATCCCATCATTATTTTAATATTTGGAACGAGAATATAAAATATTTTTAAGATTACTTTATTTTATTAGCAAACAATGTTTGATTAGTTGAATATACATATATTGGTCAAATGGATATGCCTTCCCATTAGTAATCCATTTTACTATTTACCTTCTTATAATAGCTACGAGTATTATGTGAGAATAATTGAAAATTGTTTAGGCGAATTAATTATAAGGTGATAGCGTTGGCGAATTTATTAATTTTCGCCGGTATTCTAACTGTCAAACTCCATATACGAGTATAAAAAATGTATCTAACTGTTATACAGATTTTTTATATATGGAGTTTGACAGTTAGGATACCGGCTAAAACGACTGAATTCGCCATAGCTATCACCTTATAATTAATTCGCATTGTAAAATTGTTTTTTCTTAGAATTGCATGGTTAATATTTTTACCGTTACTCAACAAATATGTTAATACATTTTAACTGTCATTTTTCATGGGAGAACACATAACAGAACACCAAAAAATATATTTTAGCAGTATTTTAAAAACCAATAAATTATATTTTTAATGTATTTAATTGTTTACTTAAAAGATTGCAAAGAAGACTAGAATATTAAAAATTTAAATGATTCCTAAATTTTTGTGAGATAAGTATTCTTGGGATCTTTTTCAAAAATGCACATACATATATGTATGTATGCGTATTAAATATTCTTTATTATTAATAAATTTACAAATTTGTACATTTGTACATAGAAAATTATTGCATTGTACTTTCATTATAATTAACTGACTCAGCATTTACTACTTAAGCAAACCAAAAACAAAAAAAATATATATATCATCAAACTAATTGAAAAATTTTTGTTAAAATTTATAAAATTCATATCTTTGTAAAAAACATGACACATAACTTTTTTTTAAATATATTTTAAACCAAAGATAGAAAAGAACTTAAGCATGTACTTCCAAAAAATATACATTTATAAAATAACCAAAAGCTCGCAACAAATAATTATTTATTATTTTTTTATACTTCTTTTTGTTAATTTTTGTTAAGAAATTAAATTGATCCCAAAAAGGCAACTGAATAAATAATCAAACAAATGGTCAAAAAATACTATCTAAGTCGAATTTATTGTTGCCCTACATCAGTCTAAGACTTAGTTCTAAGGATATGCTAACAATAAATGTACACTCAAAAGAAAAAAATTTCTATGAACTCAATATGCATTTTAATTAAAAACCATTATTAAATAGATGTTCAAAATAATTTTTTTTTTTTTTAAATAGTGTAATGTTTTACATATTTTTAAATGTTTTACACATCTGTACAAAATTAAATGGTGTTGAGTGTATATATGAAGAATGCTTATTATTGTATTGCAGTCGATGTAAGGTTTTTAATTTTGCTTTTTAATTTTACCTTATTTTTTATACTTCTTTAGATTTTAATGAATATTGTATGGGGTGTTTTATATGGCATCTGAAACTTATTTTTGTTAAAAATAGAAAAAAAAATTGTTTGCCTTTTTTCTTTGTGATTTTAAATTATAACCCTTCCGATTGTTTATGAAACATTATTTTAATCAAATAACATCGTCGTCCGGCTTTACATTAATACATGTATAATGTTTGATCGTATGACAGCCTTTTTGACAAGCAACTGTTTAGATACAAGAACCAGACATTCATTTGGATAATACGCGTTAAGGCCCCCTACAAATTAGGATTAAATGGAGTCAAAACGCCAACGTCACATAAATTAATAAAATGTGAAGTCCACATCTACGGAAATGGACTATACATTTTAGAGGGTATGGGTTTCAAAACAGTTGCCACTGCTATCAAAATAAACAGTAAATCAGATTGCAAACGCTATATAAAAGTTTTCTATTATATTCTAACATCAAAAATTTGTAAATAGGCTTTTTCTTCTTCTTCTTCATAAAAATTATAGTTACATAAAAAAGAAAAAAACTTAGAAATAGTAATTAGTCTAAGCCAAAAAATCATATTAAGTATTTAAAGAAAAAATACACATTTATTTACTTTCCTATTTAACCATATACATGATTAAAAACAATAACTTTTTTAATAGAAAAATAAAACTTTTCTGTGAAAGTAAACACATAGTTATATTTAAAATAATGTATTCTTAAAAAAAATAATTATAAAAACAAATTCAAAATAGATTTTTTCCAATTCAAAACAAAAATAATAAACAATTTAACAAAATTGAATTTAAAAAGACTTTGTAATATATATTTCATAAAAATAAAAAACAATTTATATAATAAATTAAGAAAACCTCTATTGATTGCAAGAACATTCATTTATTCACAATAAAAATGTTAAACATCCCCTCAGAGAACTTAGTTCCGAAGAAAAGTAGACCGAACTCCTGAAAGTGCTTTATCAGAAAATGAAAAATACAAAGTTTCTATGGAATAAAATTACTTAAATAAAATTATTAAAGATTACCCTTATTTGTTACTTTGATGTTCAAAATATGTCAGTTCATTTACCCAAAAATTTGTACTGTGTTTTACTGAACTTAAAGGCTGGTTCACCGGCAAAAATTTTGTTTCGAAACATTTTTTTTTTTATATGTAGTTTGACATTTTATTTTTTGAGAGAGAGAGAAACTACATATAAAAAAAAAATGTTTCGGAACAAAATTTTTGCCGGTGAACCAGCCTTTACCGAAAGGCGTTTGTTTACCCATTTTGTAGTAAGTGAGAGCGCAAATAAAGAGTGAGTAAAATGACAGTTCTTTGACTGAGTGCTTACAAATTTTTACTGCAAAAATTTCTTGTAGTAAAGATTCGTAAAATTTGAAAAACATATGGTAAATAAATAAAAGTAAACAAACGAAAAATTAGGCAATCGAAAAATTTAAATTTAAATGAATTTACTTAATTCTAAGCATTTTAATGTTCCAGGAGAGCATTTGACATCTATTTTTTCTTAGTTGGCTCCATGTCTTTAATCTTTGGTATTTTATTTAATTATTTCTTATGAAATTAACAAGTAAATTTTTAAAATAGTTTGTGAATAAAAAGTGAAATTTTTGTTCACGTGAAATTTTTATTCCACCCGAACCCAAAATTGGTATCAGGAATTCCACGTGAACAATTTATCCACAACTTGAATATTGCATTTGCAAAAATGAAAAAAAGTTCTTTACGGGGCTTAAAAATCAAATTTAAGCTGAAAATGTTAAGTGAAAAATTTTAGACTGACCCTTATATTCGGCGTTAGGGACCTCCAAAGATTGTATGTATAATGTAATATATATCGAGGCAATTAACCTAATACCTTGCAGCTTGTTAGAAAAAATGTCACTTTGAAATTTATTTACCGATTTTACCCTAAAATTACTTTTTCTCAACCTAAAACTTTTTATTAGATGAAAAATATGAATTCCACTACAAAAATCAAAGTGAACAAAACATTGAAAAATTCCACATTTCACGCAAAAAGAAAAAATTTATGATAAGGTGAATTTGGTTTTCAGTGAAAAAATTTCATGTGGAAAATAATTCGCGATAAGGGTGATTATTTTGTGTTCTTTGCTTACTAAACCTTTTGGAGTTGTACAACTTATAAGTGCATATTTAGAGTGGTCAAATTCAAGTAAAAAAAAATCATGACACATTGTTACGAAAATATTTTTTTTTTTCGTTTATTTATTTTCAATTTATATACATATTTTAATTACTACAATAAACAATAGACGAAATAATATTTACAATGTTTTACAACGACCCCAATGGAGTAGTCTAGTAAAGCGTTTAATCTTTTGAGATAAGTTGTTATAATAAGAAAGCTAAGCTAAGATTTATTTGTATTTTTAACACAATTATAATTGACTTTTTTTTGTAATGAAAGTTTAAAAAACATTACATAATATTATCAGTTATAATAAAAGTAGTCAGGTACAGAGAAAGGAGTATTATTGTGAGTGTAGCCACCAATATTTTTTATTGTAGTTATTTCGCCCAAAATATTTATCTCTTTGAGGAATCGAGGTATCATGCCTTAGATTTTCCATATCAACTCTGTTGTAATCGATGGATTTGTTGGTTGCCCGCCTATATAGGTGGTAAAATATTGGGATTCCTACATCATTTTGAAGAATATGATTGCCATCTAGAAATAGAAAGGATTCTGGAGGCACAAATCCTTTTGTTATTGAGCTTTTAATGTACTCTGTATTCGTATAATATGGAGCCGTTATAAGGTTAAAGTTTTCACATAGCGTGCACCTTAGTATATGTTTCCTTATAAGGTGGATAATAAAATTATCTATTCTGCTTATTTTCGCAGCGTTGTATAATTTGAAGTTTGAAATATATTTTCGGTAATTACTTTGGTGGGATCTATTTATACAGGTGCATGCTCTTAAGCATTTTCTTTCGAAAACTCGTATTTTTTCCATATAGGAGGGTGAGATGTTGAACCATATTGAACACCCGTAAGTAATTATGGGCCTAATTAATAATTGATACATAATAATTTTAACTCTTTTATCTAGAAACTTGGAATAAAAAAGATTTTTATAGACGAAAAATGCTTTTGTGGCTTTTTTTATAGTATTACCAACGTGCTTCTCGTAGTATAAAAATTTATCTAAATAGATTCCGAGATATTTGACTGTTTCTTTGTTTTCTATTTTACTGTTATTTAGATTTGACATTATTCCAAAGGATTTCCAGTTGGTTTTGACATTGCTATTACATTTGTCCACAGTTGGACGAAATAAAATTGTTTCACATTTTTTTACGTTAATTTTCATGTGCCAATTTATTGTATATGTTTCAACGAGATTAAAGGTTTCTTGTAGACTTTGATTTAAATTTTTAACTTTGTTGTCAGAATGGTAAATAATTATGTCGTCCGCAAATGAGATAATATTATCAATTTTGTTTATCAAGTCGAGGATAAAAATATTAAAAAGAATTGGCGCATTGACAGTGCCTTGCTGGAGACCATTTGTCATATTGAATATTTTGCTAAATTTGTTTCTATGATTCACTATGAATGATTTACCTGATAGCATGTTATACAATAATATTATTAAGTTTAAGGGGAATTTATAATCGAGTAATTTGCATATCAGACCTTGAACCCAAACAGTATCAAAGGCCTTTTCCATATCTATCAAACAAGCACCTGTGCAGAGATTTTTATTCCAATTCCAGTTGATGTCAGATACCAATTTATTAATAGCGTTAATTGTTGAATGTTTATGCTTAAATCCAAATTGTTTGTCGTTTACGAGGTTATTACGATTGCAAAATTTGTTAACAGTATTATTAATGCACATTTCAAAAATGTTACTTATGTTTGGTAATAAACTGATAGGGCGAAGGTTTTCTGGTCTAGAGGGATGCTTATCTTTCTTGGGGATAATAACGACTTTTGCTACTTTCCAGTCTTTTGGAAAATATGAGTTATTGATAATATTATTGAACAACGTGCAATAGTCTAAAATTAATTTTTCTGCTATATTTTTTAACACAATATTTGGTATATTATCTAAACCTGCCGAAGATTTATTGCTTAAGTTTTTAAAAATATATTTAATACAGTCTTGCGTTACAAAAGTATTGCCCGCTTCCTCTTCGGATAAGGAATTTGCCCTTTTGTTACGAGAATATTTAATATCTTACTGACATTTTCAAAAATCTTTTCATTTTAACTTAAATAAAAGTGATAACTTTTCCAGCTATCAGCTGTTTACTATTTTTCCGTTCGTACTTTTTAGACAAGAGAGTTCTTTGAGAGCAATGAGCGAAATTACTACACTTTTTTTTTTTAAAGTAAACGAATGAACCTAATATTAGCACGTCAAAAAGTGAGGATTGGGCAGAAACCAGGGTAGGTATTTGGTCACCATTAATAGTAAATTTTTGTTCTTTCTCCCATTATTTTTCAGAATGATAGTCTGTTTTGTTTTTACATTGTCCATAAAAGAAATTTTGTTTTGCTTTTTGTTTTTTCATTGTCCATGAATGAAATTTTGTTTTGCTTCCTAGTTAAAAACACAATAACGAAATTAAATATATCAATACAGTAATATTATACCTACCAAACATTGTCTTTGTTAGGTTTTGAAACGATTAAAATGATAATTTGCCTTAAATTCCATTATAATTAAAAAAAAAATTTACTGGTTCAGTTTCGAAATATTTTTGTTTAGCTATCAGTCTTCCCCAATCCAGTTTAGAATACGTTTTTTAATACAATTTTTATTATAATTGATCAAACTTAAATTTATTATGTATTTAAATTTTAATATGATTCACTCTGGTACGCGTTCCAGTACAATATGTTCTTAAATAAAAGTAAAAAAATCTAGGCGACATGAAGTCGAAAAATGTTAATGCAAAACACGAACAAATTCCATATACGCAAAATTCCTTCAACATCATACGTGAGAGTATAAGAATTATCAATGTGAAACCACTGCCATGTGAAATTACTTTGCTAATTCCAAAGGAATGAATTATATTTTTTTTCCAAAATATATTATTTGCTTATTTATGGAATGAGTAGTTTTCCTGCTGGGTATTAGCAAGGTTTGTCAAAATTTGCAATAAATTTAAAATGTCTATAAACTGAGAAGAAAAGCAAACACACTTTTTATGATTTTTTTTTATTTATTATTTCTATACACAATACTTAAATAACTAAAATTTTATTTCATTCCCGAATAACATTTGATTTAATTTAGAACTTAGCCATATTTGCAGTTTTCTTAAATAGTTTTCATTAGAGAAAATCCGTATTTCAAAGCTTAAAATGAAGATAAAAATAAATTACCGCTAAAACATATTTCGACAAAATGAAACATAGAAACATTTAAACATTGAAAAACGCTTTTTTGTATAAATTATTGATTCAAATAGTCAAAAGAAAACCAATAATTTAAAATAGAAGTCTATATTTTAACAATTAAATAAAAATAGTATAAAAAATTATTATTTGTATAATCAACAAACAAGATGAAAGTAATGTGACGTTAAATGAGAAAAAACAAAACTAGCAAAGAATTTTATTAGTTATTTAATAAGAAATTAATCTCGTGTACGTAGACCCCAAATCGATGTCCGCCTTGTACCCACAGTTGGGCGAGCTACTGAGCTATGAATAAATTTATTAATGCCCACTTTGGAGAATGTATGCTCTAACATCTCTAAGGCTGATTCGGTAAGCATGCCAAAAATATCTAAATACGTAAGCGTAGGCATATTGCGTAATTCTCTGTGAATAAAAAAAATTTGATTTGTTTATGTTCAATTCTAGAAACTTAAAAAAATATTTTCTAGTCAAAAACTTACATGTAGGCGGTTGCTGGTATCAAATAGCACCTTGATAAAGATAAATATTCGAGCATTTTAAATTTACAGATTATAGCTATAGCATTGCCAGTAAGACCTGTGCAATCTGACAAATCTAACTCTAAAAGTTGCGGACAACGTTTAGCTAAACTCGCCAAATCTAAAATAGATTTATAAAAATATTTTTAATAATTTTACTATTTTTGTTAATGAAGACAGCTTACGTGAATCGAACATAGTTTTTCGACAACCTGCCACATTCAGACGCATCAAATTTGGCGTTACGTTTGTTACTAATGAAGTAACTGCATCAACTGATAAATTAGTCCATGAAATATTCAAACTATTTAACTGTTTAAGGTTTTCCATCATTTTTCTTACACTCCAAGCTTCAAGTCCAGAGCACATGGCTAAGTTTAATGCTTCCAGGTTAGTGTTTCTAGCAATTTCATTGCATATTTCATCATTAAGAGCAACATGCTCCAAACTAAGTTTTTTAAATTGCCGGCAACGTGATAAAAGCATTTTAAGTGACGGTTTGGTTGTTGATACCATACTAAAATCTAAATACTGTAACTTAGACTCGAAATTCGGTTCAGCCTCTAAAAACCGTTTGTCAAAGATTGGATGATTAAGCTAAAAGAAAAAAGTATATATTTTTAAATAATAAAAAATAATTTTCGTAAATACAATTTATACATAATAAACAGGATTTAGTGTACATGGTACGCATTTTGCATTTTTAAGCCAAACGTTCCTAAATTAAAGCTTCAAAAAATAGGCTTTTCATATTTGATAAATCAGTATGGAATATTACTTTATTTCTGATCTTTTGAAATCATACAATTATTTATTTAGCAAAAGTAGCGTGATTCTGGGTTCCCAATGTTTGATGTTGTTGTTATTGTTTTCGAAACGTTTTTCTATTTCAATTACGACCCTACTTTTAATTAAGATTAAGCTTTCAGCATTTTTTAATACTAATTCAATTTTTATTAATTTAAGTTGCATCTTTTTTGTTTGACATGCATATCTTCATGCATTTTGCTGAGTACGACAGATTTTCCTGTAAATGAATCGTACGAGTTTTTAACATTCCCTGGGTTTGCATGTCTTCTACATTACATAATTTTTTTATTCAAATCCCATAGAACATATAATTTCGAATATATAAATAGAAAAAAAAATTCCACGGAAAAGTTCAAGATTTGTTTTAATTGAATACATTAAAAATTTAATTTTTAGAAGGCCACAAAATTTTAAATAAACTTTCTGGATTGCTGTAGCCGTGTTCGTGTATAAATCAACTTTGCAAAAGCACTAGATGACCTAGAGAAAAGTTTAATGCTCCAATCGATCGGACAGTTTCAAAAATTTTGCTATTGAAAATAAGCAAGATCGAGGCAGTAGACAAAATACCACGCCTGCCTCTAATTTTTCCATACCTTTTTTACACCTTTATTTGTATTCCTGCAGCTAGTGGTTTTTTACGTTAAAAACTTATGAAAATTGGTGACAACAACCCTAAGTAAAACTTAAAATTTTTAATATATATTCGATGTTTATTCGACCTTTTTGTGGTTATAAGTATGAAAAAAACAATATTCAATATTCGAGCTTGAGGTCAAAATTGTAGTGTGCAAATTATTTCTTTATTGCCTATATTTCGCTACAACATCGAGTAGCATCATCAGGGCTATGGCTAAGAATACACAAACACAAAACAAATATAAATTATCTTAATGTAGGAATAAAGTACAAAATAGAAATTTGAAAAAACACAAGCACATATAACATCAAGCTCGAATATTGTTTTTTTTTTTCATACTTAAAATTTTTAAAACAAATTTTTTTTTTAACAGAAAATTTTATGGTAGGAAAGAATTTCTTATTCTGATTTTTATTTAAGATATTCTATGTGAAATCTGCAGTACCAACATGTGGTTATAAATATATGGTGTAGGGTATATGAGATTCGGCATAGCCGAATAAAGCACTCTTACCTGTTCTATATAAACTGCCATTTAGAAAAATGGAATTAAAAAAATTACTAATTTCCTTATATTTAGATTAAAAACATTAATTTTTTCTCAAATGTTATTATAACCGATTCTTTACTATCACAATTAAGAAGTATCTTGCCTATAGCTGTATATTATTATTATTATTATTATTTATTTTATTCAGTTCTATTTATTTTTTAATATATTTTATTATTTAAAGAATTATATTATAGTTTTACTTGCCTTGCACTCACAATTTTAAGAGTAATTAACAATATTTAAATTCGAACAATCATTACAAAATTGTTCAACAAAATTGTTTTAATAATAAAATATAACAAAAATGAATAGAAGTACAAGTAAATAAATAGGACTTACCTCTGCCTGAGCTAATCGTAGTATAACAACTCCACGTTTTAAAATATTTTCCATTGCACCCGGTTTAATAGATCTTCCCCCTAAATCCAGACGCGTCCATAGGGATTCATCGCTAGCACACCGATTAAAACGACGACACACATTACCACATCGCAAAAGAGTTTTCTTAGGAAGCCATTTGAAAATTTGCAAAATAATTTCATCTGACAAGCTGCTGAAGTGATCTCTGCCATCGGCATTAGGTTCGCGCATCAAGTGGTTGCGAAATAAAAAAAAGTTTTCATTAGGAACATAACGTGGCTGTAACTGTTGTTGTTGTTGAACTAATTGACACTGTTGTTGGATATATTGCTTTTGTAATTGTTGTTGCTGTTGTTTTAATAGTGCTGCCTGTTGACTTGTAGATGGTAACATTGAGGGAGATTGAGATCTTTGTGTAAAGGTCGTCTAAAAGGGAAATAGAAACAACAAATTTTATTATTAAATAATTACAAGCCTTGAGTACTACTATTTACATGTCAAATATAAAAAATAAAATAAATGATAATAATAATTTTTAATGTTACTTTATTTCTACTATTTTGTATTATATTTATTGCACTTTTATTTCTAATGGTAGTTTAAAACGACAATATATTACATTTGCAGGGAAAAAGTTATTACTTTTATTATTTTTTTTTTTATTTATCTATTTACTAAATTATTGTAATATTTCAAATCATAAACAGGGTATAAATTAGTTTTAAGTTTCTTTTATTTTTTATATAGGCTAGTTACTTCATTGCAAAAATCTGTTGGGCAATAACTGTGGCTAAAAACTTCTTAATTAGTTGCTTTTAATTTTTTTCTGTTTACACCGCCTAAAAACAACTATACTTTTCAAAAATTTTAGATTGTGCATATTTCAGAAATAATGCTTTATGTTAATTTAAAAATTTTTTTCTATATATTTCCAAACATTTTTGTTTTTGGCTTGACCCTTTAAAAACGGAACATTTTCAAATCGTTTCATTTCCTTTGCATATATATATATATATGTTGAATTTTATTAGTTAAAATGTTTCGTTTATTAATGAACATTTTTTCAGTTATAAAAATCTTGAAGTTGAATACGTTCATTAAAGGTATTTGAGTTACCGGAAACATCCTTCTTAATGTAAGTAAATATCCCTTAAAAATTTCAGCTTTTAAAATCATCAATTATGCAGTACTTCTTCCTAAACTTTTATAAGAAGGCATTAAATAAAACGAAGAAAAATATGTGTAATAAGAATCGGAAATAGCTAAATTTAGATGTTATAGACAAGCGAAATAGTGCACGGTTACTTCTAGAAAAGGTATCTTTATCTTCGTTCTCTTTTTAATATTTTATGATTTCATTTTTTATGTACATATTATTATTGTGTGTAAGATCTTTGATTTTAAGCTTTAGATCTGAGAAGGGCTACTAGCAAACTTACTTGCTGTTGTAATTGCATCTGCTGTTGCTGAGTATTTCTTAAAAAACTATTACAAGACACTGTTGCCAAAGGACTTCTTGTATTTTTTCCGCTATTCGAGGGCGAAAGAGCATTGTGATTATTAACGCTTAAGGTAGATGCCCCCATTCCCAAAATGGCAACTTTTTTATGTTGTGAACCTGTTGCTGCCGTAGCGTTATGGGGCAACTGAAATTTGTCGATGGATGTTTTGAATTTTTGTATGGTTTGCTGCTGTAATTGATCGTCCGTATAAAAATCGAAAGAAGATGATGAATTGGAGTTATTGTTTACATTTAATTTCTGCTGTTGTTGTTCATTAACTGTGTTATTGATTACATTTGATGGCTTGGTTTTTGTATCGTTGGGATCTAAGAAACTATGATTACTTGCGTCGTCTGTAGTGACATCCAAAAATGATGTATCAATATTTCTATAAATTTGTCTTTGTTGATGAGAAAATTTTGGTGCGTCCAAGTTCGGTGTCGCCTCATTTGAATTTTCATCAGCATTTGCTGTAAGTATGGCAGAAGCTGCTGATGATAAACTTTCTTCTGAATCTAACATACCAATACCCAGTTCTTCTAAATATTCGTTAGTTAATGAAGAAGGCGAGGAAGTTGTATCTATTTTGGCTAATTTCCAAACTGGAGTTTGCGTCGAACTTTTGCTAGGTAAACGTTTTCTGTGGGAAAACAAAAAATGTATAAAAAATGTTAGTATAAAGTGTAAATGTGTTTATTTTAAAACAATGTAACACCATCTCCTTATGCTTAATACCGGGTGTGTAACTAAAAACATGCAAGACAATCTGTATTAATAATGCATTTATTGTCCTTTACACAAAACCATATATGCATGCTTCCCCTGAGTTTATGCATGCATGTAAACATATTTTTATATACACACGTATGTATATAGATACCTACATACATATATGTAAACATAAACAAAATGTTCAAGCTAAAACAACAAAATTTCACCAACCTACGCCCATTTAATATCAAGAAAAGCAATAGGAGTATTTGACTGTAAATGACCCAAAAAGAAATCATCAAGGGGTCATAAACCTTTTTAATTTAATTAAAATTTGCAAGTTAGTTGAAAATTTACACATATTACAATAATCTTACACAATTAATAAAAGTAGAGACGAAAGAGCTCAATGCCCAATCATATATCAACGAGAGTAAATTATAAAAACACGAAACTATTAATCGAATTCCACAATGATTACTTTTTTAACCTTTTATTTTGTTGTTAAGCGCTTAAATTAATATAGGTATATAGGTAATTTAAATTAAAAATTCGCGTTTTTGTTTAGGTAAACTCCAACTAATTACAATAAAAATTGACATTGCTTTTTTGTTGTTCTTGTTTTCCGAACAGTTTTATCGACCTAATGAAAGTAACTCAACTTTAGCGATTTTGCCGTGGAACTTTTAATCGCTTTTACTTATTTAAAAAAGCTTTACTAGGGTGTCAGACGATCAAGTTTTCATTCAATTTTTAAAATTTCTCTCATTTTTTTACTAATACACTCTGACTTTAAAAACTTGCTGAGAATTTGCTTTCAAATTTTCCTTCAATTGAGTCTTTCAAATTTCATTCAAGAGAACAGCTGATTGAAGTTTTTTCCTTTAAATAATTTTTTTTGTTTTCTTTACAACATCTTGCTTAAAAATTTGCTTTGAAATTGCGTGCAGCCTACGTCACAGCTTTCAATTTTTGTGAATTTTGACAAGCAGTATGTGTAAATTTCTTGAAAGAAAATTGAAGGAAAACTTGACCGTGTGACTGCCCGGTTATGTAAATCTAGTTTAACGAAGTAATTCTAATCAAAAAAGCAAATATTTTGGGGACAGAGAATTAAAAAAATAAAAACTTTAAAATAATACCCATATAAAATTTGAACATTTCAGAGCCCCGTAACTCGGGAAATATGGGCGAGTGCCAATTTTTTCACTTGATATTTCTTTCTTATTTTTTAATTCTCTATCGCCCCATGTATTTACTTTTTTGATTGGATTTACTTTATTGTTCAAGACGAAAAAATTAGAGATAGGCGTTGTGTTTTGGATGCTGCCTCGAAGGGCGTGGACCGATCATGCTGCTTTCCAATAGCACTTTTTTCGACACTATGTCTGATCGAATGTCAAAATAAAAAAATTATACGTATTTCTTATATATGCGTTTACGACGAAATTGATGAATTTGACATCGCGACCACCTTGTATTATTTCGCCATGGTTACCAGCAAAAATAATGAATTTGCCTACACTTCCACCTAATAATTGATTCGGCTTGATATGCATTTGTAAATCGCCTCATTGTAGCAATGACACTTCCGTCGCATTCGTCAATGTAAAACCATTTACTTAAACACATTACCGCTTTAAGCACAACACTGTTTTTAATTATAGATAATAGCGGGCCTGTGACATTTCATCCAAATCTAAGAGCAAAATCTTTAAAATCTCTTAGAAGTGACACGTTTCAAAGAGAATAAAACTAGCCAACACAAAATTAACAATCCATAAAATTTAGAAAACACAAATATTTGGTATATTGCGCAACTTATCGTTTACTTAAAGCACGATTTAGCTTTAATTAAAAATCTTACCTAGATATTGGACACAAATTTTCGTTGTTCTCCTTTACTTTGACAAATTTATTATTCATTGTTTGAATGTTTCTATTCGTTTTTTAAAAAATTTTTCAAAACACACTATTCAATTAAATTTTTCCTGTTTTAAAACTTTATGACTAGTAATTTACTCAACAAGTTTTATGTTGAAAGAATATATGAAGATCAACAGAATTAAAACAAAATTGCAGGAAAAGAGGCGCGAGGAATATCGATTTATACTTAACTAAAAAATCCAAGATTACAGAGTCGTACAACGTATAACAGTTTGAGATTTCATTATAAGAACAGTGTTGTTAATGTACACTTATTGCGTACATACAAATTTTTGGCTAAAATTTAAACATTTTTTCTATTCTATTTCAAGGTTTCAGAAAGCTACTAAAATTTTTCATGTCATCGTAATTTGTACATTTTGATGTTAATATGATATTTGTTACTGTCGTATTTTGTGTTTTTTTTTTTTTTTTTTTTTTTTAAAACAACAAAAAGTACATAACGAACGTACACAAAACTTTCGCTCATTCCACGCCATTATAGTAGACCTATTTTCTACAAATATAAATTTCATTAAACTAAATTAGTGAAAAATTTTGTCGTGTTAGTTTGCTATTATATACAGAAAAATTAACTTTTTTGCTTTTAATTATATTTGATTTCTCGTTACTTGCATCTTACAGTTTTTATACTTATAATTTACATTTCTTTATTCCATTGTAAAAACCTGGCCTATAGGTAGAGCTGCAAAACTATCCATTGTCGTCCCCATCGATGGTTTAAAAAAACTTTCAATACTATCGGATTTTTTATGTTTTGATACTTCTGGCATTAATACAACAATTCAAGTGAATATGTATATAGGCGTTAGCTAAAGTTTTTTATCTTTGTCACTTATTTTCGCAACATTTATTGATTGCAAACATTCTTTTATTTAAATAAATGAAAGTTACTTATTGTTAAAACATACATTTAATTTTGTCCATGAATAATAAAAACAATTAAAAACTAAACATACATATGTATACGTATGAAAATTAACAAAACATAAAAAGCAAGTATATTTAGTTCAACACATTTCTTGGTTTTAAATAGATTTTTATAATTAAAATCAAATAATGTAAAAATTAAACTTAAAAACACAAAGTAATAAGATATAATTAAAGCAAATTTGAGATCACTTTAAGATTATGTACGTATGTAAGTACATAATTAATAAAATTAAAAAATTCAAGCATAAAATACAAAATATAAAATTAAAAATTTAAGTTAACTGCAAAATATAAAATTTCAAAGAAATCACAAAAAACATAAGCAAAATGATATTCAAAAACTTTGGTTTCAAATATTAAGTTACCCAATAATTTATGTTAATGAATAAAAGCTTATCAACAGTTTTTGGTTTTGAAGCAACTTCTACGGTCTGAAATTATGAATCCAGTTTGCAAATACTTCTCCATTTTTCATAGAATCGCCAACTTCATACACATATAAATATCGTATTTTTATTCTATAAGAAGAAAGTTTTTCTGTTTATAATTTGCTAAAAACTTTACCTTAAATTGCAGCGTCACTTTCATATAAAGGGAACGAAGCCGACATATAGCCGCAGCTATGTAGAAGTATATAAATTTAAAGGCGGCTAAGAAACTGCGTAGAATAAATTGATAGAAATGATATACTAGCTACATATAATTGGCTTCGTATTTACTTTAAAAATTGTCGATAGTATCGCTATCGAAAAAAAATCGATAGTCAGTCAAAAATAAAACTATCGATAGTACTATCGATTGTTTTGCAGCTCTACCTATAGGTCATAATCGGTCTTAGTATACTACTACTACTTTTATATAGTACTTTTATATTTAGAACTGCCGATCTACTTTTTTAGGTAATATTTTAAATGTTCCCGTAAAATGTTTGATTTTTGACTTTTTTTTGGGAAAACAACAACTTTTGAATTGTTGCAAAATTTTGTCTTTGTTATCGTTTTTATTTATTATTATTATTATTTTTTTTTAATATTTCAGTTTATTGTAAAGCTTAGATTTTTTGATTCGCAATCCTGAATACGTCTAAAATCAAAATATAAAATACCAAGCGTGATATATTCCACCTAAAACAATTTTAACAAGTTATTTCGTTATGTTTTTTCTGGATGTTCACTATGAATATCTTGTTTAGGAAGCAAAGTTATGAAAAAATATTTTTTTTTGCCGCTTGAGTTGTTAATGCTATAGAAAACAACAAAAGATCTCAAAAGCACTGGCGTTTTTTCACGATATTGAAGCTTTTGACGGAATGTTTTCCATCGTATACGTTGCTCGTAAGCATTCTCATGAAAACACAATTCCTGTGGGTTTATTGCAAATTTCAGTGCTTTTACTCACACTTTATTCTCTATACACGTCTGACAGAAGCGTCCACAGAAATCATGAAGCAGGATTTTTTGCTGATAACAGTGCTTTTAAATGCTGTGGAGCAGTTACAAAAGCAATAAACAAGCGATTGCAGAAATGTCTTAAAAAAAGCCAAAAATATTTAACAAATGGAAAATAAAAGTAAATGATAATGAAACACAAGGTATCATATTTCCATATAATTAAACTCCAAAACGTATGCCTTCAAAAAATTTGTACGGCTAAGGAAAAACATTAGCCCAATTCACAATCTTGTGCAAATGGTCTTGCATCATAGCATTTGCAAAATTGTATAACATAGTTAGTTTTTATTTAGTTGTAACCAGCTTCGTAAGTGCCACCAAGTTTCCTTACCTTTTATCATAAAATGTAGCCACCTGCAGGAATACAAATAAAAGTTGAAGAAAAGATGCGGAAAAAATTGTTTTTGCCCGCTGCCTGGTAGGACATGAACCGATCTTGCTGATTTTCAATAGCAAAATTTTCGAAACTGTCTGATCAATTGGAATATTTAAATTTTCTCTAGTTCATCTAGTGCTCTGGCAAAGTTGATTTCAACACGAACACTTTATTGGGTCGGAAATAGATATAAAAATTATAAACGGAGTGACAAACTAATAAGATATACCTTTTCCACCTGAGATGATGTTCTGAGTTCTTATGCATAGCGAATTCGATTAAGCAATGTCCCACTGTCCGTCCGAGAAAATTAAAATTTTCACATGTCATTTGGAACAACTGAAATAATTCCAATCACTAAAACAAACATATGGGGCGATTGAGAATTTATATATTAGAAAGAAAATGAAGTGAAAAAATATTAAATAATTATTCTGTGGATTCTTGTAATTTATATATTAGCCAATTAAGCTTACAAATTACAATTAAATAAACGTTTTATGTGGACCTCTGAACTCTGTATTGAAAATTACGATTGTGTACGATATTTTTTAAAGTATCAATATAGATATTATTTTAAACCTTTTGAAGAGATCTTTAGGATAATACTAATATTTTTTAAAAATGCTTAACGATTTAGAGCCGATGACATTTTTATTTAAAATTATATAATTATTAATTTTTCTTATTTTTTAATACTCTGTCACCTGATGATCTGTATATGAAAAATTGAAAATGGATGCAAAACTTCAAACTCTTTTATCTGCCTAACAATTTGTCCCAGAAGGAACGGGCTTTAATCTCCGAACACTTAAAAAATTAAAAAAAAAATTATATTTTGTTGTTTGTTATTTTTGGTCAATTAAAGTTCAATGTTTTTCTGTTTCCAGTTTAAACTTGTTAGGCCTAACATTCTCCATGTAAATAAAAATACTCTTTTTATTACATATTTCTTCCCGACGTTTCGTGAATTTTTGTTCACTTCTTCAGGGGATTTGTATTTCACTTATAATGTAGACATGATTTTATTGATTTTATAAACTTTGACTTTTAAATTGTCTGGATCGTCTATGAAAAGAAAGATGGGGACAATTTAGGCGCGATTTACAGTGTTGTCATTAGAAACAAATAAAAACCAAAAAATGTTCATTCAAGTTTAAAAAATAATTAAAATAATGTCTACACTATAAGTAAAATACATGTCCCATGAAGAAGTGAAATAAAAGTCACGAAACGTCGGGAGAAAATATGTAAAAAAAAGTGCATTTTTATTGACATGGAGCATGTTAGGCCTAGCAAGCTTAAACTGGAAACAGAAAAACATAAAAAAGTTATATTTTTATCTTTAAAATGCATTTTTTTATGTGAAAAACCTTAAACCACACATCATCTTTAACTACAAATTGAAATAATTTACCCATTTTCCATTGCTTCCTGTTATATTATTTGAATATTTATTTATATGACGAAGGGTTTTTTTATAATAAGTTTTTTTAAATGAACAAACTGTTTTAATGCCGTTAACATCTTGCAAGAAAAATTTTGCAATTTCTAAACTGCAATTTTTTCTACATGTGTATTTTTATAGGTTCTCGGATCAAAATAAACTTGGCATCACTAGGAAGAAAATGGCACACTGGTGGCATCATCGTTTTTTCGATAGCTTTTATCGCAAATAGTCAACATGGCGCTTGTTTAATTGAATGCGTACTTAGTTTTTTTTTGAAGATGTGTAAATTTTGGTTCAAGATAGCTTTTTTCTTCAGATATTTAAAGCAATAATCGTTTACAATGGTGGAAACAAGACAAAAAGCTAAAAAGCAAGGTATAGCGACAAATTCTAAAACTATCTCGCCTTCAAAAACTGTGAGCAGGAAAGTGAGTACTGTTATTAATTTTGTTGCGTCCCAAGAGGTGATATCTAAAATAAAATCAAATCAGAATAATGATAAAACTGCGTCTTCATTACCTCGGTTATGCTCTGTGAAATTACGAAAATACCGTGATCCATGTAGCAATAATAAAAATGCATTGCAGGCACAATGTAAAGGGAATAAAACCGAATCTCTAAGCAATAACAGTGAAAATAAGACACGAGTAACAGATAAGTTTCAAACAAATGATAACATAGTGAAAATAGCCAAAACAAAAAAAAGAAAAGTGGATGATTTAAATAACGCTCATATACAAGACAAGAACAGTTTAAAAAAACCAAGTTCCAATACTATAAAACCAACTAATCAAACAAGAGCAAAAAAAGCTGAAAATGTCTCTGAGATAAAAGATAAAAGTGAAAGGCAAAAGACCTGCGAATTTAATTTAAAATCTGGAATAAAAACCAAATCTAAAGGACAAAATCAGCCGAATTTAATGCTACCCAGCACTTTAAAACGATGTACAGTTAAACTTAAAAAAATGAAAACTTTACAACAGCAAGTTTATTTGTCCCCTGACACAAGCAATTGCAGCGGAAAGACATCTTCAGCAAATAAAACTACAAGTATTCCATTTGAAGTAAATTCTACACCTTGCTTTAAAAGAAAATGTGTAGTTAAAGTGCAAATAAATCCTGGTCTTTTAAAAGAAAATGGGAATTTTATAGAACCATCAACTAGATTCAAAAATAGTGCAATTTCAAATAGAAATGAAAATGGAGGTAAGTTATTTAGGCGGAATATTTGAGTTTATTTGTAATTTGTAAGCATACTTGGGCAAAAATTAAATTAAAAGTTTTAATACATTAATTGGCTTAAATCTAGTTTACGGACGCAGCTTCAAAATTAATATTTAATTTTAAGCAAAAAATGTAAAATGACAAATTTGGGGCTGACCCTTAGTTTCCGATTTACGGGCCTCCAAAGTTTGTTTGTACAATATATAATATATCGAGTATTTTGTGGTGGAATCGGGCAATGTAGATATCATTGAAAAGGTAATTTAAATATCTTTTATTGAAAAGGAAAATATTAAAAAAAAGTACAATAAAAGCAGGTAACGACAAAAACAAAAGCTTTTTTCATATAAACATAAGTGACAATACTGTACGAAAAAAGATAAAAAATACTTTAGCAAGCGAAGTCGGTGTTGGTCATACCATAGAAGAAAAAATTTGTGCGTCCGGCCAAAGGCCGGCTACGCAGAAAATCTTTAGCAAGCGAAACCGGTGTTGTTCATACTATAGAGGAGAAAATCCTTGCGCCCGGCCGAAGGCCGGCTACAGAAAATCATTAGTAAGCGAAGCCGGTGTTGGTCATACCATAGAGGAGAAAATGTTTGCGCCCGGCCGAAGGCCGGCTACACAGAAAATCTTTAGTAAGCGAAGCTGGTGTTGGTCATACCATAGAGGAGAAAACATTTGCGCCCGGCCGACACCCCGTAGGCAACTTTTTTCAATTTTTAAGCTGCTTCCATAAACTTAATTTGTTCCCATTATTAGAATATAAATACAATAAAATATAAGAGCTAAAAAATGGTTCCATTTAAAATAATTTTTTGCGAAATTTGAGAATAACATTTCGCACTAAAAAATCACTAATATTTGTGATATAGGTAGTTTAGCGAGACTACTTCAATAATAAAAAAAAAAAAATTCAAAAATTTTCGGTCGCCAAAGCCTTTCAGGCTTCCCCAATTTTTAAAACAAAAATAAAGAAATTTATTATTTGGAATCTGTTTTTATATTAATTTACTTTTATTGTGCTTGATTTCTTCAAATATAAATATTTCATGCTAATATGATTAATTACGTAATACGTAGAAAAAATAAAACAAGTTATAAGTTTAACATATAAACGATTTGTTAGTTTTTTATTGTCTTTTTGCTTTATTGATTCAATTAAGTTCTTATTTAAACAAATATAAGACTCTTATACTGCGTTTCCACTGCCTTGAAATCAACTAGGTTTGAGAAAAACACTTCGAAGTGTTTCCATTTAGCTGAAGGGTTTTGTAAATTCGAATTTATGACGTTACACTGACATATTTTTGCGTAAAAGAAAAAAAACTATGTTATTTTTTGTAAAAAATCGTTTTTATTGTTAAATTAATTTTTGTTTTTATATATTTTTCTTCTTATATTTTTTAAACACTTTTTTTTAACAAAAAATAATATTGCTTTCAAACATTTAAAAGTATTTGTCACTTTTTCGATAAAAACATCCAATATAAATAGATAACTCGGAGTTGAACTTGAATATCTTAGACACATCACAGTGTTGCAAAGGCAAAATTAGTTCGAAAAAATAAATTTTCGACATGATTTCAAACAAATCAAGTGATTTAATTGGTTTTTGTAGCATGTAAAATGTATGGAAAATCAAGTAACAAAACACTTGATTTGAGCAAATCAAGTGTTTTAGACAAAATCACGTCAATGGAAACGCACTATTAGGTTCTTTTTTTTTTTACAAAATTTGGGTAGAATGTTAGAAGGAATCAAATAAAGTAATGTATTATTAGTTCAACTGTTTGATATTTTAATTTATATTAATTATTAAGAAAGAAAAATTATTTCGAAATGTATGCGGTGTTTTTGAAAGAAGACAGGAACAAGACACTAGCAGAATTTAATGCTGCATTTGCTGGATTGCTACATAATTTTTTAAAATGGTGTAAGAAATATTACACCGCTCATATATTCTTACTATTTATATCAATTAATTTCAACCGAGAGTGGAATACAAAAGGCAAATTATGATATTTAAAATTGAGCGAAATTTCAGTGGAACTTAAATGCAAATTTCTAATGATACCGTATATTTGGAACTGTAATTCAAAGAGCTTTACAATAGTTTGCAAGCAGTATTGTCATACTGGAGCATCGGGATATGCTCTAGTGAAATAAGTTCAAAATTATATCCATTTCTAGGTGCATTTTTCTATAAATATTAGTAATACAAACATCTTTTTATCAAATTTATTTTAAAAAAGACATTCAAAAAAGTATTATTTAAGTAACACTAGAAAATTTTTAATTGGTTTTTAAAATTTAAATTTTTATTTATTTCTTTATCATTTAAGAACACACGGATTCTGTTGCAACTAAACTTCCCACCTCCACACCAGTAATTGATAACACCAAACGTAAAAATTTTCGTAAATTAAGTTTAACAAAATCCTCTACAAAATTGACTGAAACTCTACCAACGAAAAATACAACAAATTCAAACCATAAAAACTGTAATGAGCATGAAACGAAGGAAAGTCTTAATAACAACAAGGATATAGAAGTATTGAGAAGAAGTGTAGAAAGCATCGATGTAAATCAATTACATTCTAAGAAAAATAAAATCAACGATTTAAAAACTATAAAACATCTCCCAAAATTATCATTAAAAAAGGCAAACGTAAATAGAAATCAAAATATAACTGGCTCGAACATCACTCGTTTTGAACCACAACAAAACTCTACAATATGTTTTGAACCCCTTCGAAATTCTACTGTGTTAGAATTCGATTTGAATAAAAAACAACCTCAAGAAAAACAAAACGAGGAGAGTCAAAAACCTACGCCAACTAAAGACAAGTCATCGTCCAAAAATCTTGCAAATAAATCTGACGAAATCGAAAATCTGTTAAATTCATTAGATGACGACGATTGCATAATCATAGAAAACAATCAAAATCGAAACAAAAAAACCAACAAATTTTTTCATCATCAAAAAGGAGATGTGATGGAAAATGTTTTAAAAGAACAAAATACCAAATCTCCTACAATCCAAGTAGTCAAAAAGAAACGGCGTTTGTATGTAAGACGATCTACCATAGCAAAACGGGACAATATATACGAATTTTATTCGCAATCTCAAACATCGGATTCAGACAATGCAAAGCATGTAGATCCAACAGCTGACATTATTAAGAAACTAATAGATCAAGGCAAAGTTCGTGTAGCAACTAATTGCAGGGGCAAAGGGAAACCCAAATTCAAACGCAAAAAGCCAAAAAAGCAAATAAAGAAAGGAAAACAAACGGACAATAAAAATTTAAAAAAACATAAAAACAATACAAAGAAAGTAACTTTTAAAGATAAAAATAATGATGCATACGAGGATAACCATTTCATTGATCATTTCGAAAATGAAGTATTAGACTCTGACCATGACTTCGATATGCTAATTCAAAATCAAGATGTTGTTTCTAATAGTTTGAAGATCCATAACAATAAAACTCTTGCTAATGATCAAGAAGGTACATTTAGTCGCTTAGCAAGAAAAGTATTAATAAATCAGGCTGGACGTTCAGATCAGCAACGGAAAAATGCCTCAGCTTTGTTAGGAATGGTTAAAAAAATCGTTAGTACCCCGAAAAATAAGAAAACGACTTTGCAAGATTTTGCTTTAGTATCTGAATTATCTCCCATTCCTAAGCAGCATCCTAGACCGTCAGCCATGGCCTCGCCATGGCGAGTAAGTGAGGAAGAATACTTTCCTAAAACTTTTAATTTTTCTAGAAGTTCTGGAAATTTGCCTTCATTTTCCAGTGATATTATACCATCGACACCAAGGAAAATGAAAGCAAAAGCTAATCCCAAAGAGTCATACCATCATGATATAACGGGTGAAAAATCTCCAACAAAATGTAAACAAAACCTATTGTCAAATAAACCAACTCAACCAACCAATAATACTCAACCTCCACGAACACCAAATGTGAGTGAACCATCTGTCATATCATCATTTTCATCTAATGACTCAAACGCTGAAAATGTGCCACCTCCTCGATGTACCCCTGAAAACTATAGCGAAAATGATAATATATTTGATTTAAAACAACTGCCAAATCCTCGAAGAAACCTAAATAATCGTAGTCCACTAAAAAAAATTAATATTTTAGAAGTAGTACACCTGCCTCCATTGAATCCTTTAAACAAAAAAGGTAACACAAAGGAGATTAGTAGAGATCAAACTGAAAAGTTTCCCTTTGAAAAAGATCCGACAGTACCTGAAATAAGTGCAGTAAATGTTGTACAACAAAAGCGTTTTTCACCTAAAACTGATGATCTTCCTATAGAAAATCTGTTTGGATTTGCAGAGTTTTTCCCCCAAACAGAATCTTCCATCCAAGAAAGTATTGAGGTTAATAACAGTGATGCGGTAACAAGCAAGCACAATCAAACTTTACACGATAATCTGAAGGATTTGCGAAATTTGGAAGCAAGTGCTGTTCTACCAAATAAATCTTCAGAAACAACTAAAATATCTGTTAAAGAAGATCTATTTGGATTTGAAGAGTTTCTTCCTCAATCAGGGTTTTCTAGCCAAGAAAGTATTGAGACTAACAATAATGACACGGCCACAAACAATCAAAATCAAACAATACACGAAAAACTACAGGACTTACGAAAGTTGAAACCTAATGAAAATAAACTTCAAAAGGAATTGCTTGAGAAAAATACTATAAATCCAATTAAAAGAACACCCTTATTTAATGATGATTCTTTTAATGAAGATGCCATGAGGCAGAGGGGTATTAAGGAAATGTTGTGTTCTACAATGTTAGATTTACAGCCATCAACAAGCAAAGAGGCTTTAAGAATGCTAAACAATAGAAATTTCAAGGATCCACAGCAACCAAAATCTGGAGAAGAATTAGATCTAACAGGACTCTTTAAAGACCCTGATCCTGAAACAACATTTAATGAAAATGTAAGTTTTTGTTTCTCTTTACAGCGAAAATGTTCAAAGTTTCTTTTGGATTTTTTTTAGTAATAAACAAGTGTATATTACAAAACAAAAATAAGTTATCATTTCGGACCAGATAATGGTCTTCTTACGTTTTTGAGATACACCTTTCTTTAAAGCAACATCCAATGTCAAAAGCGTGTTCGATTAAAATATATTTTATCCCATTTCAAAGACTATAAAATAACTCGTGAAATGATCAAAAACGTCTTTGATTTTGGATGTTGCTTAAGCATTTAAAAAAAAAATTTTAATTTGTTAACACATGCTAATCGTTTATTATTGCTTTGCATACGTTTTCATTACGATCAATTTTTATACTTTTTATCAATGAATGTAATGAAATAATGTGCAATGATTTTTGCCAGCCCTTTGTTTTTGCAGATGATGTGCAATTACTTTTTCATTATAATAAAAAATTTTCTTGTTCATTCGCAGAATCTATAAATAGACACCTTGGAATGATTTCAAACTGGATGATGACTCATAATCTATCTAAAAACCCAATTAAAACTAAAGCAATTCAATTTGCATTGCGTCGTCAGGTAGTTCAAAGTCCTGTTCTTTATATATTGGGTGAGGTCATTCAGTTTGTTGATCATTTAAAATGTCTAGGTGTTTATTTAGATCAGTATCTGTGTTTTGAGCGACATGTTAGCCACATTTCTAACAAAGTTTTCTTGATATTAAGAAGATTATATTCTCTTGCTTCTTATATGCCTGTACATATTAAAAGATGTGTAGCATACGCATTGTTGATGTCTAATATTAACTACTGTTTGGAAGTTATTTCTGGCTCATCTATTGGTACCATGAATAGATTAAAGAGAATATTTAATCGAATTTTGAGATTCGTTTTTAGTCTCATTGGTTGCACTTTTGATAATTATGTTCTTTTGCGTACTCTATTGTGTTTTTTCAAAAGTCTTAAGTATGGTGTTCCTATTGATTTGTATAATAGGTTTAATTTTATACACTCTTCACCTAACTTACAGATCGATATACCTCTAATTCGTTATGAGTTTTTTCACAGTCTTTTCTTATCAGAGTTGCGAGAGTATGGAATAACTTGCCTTTTGAACTAAGATGTTTTTCTGATACCGTTTCTGTTTTCAAGAAAAAAATGTTAATGTACTTCAACCTCTAGTAGGGACATTTATTTTTGTGTTTTAGTATTTGAACACCTTTTCTCTAAATAAATTGAGATGATGTTGTTTGGTGGGGAACCTCATGTAAATTACAATTATAATATCTTATTAAAAATCTTTAATTTTTTCCGTTATCTGCATTGAATATATTATATACTTAATAATACTTCGTATTGGCCGCGAGGCTTGTGTATTATTTAATAAAATAAATAAATAAATAAATTGTATACCCACAAATCCCTAAAAAACAATTTCGAATATCCTCAAAAATCCCTATTACAAATAATACTATCTACTTTTAAATTCAAGTATTAAATGATTAATTAAAATTAATTAAAATATGTATTAATTCTCAATAAAGATTCAAGGATTTCGTATTGCATTTTATTTCTTATTTTGGTTTTCATTGAGTTCACTGCTGTAAAAAAGCTAAAATTCAATTTTGAAATTTACGGAGAGACTTTCCTGTCATAATTTTTTACAATGTTTTTTGTAAGTCCACGTTTACTCTATGCAACTTTTATCGCTGCAATTTATATTATGTTGCCTAGAGCGGAGAGAGGAATATGTGAACCATTTTGTTAACATATGCGTGTACTTTTAAAATTCGTTTTGTTCCCTCATTACTTTTTGAACATAAAGTTAGCACATGATTTTGGGATTTATCCCCAAATCTGAAAACACTGGTAACAATGCTAAACAAAGTAAAAAGAGAGCCACAAACAATCACAATTTACATGCGTTATAATATGTAATATTAAACCATTTAACATTTTTATTATTATTTTCAGGAAGCTCACCGTACTTACATTCGCCCATATAAGCGAAAGCGTCGCTTAAGAGAAAATAAACATGTTTTTATTGTAGAGAGTGACGTATCTGAAGATGAAGATAATGCCCACAAGCAGCGTAGCAGAGAATCTAACAGTAGTCCAGAGCTGGCTCCAAAGAAAAAACGAAATCGCAAGGGGCTCAAAGAAAGAAAAGAAGATTTAGCTTTTATAGAAGAATTCAATCAAATGGTAAAAGAAGTTGATAGTTATGAGCTAATTGTAGAAAAGTCTGCATAAGAGATTAAATGAAGTTTTTTTAAAAAAATCTGAATATAGCGATCAGTAGTTTATAAAAATACTTGTTTTTTATAGTTATGTCATGTATGATTTTTTTTTTTTTTGTTTACTTTTATACTCTTGTTTTTATTGCAATTTAATTTTTAAGTTATTTAATTTTTTGGTTATCTGAATTATATTGATTGATTCAATATTTTCTTTTTTAATTAAAGAGATAATTTGATTACTTGCAAAATTATGGTAAAAATTAATTATTGTGCTCACTAATATATTTGTTTTAATTCGATCGCGTGAATCCGATTGAAAATATTCTTCATTCATTATTATTATTATTATTTATTATTTTTTTTTTTTTTTTTAATTTACATATTTTGAATGTTGCGTTAAAAAAGAAGGTTATTTGCTTCCACCTAAAAAAAAGTCAAGATTAAAACTGAACATAAGACGCTTATGAGCAACTGAACATAAGACGCTTATACGCCCTGTTCGGACAAACCCATATATACCCATGAAATAGGATATTACGATCACGATTTAAAAAATATGTATGAACAAAACTGCCATTTTGAAATTGAAGAAGAAAAAATTGAGCTCTGATAAAAGTGATAAAATAAAATATAATAAAGGGAAAAAAATAGAAATAGACTATTGATACGGGTTGGTGAAGGTTTGAGAAATTTGATTTCATTTGGCCAATGAAGTCGCACGTTTGCCAACATGTAGAATCAACAGAGATCGAAAATACCTTCCAGAATATGTGTGGATGAGTTTCTAAAACACTCATTTAGAAGATATACCGCAGCAAACTTGTGCTAAGAAAAAAGATTTAAAATAACAGCGATATCAGTAATAGTGTTTATACAAACCCACAATTTATTATACATTTAAAAACAAAAGATGTTTTTTAGAAACTGTAAGGTCGTAGAATCAGATTTTCCGGTTGTCACTTTCGCCATTTTAAAATTTAAGGTGCTGCACGTATGATACTTTGTCCTTCGTCGAGATAATTGCTGAGTTATAAAATCTTACCTAAAAGCAGTACGACATAGCAATTTGTATTAAATGATATAGAACAAAAAAAAAAGCCATTCCGTATTGGTATAGATTATTTTCGGGAATACTTACCTTCAGAAGTCATAACTCAAAAAAATTTGGCGAATGGGTTAAAATTATACAAATAGTTTGTTAAATATTACAGCTAAACTATTCGTAAAATACATCGCCTGGTACTAATTTATAGAGGACAATATTACGTTTTAAAATTGGTATACATTTGGTTTTTGTGGATACTTTGTACTTTATATGCTTAATGATTAAATATTTTGTTATGTTAAGTTTTTTTTTTAGAAATACATATGTATGTTTTTTTTTTAAGAAATTCTTTTTTATTGACATCATATCATATACATACAGCGGTCAAAAAAAGTATTCGACATGAAATCTTATTTTTACAAATTATTTATTGTGTTACATGCGGACAAGAATTTGAAGCATTTAGCTGTAATTTTTTAATACAGTGGAGGTAATTTCTTATTAAAAGTAACAAAGATTAATATTTGAGAATGTGAGATAATTGTGCGTATTTTATAAAAAACACTAAAATGGCAAAGCAAGAAAAGTATTCGACATCACTAATTTTTTGTCGCCTTTGCGTTAATATGTTGACTATGCTTATTGTTCGGCGTTGTCATGAAATCCAAGTCGGATTTGATAACTATCGCTTTTGAAATCCGATATTGGATGCATTTGGTGTCATGAAAACATGTCGGTTTTGTTATTTTCGATTGGAATTAAAACCAATATTCGAATTAGGTATTCGGGGTTGTCATGGAATCCAATTTTATTGGAATTGGATTTAAAACCGACAAAAAAATCGCGTTGGTGTCATGAAATCCAAGTTATCGGTTTTGTGTTCGAACTTTAAATTTTATCGGTTTTAGGTGTCATAGAATCCAATATTATCGTTTTTTTATTGGAAGTAAACCAAGAGGTTAATAGCTGACGGAATTAATTAATTAACTGTTTTTATTTATTACAGTTAAATAATTTGCAAAAATGTAATTAAATAAAAAAGTGAAAAGTAACATACGAGTGTTAATTTTACTTTTTACCCACTGCGGGCAAACGTAACGCTCGATAGCCACGAGCACATCGTGCAACACTGTTGATACAGTGCTTCTACGAAAACTTATACTGGATTCCTTGCCAACAGACCTCTGATAAAATCCTTCAACTAAAAAGCGTAACGTGGCTGCTAACTGCAACACAGGTGGTATATTTGAACGTTGCAAAAGTCCTTCAATAGCATTAAGCCTCTTATCGTTTAAACAAAGAGGCTTTTCGATATATATATATATATATATATATATATATATATATATATATATCTGTAACGGTTCAACGGTTTGCCCATATACATCAAATTACATCAACTATTTAATTTATAATATAATTATACCAAATAAAGTAGTGGACATTCTGTCTAAAATTAAGGTGTTTGTATACAACGGTTCAAAAAATACGGCCATATAGAACAAATTACATTAATTTTGGGAACATCCAAATCTTCTTGTTATAGCGGACTTAGCAAAACATGTCCCTTGTAAATTTCAAAAAATTTTCAAAATCGGATCAGAAATGACTGAGTTCTGCAGGCACAAACATAAAAAAAGCAACATTAAGCCGCATTGTATAAACTCCTTCTTTTTTTGAAGTTGGTTAAAAAACACAACTTTTAGCAATATTTTAGTACAATTTGGAAAATTTTGTAAAAAAATGCACTTAAAATTGTAAAAAAAAGAGCAAAAACAGAAAACACCTGATTCGAATATTGGTTTTATTTCCAATCAAATATAACAAAACCGACATGTTTTCATGACGCCAAATGAATCCAATATCGGATTTCAAAAGCGATAATTATCAAATCCGACTTGGATTTCATGACAACCCCGATTTTTTGTTTTTGCTCTTTTGTTTACAATTTCAAGTGTATTTTTTTAAATTAAAGGGTGCACCAATAGTTCATTTAATTTGATATATGGCCATACTTTTAAACAGTTGTAGACAGACAATTGAAATTTACAAAGAACCTGTATTACTAACTTCTCTATACCAACAAGTAAAAAATTTGGGTTTGGAAATAAACGGGTGTCCCATTAGTTGATATAATATGGTGGATATGGCCGGACTTTTGAACCATTATAGGCAGACAGCTGAAATTTACAAGGGACATGTTTTGCTAAGTCCGCTATAACAAGAAGCTTTGGATGTTCCCAAAATTAATGTAATTTGTTCTATATGGCCTTGTTTTTTGAACCGTTGTATACAAACACCTTAATTTTAGACAAAATGTCCACTACTTTATTTGGTATAATTATATTATAAATTAAATAGTTGATATAATTTGATGTATATGGGCAAACTGTTGAACCGTTACAGACATATATATATCTACATTCAATACACAGATACAACTTGTCACAAAATAACGGTTTTCTAAGCATTTGCATTTTAATAGTACATTGTGATAAATATAGTTTCTATTATGTTTTTACCTTCTGTAAAGTTACTTATATACGAGTTAGGGCGTTTCTACATGAGACCAGCGATATATAAATGTTGTGCAGGTTCCTAGCCTCTTATCGTTTAAACAAAAAGAGGATTTTCGAGAAGTTCTTAACTATTGAAGGACTTTTGCAACGTTCAAATATACCACCTGTGTTGCAGTTAGCAGCCACGTTACGCTTTTTAGCTGAAGAATCTTATCAGAGGTCTGTTGGCAAGGAATCCAGTATAAGTTTTGGTAGAGGCACTGTATCAACAGTGTTGCACGATGTGCTCGTGGCTATCGAGCGATACGTTTGCCCGCAGTGGGTAAAAAGTAAAATTAACACTCGTATGTTACTTTTAACTTTTTTATTTACTTACATTTTTGCAAATTATTTAACTGTAATAAATAAAAACAATTAATTAATTAATTCCGTCAGCTATTAACCTCTTGTTTTACTTCCAATAAAAATACGATAGTATTGGATTCTATGACACCTAAAACCGATAAAATATCAAGTTCGAACACAAAAGCGATAACTTGGATTTCATGACACCGACGCGATTTTTTTGTCGGTTTTAAATTCAATTCCAATAAAATTGGATTCCATGACAACCCCGGTTGTTATTGTTAAAACCATTAGGAGTTTAGTTCGAAGCTTTTTTCATGCATTGTTTTCATTTAGTTTCACGTGGTTACAAAAATGGGGCGCAAAGGACGAGAAACCTCTATTGAAATAAGAAATTTAATAATCCACCATTTTGAATTAGGCAAATCGGAAAATTCTATTTCAGAAATTGTTGGAAGTTCACGAACTACTGTCCAAAGCATCAATTTCATGCACGATCAGCTTGAAAAAAACTTCACATCTCAAAGAAAAATCGAATTATGCGATTAGAAATTGCTAAAAAGTATGTAAATGAGCCAGAAGAGTACTGGGTAATGTAATTTTTGCTGACGAAAGCAAATATAATATTTTTGGATGTAATGGTAAGGTTCTAGTTTATCGAAAAGCAAATACAGAGTTGGAGGAAAGAAATATAGTGCCAACGGGTAAACACGGTGGAGGTGGTGTTATTGATGGAATAATGGATCATTTGAAATATATTGAAATTTTGAAGGAAAAGTTGCGTTCTAGCGCAGACAAATTTGGACTTGCAAGCAAATTTAATATCTATCAAGATAATGATCCAAAACATTCCGCAATGAATACAGGACTATGGCTTTTGTACAACTGCTTGCAAGTGATAAAAACGCCGCCACAATCTCCAGATCTTAACCCAATTGAACATCTTTGGGTCATCTGGAGAAAAAAATTAGATCTCGTGCATTTACAAATAAAAACCAAATGAGAGCAATATTGCGGGACGAATGGTATAAAATTGAGCCAGGATATACAATGTCATTAGTAAAGTCTATGCCCGAGCGTTTAGAAGAGGTTATACGGCGCAAAGGAAGAGTAACTCATTACTAGAATGTCAATAAGAGTTTAATTTTATAATAGTTTTTGATATGTCGAATAATTTTTTTGTTTCTGTTTTTTAGCTTAAGTTGTAAATATTATGTTTTTTTGTTTTAGTAGCTGTAAAGATCTCATGTTTTTACAGAATTATATTCTTTGTTCCTTAATAAATAAAATTTTATGTGAATTTTGCCACTAAACAAAATCTAATTATTTTTATTGAAACACAATTATAGATGTCGAATACTTTTTTTGACCGATGTATATACAGAGCCGGACAAAATTATTGACACAGGCAAAAACGTTATACTTAATCTTCCATATTTTTAAATTAATTAGGCACAGACTTATAAATTTGCAACAAGATAATTTAATAACATGTATTTTAATCACAAACAAAAACAAAAAAAACTTTAGTTTAGCTGTATAGCAAAGTTATAAAGCAAAATTTAATTCTAGGCGCGAATTCAAGTGGACAAAATTATTGACACAGCACAATATCTTTGGATGTAAAATCATATTTGAAAATGTTAAATACTTTTTAACTTATTCTTTCTTTATTATTACTTCATTTAATCTTGTTGGTAAAGAACTAATTAGTTTTCATAGACTTAACTCCCACTATTATGCCCGTCTTGTATCAGGATTTCCTTTAGTTGGTCCATACTTAAAAAAAAAATTGTCACCTTTTCTCTCATCAGTCCACTTTATCTCAAAGATGTTAGTGTGTTCATGTCAGGCAATTGCAGTTGACGGGATAGAAAACATGATAAAAAGTTCATATTCTAATATCATTGGCAGATCATTTCTGGTCACAATCTTGTCGAAATTGTACCAAACAACTACATTCCCGACACTGGTAGTAGTAGGTATCGGTCAAAAATACCCGTTGTATATTGACTTTCCATTGATATGATTTTCTCCAAAACACTCGATTTGCTCAATTCTACTTGATTTTTCATGATATAAAAACCTTTTAAATCACTTGATTTTCTTCAAAGCATGTCGAAAATGTATTTTTTTCGAACTTATTTTGCCTTTAAAACACTGTGTTGACAAATGACAACTACTTAAAAAATTTGAAGATAATAATAATATTTTTTGTAACAAAAAAGTGTTTAAGAACATATAAAAACAAAAATATGTAAAACCAAAATTTAGTTTAACAATAAAAACGATTTTTTACAATAAATAACATATTTTTTCAATAACGCAAAAAGTGTCAGTGTTCAATGGAAACACTTCGAAGTGTTATTTTCAAAACTAGTTGATTTCAAGTTAGTGGAAAAGCAGTATAAGTACGAAATTGTTATAATATCGAGTAGAAATTAAAATACAAAACTGTTCAGAGGATATGTTTAAATTTTTGAAATAAAAGCCTCTGACACAAACCAATTGGGTCTAAACAAAGCTAAATTTTGTAGTTTAAAGTTTAGCCACAAACCAAACGCGTCTAAACTAACTGACATCCCTAAATTAGCGCGTAAGACGCAAAGCAATGTAATTCATAGCTTTTGCGCTGAAATGTCATCCCTAAATAACAGCGTTAACTTCGTGTCGTTAAAAGTAATGTTAACTCATTTTATTTCATAAAATTACTAAATTGTCACTACTTTTCAACCAGAACAAAACAAAACAAACCAACAAACATTAAACTTCACTTCCTAACGCACTGTCAAAATTGGATTTTCCAATTGCTAAGCGTTGACGCCAAGCTATTTAGGGATGCTTCATACATTTTGTATGTACATGAGAAATTTTGACAGTTATCTTGCGCTTTACGCGCTAATTTAGGGATGGCAGTAAAGTTAAATTTTGAAGTTAATCCACAGACACAAACCAATTGCGTCTAAACCAAACTAATTTTGTCGCAACAAAAAATGGTTACTCAATAAAAGTAAAAATGAAAAAATAAACTAAATTTACCCTAATTTTTTATGTATGGAGTTTGACATTTCCAGCAACGACGGCAATGAATAGATTCCCCACTGCCATCACCTGGTACATGATTTTGCCATGGTACGACCCATTTTTTTGTAAGTAAATATTTATTTTAGAATTAAAAATCAGAGGGTAAAAAAATAAATATGTCAATCGAACAGATATAGTTTCGAAAGAGGTGCTATTGGAAATCAGCATGATCGGTTCACTGTAAATCTGCACTTAGTAAAAAAAAGTGTAAGTGTATAGAGTTTTTTTCACTTTTTTTGCACTTGCACGTGCCAACGGGGGGGTTAAGGTGAAAGGTTGATGAAACAAAAATACAAAACTATAAATTAAAAAACCGGGACACATATTGAACAAATTTAAAATAATTTATAATCAACTTATGCATGTCAAATTTAATAAAATGTATAAAATAATAAAAAAAAATTTTGATGGTACAAAATGTCGCATGCGACATATAACGTGCGACAGTAATTAAAATAAAAAAAATTAAACTACTTAATATTTTTGAATCAAATAAAAACTATTATCCAGATTCATCAAATCATCACATTTAAAAATAAGTCGCATTAAAATATTCTATCAGGTGTTGTTAAAATCAGTGTTTAAACTTTTCGCCTTTAAAGCGACTTATGTTTTTATCGCATGTGAATGCCTCGATTTCTTGTAATTATCTCGAAAAGGAACAGATACCTAAAATTAACCATACCACTAATTATAGTGCTAATCAAGAGCCTTGCCTTTTCTCAGCATAAAATAATAATTTGACTTATAGTTGTTTGACTTTCAATGCGTACGAATGTCGCATTCGACATTAAAGAAATGCCCATATGTCATCCATCACTTTTAAAAATTAAAAACTGGGAAAAAATCAGGTTTACGGACGCAGCTTAAAAATGTTGTCCATTGGATGTAAAATGCAATTTTAAATAAAAAATGTATAGTGAAAAATTTTTATGTATAGTATAGTATATATCGAATAGGTATTTCATGGCGAATGAGGCAATATGGGTATCATAGGAAATGTAATTTTAATAACTATTCAACTAAAAAGATAAAAATGAAAAACAAAATCAGTTGACAACCATAAAAAGCCTTTTTTCATATAAATATAATTTGATAACAAAAGTATAGTATAATATACAGCAGCTGCGATTACTAAAGATTCGCTGCATATCCAGTCTTCTGCCGGATGCAAAGATTTTCTCCTCTATGGTATCAACAACACCGGCTTCGCTTACTAAAGATTTCCTGCTGAATTTTTTTTCGTACAGTATTTTTTTTCTTTTTGTATATGTAGGTAGTTGGTTACGTTTATATGATTTTTTTTTGTCTTAGCTAAAGTTTTTTATTTTTTTATTCTTTTCCTTTTCAATTAAATAAAGTACTCGATATGTGCCATATTATACATAGAAACTTTGGAGGCCCGTAACTCCGAAACTAAGCGTCAGCCCCAAATTTTTCACTAAACATTTTTTGCTTAAAATTGCATTTTACCCCCCATGGATGGATAACTTTTTTTTCATTTTTAAACTGCGTCCGTAAACTAGATTTAAGCCAAACTTTTTTTCTTAGTAATATTACTTTAGTTATATATTAAAACAAAATTACATATGTATGTAACAAAAAATAGATATGTTTTTGCTTATAGATATGTTTTTGGCAAAGTTGAATCGGTTTTGTAATTAAATTTTTTCCAAAGATTGGGTTTAATTTTTATTAAATTTCTTGTAAAAACAGTCGCAACGCTATTTGCTACAGACCGATATATGATCAATATTTCGAAATAAATGAAATGTAAATTCAAATTCATTGGGTCCAGTAACTATTTTGAAATTGTGCAGATAATCATACCTCTTTTGGTCATAAGTCAAGTACATACCTTGTAATTCAGCGAAACTATGTACTTAGCGAAGTAGAAGTCATCACCTTACAATTTCTTTATGCAATATGATTTCAAACAATTGTACTCGAAAATGGTTAGAAAGTAACCAAAGTCAAATAACATCATCACTAACTTCTAGTTTGTTTTATTCACAGCTGAGTGGCAAAACAATCAGAAGAAAAATACAAAAGAAAAACAAATTCACTTCATTTAATAAATAAAACGAAATGATTCAGGCAGATGTAGAAAAGGTGCCCGTGTCCTTTGCCTGTCAAAGATGCTTACAGCCCATAACTTTAGATGAACATTTGGACCACATAAGTGTTCACGCCATGGCAGAATTATCCTGTAAGTTTTACTTCCAAGAAATAAACTCAAACATCGAAATATGTACTCATGTTTTTTAAACTTTTAAATAGTGCCCATATATGCTGGTAACGTTAATACAATTGACGAGCAGGATAGGAGTACATTCGATCATTTTGTGCCGCCATATCGACTAACAGATTCCGTAAATGGCAATGGCTTTATGTTGGTTTCTGACGGCCGTGATAATAAGAAATGGAGTGCAGATTTTAAGTTAAAAGCAGATCTGTTTGATTGTCTTTCATCAAATTCAGAAATTGATCATCCGCTGTGTGAAGAATGTGCTGATTCCATGTTGGAAATAATGGATCGGGAATTGAAAATTGCTGAAGAAGAGTGGAAAGATTACAAAACTTATTTGAAAAAACTAGAGCAACAGCAAGAATGTCCAAATGTATCAGAGCTAGAAAGAGAGTTGACAGAATTAAAAGAAAATGAACGAAAACTTCTAGATGAACTAAGCAAACTGAAAGAAGAAGAACAATCTTTGAACAAAGCAATAGAAACTGAAGAACAGGAAAAACAAAAACTGCAAGAACAAGAGGCAAGTTACTGGCGGGAATACACCAAACATCGTAGGGAACTTATGTTAACGGAAGATGATAAACGCAGTCTTGAGTGTCAGATAGCATACGCAGAGCAACAGCTAGAAAAACTTAAAGATGCCAATATTTTTAACATCACATTTCATATCTGGCATGCTGGTCATTTTGGCACAATTAACAATTTTCGTCTAGGACGTCTGCCTTCAGTTTCTGTGGATTGGTCTGAAATTAATGCAGCTTGGGGCCAGACTGTATTGCTTCTTTGCGCTTTAGCGCGGAAAATTGGTCTTTCGTTTGAAAGGTACAAGATCGTACCGTTTGGCAATCATTCATATGTAGAAGTACTGGGAGAAAATCGTGAATTGCCCTTGTACGGAACAGGGGGCTTTAAATTCTTTTGGGATACAAAGTTTGATGCTGCTATGGTGGCATTTTTAGATTGTTTAACACAATTTCAGCAGGAAGTAGAAAAGCGAGACCCAGAGTTTTTATTGCCATATAAAATGGATAAAGGCAAAATAATAGATCCGTCTACGGGAAATTCTTACTCTATTAAGTGAGTTTTTATTATAGATAAAATATGAATAGAATACATTATTATTTTATTTTAGAATCCAATTTAATTCTGAAGAACAATGGACAAAGGCTTTAAAGTTCATGCTGACTAACTTAAAGTGGGGACTAGCTTGGGTATCATCACAGTTTGCAAACAATCAGTAAAATATATTTGAAAAATCTAGCATTTTTGTATATTTTATTTGTTATTTTAAACTTAGTAAAAAACATCAAAATTAATTTTTTTAATAAACCTATTGTTACTTTAACGTAATTATTTAGACAGATTTGCATGTAGAATTAGGTTTGGAATCTTGTTTATCGCTGTATGATTTAGTATCATTTGGGATTTTTTCTTCAGTTTTCTGCTTAATAATTTTAGTTATATCAGAGTCGTCATCGCTTGAATCCGTATCATCATTTGAAGAAATATCCTCATCTATCCACATGGTAGTTTTTTTCTTTTTGGCCGCGATTAGTGATGTCGATGCCTCGTGTTGTCGCTTTAAGTCAGTCCGATCAGTGCTCTCTTTCTTAAAGCCTTCTTCCAAGGCATTATAAACTTTCTCTGTGAGTTTTGACCTAGCTTCTTCGTATTCTTCGTCCTTAAATTCATGCTTAGGTACAGCCAATAACTTTTCGATTTTACGTTTCTTGCGTTCCTCGGCTTCACGCTCACGTTCTCCTTGCTTCTCTAACCAAGCCTTCAAACGTTTTTCTTCATTAATATCTCGCAGACGTCGTCCACTTAGATCTCTGCAGGCTTCACGATTTGTAGTTTTTTCGATTTGTGCACCAATTGCCCTAAGCATAGAACCAAAACCTCCCTTGCCACCCAACACACACATCCGCATATAAATTGGAATTTCCTGGTCTAAAGCATTGTGTATAGGCTTTCCATTTTGCTCCAGGTAGAAATCTTTTTCTTTCAGTTGCTGTAAAAATGGTATTAACATTTGTAGGATTATTTTATATTTGCATATTATTTAATATTACCATTGTTTCTGCAACGCAATTGTAAATCTCTGCGACATTTTTAAATTTTATTTCTATAGTGTTTGATTTATTGATATAAATTTTCACCATTCTACTGTTTTGTACACTTTTTACACAAGTTTGTTTTTCTTATTTGTTCCTTCTCCTCGATCTTCGAAATCTTAATATGACACATTTATCATTATCATTGACAATTATAACACAGTTGTAAATGGCATGCAGTGTTACCATAATTTTTTTCATAGGTCTTTAATTGATCCAACATTAACTAACAGCATAACTTGTTTATGAATATTAAAATAAATAACTTAAATACTTATTCTCATGACGAAATAATACCAGGTGGCCACAATGGCGAATTCATTAGTTTTCGCCGTGTATGCTAAATGTCAAACAACATAAAAAAAATACATTTTATTTATATATATATATGTATATATATATATATAAATTGACTTTATCACTTTGACTTTTTTATAGTCGATATAAAACTACGAAAGAAAATATAAAAAAAAAACAAACTGAGTCATAAAACCCACAGCCGAATTTAAATTTTTTTTATTGATTTAGTTGTATTTTTTAAAATAAATATTGTTTATTAAAAATGTCTCTCCTCTTTATACCTTTCACGAAAGAGGGTCCGGTCCGCCTTTGAATACAGTTTACAAATGCTTAAAAGGCACTTTAGGAAGTTAAATTCATCAATCTGTCAGATTAAGTTTAGAGAAATTTGATATTGAAAGTTAAGACATGAATTTTCAATAGAGTCTTAAATCCAACAATTGTACCTTTTTAAGTCCAGTCCATAACATTTTTTAATACAAATGAAGAGTATGATCTTTACAGCAAGTGTAAAACTAATCACAAGAAACCTTCAATGGCCTTGGGCGAGTTTAGGAAGTCCCCTTCTATTACAATAATGTTAATATTACGATCATAATAATATTACGATCAGTTAAATAGCCTTTTAACAACCTATAGATTTTTTTGGGTAAATTTTTGTTAATTTATATAAAAAGCTTTGGAACGCACAGTTTAGCACAAATACAATTCAGTGCATTTCTTGCACGTTTCTTAAAACCTTAAACTGTATATATATATATATATATATATATATATATATGGAGTTGGACATTTAGCGTTTACGGTGAAATTAATGAATTCGCCATCGAGACCACCTGTATTATTTCACCATCCTTATTTTATTGTATTAAGACATAAATTTATAATAATAATACATTACACCGAAATCAAGGCGTACTTCGCCATTAAAAAACTTGAGAGGGACCATGTTGTTTGGAAACGGTTTAGTTTAAATGTGTATATTCAAAAACAAATAATTTAAGACTTAAATCTAGTTTACGGACGCAGCTTAAAAATGAAAAAAAGTTGTTAATGGGGTGTAAAAGCTATTTAAAGAAAAAAATGTTAAGCGAGCAATTTGGGGCTGACGCTTAGTTTCGCAGTTACGGGCCTCCAAAGTTCATATGTACAATAAGGCACATATCTAGTATTTTATGGCGGAATGAGACAATATGGATAATTTCAATATCTATTTAATTAAAAAGGAAAAGAATAAACAAAATAAAAACTTCAGCTAACGACAAAACAATTTCATATAAACAACTTGCGTAGCCGACATTTTAGAAACAGATTGCATTGTTTGCATTGCTGTTTCATTATTTTATGTGTTTAGTACATTGACAACAAGCAAGCTGTAAACATCTAAGTAATTAAGAAAGAACAAAATGGGATGTGAAAAGTGATAAATATAAAAATAAAATTATAAAAGCAGCAGGATTTAAAAAATTAGTAATTGATTATAAAAATATTGATATAAACGCAAGCATTGAAAAAGTTAAAAACAGGATTCATTTTTGCATCCTCTTTTCCGCGCGATGTTAATGTTATGATATAAAATAACAGAACTGAGATTGCGTTTATGTTTCACTGTTGATTTCAGTATTTGTGTCAAAACATGAAACCTGAATGTGAAACGTGTTGCAGAAACAAATTGCGTTGTCTGTAGCCAGCTTGCCTTGTAATTTTTAATAAAGTCGAAAGTTTTAGAAGCGTTGGTTAATAAAACACCATGATGTTTCAATTTTGTTTAGGAACAATTGCTGCACACACATGTTTTAATAAACAAAAGCAAAAAAAATCGTTTTGGAAAATTTATTTTTGCTGAAGAAATGAATTCCTTGGACGAATCGCATATATCTTCTGAAGAAGAAATTGTTGATACACAAAAGGTAAGTCTCCTGATATATCTGCTTCATAAATTGTGTAAAATGATTTACCTAGAATGAAATTCGTGAAGATTTAAAGTCGATGTCATTTGAAGAAATCTTAAGGCTGAAAGAAGAGCTTGGAGCTAAACTATATAAAGAAGCTGTGTTAGGAATAGACAAAGCAAGTAAAACTCAAACAAAGAAAACTAGAAAAGATTTTAAGCGTTTAAATAAAAATCGTCCGCGGGAACAAAGTGCCAAGCGCCAGGTACCATTTTTGGGTATTGAAATGCGAAAAAAGGAGGACTGTAGTACACGAGATCCTAGATTCGACGAGCGCGCTGGAGAATATGATGTTAAGAAATTTAAAGAAAATTTTCAATTTGTCAGCGAAATAAGAGAAAAAGAAATAAATCATTTAAAGGTAAAATTGAATCAAGTAGCAGACGAAGAGGAAAAACTGCAAATGAAGAAGACTATGCAGAGATTAATAAATAAAAATGTGGAAGAGAAAAAATGGCACAAGAAACAACAGTCGCTTAAAGAAGAACACAATAAAATACAACAGGCTATTGCTGAAGGCAAACAACCTCATTACTTGACCAAAAGTAAGCTTTTTCTAGAAAAACCAGAATATGGTTTTTATACTTTTATTTTTCAGAGGAGAAAAGAGCTAAGGACTTAGTAGCTCAGTTTGTAGAATTGAAGCAAAAAGGAAAACTCTCTAAACATTTAGAGAAGCGTCGCAAAAAGAACGTAGCTAAAGACCGCAAAAGAATTGGTTTCGAATAATTTGTATTTTATTGCATACATTTATAGACATACTAATTATAATAACTAAGGTTGAGTTAGGAGTAAATTTATTATTTATACCCAATACCTATTTCGCTATTAAATTGGATTAAATCATCAGAAATGTATTAATATTTATTAATTTAATCCATATTGCAATGCAAAAATCCTATTTTATTTATTATTAAGAAATAAAACTCAATAATTAATTTTAATTTAATTACGGCATTGAGTTATATTCGTGGCTTTATTTTAAAAACGTTATCATTGATTTTTAACCGACTTGTTAGATATATTTACTCGTTGAGAAAGCGTGATCATATATCATTCTATGTGAGACGTTTTCTAGGATGTAGTTTTGATAATTACATTAAAATTCGTAGTCTCCTTTTTTTATAGAACTTTTAAGAGAGGTTATCCGTCATGTTTTACAAATCTTTTCAAATTCTGTAGATCTACAAGAAATACGCAGATTTTGATTCCAAGGCTGACGTCAATATTAGAAAGAGCGTATTTTGTTAGAGTGGCTTAAATATATAATGTTGTCCCAAAAAAATTAAAATCATTTTAAGTTCATACGTTTCACATAAACGCCACTTTATTTGCGTTTTTTATTTAATTTACAGTACACTAATAAATCAAACAGATATATAATGAGTTGTTTCATTTATGTTTTAATATAATAAAGTGTAATAATACTTATTAACATACTCGAAAATTGAGATATCTATTACTTAAGGGTTGTTTTCATATTTTTGCTTATTGAATTTTAATGCACATTAACTTAGTAAGTTGAAGTTGTTGTTTTTACCAAATTGGCCTCTACAGGCTTTAAAATTGCAATAATAAATGAATAAATAAAAAAAAAGTAAGTCAAGAATCAAAAGATGAAATTTATTCATTATGAAAGCATTTCTCATATTACAAACGTAAAATATATTTTGCGTTATTTAACATAATTTCTAAAAGGAAATTTTTAAGGCCAACACCAAAAAGCGGGTTTTTATTTAAATAAAATAATGAATTGAACAGCCTCAAACGAAAGCTCTCCTTTTGAAATTCCCTTAAAAAATCCTTAGGGTCGAAGCGACGTTAAGAAAATACAAATTTTATTGGAATGAAGTTTCGGGTTATTACATAATGTAAGTCGTTAACAATAAGCATAAGTTATGCTTTGGCTGTTAATATCAAAATTTAAATCATAAAGCAGTTATTTTTACAATTAAGTGACTTTAACTTAAATTTTAATAGGTTTGTGCTGATCAAGGCATATTCATTTTACTAGGTAGTAGCGGTAATACAACGTTGACAAAAACAACATGTCTTTTTATTGTTGTTTTGTGCGTTGGAAACGTCAAAAACACAAAGAGAAATAAAAGATAATTGCTATCAATAAACATGCTTGCTTTGTCTCGCAAACGCTTATTGTTAGTGTTTTTTTTTTTAATTCGTAAACAAACAGGAAAATACAAAAACTTTTGACATTTCCAACTACAAACCAGCTGGGCGGACGACACTACCTAGTAAAATCAATCTGCCTTGGTGCCGATTTTACATCACACACATCAAACAGAAGCTTTGACGTTGATTTGCCTTGGTCACCGAGTATACCTTGGTCTAGAGCACAAGCAGATGCATTATGATCCGACTCAAGAAAAGAAGCACAGCATTATAAATGTATAAATAATAAAGTGACTATTACTTTAAGAATACTTCGATTATACACATCAGGCACCACTTATTGTTGTACTATTTTTATTATTTTTTGAGATTTTTTATTTTGTTTTTTTTTGACAATGAATACAAATAATTTTTTTTGGAAATTTACAACTACAATGTAAACAGATGATGAGTTTTTCCGCCCGTGCGTTCACCTGTATTATTTCGCCATGGTGACTGCATTAGTTTTAGTAGAAATTCGATTCTACAAAATTCGGTTCAGTTGTCAAACAGCTATATCACAAACATAAAAAATTTTCATATTTGCAACTTTAAAAAGAAACACCTGTAGTCAGCAATAGTTAATGCATTCATACGCCCATTAGCATCAGATGCAATTCGCTTTTGCAAATACAGCTTAGATATCAAAGACACTGTAAAAATAATTAAATTTTAAAATTTAATTTAGAAATCTGTAGACCGCATTGTTAATGGCGCGTTGGCATAACAATTCAATGCTGTTACTGTTTCTGATATTGTATTTTTTGTTCTATGTTGTTATATATTTAAAATCGGTAATTCATATTAAAAAAAAGTTTTCAACTTTACCAAGGCGAATTAATTAATATTTAATTCGCCTTGAACTTTACTTAATTTTAAAATAATGCGCCATGGCTACACTCCTCAAATAACGACAACAGCTGTTGTTTGTTTTTATTATGAATGAAAATTCTAATAAGATTTCGTAATATAAAGTTAAAATTACAGACATAAGGGAGTGAATGTTATTGTAAGCCATGCTAATACCAAAAGTACAAAATATGAGAACGTTATGTGCCGCAGCCAGCCAATCATTTTATGTAACTACTCCAATATTCTATGTTAATGCCGGTAACACTCTAATGTTCTGATATTTCAAATATAAATCTTATCCAAGACATTTGCTCTTTAAGCTCCTCATATCGGCCATTTGTACTCTGCAGTTATAGCTGATGCTATTTGTCGCTATAAAAAAATAAAGCATCCCGAAAGTGTACATTTAGTAAGTTTGTGTACAGGTACAGATGAACATGGCACAAAGGTACAACAAGCTGCTGCAACTAATAACATACCGGTTGAACAGTATTGCGATAATATCTCTTCTAGATATCGAAGTGTTTTTCAACAAGCCTTTATAGAAAATACTGACTTTGTAAGGACCACAGAGAATCGTCATAAAAAGGCTGTAACTCATTTTTGGCAAGCACTCAAAGACAATCATATATATTCTGACAATTATCAAGGTTGGTACTGTGTTTCGGATGAAACCTTTTTAACGGAGTCTCAATTGCGTTTGGATGAAGCAACTGGCCAAAAACTTTCTTTGGAGTCGGGCCATCCAGTTGAATGGACAGAAGAACGAAATTATATGTTCCGTTTATCTAAATTGCAGTCTGAAGTACTTTACTGGCTTAAACAGGGCGACAAAGTCAAACCTTTAAAATTTGAAAAGATTCTCTTTGATATGTTGTCTGAACCATTGCCCGACGTTTCGGTTTCTAGGCCTGCTGACAGAGTACAATGGGCTATACCGGTGCCTGATGATCCCAAACAAACTATATATGTGTGGTTAGATGCCTTGGTGAATTATTTAACATCAGCCGGTTATCCAGATCAAAACTTTAAAACAAATTGGCCACCAAGCTTGCAAGTCATTGGCAAAGATATTTTAAAGTTCCATGGCATATACTGGCCAGCATTTTTAATTGCAGCAAGTAAGATAATACAATATTTTGTCACTATTTTAAAATATCGCAAAAATTTTTATTTAGAATTAGGCTTAATACCCGTCGGGTAAACCTAATTCAAGTATTTTGAATCTGGTAGTATTAACCGTTTGGTTAGGTTAGCTCATGTTTATCAAATATTTAAAATTAAAAATAATAGTTCAAAATACATCAAATCGCAATTTTTCTCAGTTTTATACCATTATTTAATTTTTATATCAATATATGTATATGTATATCGATATATGTATATGGAACATATGTGTCCTAAAGAAACTTCTTAAAAAAATCAGTTGAAAAAAATAGTGGTGGCTCTTTTACGAGACATATTTATTTTATGTGTTTATGGGATATCTGTTTCACTGGCCACCCCGCGGAGAAATTAGATAATAATGAATCAATATTATTGAGATTCCACATATGCCAATCGAAAAAAAATTTGCTTTTAACTCTCCACATCAAATTGTAGAGTCTAAAAAATCTTGTAAAAGCCTTAAACCTAGATGCAAATGTATTCAAAGAATTGTGTCGTATTTTCCAACGTTTAACCGGTTGAAAAGAAAAGAAGGCATAAGTTCAGAACCATTTCTTTGTAAACACTTCTATTTATGTTTATTTTACAGGAATAAGAAGTACCACGCTTTTGATAATCCACTAAGTTGTGTGTATCTTGTGGCATTGGATTGCGAGAAGTCGGTCTTGCAGAATGTTTTCAAAATTCTTGGATCAGAGTGTTGGCATATGCTAATTAAATTCATTTAAAGATTAAACGTTCAAATGTAATTAACAATTAATTTTTTTGCACCACCAAGTGTAAGTTCTCTGAACAATCATCAGCCCAATCCAATAAAACTGGCAAGCGCTTTCATCAACTGACTGCAAGATTGTAGCACATTCGTTTTTGTGTGATATTTTTTGGAAGGCATAAAGAGGAATCAGCAAAATAAAGTTGGAAAAAAAATCGTGAATCCGCATCTTCACTTTTTCACTGTAAAAATAAATCTGTTAAAAATTTAAAAATGGTCTAATATTTTAAAATTAAAAACAAAAATGAGAACAAATCATTACAAAATCAAATAAATTAATCTTGCTGTTCGATCACAATAAAATCGATGTAAAAATTAATAAATGGTAGAAATTAAAAAAAAATTCGGATTTAATTTTCAAAATCATCAATTTTGCAATCAAGAGCTAGCCTAAAGAAGCGGTTAGCACTGGATTCAGCGCAATTGAATTGAGTTTAACCGTTTGTTACATTTGGAATTAACACATTGCAATTATTCGAATAAAATCTTATTTAAAAAGACCAGATTATATGTTAAATTTATCATTAACTTAATCGCTAAATTTCAGACCTTGATCCACCGAAACAATTATTTGTTCATTCTCACTGGACTGTTGATGGTCAAAAAATGTCAAAGAGCAAGAATAATGTGGTCGATCCGTTAGTTGCTTCAGACCTATATACAATGGAAGGCTTACGTTATTTTCTACTGCGGGAAGGTGTTGCACACAGTGATGGCAGTAAGTACATACCTATTTAAAATCCGAACTTAAATTATTTGTGCAAATCATCGAGTTGTTTTTGTGATATTTTTTAAAACAAAGTAAAACACGCACTATATTTTCTCTAGTTTACTACAGCTTTTCAAGTAAGATAATACCCGACAGGATAGAAAATAAAAAAATAAGAAAAATTATCAATTAAAAAAAGCGCGCTGGTTCATTTTTTCTGAGTTAACGGCCTTTAAAGTTTTCATATAAAAATGGAATTGTGCATTACAGTTCTGAATGTATCTTTGGTATCCATTGAAAGCCTTTTAAGATATATTTATAAATCATGGAGATGTAAAGTTCAATTTTTTTTGAAGTATGTAGCCAATAATTGAGGACTTATAAATTAGTTTACGTTTTTAATGGGTTCTTTGCAATTCGAGGAATTTTGAAATATCTTATAATATTGTTTCATAATTGGCTATGTTTTTTATAGGACTGGAAGAAGAATCGTTACAATTTTTAATCCAATTTTTCTTTTGTACGCATTTGCTATAGGTCGTCTTTAAAATGATTTAAAACAAGTAAGAGTACCTTATTCGGTTATGCCGAATCTTATATACCCTTCACCATTTATGCAAATCTACTTTATCTTAGTAAGTCCAATGTGACAGAGAATAAAAAAAAAATGTTGGTATTGCATGTAAATAATTTTACATAAAAATGACATCGGCTTTTAATAGGTTAAGAATTTTTAAAAAATGTATTTCCTTAAAGATCTCTTTAAAAGCTTTAACGTGATACCCATATTGAAATTTGAAAATTTCAGAGCCCCGTTACTCGAAAAACACGGGCGAACGCCAATTTTTTTTACTTGATGTGTTCTTTCTTATTTTTTGATTCTCTTTCGTCCCATAAATTAATATTTTTGGTTCGAGTTACATTATTGTTCCAAATGACATGAAAAAAATAGAGGTAGGCGTGGTGTTTTGCTTGCTGCGTTGAAGGACATTTTTCGGACAGACGGACATCACTCAATTGACTTCGCTGTGCATAGGGAGTCAGAATATATATACTTAATGCGGTCGGAAATGGATATTGTAGAAATTACACACGAAATGACAAACTTTTGTGGTGAACGGTATAAAAATTTGCTCGTACCGAAGCAAATTTAAATTACATAAGCCCTTTTTAGGGAAAGTCCTGAAAAATGTATGTATGTATGTATGTATGTATGTATGTATGTATGTTTGTATGTATATATGCATGCATGTATGTATGTATGTATGTATCAGAGGACTGCAAGAGTGTCTGTTTTTAATACTCTAAGTATACTCATCTTAAATGCGGTTGCGGTGTGATCGCCACCGTATTTCTTTTGTGCGAGTATTTTCTATACCCATTCCATTTGTGTAAGTGTCTAGCATACTCAAGTATTATTTATTTATTTATTAAATTAATCTTATGAATAAATTCTAAGATTAAATAAAGTTTAACGAGCATAGCTGCCAGGGCTATCAGCTCAATGTGATAAATATATATTACTATAGCGTGGTATAATAACTTATACTAAGAGTTTTGCTTCCCTTATAAAATTGATGATAATGTTGATGTTAGTTGTTGATGGATATTGTAAAATGATGTGAGCTGGGGTGTTGTTGAAGTGTTTAATTCTCATGTCTCTGAGAGAAGTGCATTCATTGAGTAGGTGGTTTACAGTAACGTGGCGGTTGCAGGTGGCACATATGGGTCTGGTGTTGTTTTTTAAGATGTAGTTGTGGGAGAATATTGTGTGGCCGAGTCGAAGTCTGGAGAATATTTTTATTTTGTTTTTGATACTCAAGTAAAATGTTTGCGATGCTGGCTTTACTTTTTTCGTACTCATACTCACAACAAACACCAAGAGAGAGATATTAACGTGTGTAGTGAGAGGAAAACAGAGTTATCAGATCAGAATTATTAAATCAAACACAATATCAAAAGTCGCCAATGTCTAAATTAGCTAACATACATACTTCTTTGAAATTATGAAAGTTTATTTAATATATAACAGAAAATAAATTTAATAGAACCCGTAAAATTCGCCATATCTTCATTTATTAAAAACACAACAAAAGTTTACTAATAACTCAAGAATAGTTCATTGTTTATTATATTACGTTTTTGTTAGGGTTTTTTTTAAGTCACACAGGATAGAAATTTAAAAATTCTATTCTTTAAGCAAATACATTTTTTTAAATTAATAAATAGGTATAAAAGCAAAAATTATATTTAACAAAATAAAATATGTAAACTAAAAAGTTTATTTTATTTATTATTATTTATGAGGTCTATGTCTATTCAGTCAATGCAATATTACATCTGCGTATATACAGTTTTGTTAAAACTAAAAAAATTAAGTAATTTTCCTTTTATTCACGGATTCATTTTATCATTTTGTTTTCCTTAATACCGTTAGTAGCACGTTTATGACAACAAGGCGCATAAACTGAAAATAATTGTTCATAAAAAACAGCAACAAAATAAGTATATCTGCTTTAAATAGTGTACAAAAGCTGTGTCTTTAAGCGGTTTTTATTGCATTTTATTCATTTAATATGTGTTGTATTTCATAGCTATGAAAACGGTTGTTGTCTGTTTTTCTGTTTATAATGTTTAAGCAATAGATTTGATCAAATTTTGTTTTTTTTATTGTTTATAAATAGATCTGCATACAATGCAGTATTTCACAAAACGGCAGTAAAAAACTTTACAAATAAAGAGAATTAAAAAATTCTCGCGTACGAGTATAAAAAATACTTAAAATTCTGATTGCGATATTTTTGATACTCGTTTTTACAGAAATGGGTAAAATAAACACCGCAACTTTTTATTGCGGTAGACACAATTTGGAATGTGTTTCACTGCTTTACTGTCACTACAACAGAATGTGCTCTAAAGAAATCAGCGAACGTGAAAACCATAATTGCGTGCGCGCAACACGTTTTGCATCAAAGGCGCACCTTGATCAGTGAATAGCACTACGCATCATAGAGAAATTTAGCCGAACAGGTTGTATGTGGAATGAAGTCACTGCAGAGCTTTTTCCTGTCAATGTGCAAAGGTTCAAATCTACTTTTCATAAGCTAATTTTCTACTTCCTTAATTCTTTATAATTTCGCTACTCCCATATTTAAGTTAAATCCATCCGGATTTCAAACGAACAATTTCTTATAAATATACTTGGCTGTTTTATTTTTTTTATTAATCTCACTCTTATATATAATTTTTATTTTGTTTACTGTCAAACAACTAAATAAAAACTTTTTTATTTAGATTTTTGCACAAAGATTAAATTTTTCTTTTGTTGTTTTATATTGTTCATCTTCTTTAAGTTGTTGTTGTGACCTTTGTGGTAACTTGTCGAAATAAAAACTTAAAATCTGCATAATGTATTCTAGTAAAACTTTTTCGTTTTAAAGCAAGCAATAAGAGAAGAAATAATAATCAAGTATAAAACACAGATCATTATGTTGTGTTGTTCTTCGACACAAACTCATAGTGTTTTAAAACAATTCTTGAGACAATTATTTTTGACAAGGACATTTTTCGATTAAGTTTAAAAAATTAAAAGTTTACTTTTGATCATACTTTTTCTGGCTCAAGGCATTTGCTATTGGCATAAGTTTTAAAGTAGAAAATTTAAAAGTGACATTGAATTTTTCAAGAAAACTTCAACTTTGTTTAAAGTAGAATAATTCCATTTTTGTGGAAGTAACAAGTAGACATTTAAATTATTTAAATAAATAAAAAATTTTCATAGTGCGACTTTTTTGATTTTCTTCTAAAATATAAATAAAACATATACATATGTATGTACATTGTCTTGATAAAGGTGGAAAGTTTATTAGCTGTAGAAATCCTATTCGAAATATTGCTCATCTCTTTAAACACTCTCGAGCAGATGATCAACCCCAATACAATTTCGCTTTTTTTAGGCCATACTTCTAAATTTTTTTTCTTTACGGCTAAAATTATACAACTATCGGAAAGGATATTTGCTTAAACGCCATAAAAAGCCATTGCAAGCTGAGAGTATCTAAAAATAAAAAACAAGATCAATTATGATTTTTTTAGGGAATTTTTAATACGAGGCACAATTTTCCTCTTTCTTACGCTTATGCATGGGATCCTCAGTGAAGAACCGTTCTGTGCTTTATTACAACAGAGATAGATAATGGATAATGGTCTGGGGTGCTAAAACGTATAACGGCACAAGAGACTTAAAATTGAGAAGTGCGAAAATTACTGGAGAAACTTACAGTCAACGTTCTCTAAAGCGAATAATTTTGGATTCAGCAACAAAGTAATGGTCCTATAGTTAATGCCAGAGCTGTAAAAAAATTATTCTAAAGCAAAATATTCGTCTTTTTTAATGGTTACCATATTATTTCAACCCAAAGATAATTAAAAACAAGTAAGAGTGCTATATTCGGCTATGCCGAATCTTAAATATCCTTCACCATCTATGTAAATCTAGTTTAGTGAAGTAACTCCAATCAAAAAAGCAAAAAAATTGGGGTGACAGACAATTAAAAAAATTTGGCACTGAATGTATATAATTTTCCATAAAAATGACATCGGTTATGCATATTATTTTGCCTCGGCAAACTTGATTTCAACACTAACACGTACGGACAGACGCACAGACGGACACCGCTCAATCGACTTCGCTATGCATTAGAAGTCAGAATATATACACTTTATGGGGTCGGAAATGGATATTGTAGAAATTACACACGGAATGACAAACTAAAATATACCCTGTTTCCACTTTTTGTGGTGAAGGGTATAATTATTGAGGTTGGCTTTCCCGCAAGATAGAAAACATTTCGACCTTAAAAAATCACTAACTTAACACGTTAATCTTGTGAGCAGAAATGTTAAATGTGCATTTATGCATGCAAAACGTATATCATAAATAATTTTGGCCTCCAAGATGTCAATTGTTGCTTTTCTATCTGCATAAACCAGTGACTTCGGGATCCCTTTGAAAATTGTCCAAAAGTTTCAAATTGTACGACCTTGTCCAACTAACGGGTCCGTTTCTTAAAAATGACATCGCCAAATATTGCTTGCAATAAGTCGACAGTCGCGGTTGTATATAACGGTATCCTGATGAAACCACATCTCAGCAAAAATTTTTTAAAAGGTAATCGAGTGTGGAATTAAGCATTTTTGGCAGAAGTACTTTCCTACTAGAACAAGGTCTAGATCTTTTCACCAAATTTGCTACGTAGCGAATAGACATCGAATCAATAATTTAGATCTTCTTTCTCTTCAGTTAGCACTTTCCTTCGACGTGTTGGTGTTCCTTAAAATATTAATATAATTTAGACTTGGATAAAAAATTAAAAAAAAAATGGCCTACTAAAACGTATAGCGAACAAAATTGTTTACTAATTAAGAAGATGAGTTTGGTAATCTGCTTTTCTGTAATGCGTAGAACGATTCACTGTACAATCAACCATCGGTCTGGATGAAGAACGTGTTGCGCGCACGAAATTACGGCTTTCATGAGCAAGCTCCCTGATTTCATCATAGCATTTACCGCTGTAGTAACGATAAAGCAGTAAAACATATCCCAGAATTCGTCAATGCTCCAAGGAGTCAATAGAGCTAGATACCATACTGTCACCGAGGAGCTTCTTCGCTATCTAGTGTACGTGGACGAGTAACAAAACAGTTTTATTCCATTTTGAGGTCTGAAAAAGGTGTCCCAGATAGCAAGAAGATCAGATCGATTTGAGGCTGGCTGCCCTGGGTTCAACCCTTGCGGCAGTCAAAAATAAAAAAAAAATGTTTTTTTTTCTGTTTAATGGTATATATCAGAGTTCAGAAAGTACACTCATCGAACACACAATGTTCTGTTCAAAACCAACCCGAACATATGTTTCTTTTCATAACAATTATGTGTGTTACTAAATTTTTAAATTTTCCGCACACAACCAGGAAGGTGTTCTATTAAAATATTTTTTTGTGCACTCGAACGCGAATGCTTCACTAAAGCTATTGTTTGCGAACGCGTTCTCTACTTTTAGCACGCGTTCCGAAAAAAAAATTCATTGTAAAAGTAAAATAACTTCGTGGTTGAAAAAAGTGCACAATGAAAAAGTAAAATAGCTTCGTGTTTGAAAAAAGAGCACAATGAAGAAGTAAAATAACTTCGTGGTTGAAAAAAGTGCACAATGAAAAAGTAAAATAGCTTCGTGTTTGAAAAAAGAGCACAATGAAGAAGTAAAATAACTTCGTGGTTAGAAAAAAGAAGCAAAAATATATGCGTGTACGGACGGCAAAATATAACATGTTAGGATAGACCAAATATAATAACATTTCTTATTGAAGGTTTTTTTAGTTAAAATTTAAGTACACCGTTGCAGATTGTTTTTGAATATTGGTAAGTAGTAGAGTTCCTTGCAAATTCAATAAAATAATGTGCAATAAGTGCTGTTATATAAAGTAAGGATTATTGCAATTATACCTAAGGAAGGAATTTCTTATGTTTACTGATGATACCAGTAAAATAATTATTTTTATTTGAGTTTTGTGTTTTGTCATTTAAGTCCCTTGTAAATTCAAGCGAGAGTCGTTAATAAAAACATGCAATAATTAGTGATTTAAAAAGTAAGGATTAGGGTAATAATTTGCTTATCTTTAACATTATTGCAATTATACCTAAGGAAGGAATTTTTTATGTTTACTGTTACCATAAAATAATTACTTTCATTTGGGTTTTTTGATTGTCCAATTGTTTTTCTGCTTTAAATTTGCATGTGTTATTTGTTGTTGTGGTTTTTTAAAGCAGTAGATGTGCTTTGCTTATAATTTAGGTATGGGATGTTTAGTAGTGCATTTGTTATTGTTTTATTACTCTCTTCATTGATGCTTGCCTTATTTTTTGTTGTTTAATGGTAAATGCGTTTTGCTAATGTTTTAGGTATGGAATTTTACTTGTAAATTTGTTTTTGTTATCTTCATTACAGATTGTGTTGTTTTTGTTTTTTAACGGTAGATGTGCTTTGCTTATGTTTTAGGTAGGGGATGTTTAGTTGTGAATTTTTAACTATTTTATTACTATCTTCATTGTAGCCTGCATTATTTTTTGGTTGTTAAGCGTAAATGCGTTTTGCTTATGTTTTAGGTATGGGATGTTTAGTTGTGAGTTTTTTATTGTTTTATTACTTCTTAATTGATGGTAAAACACCAAATTATTGGTACTAAAAACAAGACTATGGAATTCGTGGTAAAAATGAAATTTTCTTGTTAACATTGCAAAAAATTTAGATCGTTTTAACCTTTTTCTCATAAATATGTATCTAAAATATATATAAATGTTTAGTATACCAAAACAACAAATAATACATATAAGGATATAAATAATAAAGCAAATTTTCATTCATTTTCAGTGTGAAAATATTTATCCTGGCCTAAAGTGTTATTTTTTGTGACGTGTAAAAAGCAATGGCAAACAATAAACGAAAAAAAGCTTTGTTTTGAAAAATTCGCAACTTTTAATGAAGAAACAAACAAATTTACGTGTCACGTTGAAACCTGTAAAAAAGAACTAAGTGCAAAAAATAATGCAAATCTTAAACGTCATTATAAGTATGCAATTCGCAATGTTAACAAGAAAATTTCATTTTTAGCACGATTTTACATAAAAATATCTTCGGGTCTTAATAGGTTAAGCATTTCCTTAAAGATCTCTGCAGAAGCGTTTATTGTTTGCCATTGCTTTTTACACGTCACAAAAAATAACACTTTAGGCCAGGATAAATATTTTCACACTGAACATGAATGAAAATTTGCTTTATTATTTATATCCTTATATGTATTATTTGTTGTTTTGGTATATTAAACATTTATATATATTTTAGATACATATTTATGAGAAAAAGGTTAAAACGATCTAAATTTTTTGCAATGTTAACAAGAAAATTTCATTTTTACCACGAATTCCATAGTCTTGTTTTTAGTACCAATAATTTGGTGTTTTACCATCAATTAAGAAGTAATAAAACAATAAAAAACTCACAACTAAACATCCCATACCTAAAACATAAGCAAAACGCATTTACGCTTAACAACAAAAAAATAATGCAGGCTACAATGAAGATAGTAATAAAATAGTTAAAAATTCACAACTAAACATCCCCTACCTAAAACATAAGCAAAGCACATCTACCGTTAAAAAACAAAAACAACACAATCTGTAATGAAGATAACAAAAACAAATTTACAAGTAAAATTCCATACCTAAAACATTAGCAAAACGCATTTACCATTAAACAACAAAAAATAAGGCAAGCATCAATGAAGAGAGTAATAAAACAATAACAAATGCACTACTAAACATCCCATACCTAAATTATAAGCAAAGCACATCTACTGCTTTAAAAAACCACAACAACAAATAACACATGCAAATTTAAAGCAGAAAAACAATTGGACAATCAAAAAACCCAAATGAAAGTAATTATTTTATGGTAACAGTAAACATAAAAAATACCTTCCTTAGGTATAATTGCAATAATGTTAAAGATAAGCAAATTATTACCCTAATCCTTACTTTTTAAATCACTAATTATTGCATGTTTTTATTAACGACTCTCGCTTGAATTTACAAGGGACTTAAATGACAAAACACAAAACTCAAATAAAAATAATTATTTTACTGGTATCATCAGTAAACATAAGAAATTCCTTCCTTAGGTATAATTGCAATAATCCTTACTTTATATAACAGCACTTATTGCACATTATTTTATTGAATTTGCAAGGAACTCTACTACTTACCAATATTCAAAAACAATCTGCAACGGTGTACTTAAATTTTAACTAAAAAAACCTTCAATAAGAAATGTTATTATATTTGGTCTATCCTAACATGTTATATTTTGCCGTCCGTACACGCATATATTTTTGCTTCTTTTTTCCAACCACGAAGTTATTTTACTTCTTCATTGTGCTCTTTTTTCAAACACGAAGCTATTTTACTTTTTCATTGTGCACTTTTTTCAACCACGAAGTTATTTTACTTCTTCATTGTGCTCTTTTTTCAAACACGAAATTATTTTACTTCTTCATTGTGCTCTTTTTTCAAACACGAAGCTATTTTACTTTTTCATTGTGCACTTTTTTCAACCACGAAGTTATTTTACTTTTACAATGAATTTTTTTTTCGGAACGCGTGCTAAAAGTAGAGAACGCGTTCGCAAACAATAGCTTTAGTGAAGCATTCGCGTTCGAGTGCACAAAAAAATATTTTAATAGAACACCTTCGTGGTTGTGTGCGGAAAATTTAAAAATTTAGTAACACACATAATTGTTATGAAAAGAAAAAAAATGTTCGGGTTGGTTTTAGTTGTTTGTTTTTAATTTTTGTTCGAGAATTTTGTACAGTGAGTGTACTTTTCTGAACTCTGGTATATATACATATTCATATCTAAAATTAATACATGCAGCCTCCTTCGTCGGTACTTCATCAAAGCATGTTCGCCGGCGAAGTTAAATAATTAATAAAATGGCTATATCTATCTCTTTTCACCACCTTTCTTGTCTGTTATCTATCCCTTTCCTAAAGAATGTAGTACGGTTACAAACCAAGTAGGTATTAATGCATGAAGTGCTACTTCTCTTAAAAAAAAAGATCAGATCGAGAGAACTATCCCTTGCACCGTTTCAGAAAGCTTCTGATTCCTTAATATCTGTATCACCCATAATTACAGAAGTACACTGCACTGTATTTTTAGAGCGCTAAATTGAACGCAAAAACCCATTCGGAAATTTCTAAAAGATCGTGATTAAGCGTATCATCCATGTGCTTAACGTATGTTGACGATTTGTTGGCGATTTATGCACAAATAATTTAGTCAAGTTTTCTCTTCAAATATGAGGATTCATCTGATACTTATAATCAAAGCTGCATTTTTGATCCGTTATTTTTGTTATCTTAAAAGATAATACTTAAAGTGCTATGTAAATTAGCAACCGTTTTGTTAGAAGAAAAAATAAACTGTTAAAAGTTAAGTTGCGAAAGTTATATTGGTCCAATGACCACTTCCTTAGTTGATGCACATTTTGGCTACTTTTACGTCCTTTTTTTGTGGTAAATGAGTGGTGTTTCAAAAAGTCTCAAAAAAGGAAGTCTGGGCAACGATGAAAGTGAAAAAGTAAGAGTGCCATATTTGGATATGCCGAATCTTATATACCCTTTACCATCTATGTTAGTCTAGTTAAGAAAAGCTCCGATCAAAAAAGCAAATATTGGGCTGACAGAGAATTAGAAAATAAGAAGCAAAATAGTACATTAACGGCTCTTAATGGGTTAAACATTTAAAAAAAATTAGTATTTCCATAGAAATCTCTTTAAAAGCTTTTAAATGATAGCCATATTCATATTTTAAAAAATTTGAAAAGTTCAGAGGCCCGAAACTCGAAAAATATGGGCGAGTGGCAATTTTTCTACGTGATCTTTTTTTTTTGTATTGACTGGCGCCACTTGATTCTTCCAAACGATATGGAAGAATCAAGTGCTAATTTCCAATAGCACATCTTTCGGCACTATGTCTGATCGGTTGGCGTATTTAAATTTTCTATAGCTGATCTAGTGTCTTGGCAAACTTGATTTAAAGACTAACACGGACGGACAGACGAACTGACGGACATTGCACAGTCGACTTCGCTACGCAAAAGAACTCAGAATATATATATTGTTACGTTTTACCCTTTTTAAACAGAACATACGAATTCTTTTGATTGCAAATACCGCTGTGGCTAAATTCTGTCTTCGAACTTTATTTCTTTATGGCTTTTCCTGGCTCTACTTCTCGATCCTACCGGTCTTGTGAACCCTTGGTCTCGTATTTACTAAACATGCGTTATCTCCACAAACGCAGCCATCCACGCTACACTACTGTGTTACTCCGGCGAGACATGAACTATTCGATGCCTTGTTTAGTAACCTTAATCATCCACAGACATCTCCACTACTCCTTTTATCCCAGCCAGTCTTCTCCTTTAATCCAGTAGCCACAACACACGTCTGCCATACACTGTTGTTATGGTGTTACACTTCCCCGCGCTAACCACTACTGCTCTTACTTTTTTTTATTATAAAGGGCTTCTTGACAATTATCTGTTGCTCTTATATTAAGTTGGACGTCTCCACTAAATTATCTGCCATGGCTTCACACAATAATTGCCTTTTGCCTCTCGGGAGGTTTGTACTGCTGTTTATTAATTTTATAATTGCTTATAACAATTATTATTTTTTTCTTTGCACACATGTCCGAATGTGTTATGGCATCGGAAATGGATATTGTAGAAATTACAAACGGAATGACAAACTTAGTTATACCTTTTTTCCACTTATTGTGATGAAGGGTATTAAAATTAAAGTACTGCATTTATATAATTTTACATAAAAATGCATTGGCTCTCAATGGGTTAAGCATTTAAAAAAATTGTAGTATTTCGTTAAAGATCTCTTTAAAAGCTTTAAAATGATACCCATATTGATATCTTAAAAAATTTGAATGTTTCAGAGGCTCATAACTCGGCAAATATGGGCGATCGCCAATTTTTTCACTTGGTGGTTTTTTCATTTTTAATTCTCTATCGCCCCATATATGTGTTTTGTTTTTATTGGAGTTACTTCATTGTTCCAAATGATATGAAAAAATTAGAAGTAGGCGTGGAGTTTTTTGCCCGCTGTCTCGAAAGACATGGACCGATCATTCCGATTCCAATAGCACCTCTTTCGGCACTATGATCGATTGGCATATTTAAATTTTCTCTAGCTGATCTAATGCATCGGCAAACTTGATTTCAACACTAACACGGACGGATAGACGGACATCGCTCAATCGACTTCGTTATGAAGAAGAAGAACTCAGAATATATATATTTTATGGGGTCGGAAATGGATATTGTAGAAATTACAAATGGAATGACAAACTTAGTTATACCCTTTTTCCACTTTTTGTGGTGAAGGTGATTCCACGTTGTTCTGGTGTGTACCGTTAGATTCTTTGTTATAAACTACTGACTTAACTGTCTACAATTGAGATTACAAAGCACAATGCCATTTGAAGCTATTTGCAAAACTTAAGACATACTCACATTACGACATTACTTGTGCGCTACAATGTTGTTAAGAACGGCTGAGATTTTCAAAATAATGAAAAAATTACAATTTTACAATCATCAAAAGAATAATGAAGTCTTAAAAAAGGCCAAAAAATCCTTTTTTCTTTGCAAAAGAATATTATGTTAAACTTTTAAATATTTGTGCATGAGTTTGAAATCAAAGATTAATCTTTTATACTTTAAAGGGTTTTAAACCCAATCATCCATTGAATTTGTAAACACTTTACACCTACTTTAAGTTACAAAATTGGTCTTGTGGAATTTTTCTTTCTTAATTTTCTATTTCATCCATTCTTTGGCTGAATTGAAATTGATTTTAAATTGCTGGGTTATGTCTCATTCAAACTTTATTTGCATTCTTTATTATTTTTCTAGCTTTTATATTAAATACTTAAAGCCTTTTCTGTTCTGCTTATTCACGAATGCCACAACTCAATTGTTTCTTATTTCCAGTTGATTGAATGTTAAAGAAATTATTATTAAAATCTTTAACAACAGCTTGTTTGATATAAATTTTTCTTTATATACATTTGACAATTATCATAGAGTGTTGAAGTGTAAGCTTTAATAACATTTTATTCCTTATTTCTGCCAATAAATTTGAGCATAAAATGTGTTTAAAATTTCGATTTTTAAAATAAAAATCAGGGACCGTAACTGTTATAACTTTTATCGTAAAAGTCAGAAAAAAAAGTTATTTTTTGACTTTTATTTTTTCGCGCAGAAAAAAAGTTATTTTTTGACTTTTATTTTTTCGAGCAGAAATAAAAGTTATTTTTTAACTTTTATTTTTTTTGAGCAAAAATAACAGTTATTTTTGACTTTTATTTTTTCGAGCAGAAATAAAAGTTATTTTTTGACTTTTATTATTTCGAGCAAAAATAAAAGTTATTTTTTGACTTTAATTTTTTTTAGCAGAAATAAAAGTTATTTTGTGATAAATTCATTATATTTATTATAAAACTTCGCTCGTTTGCAATGGTAAATCGTTAGATTTACTTATTTAGAAAAGAATATTTGGAATATTAAGTAATAATTTCTTTGTAAAAGGAAAGTCAAAAAATAACTTTTATTTCTGCTCGAAATAATAAAAGTCAAAAAATAACTTTTATTTCTGCTCGAAAAAATAAAAGTCAAAAATAACTGTTATTTTTGCTCAAAAAAATACAAGTTAAAAAATAACTTTTATTTCTGCTCGAAAAAATAAAAGTCAAAAAATAACTGTAATTTTTGCATGAAAAAATAAAAATCAGATTTTTAAAAAGCACCGCATTTTCTGACAAATTGGTCCAAGACTTTCAAAATGGTATACTTGGTTTCATTCTCCGACATTTCCTTGAGGTTGCTTTTTTTAATCAAAAATTCAAAAATAACAGTTATTTTCGGTCCCTGATAAAAATACATCGTATTTCAAACGTACGTGGTAATATGAAACAAATGATAAATTCAAATAAAATACATGATTTTTTGCAGGGTCTTTGTTTTGCTCGTCGACGCGTCAGTGTTGTTTCTTTTGGGTTTGTTTAAACCTAGAGTCTAGCACAAGAAACCTGGTACTTAAAGCAAACAATAAAGAAAGAAAAATGTTATGTTTAAATAGCCGTAATATGAGCTCAAATGCCACTTTAATAATAATTATAATAAAAGTTTTTAAGTGCCATATTTTACCTACAAATAAATTCCAATTGGGTTCAATATCCAGCTACGAGAACAACTGTCAGTTAAAAATGGCAGGAAAATTGCTGTTTTTTGCGAGAAAAAATTGTCAAAATTGATTAATAAACATAAAAATTAGTTTGATCGCTTTTTATACCCTTCACCACAAAAAGTGGAAAATGTTTGTCATTCCGTATGTAATTTCTACAATATCCATTTTCGGCACCATAAAGTATATATGTATATTCTGACTTTTTATGCATAGCGAAGTCGATTGAACGATTTTCGTCTGTCCGTCCGTGTTAGTGTTGAAATCAAGTTTGCATCGGCAAAAAAAAAAACAAATGTGTCAATCGATCAGATATAGTGTCATGACCTTCAATTTTTTCATATCATTTGGGACAATAAAGTAACTATAATCAAAAAAATAAATATATGGGGCGATAGTGAATTAAAAAATAAGGGAAAACAGAAATTGAAAAAGTTGGCGCTTGCCCATATTTTCCGATTAACGGGGCTCTGAAATTAAAAACATTTTTTTTTAATATCAATACGGGTATCATTTTAAAGCTTTTGAAGAGATCTTTTAAGAAATACTAATATTTTAAAAAATGCTTAACCAATTGAATGCAGTACGAAAATTTTTTCACCGTTACCCCAATATTTTCTCTTTTTTATTGGAGTTACTTCACTAAACAAGAGTTACATAAATGGTGAAGGGTATATAAGATTCGGCATAGCCGAATATAGCATTCTTACTTGTTTTTTTAAGTTATAACTTAAGATGATCCTTAAATTGTGTTGCTTCCTTATCCTTCTTTTATCCTTCTTAATAAAAATTCCTTAAAAGAATAATAAATTCCATGCTGCAATCATGTGTAAAAATGCTTGAGAAAATAAAGAATAAATAAAAGTCTGCTCGTTATCCAAATATCACAGTTCAAATAATGATGACAAATACTAAAGAATTTCGTTTTCAACTTCTTGTAGATGCTCTCAATATTCATTTGATTTCAAATTAACATACGAAATGTAAATTCGATTGTGAATTTATTTTTGGCATAGTATCGATAAAAAAAAAACAAGCAAAATTTTGCAAAGGGTGTGCTAGTAAACTCTTTAACTTTTATTACTTCTCTGCACTATTTTTTTGTATTTTGTATTTTGTTTTGCATCAATTGCTTTTGCTATTTGTTGAACAGATTTTATACTTAATATAATTACAAGTTTTGCTTGTTTTGTTATAAACGATTTTCTTCTAATTGTAATAAGAATAATTTCTTTCTCATGTTTGAAGTGCCATATTCGAGGCTTCTTTTACTTCACTTCTGAAAGGAAAGCTCATTAAATAAATTACTACTTCAGCGACAGTTAAGTGGTAATTGACTTGGGAGAATAAGGAATCAGTCGCTTGCCCAGAAGTTAACTGCAAATACATTTCAAAGGTTTAAAAAAAGGAGATCCTAGTACTTAGAAGATTTTCGTTATTTTTCATTTTTTATATGCTGCAGGCGATTTAAAAGAGATTCACGATAACAAATGTTCTACTAAACTTTAATAAAACGAGATGTTAAATACACAATACATGGTTTATGTAACAATCTATCATCACAATTTTTTTAGTGTAGGTAAAGTTTTCAATTTTATACATACATAAATAATCTTTTTAACGAACTTGCTACTGGTCGAGAAATGTCCGGCTTACATGTAGTGCTCCTGTTTGGTTTTATAAATAATTCTTGCGAAAAAAACCGACTTGAAAACAGATTTCATCAAGCCTACAACAGCTTAAGTGTATGGCCACATAAATTAGGTTACATTAACTTTTGGGACAGACTTATATCTCTAAACTTTATACTTTTTCAACTGTTCAATAGTTTTGCAATATACATAAAATTGCAGCAACTATAGGGCACACTCTTTAATTTCCAAATTCAAATTATATACTTGCTGTTGTAGTAGACTTAGCAATCAAGTTTTTATAAATTTCAACCGTCAATAACGGTTTAACAGTTTGCCCATATACAAAAGATTATATTAATTATTTAATTTATAATATAACATTTTTATACTTCTTATTATACCAAATAAAGTAGTGGACATTCTATCTAAAATTAAGGTGTTTATATACAACAATTCAAAAAATTCTGCCATATAGAACAAATTACATTAATTTTGGGAACACCCTTTAATTTTAAATTCAAATTATAAGCTTCTTGTTATAGCGGACTTAGCAAAACATGCCCCTTGTAAATTTCAGCTGTCTGTCTATAACGGTTCAAAAGTCCGGCCACATACACCATTTTATATCAACTATTGGGACACCCGTTTATTTTCAAATCCAAATTTTATACTTGTTGTTATAGAGGAGTTAGTAATACAGGTTCTTTGTGAATTTCAATTGTCTGTCTACAAATGTTTAAAAGTACGGCCATATACCAAATTAAATGACCTATTGATGCACCCTTTAATATATAATTTCAAATATTATCAGCTGTTACTATAACGGCCATAGCAATCAACATTGCGTCAAATTTACAAGCGTTTGTCTATAACGGTTCAAAAGATAGGCTCATATATAAGTAAATCTTCATCAATTATGGGACACCCTTTAATTTCTTAATTCAAATTATAAACTCGTTGATATAGCGGATTTAGCAATACAGGTCCCTTTAAAGTTTCAGCGTTCTGTCTATAACGGTTCAAAAGTTTGGTCACATACACAAAACTATATTAACTATTGGAACACCCTTTAACTTCCAAATCCAAATTTTATACTTGTTGTTATAGAGGAGTTAGTTATACAGGTTATAGCGGACTTAGCAATACAGGTTCGTTCTAAATTTTAAGCGTCTGTCTACAACTGTTCAAAAGTATTGCCATATACATCAAATTTAACTATTGGGGCACCCTTTAATTTATAATTTGTAATATTAATGCTTGTTACTATAACGGCCATAGCAATCGACATTGCGTCAAATTTACAAGCGTTTGTCTATAACGGTTCAAAAGATAGGCTCATATAAGTAAATCTTCAGCAATTATAGGACACCCTTTAATTTGTAGATTTATTTTTGTATATTTTTTTGTGTTGGGAGCTATAGTAATACGCAGTCATTTCAACTTTTACAGAAGTGCCCTTTACAATTTATAATGCACGTAAAAAATATGTATGTTATACGGGGACACCCTTTAATTTTTAAGATTATGAACAGTTTTTAAAACGGCATCAATATAATGAACAATTTTCAAAATCGGATTAGAAATGACTGAGTTCTGAAGGCACAAATATAAAAAAGCAACATTTAGCCGAATTGTATAACCTCCTTCTTTTTTTGAAGTCGGTTAAAAAGTAAAAGTAATTAGGAGTTTTAATGAATTTATGAACGTAGTTTGTTTCATTCAAAATATAGTGGAAACCTCTGGCTTTGCCTATTTTTGTTTTGCTTCGTATTTGTAATATTTATTTGTAAATATAAATTGGTAATTTTTATTTTTATTGAAAATTCAGAGATCAAAATAAAACTGTGTTGGTTTCATTTTTAATACGCCTTATGCCAGCAATAAGTAAGAGTCGGCATGAACCAACATAATGCAGAAATAATGTGGGAAAAGAAAAATAATTTTATTCTCTGTCAATAAAACTGGTAGTTTTTGCCACGTAGTAATTCTGACTACAGTGTGAACTGACAATTGTTTGTCCGACAAAGTTGTCAGATAAAGTTATCGTCACATAATTGTCTTACAATGAAATTGTCAGCTTTTCTAATTAATTTCTTGCTATTGTTTGAACTAAGAATATACATCGTGGAGTCAATTTTTCATTGCATGAACATTGTTAGCACATTGTTAGGTCTGAAAAGCGAATGTTGTATTATCACAAAGAGACTTACGACCAAACGAACATGTTGGTATGGAGTCAAATTACGTCGATTTTAAATACAGTGTACGATTAATAAAACACACTTTTCATGTTGCAAAAGGATCAATTAGCTCTAAACTAAATAAGAATATGTGCTCATAGAAATAACTCAAATATTTCGTTTTTCAAATACCTTCAATATAGTTTTCAATAACTCTTCATTCAATCTCTATAATTACTTTCGTGTAACTTCTTCATTATTGTTTAAAAAATATCTCAAAACGAGTCGTTTTCAAATCGATCGATTTCCATCACATACCTGAATAATTTGTTTTTTTAAATTCTTTAATAAGCTTTTCAATATTTTGTATCATATATCATGTATAATTAATATCATGTATTAACTACCATAACCGTCTATTTTGTGCAAAAAAAATCTGGAGATTTCTGTTTTACTCAGATAAACAAAAAAATAAGTGTATGTATATGTGCTACACTGTCATACGGAAAAGATGCAACTCAAAACGAAACACCGATCGCACAGAAGCCAATCGAACAGATCTGTCAAAAACTCTGTTACAAATTTTATTATAATACACTCGCACGAATAAGCTCGTAGCCTTATGTCATTTAGGTGGAAATGCGTTTCATCATTTTAGATGATTTCTTTTTCTAACAATTGGCTTCTCTTTGAGCCGAATTTTTCGCAGGAGAAGGTGGATACTGTTTATTAAACGTTGCTTAATTGTGACTCGTAAAATTGGTGGAAATTAATGTTATCGATTCTTTGGCGACAATATTTCAAATCTAAGCTTGGACTTGATCCATAAAATTTGTTAAATGAATTATTATATTTAGTTGGTCTTAAGTTCGTTATTAATTGCGTTTAATTGTAGAGAACAGTTAAAGTTAGATAGCAGCAGAACCAAAAGCACTTCCCAGTTCACTACAATATTCATCAGCATTTTTCGCATCTATCTACTGTTCTCTTAACAATTTATCACAATTGAAAGTTTTTTTTTTTTTAATTTTGTAAGTTTGCCTTAGAAAATTAGTGTTAAATTCGCGCACTTAACATTTTGCAACTTGCAAAACAATTGCCTAACAAAAACAAGTAAAAACAATTTAAAGTGCAAAGGAACTTCTTTTATAACATTCTCTTCCTTATGTGCACACAAGATGTGTCATGTTTTTGTCTTCGTTATAGTAATTGCTACTTCAACTAGTGTTATTATCCTGTCACTCATACGAGTATCCTGCAGAGAAAGTTTTTATTGTTTGTCGTTTCTACATACTTTGTCCATAATATATACTTTATATTTCTTGACGCAAGTCTGCAGTTTGTGTTTTAAGTGGATGGATGGATGGATGGTTGTGAAAAAAAACACAATAAAACTTAAAAAAGAGAAGGTTACAGGAAAAACTTATATTCTTTTTGGGAATTTGTTAGTGTTTAAAGTTATTTTGTTGCTTTTGTTGCCCCAAAGCAACAACTTGTTGGTATGTATTTATTTAAAATTAGATTGCACATCCCGTAATGTTTTTATGAGTTGATGTTATTTAAAAAAAAAAAGTTTAATCTTTTTAAATCATCTGTACTCATGTAGAAATATGTTGAAAACTTTTTAATTTTGTTGTTAACATGTCTTAAGTAAATATTGCACATTGCACTTTAGCTTAGTTTCATCCTTTTATTAGTTAACTTTTTAATGTGTTAACATAATACCTAATAGCAATAAATATATTTTATTATTTTACTTTCTAATTATTCTACTAAATATACTTTAAACTAAAGAGGTAGGAATTATGTGTGAATGTTTACATTCGATTCAATGCTTGAGTTAAGCGAACTGCCAAACCTGCCAGATTAGAATATGCGAGAAAACCGGAGCCACTCAGTTTCGATGGTAATTCGTTTATAAATTTTGCATCAAGATTCAATCCTCATTTTGTACGAAAACAATCTAACCAAGTTAGCTGTGCTCTGAAGTACAGTGTGGTAGATCGCAAATCTAACTAGACAAAATTAAAAAATCGCGTTTTGTTCACTTGTTACTAATGAATTAAATAAAAACAAGTAAAAGTGTTAGATTCGGCTATGCCGAATCTCATATACCCTTCACAATATAAGTAAATCTAGGTTAGTGAAGTAACTCCAATAAAAAAAAAAAACAAATATTGGTATGACAGAGAATTACAAAATAAATAAAAAAAAAATATTAAGTACTACATATAATATAGTGGGTTAAGCATTTTTAAAAAATTTTAACTGATACCCATATTGATATCTTAAAAAATATGGTGCACAATCGTACTTTTCTATGAAACGTTCAGAGGCCCATAACTGACTTGATGTTTTTTTAATTCTCTATCGCCCCGTATATTTGCTCTTTTGATTGGAGTTTATTCACTAAACTAGATTTGTTCCAAATGAAAGGGAAATATCAGAGGCAGACGTGGTGTTCTGACCGCTGCCGCAAAGGCAAAGTTTTTCGAAACTATGTCTAATCGATTGGCGTATTTAAATTTTCTCTTGCTCATCTAGTGTCTTGGCAAAGTGGATTTCAAACCGAACACGGACAGACAAACGGACATACCTCAATCGACTTTGCTATGCATAAGAACTGAGAATATATACAATTCATAAGGTCGGAAATGGATATTGTAGAAATTACAAACAGAATGACAAACTTAGATATATCCTTTTTCCACTTTTTGCGGTGAAGGATATAAAAATATATTTTCATACATGCAACTTTTTTTTAAATATTTAGCTTTTTCTATGAAAATAATTTTTGAAGAATTTGTCAGCAAATAAAATAAGTTTAAACTAATTCTATTTATTCGCATTTTAATTTTTTTCTTGTAGATTACAGCAGCGTTAAAGCGATGCGTATATTAAATGCTGAACTTGCTGATACTCTAGGAAATCTTTTATCACGTGTCTGTGCTAAATCTCTGAATCCCCGACAAATTTACCCCCGTGTCCACACAGCAGAATTGCGGGATATTCTAAAAACGGATTGTGCACGCCGTTTGTGGGATTCTTTAGAAGAACTAGATGGTAAGTGTTGTGAAAAATTCATTTAGAAAGCTACATTAGTTAAAGTTTCTCTCTGTCTCTCTCGCTCAAAGACTGTTAGGTTTACAGAAAATAATTTTTGTCAATATATTCAGAATAATTCATTAAAAAAAACAAAAGCGACTTTAAGCCAAAAATGACTTTAATAAAGGGCTCGCGATTTTAAATTGTAAAACGCTAATCTTTTTGTAACATGTTCTCAAAGATCGTGGCTTTAAATTTGAATTCTAAGAAGTTGCATCAGTTCGTCTCAGTAAATATTTGCATTTTGAGGCCACCAGATTTCCAGTGACAGCGATTTACAGACAACTATTTTGTCAATTCAAATCGTAATCGTCAGTTTTAAGATAAATTCGTTTGTTGGGACAGGGGTGTATACAGCTAATTTTAGGTAAAGTTACAAAGTGTACACCCTTTAGTTTTAAGTTTTATGTATTTGTCTGCAACGGTTCAAAAGTTAAGACTATAACACATTTTAATGTGTCTTCTATCGGGATATTCTTTAATTGTATGTACTTGTTGTTTATTAGGACATTGTGTTAAATTTTAACTTTTAATGGAACGCCCTATAATTTTTGTTACACACTTATTGCAGTCTATTAAATTTAAATATTATTTCCTACACTTGTACTAATAGCAAATTAAACACATTTATTAAATTTAAAGATTCTGCCTATTATGGTTCAAAAGATCATTTCTCATCCTGTAAAATCTTGTGTTGAATGAGGAACACATTAAATGTTAATTTTGCTTTTGCAGTATAACATACTTTATATATATTTCAAAAGCCTTATCTACTATTATTCAAAAGAAAAGCCGTTATACGTTAGAAATACGTTTCTGGGAACAAATTATGGGAACAATTTTCAATTTCGAACTAATTGTTATCATGGATATATGTAGAAATAAAAATCAATTTGAGATTTTTTAATTACATATCGGGTTGCTTTTTTTAAGCCCTATAGAACTTTAAATTGCAATAAATAACACAAAAAATTTAATTGTAAGGAAGAATTTTTTTATACGAAAGGTCAGAACATGGCCACCGCGACTGCTCATTACGAAGCGCATTCTAACGTCTAATTTTGGGTCACTTTTTTAAGTACTGCTGGCAGTATGTCATGAATAACACAAACAATGTTAGCACCCAAAGCGTCAATTGTTGAGGGCTTATCAGCATAAACCAGTGACTTCACGTAGCCCCACAGGAAATAATCGAGAGGTGTCAAATCGCACGATCTTGGAGGCCAATTCACAGGTCCATTTCTAGAAATCAACTTGTCGCCAAATTTTTATTTCAATAACTTAATGGTTTCGGACGCCTTATAGCACGTACCGCCATCTTGTTGAAACCACATTTTGTCCGAATCAATGTCGTTCATATATAAGAACAATCCGCAATTCCAGTAGATTTTTGTAGAAATCCCATAGCCTATATAATAAAATCTCTTTTCTTCCCTATTTCAAATTTTTTCCCTTAATTTTTCCCTACACTATTTTTTCAATTAAAAAAAAAAAAATTTATTAATTCAATTCAGTAGTGCGATTCACTACTCTTTTTTAACGATTTTCGGCTTGTTAAATTGACTTAACAACAAAATTGTCGATTTTGCTATTCAGTAACACTTTTAACAATTTTCTATATTGTTAAGAAAACGACCATAATTTTTGCGTTGTTAAATTTGTCTACAAAATAAACAACGTACAACTTGTGTTTATGAACATTCATACATACATATAAGCCTATACACAGAACATATACATTTATTTGAACGAAAATTAAAAACACAGTTTGTTTTCAGTTTAAATAAATTAAACATTATTTTTTAAACTTAGCACATTTACGCATATGTAAAATTTATTTAAAAAATAAATTTCTTATTAAAAAATATTGCACATAAACATATGTTTCGACCGTATTTAAGAAGTGGTAACTGCAACTCTACAACCAAAACTATCATTATGCTTTTCCTATTGTCAAACTCCATACACACATATAATAAAATACGTATTTATGTGTATAAATTGACATCTAAGAAATAAACACATGCATGTGCCTTGCTTGAATTCACATGTTTTTATTATTCTCTTTTGTGTTTTTCGTTTAGCTGTTGACGGAGATGCCACTCAAATGCAACTTGTGTCTATTATAGTTTAGCTGAAGATAGTGAATCGCTTCATCGTTATTGCAAACAACAATAAATGTTGTCATAAATAACTATTGTCGTGTTGTTTAAAGTTAGTGAATTGCACTACAGGTTCATTTAAAAATAAAAAAATAACATAAAAACGAATAAAATAACATAAAAAATGACATAAAAATAACATAAAAATAACTTCAAAACAACATAAAATATAATGCAAAATTATTTATATATTTCCGTATAATTCATTTTGTTTAAATGACTAGATGTGCTAGATGCTTGTAAATTAGATCTAATAATGCAAATAGAATTTAAAATATTACAGCTTAGTTTGTTTCTTTTTTTTTGTACGTACTTTCGTAACTACAGAAAAAATCCCTTCGGCGTCAGCATTATCATGTGGCAGACTTAGTAAAATTTTTAATATTTTTGCAAAATTTGGAAAAATGAGAGTTTATCTCTCAAATAAACTTATGAATAATTTTAAAACTAAAACAAAAAATTAAACAACAATACAAAAAAGACATAAGCCTCTATGAGAACCAGGCTTGCTTTTGATATAAAAAGAAGAAGATAATTAACTATTTAAATTAAAATTTGGAGGATCTTCATCATTAAAATACGATAAACTTAAAGAAAAGTATATATATTTTTTAATTATAAGTTTACAACTGGAAAATATATAATTTTAAGTTGTTAAAAAATAATAAATTCTGCAATTTAAAAAATCCCTACATTTCGACAAAAGTAAGAAATCTTTTCCTTTTTCCCTACATCTGAAATTAAAAAGAAAAATCCCTACAAAAAGGGAAAAATCCCTCCACTTGGCATCACTGATCTCCATTGACCGTAAAAATAAGGTCCAATGATGCCACCAGCGTGTAAACCACACCAAACGGTGCAATTTTTTTTTGATGCAATGGAGTCTGTAGGGAATGTTGTGGATTGGTCTCACTCCATATGCTTATTAACAAACCCGTTAAGGTACAATTATGCGAACGTCCACTTAAGCTAACGTAACGGCCGTTTGTTTTTAAATATACTAAAACAATGCAAACGTTTACCAAAATTAACTGTCACGTTTCCGTAACGCTTCAACCTGTATAAAATAGGTTTTGACGGCATTGTTACGTGACATTTGTAAGACAGTGCTGGAATTCTATGTGTTAAGTACCATTGCGGCACATTTGCCCGTTTTAGGTACTTTTGAAGTAATTGATAATAATTGTATGATTCATCAGTTTTTATCATTTTGCTTAATAAAAGTATAATAAATAAATAGTTACATTAAATACATAATAATAATATTTTTTAAAATAGATAACTAAGTTAGTCAATACATTGCACATATTGCAATGTAAAATATCATTCGAAGCTAATTTAGTACTTTTTCCAAATTTACATGTACGAAACAGTGCCCGCAACTATGCCACAAATCTCAACACTGTTCTGAACAGCTGCAGCAAATTGAAAATTGTGTTAGGTTTTGTAATTTATTATTTTAGCTTTTATAGTATTTTTTTGCAAAACAATTGTACTTATTTCTTTTCGGGTTTTTAAATTAAAATTACAAACAAAATTATAATCACACGCGAACAAATTGTGCTGCACAATGTTTTATTTTTGTTTATTTTATTGACATGCGTCACATTTGTAAAGTTTCTATAAGTACATAAACGACCGTACGTTAAAATACGTTAAGTTTTTCTAACATCAACGTTCGCATAACGAGGCCTTTAAGCTAAAAATGAGCCTCATTGCTGAACACAATTTAGCGATAAAACAACGGGTCAGTTACTAACTGCTTTAGAGACCAAGAAAGAACGACGCATATAATGATCTCGTGGCTTTAATTCCTGCACTAGCTGGATCTTGTACGGGTGTAGGCCAAGATCTTTGTGCAAAACTTTCCACGTATTGGACGGACAGGGCCCCTAATTCCTGCGACCGACGACGAATCGATAAATTTGGATCTTCTTCTACACTTTCGTTTACAGCAGCGATATTCTCTTCAGTATACACATTCCTTTGACGTGTTGGTGTTACTGCATTCTCTAGAGAGTATGTGGTACGAAATCTATCCACAGTTCGACAGATGGCTTGTTCGGACGCACGATTATGTGCACCATAAAAATCACGAAGTCGTCTATAAGTTGCTCGAATTGATGACTGGTTTTCAAAGTAAACTTGGATGATTTGATAGCGTTTTTCAAGCGTGAGTCTATTCATAATGATTGGCCAGAGTTTACTGAAAATAATAACAAAAAATTTTTCATCAAAGTTTAATTTTTAGTGATATTTTTTTATAATTTTAAGTTTCGTCATGCTTAAAAAAACCCTTTAAATATCTGTAACAACAAAACTAAAGGTAGTTTTTACACGTGAAAATACATAAAAAACAGAGTAAAGCAATTATTACTTCCCCGAACAACAAAATGGTATGTAAACAAATATATTTAAATGAAAAATTACAAGAAAATAACACATGTTGAGCAGTCGCGTTGGCTGTGTTGGTTGAGTCGTCTGCGTATTTGCTAAGAAGATCAGACTTTAAATCCCAATACATTCTCAAGTAAGGAAAACTTTTTTTGTTAAGTGGTCGCAGAAGAGAAGTTGTTAACAGGTGAATAAATGGAATAGAGGAGTCAAGACATTCCGGAATTTCCACTAAAAAAGACAACAATTGTTGGGTTACCGCAATAGATGAATCGGGAAAAGTACCTGAATATTAAACCAACAGATGGTTAAGGCGTCTGTATAGTAAAACAAGTAGTTGGCGATAAGTATCTGTAATGGCTGAGCTGGTTTAAGAGTGGCTGGTTAATAAAACAGGAAAAATTGAGCTCGAGTATAGCCAGAGCCAAAGCGTATTGTTGTCTGACTAGATGCGTAAGCTAAAGGCGCATGCCTGTTACATAAGACATTGAGTTGTTTGAGAATCGCCGCAATAAATTTAAGAATAACTTTTCATACAAAGAAATAACTTTCCAAACTCATTCCCAAAAGCTTTGGGCTATTTGGGTTGTAGCTGCGGCATAGCAAACTGAATTTCGAATAGCAGTTAGTGAACAAAATAACGACGGTTCTCTGACGGCATTAATAGTATTTATTTCCGCTTCAGTTTTGTGTTTCTATTCAAAAATATTTTTTGTTTAAATATTTTATTACATTTAAATGAATCAGATGAATTCTATTAAAAATCGATGAAATGTAAGAAATATCAAGTACATATAACATGTACATGGCATTAGAGTCTATTAGACTGGGTAATCTTGCAAGGAATTCAATGGGACTTTTAAAAACCTTCATACAGATTGAAGAGATGAACGAAGAGTAAATGATAACATATTTAAAATGATAAATGGGCTCATATTTTTCACCTTTTCAGTTATTTTTTCAATCATTTTTATTTTCATATTTTTTACCTTTTCAATTATTTTTTCATTTACAGTAAGTTTTTTTTAGTTATTTTTATTGTTGAAATTTTATTCTATTTTTATTAAGTAATCTGCCTTTGCTATTATTGTAAATTCAAAAGCTTATAAAATACAAATATTTCTAAAATATGTGGCAATATTGATAGGAGAGTGAGAAACAAAATGTGAGAGAATAATACCCTGTATAGACATGTTTTCTTAATTGAGTCAATTTAGTTTTAATTGTGCAATTTAACTTAGTGTTCACACAAGCTCAATTAAGCTTATTCAATTAGCACAAGGCATATTTATTTTACTAGGCAGTGTCGTCTTCCCAGCTGATTTCTCTGTTTTTTACAAAAACAACATGGATTTTTGTTGTTGCTTTAAAGTTGGAAGTGTCAAAAGCAATTTTCGTATGACCCGCCATTTTCTTTTTATTTGTTTGTTTATATTTTTTACTTGCGGCTTTTCAATATTATGAATTTTTTCTTCTCACTGAACATAAATCCCAAAGTAAACATACTTGTTGGCAAGGGTTGCATTTCTTATTCAATTAGTGATGCAATTAAGTACTAATAGCTCAATTTATTAATTGACATCTGATATGGTAAATTGAGCCCAATTAAGGCCTTAATTGCGTAAATTCCTTAATTTCGCAATTAAAGCATATGTCTGATCAGGGTATAATGAAAACCGACAAGAAAATAAAATACATTCTATCTCAGCGACATTGTCGTTGAACGACAATTTATGTCAAATTTGTATGAAAATATCGTTACCGTCGTGTGTTGTGTTCCTACGCTAAATAAAAATTATGTTCGCAATAATTTTTTTTTAACTCTCATCGACAACCGGAAAGCCTCAATCTTTCTTTGACAATTCAACAATATTTTATAAAATTTTTAAGCAAATTCTTTTTTATCAGGAAAATTTATTATTCGGGATCTTTTTTTATGTTAATTGTATGATTTGAAAGAATCAAGCATGAATAAAGGTAAATTAAAAAATTATTTTTGTTTAATGAATAATAAAGTACTTTAATAACTCCTGCATAACGCTTTAAGACTTTTAACAAATTATAATTTTGCTCTTGGACAAATATTTATAACAACTCAACCACTTTGATTTAGGTGCTTTTAACCAAAACAATAGTTTTGTAAACCACAAACAAATTTTAGTACGAAAACAACATTATTGTTTTGTTAAAATCATTATTTTGTTGTCTTTTTTGATTTTTTTCAATATGTCTAAATTTTTGCAAATGTTATAAAAAGATAAATAGAGAATTAGTAGATAACAAGCAATAAAGCAATACTCCTTTTAACATCTTTAAGTCCCATTCACTTTATTATACAAGTCTTAAGATTTGCAATAGATTTTGTAGGATATGAATCTAATCTATCTATCACACTTCTACTAGAATAACAAATTCCCAGCAAACCATATTAATCAGAAAGGAAATTTACTAACTCATTTCACTAAGCTATCAATCATCAAAATAATCATTTGCCATTCGAAAGCCCTCAGAAATTAGGGTTTTTTTCTATTAAACTGGTTCAGCTTGAAGAGGTCTTTATTTATTTCAGTAAAGACCCTTATTCGATAGCTTTTTTGTCTCTAAAAGATCCATTATATGTACAGCTCTTATATGTATGTATACACATATTTGAGTGTCATCTAGTAGTCATGACTGTTTTAAGGCATGCTAAGAAAAAGCTACCTAGATGGGTTCTTCTAAGAGTCTTTTTTCGGAGTGATTGGCTGGGTTAACAACCCTGAAAAAATTAGAATGTTTACAAATATTTCTAAAAATCAATTTGTTTATGACATGTCAAATTTCTTTCCGTATTGTTTGACATATACGGTCACTCACATTTAAAGTAGGGTAGACGCATGATAAAAACTTCTTGTAGCATAATTTATTTTTTAATGAAAGAAAATATATCTAACTTTTATTATTTTACCACAAAAAGTGTCCTATTTAAAAACAACAAAAAAATATATATTTAAAGATCCGTTATAAAATGTATATGAATAAAAAACTAAAACTTTTTTATCTCACCTTGAAAGTCGGGCAAACAATGTTTTGCACAATGAAAACGTTAAGTATACCGTTATACCGTTAAATGCCGCTTAATATTAAACAGTCCACCTTGGAAGAACGCAAAATAGTAATTGATCTGCATTTAGAAGGAAAGTGTAGACGAGAAATAGCGCAATTGACAAAAAAAAAAAAATGCAAATCAGCAGTTCATGATATTATCGCTAGATATAGAAAAAATGGTTTAATTGCAAATGAAGAACGTGGAGCCTGGCCAAAGAAGCTTTCGTTCAAAGACGAGAGCATGGTTTTAAGAGAAGTGAAAAAAATCCCTTTATTTCTGCGTCAAAATTGACTGTAATTGACGAATGTGAACCCTGAAAGTATAAGACTTCTCCGAAAAAATGATTTTCATGGCCGAGTTGCACAGAAGAAGCCCCTAATAAAATAAGCAAAAAAAAAAACCAAAAAGATCGGCTTATTTTTTCTCGTTAGTATATGGCTATAGATTTCGATTTTTGGAGTACTGTAAGTAGGGAATAAAATAACAATTTAGTGCTTTTAATTATCTGTATCTAGGTATTGTTTACTGACGAAAGTAAATTTAATTTATTTGGATGTGATGAAAGGGGATAAGTAGGGCGCAAATCAAATAAAGAGATGGAAGGAAAAAATTTGAGAAAAACGGTTTAACACGGCGGCGGGTCGGTTATGGTTTGGGGGTGCATGGTGGATTAAGGGGTTGGCAATTTGCATTTTATTGATGGTGTAATAAAAAAAAATGTTTATTTAACAGTTTCAAAACGAAATTTGAAAGAAAGCGTCAAAACACTAGGCAGTGAAACCAATTTTCAATTCTACCAGGACAATGATCCCAAGCATTCAGCATATGATGTAAAGATTAATTTTGTTGTATAACTGTCCGAAGGTGATCAAAACCCCTGCCTCAATGTCATTGAACATTTGTAAGAACGAATTAGGTCGCCGGTTGCTCTGCTGTTTGCAAAAAATTAATTGAATCCATGTCGAACAGTCGAGTCGAGTTACAAGAAGATGTAACAAAGTACTAATTTTGTGTTGTATTTAAATATTGTTAATTTTTTGTGTTTGAATTTTAGACCGAAAAGTGACCTTATTTAAGTTAAGCTTTCGTGTACATTTTACAAAGAATTTCAAATGTATTGCTTTTGTTATTTTAAGATTAAAGAATTTTTTGGTGATAAAACAGAAAAAAGTAAAAAATATTTCCTGTCTTCAAAATTTAGATATTGCGAATAGAAGCTTTTTCTTGTGTCTGCCCGAGTTATAGTGTGAGTGACGGTATTTTATATGTGTTTGCTTTTACACTATCACATTTTTTTATAATACTTAGATATTTCACAAATCTTAATACCAAGTGTTGTAGAGTGAAACGGGCTAAAACTAATCTCCAGTTTACAATTTTAAAGCAGCGTTAATTTTGTTGTTATAGGTGACAGCCCATTTCAACAAGATGGTTACACATAAAATTTGTGCTTCTGCGGCAAAATATCAGTTATGAAATGCAAAAAATTCCGTTGCATTTTCTCCAACCAGCTGTTTTGTATAATATATTTACAGCAAAAAATTAATTGGCCTTTATTTGTTGTGAACACCGAAAATACCCATCATAAGCGTAACTGATGATCGCTTCGTGTTGAACGAGCTTTTCGTTCCTCTCTAAATTACGCCTCTAGCGGGTTTTCGAAAAGCTAGGGCAGCGATGAAGATTTTGAAAGAGCAATTTAAAGCCAATTTATCTCTAATTTTGGACCATTAATTTGGCCCTCCAGATTAAATTAAACGGCACCATAGTTCTTTCTTTGTCTCTTTTTGAAACTTAAAAACTATTCTAAAATACCAAATACCCAAATACCATCAGTTTGTGAGGTGGTCATTTGACCGGTATAATTCCTTTAACTTAATGTTATCAGTTTTAGATCTTTAAAAAAAGTTTTTTAAGAAAGTAGAGCCTTTTCTTTCATAAAATTACTTTTACGTCACCTTCTATAAATAAAACTCAAGGTGGCATGTCATAACGTCCAAGGGCATAATGTCGATAGATATTATAGTTATAATTTATGGTATTCTACGTAAGAAAGATGTAAAGCTTTTATAAACCGTCTTGTAGCAAATCTTTGGTAACCGAAGCCGTTGTTGTTTTCAGTGCGAAAATTATAACACTTTCCATAGTAAAATCGACACAATGTCCATGGACATTATGCCGCTTTGAAAAACGTTATTATGCCACTTTTGAAGCCAACATAAAGTCGATGGACATTATGTGCACGGACACTATGTAATGCCATCAAAACTTAATATTATTTGTTCATTCTTTTGCTATTATTCATCGATAGGATTATAATCACTGGCAGCTTTTATGAAACACAGCTTTGCGTCAACTGGCTAAGAGGCGTTGGGGCAGTCTATTACAATATTCCATTAACAATTTATTGCTTCTGGTTTATTCTTCTTTTTATGTTTAAAACATTAATTCAATCTCCGTTTATTTTAGTCGTTCAATGTTTTTAAGACTTAATATTTATTAAAGAAATTCTCAGGCATAACGTCACGCACTTCCAAGATGTTTACTGGCAAAGAGTAAGTGTGATGGTGTGAGTGAGGGAGAGAGATTGAAAAGAAAATTGTAACTGTTATTTTATCTAAACTAAAACAATTTATATCCTTTTATATTCTTCTATTTATATGGCTCCTCTTTCTTCCAACATCTTGTCTTAAAAAACATTGTGGTCACAACTAATTGGTGCCTGTTAATCGCTACACTTCATCTCTATGGCATGTTCATCAACAATTTGCTGTATACAGGCAAGTGCACTCAACATTATGATGATAAAAACTTTTATAAGGTCGCAGATTGTGTGATGTCAGCGTTACATGCTGCAAATAGCTTCTTTGAAACTTCACGTCCATGGGAATTGAAATTGAAAACGATTATGGGCGACGCACAAAGAATTAAAATACCCGTACCTCAATGTGATCATGATGCCTTAAAGCTGGAAACTATTATGGCCATGGTAATGGATACCTTACGTCTTTGCGGAATAGTATTACAGCCTCTTTTGCCATACACGTCCACCAGACTGTTGGATAAATTAGGAGTGCCACGAAATCAGCGTTTATGGGGAAATCTGAAGGATCATTTTGGTCTCGTGGCCAAAAATGTAATAGAGCCGCCTATTGAAGGTTGCCTTTCACGTGCCGATGCTGTGCTTTTCAAACGCATTTATCCGCCAGAAGATGATGATCCGAAAGAACTAAAAAAGAAACAAAAGTCAAAGAAAGGCCAAGCAAAAAAATCGAAAGAGCTGAAAGATGTAGAGGACAAACAAATTGCTCAATAGTTTTTATCACCGAACATTTGCTGTTGCTGCCATAAATGATGATAGTTGATCTAGATGATTACTAATGTGAAACTCTCCCTAAAGTCTGATCTTTCTTAACTTGCAAATATTATATATTATAAATTTGTTATTTTATTTTATTTTATTTAAAAAAATCCTTCTGAAACTAAAAAATTGCATTTGTTTTTTTTCTCATTAAATAAAATAAATAATTAAAAGAGAGTAATAAAAAATATATTACGTAAATTTTTCGATAATTTTAAAATAATAATGAATACATACATATATTTTGTAGCATAAAAGATTTAATTTAAAAGGACATTTTTGTTTTTGTAAAAATGTGGTAAATAATACGCAAATCATATTTAACTTTTAAATTAGCTGAATAAATAAAATTATTTAAGTCAAACTTAAAAAAATGTTTTTATTGAAAAACAAATAAAGTAATTATTCGCAAAGAAAAAAGCCTGTCCTAGATAACCATAATTTATAAACGAAATAACTTTATCACAGTGTTTAAATTGCTTACTTAAAAATAGCAACAGCACTAAAATCTTTGCTTTTCTTACATGTTTGTAAAAAAAAAACTAACTGCAAAGCAATCAGCAAAGCATTTATTTTAAAAACATATGCTGTTGTTTAAGCAATAAGTTATTGTTTGTTTCTATTTTTGTTGTTGCTTTTTAGAAAAAAAAAAATAATAACCATTTAACGGTGTAATAAAAACAGCGTTTGTATTTGTATTTTGTATTTATATTGTATTTTCTTACGTATTGTAAATAATAAATACATAAATATGTTTCCAATGTTTAAAGGTATGAAGAGCACAACTTTATAGTAAAGAATTAAGCAAAAGCAAAAATAAAGGAAAACTGATTGCTCAAGCAACAGCAAACGTTTTCAAATTAATTGCTTTGCTGCAGAAAGAAACATATAGTCAGCTGAAGCAAATGCGTTTCTTTCTTTTTTTTGTATTTGCTTTTGCTGCACATTTTTCTACAGCAACAGATAAGCAACTACATATGCATTAAAAATAGTCAAGCATTTTTAATCACTGAAAGCGACTAAAAGAGTTTACAAAAAATTATCGAGCAACTTAGTACTGCTTTTATCTACTGTGTGCAGTCCACACAAATCATCAGGATACGTACCACGATGCGACAATCCATGACAGTTGTTAAAAACTGTTTTCGAATTTTAGTGGTGAAAATTAGACCAGTTGATGATGTTCTTGGAAAACTTTATAGTTTTTTTTATCAGATTTTTGGACTTTACTGACTTCTTCGTAATTGACAACTGAAATTTTCTTAACTCTAGAGAAGGTGCCTGCTATAGTATTTTGTTTGCCTGTCATTTAGCGTATTTACTTGTGAACTGAACGATATAATCAAAATGTCCTTCCAGCACAAATTGTAATAATTCAATGGCACTGTATGCAGATCAGACGTTATGTAAATGCCTTCTGATACAATTAATTTTTTGGAATAAAATTCGAAAGGTCGCCAAATTTCTCCTACTCAGTGTTCGAAAATAGCAGCCATAGTAACTTCTAGACCATGTACTTTTAAACGAACATATCAATGTCAATTGGATGTGCTAATTCAGAAGCTTTAGCTAAAGCTTTTTGGCATATACTTAATTTGCCTTCATACTAATAATTCAATGAAATTATTGTTTTAGTACTCTTGACAGCACCTTTAGTGAGATCGTTGATAATGGTTTAAATTTCCTAGAAATTTTCTATAGAAATTCAGCTTTCCTAAGAATCTTTAAAACTCGCTAACTTTGTGACTGTCATCCTTACTTTTATTTAAAATTTATCCCAAAACGAATCGTTTTCAAATCGATCGATTTTCATCACATACCTGATTATTCAAAATCTGGAAAATGTTTCTTAATGGAACGTTCCAAGTTAAATGAAAAGCAAAAAATTTTATTCAAACGACTGTTATCATGTTACGTCAAACAAATTATAGGGAACATTAAAAGTAAATAAGTATCAAAACTTTAAACAGATTAAGTTTCGAAATACTAAGTTTAATAGACTTCTTTAAAATGTAAGTATTGGCAACTCTTCAAAATACATTTATTATCAACTCAGTGTTTTTATATTTTCTCTTTAATATTATTATTTTTGACTGACCACTTGGTATTAATTTTATTGTCAAAATTTTTAAAGCAAGAAAGTTACGTGTTGAGTCTTTTGTAAAAATTTCGAAAAAAATCGATTATTAAAAAAAAAACATAAATTATAACACTATCTAAAATGGCCGCTCTAATAAAACAAATTTTAAAACCAAATATATATCGCTCAACAGGCTTATGGACGACACGTTCCTGCAGACTTTTTTCAGCTGATAGCAACTCACCACAGGCTTATACCAAGGAAACCCTAAAGAAGCTAGTTAACAGCAATAAAAATGTAGTATTTATGAAAGGTAATCCTGAGACGTCGGGCTTTTACGCTGCAATGACATACCTAAATAAGAGCGTCAACTTTTTGTCTTTTACAGTAATGTTAACTTATTTTATTTTATAAAACCCGCTGTATAAGAATAAAGAAGAGACAAAACCGATAGATTGCCTCGAAAATAACTTAATTGTTATTACTTTTCAACCATAACAAAACAAAACAAACCAACAAGCAATCAACTTCACTTCCTAAAGCACTGTCAAAATTGGATTTTCCAATTGCTAAGCGTTGACGCCGTGCTATTTAGAGACATGAGAAATTTTGATAGATATCTTGCGCTTTACGTTCTAATTTAGGGATAGCAGTTAGGCCTTTTAAAATCGATCATAGCTTGAACATATACAGATATTTGAAATCCAACAAAATCGACTTCTTTTACACCAAAAGTTAATTTTCCAGGTCTGATGAAAATTCCATATTTTTTGAATTTGTTGTTCCTGATTTTTTAGGTAATTCAGACATCTCTTATATAAACGAAAGCGAAACTTAATCCTCGGCATACTTCAACCATATACTTATACAGTTTTGTACCGCAACATTAAACAGAAAAAATGTAGTAGTTCATTTTTGTAAGTTATTGTAAATAATTATGTAAACAATTAAATATGTATATACTACGAGTATCTTCTCTATCTGCTATACAAAAAGCTTAAGTGGCTGATGTAACTTTAGAAGTACTTAAATTTATTGTTTGTATTTACTTTGTATTTAAAACATCTGATTTTACTTTTTGTTTTGTTTTGTTGGAGTTAAATTTAAATTTACACAACATTTAATGAGAACGCAAAATGAAAAATACAAATTATTGCGGCACCACAAAAACAAAAAAAAAAAACCAAAACGAACTTAGCCGGACAATTAAAAGTAGTGAAGTATAAAATTTCAGAAATACTTTTTAGACTTGGTAACTTTTTTTGAATTGCTTTTCGAATAGAATTTTCTTTCCGACACAACTTTACTCTGTAAGCAAATAAATCAAGTTTTGTTATAGTATTTGTTTACGGAAAATGCCGTTGTGCCAAATTCAAGTTCTTTGCCGAAGGTGATTCATAATACAAAAATAATTTAATAAAAAACTTCGTGCTATTTTTTAATTATCCCGATTACATTAATTACCGATATTGATTATTGAGGGGCAAAGCACGTCTCGATGGCCATTTCGTTACCGCTTACTAAACTCTTCAAGGAACTTCCGACAAAAATTTTAAATAAACTAAAGATTTTTGTCCAAACAATAAAGCAAATACAAAAATCAAAGTTTAAGCAAAAACAACAATAACCTACAGTAATTACATTTTTATTTCTCCACTGTATACGGCTGACTTTTTTTCGGCTCTTTTATACAGTTGGAAGAGGATGAAAAATAAAATATCAAAAAAAGAAAAACACTACAATAATTTATTTCTATGCACAGGCACTTTGCAAATTATTTAATTAAAGACACGGGAATATTTTTTAAACTATTTAATTTTCGTAATTATTACGCGTGTCAATTCCACATCCAGTACTGTCATCTAAACGAGTAATTTCATTAATTTCATTTATTTCATTTCTTATGTAGATAATGGTGCCGGTAAAAAATGAATATTTCATATTTCTCAAATGGCCAAACTTATAAAAAGTGTAATTCCATGATGATGGTGCCATTAAGAATGAATATTCCATATATCTAAAACGGCCAAACATATTAAAAGTGGAATTTCACATTGTTTTTAATAATAACTCAACTGGAATTTACACAGCGTTTACACTCAATGGGTTAAGACAAAAACATTAGTAGTATTGGTATACGTTTTATTAGATACCTCTACCAGCAAATTACAATTTTGTAAGAAATCGATTTGCAGCTCGATTCATTCAAAGAAAATTATTGGTAAAATTAAAACACTGATTTCAGCAACAAAGTATTGGGCATTTTTTCAATTAGTCATGCCTGTTATGTTGGTAAAATAAGAGATGCTTCATTTTTATGTTTTTTCTGAGCAAACTTTCCTCTTGGAAATGAAACTGTTAACCATTAAAAGTTGCATTAAAGCTCGTATGATCAGGGAAATAATATTTGTTTCATTAAGAAAAGTTTCCAACTGGCTCTATTTTTATGAATCGTTAAAAAAAAAGTTGAACGAATAAACAAAACAGCGGTTTTTTTTAAAAAAAAAAAAAAAAAAATAAAAAATAAATCTTCTAACAATGCCCTCTAAAATATGTTAGATTGTGTATGTCTGTGTTTTTTTTTGCTGCATTATTTTGCAAATAATATTTAAAAGCAGCCTGCGCAAATACTATTGAACCAGTGTTGCCAGAGAAAAGCAGGAAAAAGTTAAATTTTTTCATTAAAATTTACACTTTGAAATTTTCCTTACACTAATACGGACGGACAGACGGACAGACGGACATCACTTAATCGACTTCGCTATGCAAAAGAAGTCAGAATATATAGTGATGTGCTATAAAATAGAGCCACCTGATCCCCAATACGTTTACCCCTTATAAATCCCTACTACAAAAAAGTACGCATAAAAGAGTTGTTCCACTAGTTTTACACATTACATTTGTAATCCCATTATGTTTAAAATGGCTTCAGCGTCGTTAATCTTTATGTAATTATCAGTATAAATTTGTATGGGAAAACGGGTGTGCGAAAAAAAGAGCCAGTTTTGAAAAAAAAAAATTAAATTTTACAAATTAAATTTCTTTTTTTTTTTAATTAAAAGTGTATAAAAAGGTAATCTGACAACATTTTTATATAATAGTATTTACAACGGTCAGAGGAAAACATTGTACTTTTGAGAGCCGGGAGACAATAAAAAAAAAACTCAATAATAAAGGAAAAATTTATAGACAAATTGCCGAAATAATTGGATGCTCTAAAACATGGTGGAAAACGCCGTCAAATATGAAAGCAAGACAGAAAATAAAAGAAGACCGTCGAAAATTACACCTCTAGTGAAGTGAAAAATTTTGTATCATGTAAAAAAAGATTCTTTTGAAACCTCTTCCATTCTTTAAAAGGAGCATAATCTAGATGTTTCTATATCAACCATAAGAAAGCTTTTTATAAGAATTAATTTGAAGGCTAGAAGTAGTAGAAAGGTCCTATACCTAAGTAAAAAGCCCCTAAAGAAAAGATCGGAATTTGCCCAAATCATGTAGATTGGCCTGTAAGCAAATGAATAAATATTCTATGATCTGACGAAACGAAAGTTAATTTATTTAATTCAGACAGAAGCAACCTTCCTGTACAAAGACCTCTCAACACCGAATTCTGTTCACAATACATCACAAAAACCATTAAACATGGAGTCGGAAACATAATGGTATGGGGATGCGTTTATTTCGGTTTGAGGGTAGAATGGATGCCGCTTATTATACAAACATTCTTAATGACACTACGATGCCTTATGCCGAATTGGAAATGCCTCTTTGATAGGTGTTTTAGCAAGACAACGACCCGAAACACACACCGAAGCGGGCAAAAGACTGGTTTGAAGAACATAACGTCAAGGTTTTAAGCTGGCCGGCACAGTCCCCATACTTAAATTCTATCAAGAACTTCTGGCAAGTAGTAAAAATGTGTTTTCGAGGAATAAATATATCCAATGAAGACGAACTTTGGACTTTAATTTAGGATGCGTGAAAACCTGCTAAAAACTTGTGGACTCAATGCCAAAACAATACACAGACGTTATAAAAAAAGGGTTATTCCACGAAGTATTGAGGTAAAGAAATAATAATTTATGAGAAAAAATCCAGTCAGTAAACAAAAAACAAAATTATTTTAGGTAACTAAATTTGCTGGCTCTGTTTTTATTCACAGGCAGGACCTGGTGATTTGTAAGAATTTAATGGGTAAATTTTTATTTTATTTGAATGTCAACACTTATTTTTGTATCTTTTACTTTATGAGTAAACCGAAATATAAAAAAAGAAATAATTATATAGTTTGTTGTACATTATTTTTAGTTTGAAAAATGCTACATCAAGGTGGCTCTATTTTATAGAACATCACAATATATACTTTATGGGGTCGAAAATGGATATTGTAGAAATTACACACGGACTGACAAACACAGTGTTACGTTTTAGAACGAACGTATGGATTCTTTCGATTGCAAATACCACTGTGGCTCATTATTCTGTATTCAAACTTTATGGCTTTCTCTGGCTATACTTCTGGATCCTACCGGTCTTGTGAACCCTTGGTCTCGTATTTACTAAACATGGGTTATTAATGCAAACGCAGCCATCCGCGTTACACTACTGTGTTACTCCGGCGAGACATGAACTATTCGATGCCTTGTTTAGTAACCTTAACCATCCACAGAAATCGCCACTACTGCTGTTTATCCAAGCCAGGCATCTCCTTTAATCCAATAGCCACAACATACATCTGCCATACACTGTTGTTATGGTGTTACACTTCCCCGCGCTAACCGCTACTGCTCTTACTTTTTATCATAAATGGCTTCTTTGACAATTATTTGTTACTCTTATATTAAATTGAACGTCTCCACTAAATTGTCTGCCATGGCTTCACACAATAATTGTCTTTTGCCTCTCGGGAGGTTTGTACTGCTGTTTATTAATTTTAATTGCATTATAACAATTATTATTTTCCGTTGTACGGATGTCCGTAGGCGGTATCGAACTCACGATCTTCTGTTTTACAGCACGCACCTCCACCAACGCAACCATCGAGGTTGCTCAGCTTTTGTTAGCTAATTGTAGTATTATTCTATACACACACCATTAGTTGAATTAACTTATTTACCACGCTCATACGGATAACAACAACAGGGGTTGCCAGATCTTATATTCGTAACAATAGATATACCCTTTTTACACTTTTTGTGGTGAAGGGTATAAAAATATAGCGTATTTATTTTTTATAGCAGTTTAAACATTGTTAATTCTTAACGTTTGTTTAGTCCGTATTTTATGAACAACCCCCCTTCGCCTTTTTATTACAAATTATATCATATTTTTATGTATTCGAACTAATCTTGTAAAATAGTTGTTACCTTATGAATTAAATGAATACATGAATTAAAAACAAGTTTCGAACATTTTTTCTGCTTATGTGAGGTGAATGTTATGGCTACGGTACTGTGGGGGGTAGTTTCGAGTCATCAACCACTCCCATTTTATAATTTAATAGATTTAAAATATTTATAAAGTGTTGCCCTTAGTTTGATACCTATACTGGAACTATTTTGGCTGCCAATTTCATGCAGCTACGACCACTGTGCAGTGGTGCCTTCCACTGTGCAGTGGTGCTCATAGTAGATTTTTGACTGCTCCTATTTGTACAATATAATTGATTAATTGCATTATTTTCAAGTGGTTTTATAAATAATTTCATTCATTTATGGCAATTATTTGCATTAAACGAAGAAGAAATTCTCCAAGACATTTTATTTTTATAATAACATGCTACATAAAAATAAAGGTATACAAGGTCTTGTACGAATTTTCACCTCATATCTTTTAGCTTTAAATTTTTCATTGTTCAAAAACGAATCAATTATTTTCTGCTTTTGAAAAGCTTAACGATTTCATAGAATAACTGATATTTGCTGTCATTTGCAATAAAAACAAAAAATACAGTCTCTTACCACAGATTGATGAGTTTTACGGTGCCTTTAATCATAAGCAAATGATTATTAACACTTTTCATTTTCCATGTTTACAATTTAATATTTGAATATACTCGTACATATATTTACTGTGAAAAATCATGCATTATTAAATTTAACAATGGCAACAAAATTTCAAATATCAATTATAAATACTTATTGCCGTATTCATAGAAAATAAAATTACTTTGAAATATGTTTTATGACCAAATTTTCATACAAATTTGTCCTAGTACTTTTGAGAATAAAAAGGAAATTACACTTTGAATGTGACAAACTTGTCCGAAATGGCTGGAACGCAAAAACACCGCAATTGAACATCCTAAAATACTAATGGTGCTGACTTTTTTAAATAAATTTTGTTATAGTGAATTTAGAGGCTTAAAAAAATAAAAACAAAGCATTTGCCTAATTGCCAACAGCTGTAAAAAGTAATTGAATGTAAAAGGCATAAACCAGTCATTTTTTGAAAAATGGAAAGCCAAGTAACTATTGTATGTTCTCCTTTCCTCACTTACTGCAAATACTTTACATAAATTTAAATACCACTGTTTTAAAACTCTAAATTTTTTCCTCAATTCGTCCTCTGTGTATTGAGACACCACGTCTTCTAAATATTTATTAATAGTGTTTCTTTTTCTGCTTAGGAAGCAGCAAGAACTTCAACAAAAATTTCTCCCCATGAGAATCTTCAGCAATTCAGTCCAAGATGTAGTCTTTATCAGACTCACTTTAAGTGTCCATGACTTTTTCAACTTTTTCTGCGTGTTATTTATACTGACACACACTACTGTACTTATTATTGGTTCTGAAAAATACTTCAATATATTTTTAATTTTAAAGACCATTTAAACAAAATTCGACGTTTTATTCTACTCTTTTAATAGCCTCTTACAAAATAGTTAAACCATTTTTTTAATTATAAATCGGAGTTGGTTCTTTAAAAATCGCTTAAGTAACATCACTGAAATACACTTAATTCATATTTTTATTATGTAGCTGCTGCCTTCAAAAGAATTATGTAGCTACGTACAAGGCGACAAGTGCTGCTAGCGTCATTTGCTGTCGTGGTTCGTGGATCTTGCGGCGAATGTGTTTACAGCATCATGTGTTCGTGTATACTGCTGCGGCGAAGGGAATGTAAGCAAAAATTAAAATGTGGTTTGTTGTTGGTAATTTTGGTTAAAGCCTAACATTTTTGTATTGGCTTCTAAAACAACTCTCATACTGTTTTTGAAGTTTCTATACTTAAATGGAATGTTTTTGGCTTTTCTGAAAATTTAGATAAAGGTTTTCTGATGAGCTGGCTTAAGCAACCAAATAAATTGCATTTTATTTGAAAATGTTATGGGATATTAGCATAATATAATTAAAAATAAAAATAATAAATTAATAAATAAAAATATTATGATTTAATTTTTATTAAATTATTATTAGAACAGTGAATATTATAAATGAAAATATTATGCTAACTTTAAGTGTACTTTTGGGTTAAAGTTTAAGTTTTGATTTTATTCTTTTCAGTGACTTGTATCTATAATAAAGTGTTTTTTTATATTAAATGCCAAGTGACAAAACAGTAGCGGAATTCACAGAATTTACATTAAATTAAGAACCCTTTTACTACGGTTGTAAACATCTGAGTGGGAGCGACCAATTTTTCTGCATTCTACAGAAACAAAATATCAAAGAACTGTTTGGCGCGAAATAGGCTTATTGCTTCACACTGGCAATTAAATGTAGTTACAACATCTAAATTAAAAAATAAAATTATATGAAAAAAATGTATGCATTTTGTTGTTGTTTTGTTTGAACTTATCAAGATTTATTTAAGCTACAAGGTGTACAAAGCCCTTCGATAGCGAACCCTGAATTCCACTAGTGTAACAAACAAATTGAAATTAATATGTATTTGTAACAGTGCCAAATCATGTGTAAACATCGACGTATGATTAATATTTAATATTACTCATTCGTCCATTAGAAATCAGCAGTAACTTTTAACTATAGAAAGAAATATTTTATTTTGATTTTTTGCTTTCAGTTTTCTTAGTGTACAAATTTTTAATTTTTTTTTGTGATTTATTAGAACGGACGTAGCAACCTAGAAATTTCTTTGGAAAACGTCTGCTCACTTTTGTAAATAATTTTTCTTTCCTAAATTTTTTAAAAATTAAAATAAAAATTAACTTAAGGCGAAATAAATTTAATTAATTTGTTATAATTTCAAACAATTCAGCTAACAATTTTTATAATTTCTTTTTTATTTAGTAATCTAGTTTAATTTTTGAAGAAAAAACTTTTCGTTTCTATTCAAAATCGACTTTTAACTTATAACCATTCGACCTGTTTTCTTGTGTTAGTCAGAAACTTTTCATTCGAAAAAATTATCGGGTCTCATAATGCCGCAGTACAAAACGTTTAAAAACGCTGTCGACAAGTGTTAGTAACGCAGTAAAAAGCAATCAGGGCATCAGTTTTAAAGTTGATACTTTGTTTCGCAACATTGCATACGTTGCATGATATTAATACGGTAACAAAACTGTATATAAACTTTGTATTCGATACATTTTGAAAGTCAGCCATACTGTTGTGTTTATATTCCCCACATGGCACAATAACTTAAATGAATGAAATTTTTTTAATATCAATGGAGAATTTTCAAAATGTGACTTTTAATTATAGTTGTTGCCCACAAATGTTACAAAAACTTGTGTCTGTTAACCTTTTCAGTTTTTTGTTAATTAAACATTATTTAAATGTTGTTGTATTGAGAGTTTTTTATTTAGCAATATGTGCTGAATTGGTTAAATTTGGTGTGTTTTTTCTAGTGAGGTGAGCTTGTATGTACTGGCATGACTATCATTCCGTCGTTGTTTAATCACCTATTGTTTTATTATTTTATAAATGCAACCAAAAATTGTTAAAAGTATTCAAAGTTTAACTATTTAAATGATAATTTAAGTCTTATTTTAAATAAAACACATAGGCCTGTTCCGCAAATCACGTGATTTCAAATCACAAATCTTGACATATTTCTTATAAAGAACTAACAAATAATATTGGATTTTGAAGGTTGTTTACAACAACTGTTAAAAAAGTTTACCTGACCGCTTTCATTCTCTTAATTGGGAAATGCAACTAAATTAATTCAAAACATTACTATTAAAACCGGAAAAAAATAATAATTTTGACATATGTATGTGTTCACACATATGTATGTAAATAATAAAAATAAAATTTATACACATAAATTTAAACAATATTTTAGTTAAAAAAAAAAAATGATTTATTGAAGGGAGCAAAAAATCCGCCGGTTTTGTCACACATATTAAAGCTTTTCAAAACTAAGCGAACTCCCATACTGAGAAAAAAAGTATTCCGGGAAAATATATTGCTCAGCATTTGACAAGGTTTAAAATCGTACGTATCGTGCAATTCATATTAATTTCTTTATTTTTATAATGCATTTTTGAATCATTGACGCTGCTGGTGTTTAATATACCTTTGAAAATTCATTGAGCATACTTAAAAAAAAAACAATTGTACAACTGTTGTACTTTAAAAAACAGTTTAATTTACTCGTGCCACCCACATCATAATCATCATCTGTTCTTGAAAGCATTTGCCACACATTGTGAACAAAACAAGGATGATTATTAACAGACAAAGGAACAAGCTGAGCGTCTTCAAACCTATAAAGCGGTGCCACCACACACTGTTTAACATTGTCATAGCTGTAGTTATTTACCACAGTGATTGGAACAATCGTTACGTTTAGATGCTTATTTAATGTGCTGTTTCTGTATTAAAAGCGAACAACTCGTCTGAAAGATTTGTATAGAAATAACAAAAAAAATTTTAGCTTTTTGTACAAACTTTTAAGACAAGTTGATCGCTTGTTTTACAGGAATAGCACATTATTACAAAATGTTATTGTTTATTTGCAAAATATTTTTTCCATTGTAGCTTTATTTTAAGATTGCAATTAACGAATGAATTAATTACTTCGGCTTATGTTTATGTTTATTTTTATTTTTAAATTTTTATTAAAAAGTAAAATTTAATTCAAACTATCGTGGACGTTTTTTTTTAAAGAAAACAAGAAAATTTGTATAATATCCGCTATCAGCAGTTCTAACTATCTACCTTAGGTTGTATACATTGTAAACATCATCTATTTAACCAACCAGTTTTGTAATTAATTGTAATCAAACAATACTAATTTAATTAGACGAAGTCTACATTAAACACAAAGCTTTCTTTCGTTGTTCTTTTTATAAAATGTATAATACATTTGCTCTCACTTTCTGCTATTTTTCGGTTAAAGACCTAAAAATATTAATAATTTACATTTGAGTTTTTTATGAAAAATAAAGTCCTGAATTATGTAACAAAACAATGATGATTTAATCTTGGCAACAAAGGCTGTCGCGTAATCCATTTTTCAACTACTTTCACTAAATTAACATTGAAACAAAGGCAACATCTGAGATATTTTTCAAAACACTGATAGAAATTTTGTAGTTGAAATTTTGGAAATTAATAATATTTAATTTAATTAAAACACAGAAAAGGAATTGTTAAGTCTATGGTGAAGTCTTAAGTAATACACATTTCTTAAATTAAAGGATTTTGGTATATAGTGGAGTAACAAACGTAATTCAAGTTGTACATAGGTGCTAGTGGAATGAGTATGGCCTGAAGGAACATGTTGTAAATTGTTTCAAGAGCCCTAAATTAGTAAGCTTAAGACAAACAAAAAAATTAAAAATAATAACACAAATTGACATTTGCAAAATAAATTAAAAACCTTAATAACTGTGTTTAAAAAAAATCCCCCAAAAAAATTTAATTTGTGAAGGATTGTAAATCGACTTGATCTATACTTAAAAGATTGCGAATTATCAAATCAGTCTTTTAAAACTTGTCAATTTTGTCTGAGGAAGGCCTTAGTGTTTCGCTATCTCTAAAAGGTGTTCTTGGAAAAACGAAAAAACAAAAAAATGAAATCCGAAGTGTTACATCAGGCAGTTTTCACTATTTACAAATAGAGAATGAACTTAAAAAAAGCCAAAAATGTTTTCGGAAAACCAAATTGTATAGAAAATTATTTTAAAGGTTCAAATACTGGAAAAGAAAGTGAAAAATTTCAAGAAGAAATAAAAACAATATTAAACAAATAAAAATATTATCACACACGTTTTAAAATTTGTATTTTATTGTAATTCTTTCCTTTTTTAAGCTTATATTAAAATGAATGAAAGTCAAAACGAAAAAGAATGTCGGTTACATAAAACACTGCACATATTTCTATATATTTTCATTTCTTTTTATAAACTTTGAATTGATGAACCAAAAATTGCTTGTTAACAAATGAATTCAACAATTTAACGGGTTTTTCATATACTTGTAAACCTGACGAATCAATTAAAGTTGTAACTCGTGTCTTTCAGTTGATACAATGTCCATGTTTACAATCAACAGTTAGCAACATTGCAATGTTCTAATACAGATTTGTGTTGATTCCCTCAACATTATTTTATTATTTATATAATTCTTTTTTTAAACATAGTTTAACAAAAGGTTATATAAGTGATCATGGTGTCTAAAACCACATAGTTCGGAGAACTTTGAAATCACTCTTATTATGATTCAGTCATACCAACTCTAACATTAGTTATTCCATAGGGCGACTATGGAACAATGAATGTGTGCTGAGTATCTCTCTTGGTTATACCGCCAGCAAAATCTCGTACCCAGAGGGGCTCTACATTCTCCTCGGCCCTGATCTTGCTAACACATAGTTCAGAAGTAACGATTTTAAAGTTCCTGTTAAACACAGTATTTAGAACTATATTTATTATACTCGTAAGATTCCTTTTGCACACTATAATATTGCGTCTAGAAGGGCTTATTAATGAGGCGGTAGATCTTAGAAAATAAAGCTTTTCAACTGTCGAGACTTCGGTCAACACACCCAGGTGGTTATTACTGGGCTTAAGTTACTGTCGTTATAGCTTAATAAAATTGTATCTATAAAAAAAAATTCAAGACAAAATTTCCTGAGATGAATGAACACATCGTATAAAAAGATTCTTACTGATCCTTAATTGGATAAATATTATAGATAGAATTTTTAGAAAGAAAAAAAAAAGGTTTTCTTAAGAACTATACATTTTAGAAATTAAGTGTTCTAAATATTGCCGTTTGATCTTTCCTTTGTGATATTGTTTTAAAGGAACTGTAATTTTTTTTTTTTTATTAAAAAAGGTAACAAAATATTAATTGGATGCATCACTTTTTTCGGCAGTTGCAGTTTTTCAGACACCCTATATTTATGTAATATTTACAAATAGAATAAAACATATCTAAAAATGGTCCCGTAGATATTTTCTGAGCATATTTGCTACACAATTCTTCAAATAATTTTAAATGACAGGTTTTCTTGAAATATGAACAAGGCGAAAACGAGAATAAGTTTTTCCCATTTTTAAATTATGTAACAAACATATGTTCAAAACGTAAAAAAAAATAAAAAGACTCTCTAAATTGATTTTACTGCAGCAATCTTAGTGCAAAATAGAGTTACTTTTTTGCATGTATTGCTGCTCCTTAAATAATAACAATATTTTGCTTTGTCAAACAGGTATGCATAACTAAAACAATCAAGTAGTTTGAACCTTTTTTTTTATTTCTGGGTATAAATTAAACCACAATTATGTTATGCAGCCACTTAAGTTTTTGCTTTGTTTTAAAAATAAGTGGGGATGTAATGGAGCATCTTGCCAAAACGCCTAGAAGCAAACAATGTCGACAAATGACACAACTATTATTACTAACGAGCTTCTGTGGATCCTCTCCTACTTAGAAGTGGAATTTCTGAGCATTACTCGTTTATTCCATCCGATCTTTTTCCTCAGAAATAATCAGATCTATAGTGAACTACATAAGAAAGCGAGTTTTTGAAATAAAGTCTTGTGTTCTTAAAACGAAAAATGGAAAAAAACTGTATTGACTATCAGTGAATTTTTTTTACAATGATTGGTGGTAAAGTCTTAAATGTAATAACAGATACTTTAGTTAACTTTGGAGCGTGCGATTTGCAAAAAATCACAACAAGACTTTCAAAGTTTTGATGGTTCATGTGATGAGCAAAATTATGATTCTCCGCTACATTAGACGCATGGACTTAATTTTTAAATTAGCGTATACAATTTCGAGAGAAGGAGAACATTTTGTTAACAGTGCGACACAATAAAAAAACCTATTTGCTTAAAAAAAATAAATTAGAAAAATAAATTTCTTAAGAAGCCTGGACTGGCTGAAGGATGCCCAAAATAAGGGTTTGGAAATATTAACGATGGTAAAATGCCCAAAGCATTTTTTGAAAATCCTGAATTACTGAGGTCGATAATCATATTATAAAAAACTAAGTAGTTACTCTAAATATTATAAATTCTGGAGAAATGGTAAAGAGCACAAAGTTTGATGATTATGCATCAAAAACTGTCAAAAATTTAGCTCAATTGAAACCTGAAAAGAAACTTACTACTACGTAAATACTCGTATTAATAAATATAAAATATCAATTTTAAGCTTTTCAATTGGAGAGTTATCAGAAGAAGCCCAGAAATGCAAAAACAAAGACTACAAACAATTTAGATACACAAATACTTGCAAGATTTCACGGATTAGACAGAATTAGAACCTTTTCAATATGTTGGCGGCCTCTTCAGACCCACTAATTTCTTCACAAACACATGTAAGATCTCGGAAGAATTTGGAAAACATAATAATAGCTCCGATATGTAAAGCCTATTAAATATTGCATCCAATGTTAAATGACTATTTTAAAAAAGCATCTTCGCAACTTCATAAATTAATATTTTTGCAACGAATAAACCACTGTGCATGTAGGTTACTTATTTTCAAGCGGAAGGAAAGTAATACCTTTACTTTATAAATTTTTTAAGTATCTTTATTACGAGTACTTTAGAAATTACGATGTTTGTAGCGAAAACGGTGGAAAGCGGACAATGTGCACAGTGCCGCGGTTAACCTTTGACCCTGAAAATCATATATAGTAAAGCTTTAGGAGTCTTCTTTTAAATGATTTTAAAAATTTTCAAATAGCTTTATTATTTTAAAACATATGATTTTTGCAACAAAAAAGAAATCGAAAGGCCCCACTGTACGGCGTGTTTCATGGACATTGATGTTGATGAAGTAGGCTAGTTGCTGGTGGTTTTATATTTTGTATGCATCACCTGAAAACGAATACTTAATTTTTGGGGAAAATGTATGTAAGTGTTTTGGTGTTTGGTGTTTTATGCCGGTAGTCGATTGAATAGCCCACATGTTGACTCAAAAATGTCATAATTTTGTTCTGCCTAAAATCAAAAGAATTAAAATCCCAAACTTACACAGCCACATAATTAGGCTTCCATACGATGTGCAACTAATTTTATTGCATTAAAAGGGAGCACACCACACGGCCAGCTAATTTGCAAATTTTAAAGAGTGTTAGGTCAACGTATAAATATTATTTATTATATTTATTTTTTATTTACTTAATTTTGCTTTATTCTGTTAATTAAAGTTCATAACATTTTTCTTCTTTTGTACCACTGTATTTTTATCATATTTTATTACAAAGTGGCTCACTGTTCACATTCTTTTTATGTATCCCGTTAGTTTTTATACTTGTTTGTTACTTAAATTCTTTTAAGTAGTATGTTTTGTTGTTGTTAAAAAGAATGCATTTACTTGAATTGTAAACTAATATGTATACATAATAATATTGTTTTGGTAATTTAAATATAAATCATAAAAGAAGTTGAATAAGTACATTGGAAGTGACAACAAAATAATAACAACAAAAACAGTGGCCCTTTGTTAAAGAATGTACATTGGTAATGTTATTTTAAGCAAAAAAGAATATTTTTTGAAATAATAAAACAGTGTTAATCTTGAAGTGAAACAAATCGGGTGTTTTTTATTTTATACGGTCGCAATTTCTATAGAAACAAGTAAGTTTTTGTAGTGCCTCAGAATTTAAGTTTAGTAGCGTATAGATAACAACTTAAAATTACCAAGTTGCTCTATATTGCTGCCGGTAAGGAAAACGCTCCTTATCGTACATTTTGGCGCCAAACGTGGGGCACGATTCTAGTTGTTTTTATAATTTTTCGTTGTGCGGTCCGTAATAATAAAATACAAAATAACAAGTGGACAAATAAACTTTAAATATTCGTGTGGACAAATAAACTTTAAATACTCGTGGTAAAAAAAAGGAACAAATTTAGTTCGACAAGACTAAATAAAATAAAAAAAAAAAATAAAAAAAACAATAAGTGACTCAATTGTGAAACAATATTTTTTTGTTCGGGAAACAAAATTAAAAATTAAATTAAGACAGTTTTGTGCGCTCTTGTGGTACAACAAAAATATAAAATACATTTTATTGGTTCGATTAAACCCCTAAATGTCTTTGGAGGAAGTTAAGCAACAACGGGCTAATACAAAGAAGAGTATTAGCCGCATAAAAAATCAAATAGAGGCCAATGGTAGGGGTGAAGGACGAACGCTGTCTCCTGCTGAACTTAAATGTCGCTTGGGAATTTTGGAGTCCTACTTTAAGCAGATTTTAACGTTTCAAACCCAGATAGAGAAATATGATCCAGAAGACGGTGGTCGGCCCGAAATTGAGGATTTGTACATAGCAGCTAAATTGAGATTTCAGGCACAGCTTGGTGAAGATGTTCAAAATACAACAATGTCAGACTCCACAATTTGTTTCCCTGTTTCCAACCATAAATTGCCCCAGCTTAAATTGCCCACATTTAGTGGTAAGTACAGTGAGTACAAAAATTTTATAACGTCGTTCAGCCAAGTTATTGATCGTGAGTTTGGTTTGTCAAATATTGAAAAATTTAACCATTTGCTAAATTGCCTTCATGGCCAAGCTCTCGAAACGGTCAAAGCGTTCCAAATTACAAATGAGAATTACCCAAAGGCCCTGGAACGACTTAAGACGCGTTATGATAATAGTTCACTAATTTTTATGGAAAATATCACAACTCTTTTCGAACTTCCTGCCATGTCCAAATATAATTGCGCTCAATTACGTAGTCTTGTTGATAACGTTTCCGCTTTGTATAGTTCCCTGCAATCTTTGGGCTCACCAAATGACATCGCTAACTCTATGCTTATCTACATTGTAATGGAGAAGGTGGATGAGGATACTCGTAAAAAATGGAAAGATTCCTTGGATTTCACTAAGCTACCCTCATGGGACGATTGCTCTAAGGTCCTGGAAAGGCGTTGTCAATATTTGGAGTCGATTGATAGCAGCCACACCCATTCAGAAGCCCGTAAGAATGATGTTCAAGCTGATAAGCCTAAGTCTAAAAATTCTAAACCTGGATACACTTTTTCGGTCTCAAAACACTTTTGTCCACTTTGCTCAAAACCCGATCATACCATTAATCGTTGTTCTCGCTTTAAGGATATGGATGTAGTTTCTCGGTTCGAAAATATTAAACGACTTGGTCTTTGTATAAATTGCTTGTCGAAAGGGCATCAAGTTAATAGCTGTTCATCCTCCTTTAAATGCAAAATTTGTTCTCGGTCTCATCATAGTTTACTTCATCGCCCCCAGCCGCCAGGGCCCTCGTCTCCTGCCGCTGAACCAACCCCTAGTACTTCTCGCTCTGCCGTGAACGAAATTTCTGCCTCGGTCCACAGCCATATGGAAAAATCCTCACCTGAACAGGTATTGCTTGCTACTGCCATGGTTTTAGTTCGCGATTCTACTGGTCGTTATCAATTGGGACGCGCTTTGTTGGATTCTTGCTCCCAATTGAATTTCATTACTGATGAATTTTCTCAAAAGTTGCATCTGCCTCGTACCAAACAAACTACTGAAGTCGCTGGTATAGGAAACAGTTTCACTAAAACCAAATACAAGTCGTCCACAAATGTAAAATCTCGTTGCACTGAATTTGACGTCTCGCTCTCGTTTTGCATTACTCCTCACATTTCGTACCAACCCGATCCCGAACTTGATATCTCATCCTGGAATTTGCCACCGAACACCCAGCTCGCAGATGAAGAGTTCTTTAAATCCAAACGGAATGATTTGCTCATTGGTACAGAAACCTTTTTTGATATATTGTCGGTAGGTCAAATTAAACTTGGTCCTAATTTACCCAGATTGCAGAAAACAGTGTTTGGATGGATTGTTGCTGGAAGATACAACTCGAATCAAACTAAGACGTTTGGCTCCTGTATGCTGTCACTAGAAGAAGAAATTGATGTTAAACTTCAGCGTTTGTGGGAAATTGAAGAAGTTGATAATGGCTCAAATGTTCTAACACAAGAACAATCCGAGTGTGAAACGTTTTTCGATGATACCGTGTACCGTGAATCCACTGGTAGGATTGTTGTTAAGCTACCCTTTAAAGATGCTCCCGACTCTTTAGGTTTATCGAAAAATATGGCTCTTAAGAGATTTGCTTCTCAAGAAAGAAGATTTGCTCGCGACAACGATTTAAAGAAGCAATACGTGGCCTTCATGGAAGAGTATGAAAAATGTGGTCACATGAGTTTAGTTCGCAACCCACGGTTACATGAGCCCCATTATTTCATCCCTCACCATTGTGTCTTCAAGCTCAATAGCACTTCAACAAAGTTAAGAGCGGTATTTGACGCTTCATGTGCAACATCGACCCATAAATCGCTTAATGATATTTTAATGATTGGCCCAACAATACAGGATGAGTTGTACAACATACTGCTTCGTTTTCGTCTCTATCGTTTCGCAATCACGGCTGATATTGTTAAAATGTATCGTCAGGTGCTTATTGCTCCATGTGACAGAAAGTTTCAATATATTTTGTGGAGAAATTCTGAAGAAGAGGAAGTTCAAGTATACCAGCTCAATACTGTTACTTATGGAATGTCAGCTGCGCCTTATCTCGCCATAAAAAGTCTTCATTACCTCGCAGATCAATATTCAGAAGAATTTGATCTTGGCTCTAGAACTATCAAATCATCGTTTTATGTAGATGATTTTTTGGGTGGCGCAGATACTTTGAAAGAACTAACTCAGATGAAAAATGAAGTTACTGAAGTGTTATCTCGAGGCTGTTTTCAGCTTGATAAGTGGCACTCAAACCACCAAAATTTTCGAAATGACTCAACTGTTAAAGATTTAAATATTGATGAATCATCCATAACAAATGCTCTTGGTATCACTTGGGATCAAAATAAAGATATTTTTCTCTTTTCGTTTTCACCTAAGTCTCAATTGAATGACAAAATCACAAAACGATCAATTCTTTCGCTTTCATCATCGCTCTTTGATCCGCTTGGACTCTTGGCTCCGCTCATTATCAAAGCAAAAATAATTATGCAGGAATTGTGGATTTTAAAAATTGGTTGGGATGAGTCTATTCCTCAAGAAATACATACAGCCTGGCAAAACTTTGCCTCAGATCTTCAACTGTTGTCTTCACTTAAAATTCCTCGCTATTGCCTTGCTGCCTCTGCTCAATCTATTCAACTTCATGGTTTTTGCGACTCATCAATTCGCGCTTATGGTTGTTGTTTTTACCTTCGTGTCACCGATTCTTTTCGAAATATTTCTGTTCACCTTCTCACCGCAAAATCTAGAGTTGCTCCTACAAGACGAAAATCTTTGCCCAAATTAGAATTGTGTGGAGCTCAACTTCTTGCGAAGCTATATTCAAAAATTAGAAGACTTTTCGTTTCCAAAACTCCCGTGGTAATTCTCTGGACAGATTCGCAAATTGTTCTTCATTGGCTCAAGCAGCACTCATCAACTTTATCCGTTTTTGTTGGCAACAGAGTATCTGAAATTCAAGATCTAACGAATGGATGTATTTGGCGACATGTACCGACGCATTGTAATCCAGCAGATATCGTTTCTCGCGGCTCAACAGTACAAGAACTTGCTTCATCTATCTGGTTCATTGGCCCTTCGTTTCTCTCTTCGAATTCGTCCCAATGGCCAGCTAATAAGTTAACTGAAGTTTCAAAAGAAGCTCAAAACGAAATAAATAAGGAGAAACGTAAAACAGCACTGTGTCTAGAGGTTAAATCTAATTACATCTTAAAGTCAATTGAAAAATACAGTTCATATTTGAAAATTATTCGTGTTGTTGCGTGGATGCTTCGTTTTTCACAAAAATATAAAACTAATCTTTTAAATACTGACTCTTTACAACCCCAAGAACTCCAAGATGCCCTACTTCGCATAGTTTTCAACATACAGCAGCTCTATTTTAAAGATGACATAACACGAGCCGTAAAGAAAAAAGATCCGCAAGGTGCTCTCAAGTGTCTCAACCCCTTTGTAGATGTTTCAAGTGGCTTTAATTTGCTCAAAGTCGGCGGTCGATTAGAGTATGCTGCAATTTCTGAAGGTCAGAAACACCCTATAATACTGCCTGCCAAAAATCATTTCGTCAATTGCTATATACGTCATATCCATATTAGTAACTATCATGCTGGACCAAAGGCTCTTATGTCGCTTATTCGTCAACAATTTTGGATCATCAATTCCCGAAACCTTTGTCGTAAAATTGTCAACTCATGCGTCCAATGCATTCGTTATAGGCCAAAATTGCTTCAACAAATGATGGGAAACTTACCAGTAGAACGGCTCAACCCTGGTAGACCATTCGCCCGATGTGCCGTAGATTTTTGTGGTCCAGTCAACACATATTATCGTATACGAGGGAAGATTCCATATAAAACCTACATTGCTGTTTTTGTTTGTCTTGCAACCAAGGCAGTACACATTGAAGTGGTTTCAGATCTGTCAACAGATGCCTTTATTGTTGCTCTCAAAAGGCTAGTTGGTCGAAGAGGTCTGCCCACAGATATTTTCTGCGACAACGCAACAAATTTTGTCGGCGCAAACTCGAAGTTGGCAGAATTAAAATCGTTTTTATTTAATCGTATCAACGCAAATGCCATTATGAACTTTTGTTGTAATGAATTTATTAATTTTCGTTTTATTCCCCCCAGAGCTCCTCATTTTGGTGGATTGTGGGAAGCAGCTGTTAAATCGGCAAAGAGTCATCTCTCGAAAACACTGGCCAACACACGGCTCACTTACGAAGAGCTTGCAACAGCAAAGGTTGACATTGAAGCTATCCTGAACTCGAGGCCCATTTCACCGTTATCATCCGATCCAAGTGACTTTGAGGCTCTCACACCTGGCCATTTCCTCATTGGGTCAGCTCTCCGTGCATTGCCAGAACGAGATGTTTCATCAAAGCCAATCAACCATTTAGAGCATTGGGCTCGAATAAGTGCCATCAAGCAACGATTTTGGAAGAAGTGGTCCCATGACTATATAAATGAGCTCCAGACTAGAAATAAGTGGACAGTCTCCAATAAAAACATCACTACTGGTGCGCTGGTTCTCATTTATGAAGATAACTTACCTCCACAAAAATGGCTCTTAGGCAAGATCATCAACGTGGTATATGGCAGAGATGAACGTGTAAGAGTGGTAGATATCAAAACAGCTAAAGGAGTTATACGTCGCCCTATCCACAGACTGGCTCTATTAATTTCATCTTGAAAGTGTCCTTTCAATGGGGCCGGCATGTTAGGTCAACGTATAAATATTATTTATTATATTTATTTTTTATTTACTTAATTTTGCTTTATTCTGTTAATTAAAGTTCATAACATTTTTCTTCTTTTGTACCACTGTATTTTTATCATATTTTATTACAAAGTGGCTCACTGTTCACATTCTTTTTATGTATCCCGTTAGTTTTTATACTTGTTTGTTACTTAAATTCTTTTAAGTAGTATGTTTTGTTGTTGTTAAAAAGAATGCATTTACTTGAATTGTAAACTAATATGTATACATAATAATATTGTTTTGGTAATTTAAATATAAATCATAAAAGAAGTTGAATAAGTACATTGGAAGTGACAACAAAATAATAACAACAAAAACAGTGGCCCTTTGTTAAAGAATGTACATTGGTAATGTTATTTTAAGCAAAAAAGAATATTTTTTGAAATAATAAAACAGTGTTAATCTTGAAGTGAAACAAATCGGGTGTTTTTTATTTTATACGGTCGCAATTTCTATAGAAACAAGTAAGTTTTTGTAGTGCCTCAGAATTTAAGTTTAGTAGCGTATAGATAACAACTTAAAATTACCAAGTTGCTCTATATTGCTGCCGGTAAGGAAAACGCTCCTTATCGTACAAAGAGTTTGTACGACACAAAAACATGATGAGTTTTACACAAACAAAACGGCATCTCAGTTAAACTATTTACGTGACAATAAGAACTACACGTATGCATAAGTTTCGAATGTTAATAAAAGTTGTTAAACATTTTGTGGCTTTAATTTACCCCTTTAATATATAATTTTAAATGATTAACAAGTAGAGTGCTACATTCGGCTATGCCGAAGTAACTTCAATCAAAAATGCGAATATTGGCACAACAGAGAATTAAAAAAAAATTAAGTACTATATAATTTTAAATAAAAATCTCCTCGGCTATTAATGGGCCAAGCATTTTTAAAAAAGATCTCTTTAAATGCTTTTAATCGATACCCATATTGATATCTTCAAAATATGGTGCACAATCTTACTTTTCTATAAAAAGTTCAGAGGCCCATAACTCGGAAAATATAAAATGATATACAAAAATTACAGGCAGGCGTGGTGTTTTGACTGCTGCCTCGAAAGACATTGACCGATCTTGCTGATTTTTAATAGCATCTCTTTCGACACTATGTCTAGCTAATCTAGTGTCTTGACAAAGTAGATTTTATAAATTATAATTAGCACTCTGTTTGTTATTCAAAAATGCTTAATTTATGCTAATCGATTTTCTAATAGCCACCCAATAAACTACAAATGAAATCTTTTACTTTTCATCATTGAGTTCGAAATTGATTTAAGGTAAAATTTTTTTAAAACAATTGCTTAAACGTAGAACTTCTAAGTGACAAAACAAGGTTTCTCTCTGCAATAAGGGTGTCATTTAAAATATGTTAGCGACAACGACTTCTTGGATGTTCGATTGGTTGTGTAAAAAAAAAAGTTCCAAAGAAAATTACTAAGAAGTTTAAAGTGCATTACCAACTGATCGTTGGATTGCGATGCTAATAGGACAAATTCCGGGCATCGGAATGGTTAGGCAGAGGGACTAGCATGCCTTTGAGGGGATTCTTTGGACCTCCTTTCACCCTCACACCTTCGGGGACCACAATGGGATCATTAGATACAAAGTAAATCGGAAGCCTGAAAAAATATATTCCCTGACTGTTGTAAGAGAACTACACCTAGACTTGCTATCCTGATGAATTCTAGGATAGGCTGTAAATCTTGATAAAGATTTGTTGTCGGATTCTGTTTGAGTCCGCAAAATGGTTTGGACCTTAATTTATAAATTTAAAAAATTTCATTTAGTTTATTCGTGCTTGATTCCTTTAAATATAAATATTTCATGATATTCTCATGAAATATTTATTATTTTAAACTAAACTAAATTAACCGACTTCAAAAAAAGAAGGAGGTTTTACAATTCTGCTGAATGTTGCTTTTTTTATATTTGTGCCCGCAGAACTCAGTCATTTCTCATCCGATTTTGAAAATTTTTCGTAATATGATAGATTAATCTTACAGATTTTAAAAACAGCTCATAATCTTAAAAATTAAAGGGTGTCCCCATATAACATACACATTTTTTACGTGTATTATGAACTCTGAAGGGCGATTCTGTAAAATTTAAAATGACTGCGTATTACTACAGCTCCCAAAAACAAAAAATTATACAAAAATAAATCTAAAAATTAAAGGGTGGACCCATAATTGATGTAAATTTACTTATATGGGCCTATCTTTTAAACCGTTATGGACAAACGCTTGCTAATTGGACAGAATGTCGATTGCTATGGCCGTTATAGTAACAAGTATTAATATTACAAATTATAAATTAAAGGGTGTGCCAATAGTTCATTAAATTTGATGTATATGGCCATACTTTTAAACAGTTGGAGATAGACGCTTGAAATTTACAACGAACCTGTATAGCTAAGTCCGCTATAACAACAAGTATAAAATTAAGATTTGGAAGTTAAAGGGTGTTCCAATAGTTGATGTAATTTTGTGTATGTGATCAAACTTTCGAACCGTTATAGTTGATGAAGATTTCCTTATATGAGCCGTTATAGATAAACGCTTGTAAATTTGACGCAATGTCGATTGCTATGGCCGTTATAGTGACAAGTATTAATATTACAAATTATAAATTAAAGGGTGCGCCAATAATTCATTAAATTTATGTATATGGCCATACTTTTAAACAGTTGGTATCTCCAACGCTTGAAATTTACAACCAACCTATATAGCTACGTCCGCTATAACAACAAGTATAAAATTTAGATTTGATATTTAAAGGGTGTTCCCATAGTTAATGTAATTTTGTGTATGTGACCAAACTTTCGAACCGTTATAGACAGAACGCTGAAAATTAAAAGAGACCTGTATTGCTAAATCCGCTATATCAACGAGTTTATAATTTGAATTTAGAAGTTAAAGGGTGTTCCATAATTGATGAAGATTTACTTATATAAGCCTATCTCATGAACCGTTATAGATAAACGCTTGTAAATTTGACGCAATGTCGATTGCTATGTCCGATGCTGATAATATTTAAAATTATAAATTAAAAGGTGCACCAATAGTTAATTTAACTTGATATATGGCCATTCTTTTAAACAGTTGTAGACTGACGATTGAAATTTACAAAGAACCTTTATTACTAACTCCTTTATAACACAAGTATAAAATTTGGATTTGGAAATAAACGGGTGTCCCAAAGTTGATACAATATGGTGTATGTTGCCGGACTTTTAAACCGTTATAGACAGACAGCTGAAATTTACAAGGGGCATATTTTGCTAAGTCCGCTATAACAAGAATTTAGAAAGTAAAGGGTGTTCCCAAAATTAATGTAAAATGTTCTCTATGGCCGTATTTTTTGAACCGTTGTATACAAACGCCTTAATTTTAGACAGAATGTCTACTACTTTATTTGGTATAATAAGAAGTATAAAAATGTTATATTACAAATTAATAGTTGATATAATCTGATGTATATGGGCAAACTGTTCAATCGTTACAGACAGACGGTTAAATTTACACAGAACCTGATGGCTAAATCTACTGCAATAGCAAGTATATGATTTGAATTTGGAAATTAAAGAGTGACCCTTTAGTTGCTGCAATTTGATGTATATTGCCAAACTAGTGAACAGTTGAAAAAGTATAAAGTTTGGAGATATAAGTGTGTCCGAATAGTTAATATAACCTAATTTATCTGGCCATACACTTGAGCTGTTATAGGCGTACATATGAAATCTGTTTTGAAGTCGGTTTTTTTTCGCAAGTATTATTTTATATTTATGAAACCTATATAAATATGAAACGAATTTTATACTGATAAAAGTATGTTCAATTACATCTGAACAATTGGTTTTTTAAATGCAAACAATTAAATATTCTAATGGTTTTATAACTAAGCTTAAATTAAAGTTATTTATTTGATTGATAGTTGCATTTATAAAAGGAATATTTTAGCTTCTAATTGCCGTAATAATTAAAATGGATATTTAATAAATCGTTACTAATTAAATATTTGAAATGCAAATTATAAAACTGTTGAAGCGAATATCAATTTTAGGCAGATAATAATTTTTTTCGCCCTTTTGTCAGTTTGTGAAATGATGTGTTTGTGTCTGTAAATTTCATATTTAAAAAAAACACAATTCATTTTAGGTGCGGTCAGATTAGTCAAATGTTTTATCGAAAAAGAGTAACCACTATTTTTTTTACAAATGATTATTCAATCTTTCCTCTCACGAATCATAACGAATGATAATTTATAATATATCTTACATTATATTTTGTGTAGGATCTTTTATTTCTTAATAAATTTTGGAGAAGGACAACAATTTTTTTCCATAATTTTGTGGTTAAGTTTTTTTGGTCAAATATTTGACTAATCTGACCGTACCTTAAGTTAAAAGTCATAAAATTGTTGTGATGTGACTTATTTTATTATTGATGACAATGAACAGACATAGTATTGAAAATTTTGTTATTGAAAATCAGCAAGATCGGTCCAGGTCCTTCGATGCAGCAGGCAAAACAGCAACTTTTGTTTGAATTCCTGCAGGTGGCTGGTTCTTTATGTAGAAAACTTCGTATCATTATGGCTCCCAATGACGAAAAATAATATAGAAATAAATATAAACTTAAAGGCTCTCCCCATAGATTACGTAAATTGACGTTTAAAAATTGGCCAGTTATAAGTTAAAGGGTGCCCCAATAGTTCATTTAATTTGATGTTTATGGCAATACTTTTGAACAGTTGTAGACAGACGGTTGAAATTTACAAAGGTCCTGATTTGAATTTGAAAATTAAAGCAATTGTAGACACACGGTTGAAATAAAGAGGGAGCTGTAGTGCTAAGTCTGCTATAACAAGTATAAAATTGGGATGTGGGAATTAAAGGCTGTCCGAATAGTTAATTAATTTTATGTATGTGGCCTCACTTTAAAACCGTTATACTCAGACAGATGAGGTCGGTTTTTCACAAGAAATACTGAAAAGAAGACCTTTATGGCTGGAAAGAATTTATTATGCCGGGACAGAGTTTCTTAAGTCGATTTTTATTTAAATTATTCAGTAGAGAGTCCGCAGAATGCTACATTAGATGAATATAGCACTTCTGCCTGTTAAGCGGCTTTTAGACGATCATACTTTGCCTGTGAGCACGACCTGATGAGAGAGAGAGAGTGTTTGCTATTACACACAGCGTTGTCAACTTTGAAATTCCAAAACGCACCAAAGTGAAGAAAAAAAAACGCACCATTTAAGAGAAAACGCGCCAAGTTTTAGAATTTCTTTTTTATTTAAAATCTTTAATCATTTAGTTTTTCAAAAAAAGTGTAATTTTTTTGTATTAAAAATATAACAATAAAGCAGTCTTAAAGTTCAAGGTTTTTACAAACAAACAAAAAAAAATACAAAATAAAAAAAATACAAAATAAAACTTAACAAAAATAAAAAAATAAACAAACATGTTTGTGTTAATTTGTACTAGATAATACAATTTTTTCATATATTGCATACACAAATTTTGAAATAAAAAACAGCGATCATTCATAAAAAAATATTTCTGTATAATTACATACATACAGTTTAATAAGTAAAATTGCCCTACAAAATTCATTTTATTAAAGGCTTATAAATGCCAAAAAAAATAATGAATAATTTGAAATTACATCAACTAATGGGACACCCTTTAACTTCCAAATCCAAATTTTATACTTGTTGTTATAGCGGACTCAGCAATTCAGGTTCGTTGTAAATTTCAAGCGTCTGTCTACAACTGTTAAAAAGTATGGTCAAATACATCAAATTAAGTGAACTATAGGCACACCCTTTAGTTCATAATTTTAAGTATTAATATTTGTTACTATATCGGCCATAACAACCGACATTCTGTCCAATTTACAAGCGTTTGTCTATAACGGTTCAAAACATAGGCCCATATAAGTAAATTTACATCAATTATGGGGGCACCTTCTAATTTGTAGATTTATTTTTGTATAACTTTTTGTTATTTGGAGCCATAGTAATACGCAGTCATTTTATATTTTACAGAATCGTCCTTTACAGTTCATAGTACACGTAAAATATATGTATATTGTATAGGGACACCCTTTAATTTTTAAGGTTATGAACTGTTTATTAAACGAGACCAATCTGTAAGCATAATATTACCAACAATTTTCAAAATCGGTTCAAAAATGACTGAGTTCTGCAGGCACAAACATAAAAAAGCAACATTCAGTCGAATTGTATAACCTCCTTCTTTTTTTGAAGTCGGTTAACTGATCACGACAAAACTCTGCTTTTGCTAAGCTGTTGAACAGATACGACAGCAGCCTTTACTACAAAAACAATGACCATGAAAATCTAAAAGGGATAGTATATTCCATACAGTGAAATGTTTCTTATTTAACATAACATAAATTAATACAACAACAATACCGTTTCATTTTATACTTATGATTTGGTACGTCTTAAACGAAATGGTATTAAAACAGGTGTATTTTTTGTACAAAATTTTTTTTGTGGTGCCACCACAAATTAAAAAAAGCACCAAAATTTAAAAAAAAAACGCACCACGCACCAACACGTGAAATTTTCGCACAAAAAATTGGAAAAAGCACCCAAAATGGTGCGAAACGCACCAAGTTGACAACGCTGATTACACAATCATGCCAACTTTGTCAAACATCAGTGCGCGATCAATTTCTGAATAGTAAAGATCGTACTTGTGATAGCGCATGAATTAGTTCCACTACGTTTATTTTATTTTACAACATTAATTGTTGCATTTGTTTCTGTTTTTTTTTAATTTTTCTAAAATCTTTTTTTAAGATTTTCGTTTTAAATTTCTATTATTATAAACAACACTTTGTATTTCCCATAATTCTGGCAAACTTTTATATACTTTAATAAATTCCTTTAAAACGCGAATTAGATAACTTAATTCAGTTATTTCAAAAAGAAATATAATATTCTATTGTGTGTTTTATTTTTTATTTAAAATTTTATTTCAATATTAACAGAAGACGATAAAACTTAAAACTAAACCGACAAATTAAATTATGTTTATTTATATTCAAACTTGCTTTTTAAAAAAAATTATTAATTATTGTATTGCATTTTCGTTATAAGAACGGTAATGAAATTATAAAAATATGAATGCAATATCATTTGTTTAAAATAAAGCAAGTTTTAAATTGTTAATTTTTTTATTTTACTTTTAGCCTAAATTAACCTAGCAATTAATAAGCATTTCAATGTAATATAATTTACCTATTACTTCTAATAATTTCTCAAAACATATCTTCTTTATTCACTTTATATTTAATTCGTGTGCTCTAGCAATGCCATCTTCACCGTTCGCTTGCAAAAACACAAATTAAATTTACGCTGTGTTTGACAAACGAGCTATTAAACGAGTATGATGGCGTGATGGCAAACACAAGATATCAAAAATGATTGATTTTCATCCAACGCCGCTAACAAACACGAAATTTACCCTATTACACAAGTTTGATGGCTTGTCATCAGGCCTTGCTCACAAACGAAGTTTGATCATCTAATAGCCGCTTTAGGACTTAAAATTGTAAAGCTGGATTCACCCTTGATGTCCGAACAAAATTTTTGTCCGCACATTTTTTTCTATATGAAGTTTGACGGCTCTCTTCGAGAGAGAGAGAGAGAAAATACTCGCAGTTCTCAGCTCGAATTGGTTTAATTTTATATTTTGTCCAGACAAACTTGAACTGAGTTGCTAATAAGTTTAAATTTGTCATCTTAAAGCTGTATTGAGTTGCCCATTGACATTGAATTTGCACCATTTTGTTTCGTATTGCAATTCAAAGTGTATGAAAAATGGAAAATAATAATTCAATTGCTCAAAAGCTTAACGACGATATGAAGAAGCCTGGAAGGGAGTATTTGTATGATATGAGCAACAGCTCATAGAAAAATAACCACAAAAAAAAAAACAAATTATTTGAACACAAATAGCGAACTCCATTGGAATAGATCGTAAGAACATTTTTGTTTAGAAATCGAAATTTTTCGTCAATTTTGCTTGTTTCCAGAAAATGAACTTCAAACCTTTAAAAATTTCTGGGAGGATAAAGAATGAGGTTTTTGAAATATGTTTCTTTTGTTTTATTTGTTAAATTTTTCAGATGCATGGCCACAAACTATACCGAATGTACCGATATTGTAAGTATGTCATCAAACGTTTTGGGATCCATCCAGTAAAAATTTATAAAAGATTCCACATCATTAAAGCGCATGCATGAAACTAATGCGTGAAAATAGCTTCCGTAGTTTCCGTGGATTTAAAAGTCGTTTCACTGAGACTCTTTTCTTAGTTTTCTTTAAATATTTATACTTTGCCAATAGCACAATTTTATGCATTTCAAGGGCTAATAGCGCAAGAAATTTTCTATTTTCACTCATTAAAAAAAAAACAAAATTTAATAATTACAAATTTTGCACATCGAAAAAAAATCAAAAACATAAAATCAGCTGTACCACTGCTACATTAAAAAACCATTGTTTAAATACGGCAGCATTGATTGTCCAGGCAAAATGTTCGAAATGGGTGAATCGTGTTTCAGCAAACTCTCACAAAAATAACTTTTGTCAGCTTATAAAACTAGTCTTCACTAAGTACCACAAATAAACTAGCCGGCAACAACCTGAAGCAAAACTTACTTCCATCCCTAAATTAGCGCGTAAGATGCAAAGCAATGTAATTCATAGCTTTTCCGCTGGAATCTTATCCCTTAATAAGAGCGTCAACTTTGTTTCTTTAACAGTAATGTTAGCTCATTTTATTTTATAATACCCGCTGTATAAGAATAAAGAAGAGATAAAACCGCTAGATTGCCTTAAAAATAAATAAATTGCCATTACTTTTCAACCATAACAAAACAAAACAAACCAACAAGCAGCCAACTTCACTTTCTAACGCATTTTGAAAACTGGATTTTCTAATTGCTTAGCGTTGACGCCGTGCTATTTAGGGAAGCTTCATAAATTTTGTATGTACATGAGAAATTTTGACAGATATCTTGCGCTTTACGCGCTAATTAAGGGATGGCAGTTACAATTTTCGACACTGCACAGCGGCGTAATATACAAAAAAATAAAATAAAAGAATGGAACTTCTAAAATATTTACCCGATTTTAAATAAATAAACTGCGATTTATAGACGAGATAATAAGCTTTTTGCTTATTGCATTTGAATACACCCTGTTTCATTACAGGGTAGTATCTCGGGGCGTCAAAGTAGGTAACCTCGAATTCGAAAAAGGTTTCAGAGCTTATAACTTTATTAAAAGTAAATTGATCGTTTATACTTTTAGGGAAATTCGACTTTTAAATTTAAAATACAAAATTTTTACTGTGGCATTTTTAGATTTTTCACCTGTAGTTTTTTTTAAAATACAAGATAGAACTATTTTAAATACAGATTTAGAAAGCTAATGCTATAATCAATAACTTGTAAAAAAAGTGGTTTCTTTGATTTCATTATGTTAGTGAGTATAATTTATTTAATTTGAAATTTCATAGAAAGTTTAAAAAATTATGAAATTTTTGTCAAAAAGTAATTTCAGTTTTTCAAGTAGATTTTTAACGTTTTTCAGTAAATTAATAAAATTTTAAACTTTTTGTTTAGGACAAAGCATTGGGTAATCTATCTGATGTCTTCTTTTGGAATTCTTGTAAAGCATCCTACAGTCAGCATTGTTCGAGGGTTGGCAGTTTTTAAAGAAAAATCTAAATGTTCGAGACTGTCAAATAATTTCACGTGGATTTTCATTCGTTTTATAAGCAACTATTCTAGAGGGATTGGTTTTCACTAATCGGCTGAATTTTGTAAACATCCTGCGCATAAATGGCGTCTGGGGAAAAGATTGAAGAAAAAATTACAACTTTTGGAAAGAACATTTTTTATCTACACAAAAAGTAATATTTTAATTTATTGTTTGCCAGAATTTTTCGAAGATGTTTAAGGTAAAATTTCTTTTACAAAATTTCACTTTTATTCTTTTTTGGTTTTTAGCGGTATTTTTTGCAGCAATTACGGTACCTCGCGCAAAAAATCTTTTGTTTATTCTGTTCTTCTAATAAGTACTTTTACTTTTAAATACTTTCTTCTTTGAAATCAGAGGTTTTGTTTGAGCAGGTGACTTTGTTTTTTTTTAATGGAGCAAATAAATATTTTTTTAAGAGAATATGCACATAAGTCATATTTGTGTACTCTAAAACGCGGCAAACCTACGTGTGCGCACGTATCTATTCCTGGCGGTTTCTTAATTAACGATGCCCTACTTATCCTAAATTTTATTAAAATTTAATTTTTATTTTAATCATAACGATGCAAAACCAATTTTGGGAATGGTAGTTTTTATTTTGTGTTTATTGATAAACATAGATCTATTGTTAAGACATACATTAGCAGCAACATTTTATTCTTGTTATATTCTCACCATAAAAAGTGGAAAAAGGGTATAATTAAGTTTGTCATTCCGTTTTTAATTTCTACAATATCCATTTCCGACCCCAAAAAGTATATATATTTTCAATTCTTATGCATAGCAAAGTCGATTGAGCGATGTTCGTCTGTCCGTCCGTGTTAGAACCGAGGTAAACTTGATTTCTAAAAAAAACACACCATTATGTCAATTGATCAGATATAGTATCGAAAAAGGTGCTATTAAAAATCTGCATGATCGGTGCATGTCCTTTGAGGCAGCAGGCAAAATACCACTCCTACCTCTAATATTTTTATGTCACTTGGAACAATAAAGTAACTCTAACCAAAAAAATAAACACATAGGGCAATAGAGAATTGAAAAATAAAAAACACATCAAGGGGAACTTTTCAAGTTTTTTTTAAATATCAATAAAGATATCATTTAAAATAGATTTTAAAGAGATCTTTAAGGAAATACTACAATTTTTGACTTAAAACTATGTATAGCAGCAGTGTTGCCAAAACTATTGAACCAATTCCCACTAGATATTATTAACCCTAGAATATCATACTTAGTTTTATGTCAAAAACATCATACTTCGTCGAATCGACTACGCTGTATTCAAAAGGATGCAAAGGATGATCTGTATATAGAAAATTTCCAATGCTTAGTTTTTCCAATAGTTCCTTATGTCTTTTATTGAAATAAAACAGAGAAATGTTGTTTTAAAATATAAATTAATCATAAAAACAAAGTTTCACAGCACTCCTTCAGAAGAGAAAACAAAAAACAAAAACATGCGTCGTCGTTTCGACGAAGTATGACATTCTAAGGTTAAAAAAAAAAACGCTGACATAAACCGTTAAAATTTTTTATGAACAATTTATATTTTAAAACTGTTTTTTTATACTAACTGCTGTATTCATAAAACAAACTTATATTGTTTTATGAATATGGCTATAATTCTCCATCTCTAGTTAAGATTTTGCTTATCTCATATTATTTGTTATGCCGACGGAGCCCAATAATTGTATTTTTAACACTAATGTATATTAATTTAATAACTTGAGAGCAACACCGCTTTCGTTTATTTGCTAAATTACTGGACAATGGTGAATATATACTATTTTGTATAGAACATTGCGAGGCACCTGTGCCATCCATTTGTTGTGTAAGTGGAAAAACTTTCCTTCACAAAATATGCTCCTAACTGACCTGCCAACTCTACCAGAATGTATATCAGCCTAAATAACGTACGAGTTACTTGCTAATACGTCTATCATATTTAAAAATAAGGCAACAATTCATGGCTTAGTCATGGGCATACGTGTATAGATAGCAACTGGTAGGTCAATCCCATCAACTCTAGCTTTTGTTTGGTTGTAATAGAGTTTTATTTCAGTTTTTTTTGCCATCATCTCTTATATAGGCTAAATAATGAAGAAGACCGAAGCTTCGTACCAAAAAGATGTAATATCTATTAGATTATTCCATTTTATTCCATAACCCAATAGTTCAAAATATTGACAGATATCCACTTTTTTTGTGTTATAAATACGTTATTTACTGATAATTCATCAGTTTTTTCTAAAATGTCCCGATTTTCTGGTAAACTAAAATTACAGTTTCCATTAGATGAAAAAAAGTTTTAAATGGCCCAATTAAAATATATTTCGTTATTTACCTTCAGATTAATTGTTTTAAGAGTTTTAAAAAAACAAGGCAGAGACGGATAATCTATATACTTATTGTTTCTAATTTCTCGCTTTTGATAACAAAAAACCACCAGTTCTACCGGAAAAACCACTGGTTTGGCAACACTGATATGCAGTACCATTTTCTTCTATTTTTATTTTTTAATTCTCTGTCACCCCAATATTTCCTTTTTTCTAATTGGAGTTACTTCACTAAACTAGATTTACTTAAATGGTGAAGGGAATATAAGATTCGGCATAGTCGAATATATCACTCTTACCTGTTCTTAATTTAAAATGATTTTGTTGGTTTTTTTTTACATTTTTAATTATAACAAATGAATTAATTAATTCGGCTTTTGCTTCATTAGAAAAGAACATTTTTTTTACAAATGTCAATGCTAACGTATTCCAAAGAAATTAGGAACATTTAAACACAAGCAAAATTTTATAAATTAATAATTAGAGACATAAATTAATTAAACTTTCAAAATTTAATTATCTTGATGACATCTCATAACATTTTCTTTTAAATTCCATAATTTTATTAAAGCAAATCTTTAATTTGTGGTATCTTTTGATACTTTTTCCAAAGAAATATGTTGAAAAAGAAAATATGTTTATGTATGTTATACTATTGCATGCGTGTACATGCATGTGTATATATGGATTTGATTGTGTATGACAATAACATCTATTAATTTTTATCGGTTTAATAAAAGTTCTTGCCTCTGGCTTTAATGTCAATATTGTTTATGGGATTGAAACGTTTTGTTTAATTGAGTTAATATGCGTGCGTGTGTGTGTGTATATAGGATAAACCAAATGCAGCTTCTTGTTTACTTTTCTATGCTAGATTTGATTTTACAAATAAAGGCTAGTAAGAAAGGAGCACAATGGTTCTAGACAATTATAGTTTATCCAGAAATTATACATTTAAGTTTATTGATTTCTTTTAATCTTTTTTTATCAGATTTTCTTGGCCTTTTGAAGTACTTGCGTGAGGGTCTAAATGTTGAGTGGAAATATTCGGAGCTATGTAACTGTTGCAGTGACCGTTTGTTATTTGTACAATGTTCTTTGCTACCCAATGCAGTGTGTATTTGTTCAGAATCCGAAATTTTACAAAAATCAAAATTTTGAAAAGTTCGCGTAATTTATAAAAAATAGGTAAAGTTAAAAAATTAAAAAGAATAATCAAAATATATAAATCTCATCTAAAACTCTGATATTTATTGATATAAAAGCAAAATTTCATAGGGGCACAATTTCTGTAATAATTTTGCTTACCAAAACTCTACAAACTGAAAAAAAACAAGTCAGAGTGCTATGTACGGCTATGAAGAATCTTGTACACCCTTCACCATTTATGTGAATCTAGTTTTGTCAAGTAGTTCCAATATTGGGGTGACAGAGAATTAAGAAATAAGAAAAAAATAAGTACTATATTTTTATATAAAAATGCCATCTGCTCTTAATGGGTTAAGCATTATTAAAAAAAATTAGTATTTCCGTTACAGACAAAAGCTTTTAGATGATACCCAATTGATATTTAAAAAAATTTTAAAATTTCAGAGACCCATAACTCGGAATATATGGGCCAATTTTTTCACTTGTTTTTTTCTTATTTATAAATTCTCTAATGCCCTATGTATTTCTTTTTTTTTTTTGATTTTGGTTACTTCACTAAACTAGATTTGTTCCAAATGATGTGGAAAAATTAGAGGAAGGCGTTGTGTTTTACGCTGCCTCGAAGGAAATCGATCGGCCTTGCTGATTTTCAATAGAAAAATTTTCGAAATTATGTCTGATCGATTGGCGTATTTAAATTTTCTCTAGATCATCTAGTGCCTTGGCAAAGTTGATTTAAACCCGAAGACGGACAGACGGACATCGCTCAATCGAATTCAAGCCCTAAACACTTAAGGCTGGTTCACCCACAAAAATTTTGTTCCGAAACATTTTTTTTAATATGTAGTTTCTCTCTCTCAAAAAATAAAATGTCAAACTACATATAAAGAAAAAAAATTTTTCGGAACAAAATTTTTGTGGGTGAACCAGCCTTTAGACGACAGCAGGCAGCAGACAGCAAACTGTCAAAAATAATACATGTGTTTAAATGAAAACGATTATTTTGACGACATCACAACAGCTGCTGCTGCCAACTTAGGCTATTTTCTATTTTGACGGGCAGCAATAAACAAATATAATGTTGCCATTATACATATAAATTGGAGAAATAAAAACAAAAACATTTTTTTTAATATTAAACATAAAAGAACATTACAAAAATACAATAAGGAAATAAATTTATGTGATTTTATAGTTTTTCATAATATTATTACATTTTTTATCAATAACTTTAATTTTATTCATTATAAAATATATGTATGTGGTATCCCTTAAATTTGTATTGCTAAAGTACACAGCTGTTGTTGCTGTCTTCAAAATAATTATGAAGTTGACTTCAGAGCAGCATTTGAAGCCGTGAAGTTGTGAAGTCTGTGGATGAACCAGCATTTACCATTCATTGAGATTTAGAAGGAATAAACAAAACTGATCGGAATAAAAAATAGGTAATTAAAACCATTCCGATCGGATTGTGTGACATGCCTGATTGTGTAAATAAATACACACTGAAACGTAATATTTGTTTTTGTAACAGAATTGTTTTTCACTTAAATTTTAAGCGAGGCACATAAATTCGAACAGGCAAGATTTCAGTAAGAATCAAATATATCATTTTGACTTCATATTAAGCAATTGGAAGATCTTAATTGAAGTGATTAAATGTTCAACTTCTACAAAAATAACGCCAGCTAACAGTTGTTTGCGCTTCCTATTTAACCAAGGTATTAATATTTACACTGATATTGTTCAGTGATGCAGATAACCTTTGGCATTATTGTAACGTTAACAAACAGAATTTAGGCATTTGGAGTAAAGATAACAAGCCACTTTGGAAAAACCATTACAACCAAAGGAAAATTTAAATTTGCGCTGGTGGGAGCGCTATACTACGGGTCGGTAGACGAAATCAGATTGTTAGAGACAGCAGCGAACAATATTGAGATATCATAACTGTTTCATAAACTATTGTTTCTTAACCCCGTATGTCTAAAAAACATGTTTTGAAATCGCATTCAGATTTTTCGAATTTACTTAAAATTATCATTTTGCTTCACTTTTCTGCAAATGTAATTTTAGCATCTTAAAACTCTTTTAAAGGACTACAATCCGCATTTATTCTAAAGCGAAAAATATACTCAATTAAAAGTAAATCAGAACCGAGGATGGCTATAAAAATGAAAAAAAAAATATATATATAACGATACAAACTAAAAAATGAAGGATTGATTGATATAAGTCAATTTACGTCAGGGGCACCCTTTTACTTTTAGATTTATTTTTGTATTACTTTTTGCTTTTGGGAGCTATAGTAATACGAAGTCATTTTAAATTTTAAAGAAGTGCCCTATACAGTTCATAATACAGTTCATAAAAAAATAGAAATAAATCATATTTTTTAACTTTCTTTGATTTTTTATATGTTCATTTTCAAATACTTACCGTTGTTAAAACACACGTGTTCAAATTAGAGCTGTATGATTCACAATAATTAATATTATTTTAAAAATTGTATTTATAATAAGTGTCCAAATTATTTCGGTACATACTGGGGTTAGATAGGATATCATCTAGTTGATAGTTCGCTTCGTTTATACAATTTTGGATTTCATATTGCGTTAATTCTACTGATGGTAATAAATGTTCATAATTGGTGATACATTTTTGGCTTGCATTACTTAAAATGTTGAGAATTTTAAGACGTTCCTGTGTTTGAACGATACTGGCGATAAAAAAGTCTAAAGAAGTTTTTATGGCTTGAAGCTGCCCAACATGTTCTTGTTGCAATATTTCTATTTCTACATCATAATTTTGAATATTTTTTGCATTTTGAAGTCTTGTTGTAGTGATTACTTTGTCGATTTTATATGGATCTTCGGAATTACTATCAATGCTTTGGTATGATTTTATAGTTTGATCCTTTAAAAATTATTTTATTATATTTTATTATATTTTTTTACATTTTTATTAAATTATTATTTGAACTGTGAATATTATAAACGAATTGAAATTATTTTGGCTTAAGTTCATTTTATTTTCAATTTCTAAAAATCTTTTTTAGAAAGAAAATTTATACACACAAATTTGTACACACAACGCAGTTTGTGTGTGTGTACCACTGATCGGTATAAATGGCGAGGTGTTCTTTAGTCGGGAAACAGATGCCTCCCTATTTACCTTTTTTTGGGGAAATTTTAAAACAAATGTTTTACCTACCTACAGTAAACTTAACTTTAATATTATTATAAGTGGCCATGCTGCAAATACTTTTATAGAATATCTTGGCAAGTCCTTGAAAAATACGCTAGTATGTAAGGAATAAATAATTAATTAAAATTAGTTTTAAGAAAACATGTACATCATTAAAATTTTTGGAAATAAATATATACTATACTATGCCAGTAGTAAAGTTAGTCGGGAGACAGTTGTCTTGCTGGTTTTGCAGAGGTAAGATCTAACGTCCCCAATTTTCGTGAGGATAATGCGTGTGAGACGAGTACACTCAACCCGAGGTTATACCACCAATCAGTTGCTCGTGCTCTCTGTCAAGAGCTGCCTGTAGACAACTGTTGTGTGTAACAGTGCTCAGCATTAGCTAAACGTGTGAGACAGTGTCGTGCTGATTTTCTGAGCGCGGTACTACCAAGAGCCGCTCACCACCGGACCAAACTGTTGGCGTTACCATAAACAACCATAAAAGTAAATAAAGAGAATCGAGTTATAACGTGAAGAGAAAGAGAGGTCTTTTGTTCACCATTGCATTTTAACCAGAGTAAGCAACGACCCTGCACTCCGCTGAAGCTACCCCAGCAACCAGCGAAAAAGTGTCGTTACAGTATATTTTTATTTGTCTTATCAATCTTTATTCAGGTTGTAGGAAAATAAACAAAAATTTATTTACGACTGATTTTGTTTAAGGTAATTTTGTTTTGCGTTTACAAATAAACTATGAATCATTTGTAGGCACAAAGTTATTTATGTTATTGTTTTTAGGGAAAACAGTAATAATAATTAATTTAATTATAAGACATTCTTATAGAAAATATTAATTTGTAAGGCCGAGAAGTTCTTGCATAATAAATAAAATAAATCAGCAAAGTGCTAGTAGGACTCACACACGAGGGGTATAAATCCGTGTATGGGTCATTCTTTTATTTAAAATATTATTGGCTGTTAAATAGTTTAAGTGTCTGCCCAATATTCTCTAAAATTGAGTCTTTTCTATTTTTAATTTTATTCCTTATATTTGTTTTAAGAACAGGGTACACACTGTGTGTAAGTTTCAAATTTTTTCTACGACAATTTAAAGGATGAGGCCATATACATAAGAAGCACGTCTCTATAAGGAGTATCTGTCTGTAACGGTACAAAAGATGAACAAAGGCATTGCAAGTATTAAAAAATTATAATTTAGTAAGAAGTTCAGAAAGAGCAAAAAATATTTTATTTTTATACCCTTCCCCACAAAAAGTGGAAAAAGGATATATAACAGTTTGTCATTCCGTGTCTATTTCTACAATGTTCATTTCCGACCCCATAAAGTATTTATATTCTGACTTCTTATGCAGAGCGAGGTAGATTAAGCGATGTCCGTCTGTCCGTCCGTGTTAGTGACGAAATCAAGTTGGCTTCGGCAATTAGATATAGCGCCGAAAAAGGTGCTATTGGAAATCAGCATGATGGGTCTATGTTCTTTGAGGTAGCAGGCAAAACACAACGCCTACCTCTAATTTTTTCATGTCATTTGGAACAATAAAGTAACTCTAATCAAATAAATACGAGAGCTGCTCTATATATTTCTGGCCTAATAGTGAAAATGCGAATATTTATAATCAAAAATGGTTTTATTGTTTTTCAAAGCATTCTCCAGCATGATTTATACACTTTTGCATACGCTCAAACCAGTTGTCGAAGCACTTTTTCCACTCCGATTGAGACACCTCTAAAACATGGTTTTTGAACACTTCAACAGCTTCTTCTGGCGACGAAAATCGTTGACCACGCATTTTTTTCTTGACGTGCGGAAACAAGAAGAAGTCGTTAGGTGCCAAGTCAGGGCTGTACGGCGGATGACCCATTAATTCGACGTTTTGGCCGGTCAAAAACGCTCTGGTTTGAGCCAATGTGTGAGAGCTCGAATTGTCATGGTGAACAATGATTCGTCTTTTCTTGTTGGTTTTTCGAATTTCTCCGATGACTTCAGGCAAACAAATTGTAGTGTACCACTCAGAAGTGACCGTCCTACGTTGCTCAAGCTGAACAGTCGCCACATGACCAGAAGAAACAGGCGACCATTTGCTTCGAAGTGCTTCTTCCACGAACAACTTTCGTTGGATTTTGCTCGTCTTTGAAGACCCACACGGTCGATTGTTGTTTCGTTTCGGGCTCATACGCATAGATCCATGATTCGTAACCTGTGACGATCTTATAAACGACTTTTGAAGCACCGCAATCGTATTTTTGCAACATTTCTTTGCACCAATCGACACGAGCCTTTTTTTGACTGACTTTCAACTAGAACAAACCTTTTTTACGGCCAGGTGTTCATGCAGTATCGAATGTATGCTGGTGGAAGAAATGTCCAAGGATGTCTCTATCTCTCGGTATGTCGCATGTCGATCTTGCATTATGAGTTCATGCACGGCATCAATGTTCTCTGGCGCAACAAACGTTTTTGGACGACCTTCACGGAATTGGTCTTTGAGCGAGCTTCGGCCACGATTAAATTCATTATACCAATTTTTCACAGTGCTATAGGATGGTGCTTCATCGCAATACAAAGATTTAAGTTCATCAATGCACTCTTGTCGTGATAATCCACGTCGAAAGTTGTGAAAAATTATGGCACGAAAATGTTCACGAGTTAATTCCATTTTTTTCTATAAGGTGTCTAAAATTAAGGTGTTTGTATACAACGGTTCAAAAAATACGGCTATATAGAATAATTTACATTAATTTTGGGAACACCTTTTACTTTTGAAATTCAAACTATAAGCTTCTTGTTATAGCGGACTAAGCAAAGCATGTCCCTTGTTAGTTTCAGCTATCTGTCTATAACGGTTCATAAGTCCGGCCACATACACCATATTATATCGACTATTGGGACACCCGTTTATTTCCAAAACCAAATTTTATATTTTTTGTTATAGAGGAGTTAGTAATACAGGTTCGTTGTAAATTCCAAGCGCTGTCCATAACTGTTAAAAAGTATGGCAATATACACCAAATTAAGTGAACTATTGGCGCACCCTTTAATTTATATGTCTATAACGGTTCAAAAGATAGGCTCATCCTTTAAACTTTAGATTTATTTTTGTTTAAATTTTTTTGGGAGCCATAGTAATACGCCGTCATTTTAAATTTTACAGAATTGTGCTTTACAGTTCATAATACACGTAAACAATATGTATGTTGTATGGGGACACCCTTTATTTTTAAGATTATGAACTGTTTTTAAAACGCATCAGAAATGACTGAGTTCTGGAGGCACAAATATATAAAAGCAACATTCAGCCGAATTGTATAACCTCCTTCTTTTTTTTAAGTCGGTTAAAAAATAAAAAAGTGGCCTCCAAGGCGTTTAGAAATCTAATGTGCTGTTTCTGTATTATAGGCGGCGATCAACTCGTCTGAAAAATTTATGAAAAAGCACTCAGTTTCTTTAAGTGAAAGTAACTTTAAAAAATAATAAAAAAATGTACTAAAAGCTAATGAAGATATCATTTTTTTGTGGCTCCTTTTTCGTTATTTCACATAATGCTAACTAATTTCTAATTTTTTCTAACGGAAATAACACTCAGGTAGTCTTTTAATCATAAATGTAAGTAAACATTGAAACGCTTATCTAAATTCATGATTAGATTTTTGTAGGGAATAAATTAATCTAGAGAAACAGCCTGAAAAGAAAATTCCCCAAATTTATATTGATTAAAAGTCGTTACCAAAAATTTATTTTTTTCCAAGAATCGTTCTAAAAAATAAACAAACAATAAGAGTTTTAAATTTAGATTTAAAAAAAAATTGTCGAAACTCGTTGAATGTTTTTTTAAATAAATTAAACATTTCTCGGTTAAATTTAGTCGTTCAGAGACATTTGCAAGGAACAGACAGTCCTATTAAAGAAATTGTGTTCTTGTAAATTTCATTTTAAGGATGTTGAAATTAGTTTCAATTTTCATTGTAATAAAAATCGTGGCTGCGGCTCCAGGAGAGGTAACTCTTCAATCTTGTTCAAATAAACTAAGATTGAAATATTTTTTATTTAAGGATCAAGGGGTCATCACAGACAAAACCATTGAGTATTATTCCAATAACACATTTAACCTCGATGTTTACATCTATTTAAATGAACGCAAAATATTCGCAATTACGATGTTCAAATAGAAGTGTTAAGACAAAAGTATACAGGGCTAGTTGGTACCATAAACACAACTTTAGACACCCTGGTAGCCAGTATTGTGCAGGCGGAAGAACATTTAAAATTTTTAGAAATGTTAAATGTTGCGTTAGCAAATATCATCGTTCGTTGCCAACTGTAGCCCAAACAAAACGAGACATTAATATCTGTATAAAACACGCAAGTGAAGAAGTCGATGCTCTGCTAGAAACTCCTTTTGTGTTACGCAATAATCTGATCTCTTATTATGAAAATAATTTTAAAAATGGTATTAAAAAATGCAAAAAACTACACAACTCTAATACTACCAGGTGTGTCTTAGACGTGGCAAGTATTTATAAATTCAGAGCAAAAATTAATAACATTAATAAACTAAAAAACAAAACAAAAATATTCCTTTTGTTCAGGTTTCTAATAGCAATAACTACGCTCTTGAAAATCAGGAAGCATTTGGCATGGCAATGGACACAGCCGAATGCTCATCTAAAATAAATTTCAAAAAAGCTTTGCGTTGCAGTTTTACAGCTCGAAGTCGCACCACCTCGTTAATATCTGAGACCAATACCTTGATTGATAATTGTATAGAGAATGGAAACATTTGCATGCCAGATGAGCACAATTGCTATTCATGTCCCTACGTCGATTATGTAAAAGAGTCCGTAGTAAACTATAAAAGTATAACAAATCCATTCTATGAAGCAAAGTATATTAAGCCTTGCTTAATGTTAAAAGTTACTGCATAATTAACATGTATTAAAAAATGTTTAATAAATTGTTAATTAGCATGAGCAATTTTTTTTCTCATTTAATTGTGGTTTGAAGATTAATGAAACAGGTTTAAATCCAACTAATTCTGTATTTATTAAATTTGAAATTGAAGAATTCGCTGAAACTGAATTAATTCCACAACAACTTTAATAATGTTTACATTATGACTTTGTAACTGCCTGTTACGGAGCTCGTTCCTTGCTTTCGTTCTTTGGCAACCATCATTTATTAGAAACATTTCCAAATTCTGTGCGTGGTCAACCAGTAGTTTTAACATAAAATTATCATTTTTACAAGATAAAAAAATATGTTCAACTTTTTTCGGATGGTAAGTTTTATCGTTTCCGATTTGATCCTTCCTGTGGCCCTTTCTTGGATGTTTTTGTTTGTTTTTGAAGAAATATTAAATTGTAGCTGCCTCGTCACTTCGAAAATTAATTTATTAAGTTTTACGTGTTTTAATTTAATTTAGTAATTTGCAAAGTGTTTGTTCATAAAAATAAATTAATGTAGTATTTTGTGATATTTTATTTTTTATTCTCTTTCAACTGTATAAAAGAGCCGTAAAAAAGTCGGCCGTATACAGTGAAGAAAGAAAAATAGAATAATTGTTGGTTATTGTGGTCTCTGCATAAACTTGTCTTTGCATAAACTGTCTTAACTTTGTTGTCTGGACAAAAATTTCTAATTTATTTAAAATGTTTGTAAGAAGTTTCCTGAAGAGCTAAGTAAGCGGTAGCGAAAAAGCCATCGGGTCGAGCTTTTACGCTCAATAATCAAACTCGGTGATTTGTTAAAATTAATTAATTCATTATTTAAAAAATAGGGCAATATTTTTTTAAAAATTAATTAGTTTAACGTGTTTTAATTTAATTTAATATTTTTTTTTAATTTCAAATTTCATAAAAAGTTAATTTTGGTCAAAAAGTACTTTCAGTTTTTTAGGTAGATTTTTAACCTTTTATAGTAAATTTATATGCTGACACGCTGACGAAGTCGTAGGCACAGCTTGTTCAAATACAATTTTATAAAACGTATGTTAATACTTAAATTAAATTTAAAAACAAGTAAGAGTGCTATTTTCGGCTATGCTAAATATTATATACCCTTCACCATCTACGTAAATCTAGTTTAGTAAAGTTACTCGAATCCAAAAAGCGAATATTGGGGTGACAGAGCATATAAAAACAAAAAAATTTTGGTACTGCATATACATAATTTTTATAAAATGATATCGGCTCTTAATGGGTTAAGCATTTTCAAAAAATTTTAGTATATCCTAAAATATATCTTCAAAAGCTTTAAAATGATACCCATATTGATATTTTAAAAAATTTGAAAATTTAAGAGCACCGTAAATCGGAAAATATAGGCGAGCGCCAATTTTTTCACTTGATGTTTTTTTTTTATTTTTTTATTCTCTATCGCCCCATATATTTATTTTTTTAATTGGAGTTATTTTATTGCTCCAAATGAAATGAAAAAATTAGAAGGACAAGGATCAACCATGCTGATTTCCAATAGCACCTCTATCGACACTGTATCTAATTGACTGATTTTTACCTCGGCAAACTTTATTTCAACACTAACACGGACGGACAGACGGACATCGCTCAATCGAGTTCGCTATGCTTTATAAGGTCGGAAATGGATATTGTAGAAATTACACACGGAATGACAAACTTAGATATACCCTTTTTTCAATTTTTGTGGTGAAGGATATAATTAATAGTATTATTTGTAGTGCGGATTTTCGGGAATAGTTGATTGTTTTTTTTTAGAGAATTGTGGTGTTACAATTTATCTTATTGGGAATACGACTCGAAAAAATCTGGTAACCCTGATGTAAAAACGTTCCCTTTTCATATTTGCCAGAACATGGTCTTTTTAGTGAGTAAGAGAGAGAGAGAGACGGAGTGTGCCTGAATAGAAACGCCTACTTGAAAGAAATTAGTTGGTAGATAAGTTGAAAAAAATTGATAAGGTCATTCCAACGAATCCAAGTTAAAAAAAACTGTAGGTATACTACCACTTTTCATATTCTAGAGCCTCTAGAGTTGATATCTAATATTTTAACATGATTTTTTGATTAGATAAGAAATATATAAAATGTGGTATAAGGGAACCAATGTCGTAATTAGTTTACAGTAGACAGTATTGCCAATGTATTAATCAATGTTTTTTATTTACTTTTTATCTTATACATTTTTGTTTTTGCCTTAAATGATGGTAACCCTGCTTTAGCGCTTAAAAAGAAACAGCTAAGTTAAATAAACAAAACAAAATTATGAAACAATCAATCTGTGAAACAAAAATTCGTGAAAATAAAAAAGTTTAAGCAATACTTATAAAAATAAACACTAATTTTTAAATTGTGATATTCTAATTATATGTGTGTATGTATAATATTTTGGGCAGTTGCCCAACAATATTAACTCCTGACGAGTGATTTTTTTCTTCGCTCAGTTTTGACGTGTCTGATAATACAATGCGCGATACATACACTACAAACAATTGCCATTTGTTACTTTTTTTACAACAACAAAATGTAATTCGCGTTTTAAAAACCCAAACATGCGTCTATACAGCAAATTGTGCTCTGTAAACTGGCTGTTAGATATACCCTTTTTCACCTATGGTGAAAGGTTTAAAAATACTTGAACTTAAACCGGGTTGAAAATGTTCATTTGCTTATAAACTAATATAGTTCGAATAATTATTAATTTCAAATTAAAATATAAAATTTATTAAAAATATTATTTATTTAAGTCAATTGTTTAATTGAAAATCTCTTTTAACTGGTGATTTAAAAACTACTCTAATACATATTGTTATATTGTTGTACTTGTATAAATAAATTTTAAGTATTTTTATCTTTCTAAAAGCATAAAAAATGCATCTAAAGTTTATGAATGTTGCCTAAAGTCATTGTATGTAGCGGGAAAGTATTCGCAAAATTACGATAAATCAATAAATCTGGCATCCCGTGGCCAAAATAGACATAAAATAGATAAATATAAATGAATTATTATTATTATTATGATTATTATTATTATTGTTTAATATCTGGTTTCTGAAATATTTTTGCTTAATAAATTTCACGTGTCTACTTCACGATTGCAAATTATGAACTGTCTGGACCAACGTTTCCCGACATCCTGAATAAACAAATGTGGAAAAAGTTTTAATTTAAATTTATTTTACATAACAATAAATTTTTACCAATGTCCTTCAAATTAGAAAAAAAAATTAAATCACCAACTCTACGTAAAAATTTTGTCAATGGTGAAGAATTTTTTTTAAGTTTCTTTTTGAGACTTTAAACTTGAACCATATATAAACAATTAAATTTAGTTCTTTAAGAAAAGAGAAAAAAAATGATAGAGAAAACCCAGAACTTTCCGTTTGTAATATATTTAGTTTCTGTGGTGTTTTGTGCCTGATTGCGTTTCCATTTTCCTTATTTTTCTCATTTTTCTGCTTCATCATGCATTCGCTAATGTTACAGAGTCTTAAGAAGGCTTTAACAATATTAAGGAAACAAATTCAAAGTCACAGAAACAGCTACACTTACCGTTTGCTACACCATGAAAAGAACATATCGCAATCATTGACTGGGGAAATGCTTCTTAAGTCTCTCAGTCAACTGCACATTATTTTTTTTAGCTCCACGGTCATGCCATTGTCACAGCTCACTTTCTATTTTACAAGTAAAAAGAACAGGAAGCGATAAATACAATTTGTAAATGTCATGTAGTGTTGTAAACAAAAAGCCGCAGAAAAAAGGGAGTCAATTGAAAACACATTGCAGTGACCTAAAAAATTAACTGAATACAACTTCACAGAAGAAAAATTATTAAATAGTGGATAAATAACAGAGCTCTAAATGGGTTTTTTTTACAAAACTTTTTAAAATTAACGCTCATTGAAATTGTTACAATTTATAAAATATTTATTACCAGTTTATAGCAATGGCGAATTTATTAATTTATGTTCTCTCGCCAATGCTGAAAATGTTTAACTCCATGGATAAAAAATGTGTTAATTGTGTTTTATATACGAAGATGAATAACTTTACGATTTCTATCAAATGGTAATTTATCTGTTTTGTTTTTAACTATGTGAACTTAGGACCTTAATGCTGTTTTGTGCAGCAATACCCAAAATATTGCTGCCTTAAAAAATTTTTACTAAAGCTTATGATTTAGAGAGAGAGAGAGAAAAGAAAAAGTTTAGGCACACACTTTTAAAATTTCTAGCATCATAAGTGAATATGATGTACTATCTACTTGTTTATATATTAAGTCCGACGTTCTTGGCGATGATGGTATGCATCCAAGATTCATTAAAATTCTGCTTCCTAGTCTACTTCCTTTTATAACATCAATTTTCAATAATATTCTTACCTCCAACTTATGTTCTGCCAGTTGGAAGATTGCTAAGATAATTCCTACTCCTAAAACGAAATCTGAATACCGTCCAATCACGATTTTTCCATATCTCTCTAAAGTATTTGAAAGGCCTATACATACCCAAATAACAACATTCTTAGATAATAATTACTTAATAATAAGTCTAGTAGGTGTTGCTAATCAGAAAAGAGATTGATAGTAAGAATATTACTTTTGTAGGACTTTTTGATCATTCAAAAGCGTTCGATACTGTAAATCATAGCGTTTTATGTTTCAAATAAAGAAGAATGTCAATATGAAAATTTATTATTCGGAATCGTTTCAAATTTAATTTACTTTATTCATGCTTGATTCCTTTAAATATAAATATTTAATGATATTCTCATGAAATATTTATTATTTTAAACTAAACTAAAAAATGAAATGTATTACACTACTGATCAAATCATATGAATGGTTCCCAATGGGATCCCTTATGTAGAAAAATGAAAGAAAAATTAAAAATAGTTTCTGAATGTTTGCTGTGTTTTTTGTATAAAACATTTTTAAGTTGTTGTCTTTTGTCTTATTGATTCAATGGAGTTTTCATTTAATCAATTTGGCTTTTGATATAAGACTTTCTAGTTTTCTATACAAACTTTGGGTAAAATCCACTGATGAGCTATTTGAGCAGTAGTGAAATGGCCATATGGATATGCTTTCCCCGCAGTAATACATTTAATTTTTGAGAATATCATGAAATATTTATATTTGAAGAAATCAAGCACGAATAAAGTAAATTAAATAAAGAAGAATGTTTAATTTTTCCCCAAACTGCCACAAATTTAATTCCAACATATCTTAGAGATAGATTTCAATATGTTGAGTCATCAAGTGTTAAATCCAACTCTCTACTAGTAAGTCGGGGTATACCACAAGGAGCAATGCTTGGACCTCTTCTGTTCTCAGTGTACTCAAATTTTCTGCTTGATACACATTAGCAATGTAAATCTAGGATGTATGCGGATGATGACCAACTTCTTGGTAATTGTAAGGTGACTTCCATTGCTTTATGCGTGGACAATCTGAATCGTGAACTCCCTCATACATTTATGTATAGAAAATTTAACTGCCGAGTAATTAAAAAGCGTTCAACAGTCGTGGTTTGTGTAACTGTCATAACTCTTAATGTTCAACCTATTGAAATAGTTGACTCCGCCAAGAATCTTGGAGTATATTTTAATAATACCCTCAGATGGGCTGACCATATTAATTATGCTTGTGGTCGTACTTGTTCTATGTTGAGAACAATCTGGCAACACAGTACTGAGGAAATTGGCCTGTTAAGTTAGTTATTATTATTTATTTGATTGTAATTATTAATTAAATGAATTGAAATTACTTTGGCTTTAGTTCATTTTTAATTTCTAAAAATATTTTTAGAAAGAAAATTTATGTACACGGACGTTTTCCAAAAAAAAAAAAAAAAAATAGATGCTAGCAGAATGTAATGCTGCACTTTCTGGACCGCTTCGTCCTTCATCAGCATTCTTCGCATCTTTCTACTTCAGTTTGAATACATTGTAAACATCATCTATTTAACCAACTAACTTTGTAAATAAGAATACGTGATATATTCATATAAATATTAATTTGGTTAGACGAAATTGTACTGTTCTTCACTGTTCTCTCTGTATTTTGTCTTTTACATTTGTTTTTGCTTTTGTTCCAATCATCGATTGAACACGAATGGCGTGCGTGCCTATAATTTAATTTTTATTAAATTAGAATTTTGGAACTGTGAATATTATAAATGAATTGAAATTATTTTGGCTTTAGCTCATTTATTTAAAAAAAAATGGCACAATTGGTTTTTTTAATAATATTCCCGTGTCTTTAATTTAATTATTTGCAAAGTGCCTGTGCATAGAAATAAATTATCGTACTGTTTTTGAGATTTTATTTTCCATCCTCTTTCAACTGTTTAAAAGAGCCGAAAAAAAGTCAGCCGTATACAGTGGCGAAAGAAAAATAGAATTGTCGTTGGTTATTGTTGTTTTTGCTTAAACTTTTATTTTTGTTGTTACTGTATTGTTTGGACAAAAGTTTACAATTTATTTAAAATGTTTGTCAGAAGTTTCCTGAAGAGCTGGGTAAGCGGTAGGGTAATGGCCATCGAGAGGTGCTTTGACCCTCAATAATCAACACCGGTAATTAATTTAATCGGGATAGTTAAAAAAACACTTTTTTTTAATTAAATAATTTAAAAATATTCCCGTGTCTTTAATTGTTTTTTTATTACTTGTAACGGCAAAATGCGAAAAAGTTGTCAAATCCACTAAATTTTGTTGCTCGTTTCCATTGTTTTTAACAGAGATCTAGAGTTAACTTTAGCTTCACCTATTTCCACTAAACTATATACATTTTTACCACTGAACTGAAAACAGCCACTAGGTTTTTCAATTACTTAAGTATGTAATTTAATTTGCCAGTGCCTTGGCAAAGTTGATTTTAATCCGAAAACGAACGGACATCGCTCAATCGACTTCGTTATGCACAAGAACTCGGTATATTGTAAAAATTACAAATGGAATGACAACCTTAATTACACCCTTTTTCCACTTTTTCATTTTTTGTCATGAAAATATTTTTTTTAGAAATGTTAACTTTAATATTAATAATTATAATTAGTAGAACTTTTTTAAGCGGCTTAAGTTCATGCATATTGTAATTTCTATATTTATTTAGAAAAGTTATTTAAACAATTTTTGTATTAATTTTTAAAGAAAACAGGTGAAATCAAGCACTTGCAGAATTGATTAATAAATTTTCTGAATCGCTACATCCGTTATCAACATTTTTAGAATCTATCAATTTTAGGTTGTGAACAGAATTTCTTTGGGATTCAATAATATTTTTATATTCGCTTAAGCCTCCAAAATGCGAAAGTTTTTGGGATCACGGGATTGCGGATTTAACTGATTATTTTAAATTTAATTCCACTATTTAACAAATTTGTTAACTAAAGACCAGGTAAAATTTTTTTTTCAACAATTCAAACATACAATTCTACGTTTTCTCTGACGAAATGTAAATCATTTAATTTTTCATTTACAACCCACAACAAAATAAAACTACAGATTATTTTCTCACTCTTTCGTTTTGTTCAAAACTAAAAATAGCTGTTGTTGTTGGTTGTTTGGCTTTGCTTTAGTTTTACTATTCAAACAGCAGACCAAGATCCCTAAAAATTGTTGTATGTATGTTTGTCTGTCTGTGTTTATGTAGCAGTTTAAATGCTTGTCGTCTTAACTGTCATTTTCCATCTTAAAAAGGTTAAGGAGCTGTTAGTGTCCTGTTTTAAAAAAAGAAAAAAATATATATATTTACTCGTATATATGAAATTAAAATACTCTGGTGTTGGTCCGAGCAAATTTTTGAAATTTGTTGTTTTATTGCGTACATTACATTTGTGTGGATGGATGCGTTTTAGTGACATTTCTATTCATTACAATATTGTCTTCGATTTATATTTTGTACTGTTTATTCTAGTTTACATTTGTGACTTTAAAAAGATTTGTTGTGGAGTTTGTTGGCTTAAGTAGAAAATAAGAGCTTAATTTTAATTTAAATCTAAATAAACAGTTTTAAATATTTGTAAAATACTAACTTTGTAGCATTTGTTTTAGCACCATTGGCCATTAAGTTGCCAGGAGTACAACAACAACACTTAAGACTTCCTGCGGTGGCGGTAAAAATATTCAGATAAATTGTTAAGCTTTACTTTTGTTTACGTAGGTTCTTAAAGTGTATAATTTATATGATTATTTTTAAAACGTTATTTTTTTATTACCTATGATGTCATCTGCAATTTTTTATACAAACACTTGTACGAGTATTATTAGAATATAATTCCACGTTTGTTAATGCCACGCTATAGTCAATCGTTTTACCAACGAGCCTTGCCATGTTTTATTTATTTATTAATGTTATTAAGATACTCACATCTTTATTCTTGTCATTGCTTTTTCGGCACCTCAGATATTTAAAAAAAAAAATAAGATATTTAACGCCAAAATCATCAGCAGATCACGTTGCAGTTACAGAGATGTTAAGATATTGTAGTAGTGTTTAAATTGCTTGTTTAAAAATAGCAACAGCACCAAAAACTTTGCTTTGTTTACACGTCTTTTAGCAAATGAAAAAACTTAATGTCTCAGCATTTGCAAAACATTTTATTATAAACGAAGCAACAGCAAAAAGCAAATACAAAAAAAAAAAAAAAGAGAAAGGAACGCATTTGCTTCAGCTGACTATATGTTTCTTTCTGCAGCAAAGTAATTAATTTGAAAACGTTTGCTGTTGCTTAAGCAATAAATTGATGTTTGCTTCTTCTTTTGCTTTTTAAGAAAAAAAAAAAACAACACAATATAATCTATATATATAAAAATGGTGTAAAAAATGTATAGTAATTCATAAAATTTTTGTCAGTTGTTCGTACTTTCGAGGAGAAAGCTTTTAGGGAAGAATTTTTGGAAACTCCATCCGGAAAAGTTGGAAAAATCGAAAACTGATGTTTTGTATGAAATTTTGTGTGAAATTATTCCTTAATGACTTTCCAAATGAATTGTGTTGTATTATTACTGTAAAGTTTGTCTGAAGGCTTTAAATTGGAGCGAGGCGAAGTTCGCCGTGTCCGCTAGTGTATTTTAAAATGTACGTGTATGTGTAAATGTATGTGTAACGTTTTTAAAATATATTTTTGTATGTATTATAAGTAATAAATACATAAATACGTTTCCAATGTTAAAAGGGATGAAAAGCAGTGAATTACAGCAAGAAACCGTTTTTGGTACTTCTAATTTATGATAGACTGCCATTCAGTGACAGGGTATCATACAAGTTGTTGTGTACGATAACGGACATGGTCAAGTCAATTTAATGTGCATTGAATGAAAATAACCCTAATGATTTTTTAAAGGCACTACCATTATTTAAAAAAAAATTAAGGGAAATGTAAACGTTTTAACATTCTCAGAAAAATGAGACACAATTGAAACATATTTTAGTTTTCGTGTAAGTAAAAAGAAGACTTTAGACCTCAGGCAACAAGTTCTATCTCACCTAAAATTGATAAATTAATAAATAAATTAATTAGTTAAAAGAAGTATTTTTTTCAATTTGCAATTACTAATTAAACAGTTTCATTAAAATTTTATTAGCAGTAAAAAACTTAATTGTAATGGCCATAAAACTATTAGCATTGGCAAAATAAAACAACTATTTCATTTTCGTTATTCGACGGGGCAACATAATTCAAGTGCAGTGAATAAATTTTTTTTGGTCAGCTCTTGTTTGTAGCGGGTCTGGCCATTAGAATCTGTGTAAACACAAATTTTTTAAATTTTTACACTTAAAATGCACAGAGTTGGCATTAAGTAAGAAATTTATATTATGATGAGAAAATATTATTGAGATTCTACTTACTCAAACCAAAAATGTTTTGCTTCCACCTCTCCACATAATCTTAGGAGATGGAAAATATTTTGTAAAAAGAATTTAACCCAGACAAACATGCGTTCAAGAAATTCTTTTGTATTTTCCTACGTTTAAGTGGCGTGAATTTATATTTAGCTCAATCAATTTTACCGCTAAGCTAGTGGTATTTAAGATTCATTTTTTGCATCTCTTAACATTATAACCAAGTGACTACGAGGCTGCAGAATTAATATAGTGGCAAAAACCTATATTTACTTTTGCGTGATATATGTTGCCATAGGAAAATGATAAATCACAAAAATTCGCGTGTTCGTGCTTTACTGAAAATTAATATTCAATTTATTTATCGAAAAAGTTTTACAATTTTTTTTTAATTTTTAAAACTTTACATTTAAATTTTGAAACAAATCTTCCGGGTGCGAGTTGGACTAAGACACACGAATTTAATTTTCTTGTTTTCAAGCTTGTTACAACGAACGTAGTTATACTTACTGTGAAAGCCACTTTTCTATATAGCGAAATAGCACTACATACTCTGCCTAAATTTATAGTCTCAGAAACTTAGGCGATATACGGGGAAATAACTTTACTATCAGGTCACCCGAAACACAAAGACGCAGATATAACTATTCCGTGCGAACTTTAAGCGTTTGCCTAAAATAAGAATGTATTAGTCACAATTTCAGTCCTTATGGAAACACCTATCACTTTTTATACTCTTCACCACAAAAAGTGGAAAAAGGGTATAACTAAGTTAGTCATTCCGAGTGTAATTTCTACAATACCCATTTCCGACCCCATGAAGTATTTATGTATATTCAGTCTTCTTATGCATAGCGAAGTCGATTGAGTGATGTCCGTCTGTCCGTCCGTGTCAACTACAGATCAGATGTAGTGTCGAAAGAGATGCTATGGAGCGTTAGAGAATTAAAAAATAAGAAAAAAATACAAGTGAAAAAATTGGCGCTCGCTCATATTTTCCGAGTAACGGGGCTATAAAATTTACCAATTTTTTTATGTATCAATATGGTTGTCAATCTAAAGCTTTTAAATATATCTTTAAGGAAATGCTAAAATTATTAAAAAATGCTTAACCCATTAAGAGCAGTTGTAATTTTTATGTAAAATTATATATATGCAGTACCAAAATTGTTTTATTTTTTAATTCTCTGTCACCCCAAGATTTGCTTTTTTGATTCACTAAATTTATAGCACTCTTACTTGTTGAACCTGTTCTTAGAGACAACATTAGTAAAAGTGAAGTCAATTTTGGGTCACCCTTAAATTCAATGCACTTGTTTCGATATTATTTTTTTCACTTGCTTCTATAGCGAAAATGGTTAAATATACATCGTGCATATCTAACCTGTCTACCCAGCACAGTTATAAATATAACAATATTTTTCTAATATAACGTCACTTTCCAACCACCCTTTAATTTTTCTGCAAAAATATTTTGTCGCAAAAATGAAACTATAAAACAAATTTATTATATTTAATAACTTATTGATTCTTACCTAGCGTTCGTTATTAAAAGCAATTAACAAAAAATCTTTTATAACACCAATGCCGTTAATGTAAATGTTTTCAACTGTAAATTGATCAAAAATCTATACAACTCTGGTTAACTTTTTTGCAAAATCTTTAATATTCTCTTTTTTCATGCCTTTGATATCATTTTAAAGTCACTAATTCAGCATTTGTTTCTACACAAACATTCATTTTGCTCTGGCACTTTTCTTCACTTTTTGCCAAACTCTGATTTTAAATCCGATTTATTGTTATAAATTCATTTCAATTATTTGCAAAACAAAGAGAACGGGAAAGAGGAAGGATATCTACAGTCAAACATAAAAGCGTAGGAAAACAATAACACGATGCTTAACTTAAAACAAATTTGTTTAGAATTGTTGCCTTAGTAAGTGTTGTTGAAAGTTAAAAAAAAACAATAAATTAACAACCAGCTGAAAGTGATAATAAACAAAGAACTTTAATTTTCACCGTGGAAATTTAGAGGAAGTTTATTTAAATCTTTAACTTTTTGGGAAAAAGGCAAAAAAAAAACGGGGAAGTTGCAATCACACGAACAACTAGGTATGAGGAAAAATTTTAAAACTTTCAAAAAAACTTTGTTAATTCAGAACTGATTCTTAGTTAAATGAGATGTAAATACCAATTTAAAAATCGTCATAAATCCTTTTCTATGAAACAAAATTTTTAGAAAAAAAAAAAAAATAAAAAATTTATTCAATTTGCTAAATGTGTAAACGCTGAACATCCTAATATAACACAAAAAAAAAACGAATGTAATATATGTCTTTTATTATTTTTCAATGTGGATTTTATAACAAAAGTCTATAAATTGCTGTTTTACATTTTTTATTCATGATTTGGAAATTTTGGCGTGTGTAAATCTGCATTTTTTCACTTGTCTAGTCTAACTATTGGGCACGGAAGAAATTTAAATTGAATATTTTTTTAATCTTTTAAGAAAGAAAGCAAGAAAATGCGTTTGAAGCTTCAAATTTTGACAAATATTGTTCATTTGAAAATATTATTTTCGTGCTCTATTTTCCAAATTTTGATGAAGTAAAAAAAATTATTGAAAAATTTTATTAGAGAAAACAAGAAAAATTGAAACAAACATGCATTTAAGTTTAACTAATAATTTAAAAAATTTGTTGTTTTTGCTTGAATTTTGATTTTTGTCTTTTGTCAGAAGTTTCCAGAAGAGCTAAGTAAACGGTAGCGAAATGGGCATCGAGACGCGCTTTCACCTTCAATAATCAATATCGGTGATTTAAATAATTTTTTTTGGGAAAGTAGCACAATAATTTTAAAGTTTAATTATTTAAATATTGGATAATAATTCTTGTGAAAAAACTGAATTCAAAACAGATTTCATCTATTTGTCTATTTGTCTATAACAGCTCAAAAGTATGGCCACATATTTGATGTACAGTAATATTGGGACCTACTTATATTCCATCTCCAAACTTTTTACTTCTTATAGCAGACTTAGCACTACAGCTCCTTGTTAATTTCAACCATCTGTCTACAACTGTTTAAAAGTTTGGCCACATACATCAAATTACATTAACTATTGGGACACCCTTTAATTTCCAAATCCAAATTTTGTACTTGTTGTTATAGTGGAGTAAGCAATACAGGTTCGTTGTAAATTTTAATCGTCTGTCTACAACTGTTCAAAAATATCGCCATATTCATGGTGCACCCTATAATTTATTTATATATTTATTATAACGCTGCAAAAGATTCGCCAATATAGGTCAATTTACGTCACCGTTGGGAACACCCTTCAATTTTTAGATTTATTTTTGTATTAATTTTTGCCATTGGGAGCTGTAGAGATATGCAGTTATTTTTTTAATTTTAATGTGGTTCGTTTTACAGTACGTAAAAACATGTGTATGGGGACACCTGTTCATTTTTAAGATTAATAACCATTTGTGTAACGGGACCAAACTTTAACCATCATGTTTTAATTAAAAAAGAAATAAATGAATTAAAATTCAGCTGTTGATTGAAAAAGTAAAAAAAATTATTATTTTAAGGCAAGAATTGAAAATGCCCGGAGCATTTGTATTAAGTTACAATTATAAATAATATAAATAAACTGTGATCGCCATATTAAAAATTTAAAAAATTATTTGTTTTGGTGAAAAATTTGTTTTTAAATTAGATTTGTTAAAATTGAAGTTTTATAGTTAATTTGTGTTTACAAAAGATTAAAACTTTAACAGAAAAGTTTTTTTATTCATGCATCTAATTTTTATCAAGCTTAAGGCAAGAATATGAAGCAATTTAAGAGTGTTTTTAAACTAACTTTTTTATAATATAAAGTGTATTAAAATGTATTTAATTTAACTAAGATTAATAATAGAGACTTTAAATTTTTTATGCCAATGGTTCTTTACTTGTGTTTTCAGCCATTTTAAAGAATAAAATTGCATTCGATTTATTTTCGACTAGGTTTGTTTACTCGATTTTAAAACGGGTAAAATTGTGCGAATTCGGTTTAGAGAACTCCAAGAAAATGTGAATTCGTTTTAAAACGAGAAATTTACTCGGATTCGTTTTACAGAACAGGGCCGTATTTAAAAATGTATGCGACCGTTTTTCAAAGAAAACAAGAAAAATTAGACACTAGCGGAATGAAATGCAGCATTTTCTGAACCGCAACAGCCTTTATCAGCATTCTTCGCATCTATCTACTTTAGGTTGTTTTAGTTGTAAACATCATTCATTTAATTAACTAATCTTTATATTAGTTTGGTTAGACGTAGTTCACACACAACCTAAAGTACTTTTTTGTCATTCTCTCTCTAACTCGTCTTGTACATTTGTTTTTGTTTCGACATGTTTTAAACATTTATACAGTTATAATATCCATGGTTTAAATCCTGATTGGGGAAAAAAATTATAACGAAATTTTCAAAATCAAATATAAAAAAGCAATAGTAAGTCGAATTGATAACCTCCTTCTTTTTTAAAGTCGGTTAAAAATGACTGAGTTAAAAGTTGTTGGTCGGATTTAAGTTTAAGTAATACTTCGACACCATTTAATCATTGGTCAATAAAAACAACTTTGCTTTTAAGCAATTATCAATGAAAACTTTATATTTAAGAGCATTACCGTTAGTAAAAGTAATGGTAATGCTAGAAAATTCAAAGCATTTTTTATCATTCCATTACAATTATAGTCAATAAATTAGGCTCTCTAAATAATAACAAAAAATAATAAATAAATCTAAAAATCTAATTAGTCCAGTAGGTTGCAAAAATTAAATTTTTTTTTACGATAAAGAAATTAAATGCATTTCAATTTAATATTAAAACATAACAGACAAAATAAAAAATATAAATTTAAAATTATTAATTTAATAGAAGCTTTGCACATTTGCTTTGTAAAGCAGGGCATTTTAAAGCTTTTTAATATGACAATAATTTAAATATTTTTTTTTGTTTTTTGCGTAATTTTCTAAATTTTAAGTACGCAAATTAATTTTTTGCAATATATATTAAAAATGGAGGAATATTTTCCAAATACTTTGCAGAAAAACATTTTAGCCAAACCGCGTGATAATGACCGCAAGTGAAATTGAAAGGTAATAATGTTTGTTTTTTTAGATTTCGAAAATAAAATTATACGAGGGCTGCTCTATATATTTCTGGCCTAATAGTGAAAATTCGAATATTTATAATCAAAAATGGTTTTATTGTTTTTTAAGTATTTTAATACAGTTTTTGTTGTTGTTTTTTGTTTGATTCAATAAATAATTATTTTCCTGATGATGCTACACAACGGAGTAGCGAAATATTGAGAAAATATATAAAAATAAAATAAAGACCTAGTGCTTAAAAATTAAATAAATATATTAGTTTTTTAAGTATTCTCCAGCATGATTTATACACTTTTGCATGCGCTCAAACCAGTTGTCGAAGCACTTTTTCCACTCCGATTGAGACACCTCTAAAACATGGTTTTTGAACACTTCAATAGCTTCTTTTGGCGACGAAAATCGTTGACCACGTTGATGTGCGGAAACAAGAAGAAGTCATTAGGTGCCAAGTCAAGGCTGTACGGCGGATTACTCATTAATTCGACGTTTTGGCCGATCAAAAACGCTCTGGCTTGAGCCGATGTGTGAGAGCTCGCATTGTCATGGTGAACAATGATTCGTCTTCTCTTGTTGGTTTTTCGAATTTCTCCGATGACTTCAGGCAAACAAATTGTAGTGTACCACTCAGAAGTGACCGTCCTACGATGCTCAAGCGGAACAGTCGCCACATGACCAGTTTTGCCGAAGAAACAGGCGACCATTTGCTTCGAAGTGCTTCTTCCACGAACAACTTTCGTTGGATTTTGCTCGTCTTTGAAGACCCACACGGTCGATTGTTGTTTCGTTTCGGGCTCATACATATAGATCCATGATTCGTCACCTGTGAGGATCTTATAAGCGTCTTTCAAAGCACCGCAATCGTATTTTTGCAACATTTCTTTGCACCAATCGACACGAGCCTTTTTTTGAGCGACTTTCAAATTGTGCGGGATCCAACGAGAACAAACCTTTTTTACGGCCAGGTGTTCATGCAGTATCGAATGTATGCTGGTGGAAGAAATGTCCGAGGATGTCTCTATCTCTCGGTATGTCGCATGTCGATCTTGCATTCTGAGTTCATGCACGGCATCAATGTTCTCTGGCACAACAAACGTTTTTGGACGACCTTTACGGAATTCGTCTTTGAGCGAGCTTCGGCCACGATTAAATTCATTATACCAATTTTTCACTGTGCTATAGGATGGTGCTTTATCGCCATACAAAGATTTAAGTTCATCATTGCACTCTTGTCGTGATAATCCACGTCGAAAGTTGTGAAAAATGATGGCACGAAAATGTTCACGAGTTAATTCCATTTTTTTCTATATTAATTTTTTCAAGTCACTGTAAACAACACAAATAATGGTCGTACGACAAAACGTTTTGAGTACGATTATGCTTAAAAATGGCAAACTTTCCAATGGAAATGTCAGATTGCACTTTGCAGCACTCAGTGTTGCCAGGCCAGAAATTATTGCTTCTATTTTATATTCATTTTAAATTCTTAAGGATTTATTACTTGTTGTGTCGTTGTTTATTTCCCCAAGTTTTTATTTTGATTCAGTTGATGCTATTTTTTTTATTTTTTACTTCTTCATTTAATATTTTAGAATTAAATATTTATTACTTTCTCTGTTTTGCTCACAAGGGTTCAGTTGATTTACCTGCAGGTTATCACGTTGTTTTAAATATCGGATAAAAAGAATTCTTTTTAAAAGTGCAATAAACTGTGGAGTGTTTGTTTTGTGGTTTTCTTTTTATTAAGTTTTTTTTTTTGAACCACTTATGCAACAAAATAATTTTTATTATATTTTAAATGGCACTAGTTTTGTGTTACTTAAAACAGCACGATGCTTGTGGCAAGAATCTTATAATTTATTTGGATTTTTTGAACTTAAGAAGCAAATAAGGGTTTAACTACATATAGATGGATACTTACGACATTTAACCAGTTTTGACGAAAACACAGTTTAAACATTTGCAAGTGCTCTTTATAGATTCATGCTACAACATCGTAAGTTTAAGGCCACATTGATAAAAATAATTTTGACTTAAATTATAGAAATTTTTATTTTCGTACAAAATTCATTAAATAAAAGTAAACTTAAACGCAAGCAGTCTCCTTTAGTAAAACAAGAAGTCTACACCCTCATACAGAAGGCCATCTTCCCTAAGACTCCTCAGAAATTTCACAGCCATTTTCACCATGTAGACATCCACACGCGCTAAATTAATTGCGCTATAGATTAATCTACATGATCGCCTGCGAAATACGCCATTTGGTCTTAAATAAGACCTTAAACCGCGGCAAGCAATCAAATTCATTCTTCCCCGTCTTCTTAGCTTTTTAATTTCGTGAGAAGAAATTTCAAGCCAAGCTGGAAAGGCATAGAAAACAGAGCGAGTGACTTGGCGATAGACTAAAAGAAGCACTCTCCCACTAAGACTTACGCTTTAAAAAGTAGGTACGTTTGACTTTTTCGAGAATTCAATGTGGCAATAGCATTCAATGTTTTCGTAGAGGGCGGCAGCTAGCTTCTTCAGCCTACCCGATGTCCCAATCATTTCTCGTCCGATTGTCAAAGAAGTTACGTGAGATCTACAGTTTGAGTAATTATATTTCAGTCTTACCTTAAACCATACGGTTACGGTGTTCATTAAGGTAAATTAGACCTTCAGTACCTTCAGGTACTGTTCTAGCACCTGATGAAGCAATCAGAATATTATCTGCGTAAATAAGTAAAAGATCTTCGGGTGGCGATTGTGGTAATCGGAAACAAAAATATTGTATAGCCGGGACCTAGCAACAAGCCCTGTGGCAATCCAGCAGAAATCAAGTCCTCATTAGACCGAACCAACACGTACACTGAGAGATCAGTTCCTTTGTAAATTGTTCACTATATGGCAATGGCCACTCCACATCCAATGCTAACCAATTAAAAAAAAGCCCTAGGAAAGTCCATTCTAACAGCTGTTGTAGTACATCTTGGTAATGAACCCGGTCAGTACTGTCAGTGCGTGCTTCGTCAAAAGTCTATTTCTAAATCCAAATTGGAGATCTTTTAAAATATGCTCGTTAATTATCACGTCATTAGTTTTTGCCAGGGGAAATAACTCAAACAACTTTTCAAAGACATATAGCAGGCAAATGGGTCTAAAATTTTCAAACTTACCAGGCTACGATCTGGGTATTCTTTTTGGATCGAGGAAGACCAATCTTTATGCTTATTCAATCTTTTCAAATAAAATGATGTTTTAAGTTCATCAAAAAATGTTTCATGGGAATACGTGAGCGAACATGATCAAACATTTTTCTTCGTATTGATACGTGAAAAAAAATTTCAAAACCTTAAAGCAAAGAAATGAAATACATTGAACAAACAACATTACGAATATTTTAGAAAATTTCACAATATCACGCATATTGATATTTTAAAAAATTTTTAATTTTTTCTTGACCAGGATTAGAACCATCGATTTTATAAATTAATGAAATTTTACTTTATTTTCGGCTTTTTGGTTTTTTTAATTAATTTCCAAACATTTTTAGAAAGAAAAATTATTTACAAATGTATGCGGACGTTTTCCAAAGAAACGCAGCATTCTTTGCATCTATCTACCTTATGTTATATACGCTGTAAACATCATCTATTAACGAACTAATCTTAATGTTAATTTGGTGAGACGAAGTTCACACAACACTTAAAGCTTTTTTCTTTGTCGTTCTCTTTGTAACTCGTCTTGTACATTATTTGTTGCGCTTCTGTGCTAGCAATTTGATAGCCACGAAATGCAACTTTTTATTTTTTAATTATTTATACTTGTTTGCTCACAACATTATAGACGCTGTTTCAGTATCATATTGACTGTTATGAGTTAAGTATGAATGTAAATACGCGGTGCCTAGCGTTTCTTTTAATTTTTAATTTTTACCTGACCGGGATTCGAACCATCGATCTTTATTTTTATTTTGCATCTATAAAAGAATGCAAAGAATGCTGATGAAGGATGTGGCGGTCCAGAAAATGCTGCATTTCATTCTGCTAGCGTCTAATTTTTCTTGTTTTCTTTGGAAAAAGTCCGCATACATTTGTAAATAATTTTTCTTTCTAAAAATGTTTAGAAATTAAATTAAAAAGAACCAAAAAGCCGAAAATAAAGTAAAATTTCATTAATTTATTTTAAATAATTCTTGCGAAAAAAACCGACTTCAAAACAGATTCCATCTGTCTGCCTATAACAGCTCAAGTGTGTGGCCATATAAATAAGGTTAAATTAACTATTGGGACAGATTTATATATCCAAACTTTATACTTTTTCAATTGTTCAATAGTTTGATAATATACATCAAATTGCAGCAACTATAGGGTCACTCTTTAATTTCCAAATTCAAATTATATACTTGCTGTTGTAGTAGATTTATCAATCAGGTTCTGTGTAAATTTCAGCCGTCTGTCTGTAACGGTTCAACAGTTTTAACAGATTATATCAACTATTTAATTTATAATATAACATTTTTATACTTCTTATTATACCAAATAAAGTAGTGGACATTCTGTCTAAAATTAAGGTGGTTGCATAGAAGGGTTCAAAAAATACGGCCATATAGAACAAATTACATTAATTTTGAGAACACCCTTCACTTTCTAAATTCAAATTATAAGCTTCTTGTTATAGCGGACTTAGCAAAACATGTCCCTTGTAAATTTCAGCTGTTTGTCTATAACAATTCAAAAGTCCGGCCACATACACCATATTATATCAACTACTGGGACACCCGTTTATATCCAAATCCAAATTTTATATTTGTTATTTCAATCCTTTGTCTACAACTGTTAAAACGTATGGTCATAAACCAAATTTAATGAACTATTGGTGCACCCTTTAATTTATAATTTGTAATATTAATATTTGTTACTATAACGGTCATAGCAATCGACATTCTGTCCAATTTGCAAGCGGTTGTCAATAACGGTTCAAAAGATAGGCCCATATTAGAAAATTTACATCAATTATGGGGGCACCCTTTAATTTTTAGATTTATTTTTGTATAATTTTTTGTTTTTGGGACCCATAGTAATACGTAATTATTTTAAATTTTACAGAATCGCCTTTTACAATTAATTTTTAAGATTATGAACTGTTTTTAAAACGGGACCAATCTGTAAGCATAATCTATCATATTACCAAAAATTTTCAAAATCGGATTAGAAATGACTGAGTTCTGGAGGCACAAATATAAAAAAAAACCAACATTCAGCCGAATGGATTAACCTCCTTCTTTTTTTGAAGTCGGTTAAAAATTTAAAAAGTTCAGAGGCCCGTAACTCGGAAAATATGCAAGAGAGCCAATTTTTTACGCGATGTGTTTTTATTACTTTTTAATGTTCTATCGCCGCATTTATTTGTTTTTTGATTGGGGTTACTTCATTCTTCAAAAAGATATGGAAAATTTGGAGGTAGGCGTAGTGTTTTGAGCGCTGCCTTAAAGGCGACACAACTCTGTTCTGAATCGGGCTTAGCTTTGTTATTAATACCCTTTCGAAAAAGAAAAGAATTGGGTTTATGGGGTAGATCTAAAAGCATGACAATTGACATTTTACTGTCTTGAAGGCGTCTCAGGAAATATAATAATTTAATACTGATTCGGCTTAGTATGTATGTATGTATGTATGTATGTATGTATGGGTGTATGTATGTATATACATAATTCGACTAATTAATTGGAAGCTGTCCTATTTACTACAAATTCTTGCCTTACTTCTACATGATGTTCGCAAGAAATTCTTACATACTTTTAATAGGTTTTCTAAAATTTCCGTTTCCTCGCGTGAATAAAAAGGTATTTGTTATTATAATTGCAAAACTTTAACAACCAGATGACACAAACAGAAATTAAATATAAGTCTTTGTTTCAAACTTTTTATATTTAAATCTACTTTAATTTTTTTTTAACAACAGATTTCAACCATTAAAATAATCATTTCAAATTTTAAACCTTCAATGTTTTTTCCATTTCATTTTGCAAAACTGTTCCACAACGAATTTAAATATGGGTTGAAATTTTTATACAACTTATCCGTGTTAAAATATAGATGAGTTGCAGTTGGTAAAACGTGTGTATTACTGCAGAGTAGCTGAAATTCAAATGTAAAGAAATGAAAAATTAAATAATTATTCATTAAGATATTACATGTAATTAGCATTAATTGCCTACTTAAAAAAGAGGAAAAATCCTATGTAAACTTTTATATCATGTAAATATATTCAAGCGTACTATTAAAGCTAAGTGTGTGTTTGTGAGTGAATAGCAAATATATGTATTTGGAATATGATTTGTTTCAAATTATAATTTAATTTAATTTTTATGAAATTATTAATTAAACTGTTTGATGTTTTAATAAGTGAATTAAAATTGATTCTGGCTAAAGTTCGTTTTTCATTTTCATAAGCCATTGATATTGATTATTGAGGGTGAAAGAACGTCCCGATGGCCATTTCGCTACCACTTACTTAGCTCTTCAGGAAACTTCTCACATATATTTTAAATAAACTAAAGATTTGTCTAACAATAAAGTAAAGACAAAAATCAAAGTTTAAGCAAAAAACGACATTTTTCAAATATCATTCTGTTTTTCTTTCTCTATTGTATACGGCCGGCCGGCTTTTTTATACACTTAAAGATGATTAAAAATAAAATATCAAAAAACACTACGATAATTTATTTTTGTTTTATGCATTGACACTTCAAATTATTAAATTAAACCACGCGAATCTTTAAACTAATTAATTTTTTATTTTAAAATTTTTGTTTTTTTTTTCAATTTCTGCTTCATGTATTTACCTTATTTTAAATAAAAAAATATCAAAACTAATAAAGATTAAATATAAAAAATATCTATATACATATAAGTAGGCAAAAACATTCGAGAACCTTTTTCTCCTTTGTTTATCAACCGATTTTGTCTATTCTTTCATATATTTCTAGACATTATTGAGCTTTAGTGCAGCGTCTCTACCCCATTTAAATCGGTTCAGTATTTAAGAAATAAATGACCCCTTAAATTGCTACCACCAAACATGCAAAAATATACAAAAAGTGTTCAATAATAAACATGGTCGAACTTTAGCGGCAAGGTGAACGCTAGTATAAATAAAAATATAAACAATAATTAAAAAAAAAACACATGTAGAAGTGCAATATTCGGCTATGCCGAATCTTATATCCCTTCACCATCTATGTAAATTTAGTTGAGCGAAGTAACTCCAATCAAAATAGCAAATTTGGGGTGACAGAGAATGAAAAAATAAAAAAATTTTGCTACTGCATATATTTAATTTTACATAAAAATGACATTGGCTCTTAATGGGTTAATCATTTTTAAAAAATTTTAGTGTTTCCTTAAAGATCTCTTCAAAATGATACCCATATTGGTATTGCAATAATTTGAAAAACTTCAGAGCTCCGTAACTCGGAAAATATAGGTGAACGCCAACTTTCTCACTTGATGTTTTTCTTTCTTATTTTTTAATTCTCTATCGCCCCATATATTTATTTTGTTAATTGGAGTTACTTTATTGTTTCAAATAACATAAAAAAATTAGGTAGGCGTGGTGTTTTCCCTGCCTCGAAGGCCATGGACCGATCATGCTGATTTCCAATAGCACCTCTTTTGATACTATATCTGAGGGATTGACATATTTATTTTTTTGTGAAATCAACTTTGCCTCACCAACACGGACAGACGGACATCGGTCTATCGACTTGGCTATGCATAAGAAGTCAGAGTATATTTACTTTATGGGATCGGAAATGGATATTGTAGAAATTACTTACGGAAGGACAAACTTATATACACCCTTTTTTCACTTTTTATGGTTAAGGGTATGGATATAAATAAATAAACAAAAGTTAAAAAAAAACAGGTTTAGAAAAATTTAAAACTTAGAAATTCGCGAACTAAAATGCATCATTAAATACTATTATAAAATGTTCGAATACATTAAATAGTCCCCCAAGTGCAAGTTTAACCCACATACGAAGGGTTCCATAGAATCAATTTTAATTTTTGACTTTATTTCTTTTTTTGTTGTTGGAAATCTAGGTTCTCTGCTTGAAGAGATAAGGCCATATTTGTCCAAATTAAGACTTCTATGGAAACTCATTTTAATTTTTAAAGTTGTTTTCAACTCTTAGTTTTATGGAGGATATACTTTTTTGTACATACTCTTTAAATTTTAAATGTCTGACTGTCAGACTGACCCGTGCGAATATTTCGCAGCGTTAGTTTTCATTTTTGTAAGATAAAATAAAAATAATTAATGGAAATTTTAGTAACTTCAATACATTTTATTAAAAGTATAAAAATATTAGAAATCATAATATATCATATATATTTACACACATACATATGTTTAAATGCTTTTATAATATTTCTTTCAATACAATGTTAGAGGTAATGACATGATCATCGTTAACTTTTTGCCCGTACGAATCCTTAATACATACAAAAATTTCTGGCGGCATTGCCAGAATGGATTTTAAAACATACTTTATTATGTAGAACTGCGTTACTATTAAGCGACCCTGTATTACTACACTTGAACAAAAACATATAATCATAATGACAACAGTATTACCATGCAGAAGCGACACTGCATTACTACACTTGAACAAAAAAACATAATCACTGCATTATCATGCAGTTCTATATAAAATATAGTTTTATTAATGAAAATATTAATTTCTAATTATTTTTCGTCATTAGTGTTAGAAATAAGCTTTAAATTGTGATATCATTCATTAAATTTGATGCGGTGGTATGGGAGATATTTGCATCCGACAAAAAAAAAGTGCTTTAGAAGTAATATATATGATACTTTAAAATCATGTCACTGATGGAAGACTCGTTATATTTTTTTTTATCTTTGATTTCGTATTTCTATTGTGGAACCGCCCTTAATTTAAAGTTTTACTTTTTGTACTTGTTGTTATAGCGCATATGGTTTTACGAACACTGTGGTAGTTTGACATATTAAGACATTTTCATTACACTCTTTTATGTTTAGTATTGTGCAGTTTTATACATTGTGTGAAAATTTTAAGAAGCTACCTATAACGGTTCCAGCAAAAAAAAAAAAAAAAAAAAAAAATAGGCTGACCTTTTTACGCTTTGCGTATTGAACCTTTAAAAGTTCCATTATATTGAATTTAAAAATCTTAAATCTTAAGGTATAAATATATAAAAACAATTTATTTTACTTTTTTTTTTTTTTTGTAGGGGATGTTGCTAATTATAAGTTAGCAAACAAAGATCCAACAACAAAATTGCAGAGGATTAATAATGTGTTGGTTGAAGAACTTTTTAAACAAAAAGTTATTACAATTTTAGAGAAAAACAAGCTTAAAACCAATGTTTCTACAGCTCCAAGATTGTATGGGTTACCTAAAATTCACAAGGAGGATTTTCCTTTAAGACCGATTTGTTCTTTTATAAATTCTCCATCTTATGAGTTATGTAAATATATTACAATGATTTTAAAAAAGATTACAGAAAATTCAAAATATAATGTTAAAAATTCGCTTGAATTTAAAGAGAGGATAAGGAACATAAGTGTTCTGAATGATGAAAAATTAGTATCTTTTGATGTAGTCTCTTTATTTCCAAGTATACCTGTTGATTTGGCATTGAATATTATTGAAGAAAAATGGAACGTAATACAGGAATATACTAGGATGGAAAAATGTTTATTTTTACGAATTTTAAAATTCTGTATTGAAGATAACAGATACTTTCAATATAATGGTAACATATATTTGCAACAAAAAGGGCTTCCAATGGGATCTCCAGCTTCCCCTGTTGTGGCAGATATTATTATGGAAAAATTATTAGACACGTGCATTAATGAAGTTAATATAAAACCAAGAATAATGACAAAATATGTTGATGATTTGTTTTGTATTATTTCTGCATCTGGTATTGAAAATATGTTAGAAACATTAAATAATTTCAATAGTTGTATAAAATTTACAATAGAAATAGAAAATAATTTTAAATTGCCCTATTTAGATACGTTAGTAGTAAGGAGAGGGAATAAACTAAAAATGGATTGGTATCAAAAGCCAACAGCTTCCGGGAGAATTATTAATTATTATTCAAAGCATAATAAAAGAATAATTATTAATACGGGAAAAAATTTGATAGAAAAAGTACTTAAGCTAAGTGATAAGGAATTTCACAAAAGCAATAAAGATAAAGTTAAAAAGATATTAATTGATAATAATTTTCCAATGAGAGTGATAAATAGTTTGTTTAAACAGTTAAGGTTTAGAAGAGCAAATAATACAAGAGATGTTACAGAAACTAAAGTTTACAAGTCTTTAATTTATGTACCAGAAATAGCAGAAAGGATTGAAAAATCAAAAATTTTTGATGGGGATAAATATAAAATGGCATACAAAACTTATAATACTTTAAATAGATTATTTAGTAAAACAAAAGATAAGATTAAAAAATGGGACATGTCAAATGTAGTTTACAAAATACCTTGTAATGGTAATGATAGTGAGAATTGTAATAAGGAATATGTAGGTACGACAAAAAATAAACTAAAAACTAGAATAGCTGGACATAAGTCTGGTCAAAGATACAGGGACGTTAATAATTCACAAAAAACTGCATTATCTTCCCATTGTGCCAGATTTAATCATTATCCTAACTTTGAAGATGCATCTGTTTTAAATATAGAAAATAATTATAAGCGTCGGTATATGTTAGAGATGTTACAAATAATTAAAATACCAGCAACAAAAAGAATAAACTTTAAGGCTGATACTGATAATGTTGCGCAATGTTATAGACATTTAGTGCATAAAAATTAATTAACGTTTGAGAGTATATGATTGCTTGTAACATTTCTATCGTGAAAGTTTATGTTAATGTATTTGTATTAAGTTTTTTAAAATTTTAAAGTAATTTGAATGTTTTCTGTTTTTAAAATTTTTATAAGAATGTAAATGTTTTAAAATTATTGAGTTATTTTACTTGAATGTTTTTTGAGTTTTAAATTTATAAAAATGTAAATGTTTAAATATTTGAGTTTTTTGTCGTTTGATTTTTAATTTTTCTGTTTTTGTTTGAAAAAATAATTTCATTTTAATTTTTGTTATTTTTGGAAAAAGAAAATTTAATTTTTTGTTTCCTGTTTCCTGATGATGCCACCCAAAGGTGTGGCGAAATATTGAAAATATAAATAAAAATTTTTTATTATTTATAAAACTGACCTAGTGCTTAATAAATTAGAAAAGAAAAATTATTTAAAAAGGTCAAAGAAACATTTACATACAATTTATTTTATTTATTTATTTATTAAAATTTTAAAATATATATGAAATATAAAATCTTTACATTTACCACAAGTAAACAAAGAATATATTATTGCAATATCATATCCTTCGACCACTGGGATAAAAAAGTTCAAGTTTTATACAATATTAAATTCAACTTTTTCTTCAAAAGCTTAAACTTATTTTATATTATTTGGGGCAGATATCCAACCAATTTCCAAGGCTAAAATAACAAAAGGGATGAGCAAGTGAGTAGTGTTTTTTCTTTTATTTTTGTTTTACATTTTAAGAAAAATTTAAGAAATTGTACACTTTTTCTTAAAACGAATGTACAAGTTAATTCAGAATAAAATTGCCCTAGAACGTTTCGTGGATAGTAAGCAAAATGTTTATTTATAGGCGATGAAAGATTTCACGACGAAAAATATAATTATGCAAGTTCTTGGCTTATGGGATATACTTGTGTTATTGCCTGTATTGCATTACCTCACCAGTTATTATTTTATATTTAATGCAGCTGAACAACTGTTGGAATGGATTCCGGAATGAAAATGTAAAAATTTGGAGACAAGTCACATATAGCAGAATACTTTACAGCGAATAAAAATATTTGTTCGAGAAGAATTTAATAAAAATTAACCAGAATATTATTGTCATCAGAGCCCCTCGAAAAGGGAAACTTGGGAGAAACTATGTTGACCTGCTTTTATTACACTGAGAAGTACAAATATACATATTGGCTGACTTCTAAAACGTCAGTTGCTTTGTATTCGAACAATGTATTGTGTTTTAAAATGCCTAGGTCCTAAATGTTTATAATGCATACCATTCTAAAATGTCGCAGAAAAGTATCACAAACGTTGCAACCGAGCAACTATCGCATCAGTTGATGCTTTGTTTCGCAACTCTGTATATATACAAGATTCAAATACCGCAGCAAAACTGTATACAAACTTTGTATTAATACATTTTGGAAGTCAGCCATTATCAATATCACGAAGGAATAATGTGAATATGGTACTTTGTTATGAAAATTATAATTATATCGATAGAAATATGACCAGAATTGGACTACATACGAAGGGTTCCATAGCTTATATGGGTTTTCCTTTAATTTTTAATATTATTTTTTAAGCTTGTTAAAATTCACAAAGTAAAACATACATACTTTGGGTAATTTTACACACACCTTGTAATTTTAAGAGCAAACTAGCAATACATACGCTGCGTAAATCTATAGTCTCAGCTTATTACGGTTTAATAAAAAGGTTTATACGTAAAAGTCACGATACTTTCGGGATACCATACCCAAAATACTTAAACTCAAATTGTCGGTCTATCTCAGTTCAAAAATAAGGCTACGTACGTGTAAGTCACGGCTTTAACTTAGGTTTTAAATTTAAGTGTTTTATTTCAAATTACGTTTAAAAATTACGTATAAGAATAAGCACAAAAAAGTAAAAATGAAAGTAATATATAAAGTGTGTTCCTATAATAACATTTTGCAACCGTAATAGGCACGCGAGTTTAAATTTTACACAAAGTTTGTACAAATAAGTCCGCTTCAAAAAAGTTGAAACAATAAATTTGATTTGTGTTTTAATAGAAGCCGTGATTGTGATATTTTAAATGGAGAATGTGGAATTAAAAAAAGCATTTCCGATAGCTCAAGTAAAAAACATAAAATATTTAATAAAATAAGAGTTGGTCAAAATTTGACCACACTCATGCTTTGCTTTTTTGCATGTGTATTGGTAGCAAAGTAAGGAGTAATTTATTTCTTAAATACTGAACAGATATTAATGAGATAAAGAAAAAATAAAATCGGTTCACAAACAGAGAAGAAAGAGGATCCTGAAGTTTTGTGTTTGCCTATTTATAAATAGATATCAAAAGTGTTGTCATAAAATATTGATTTTTACTTATATCGTCTTATCTTTGAAACGGTTATTCACACATTTGCAACCTATCACAAGGTGTGCTCTCTATAAAAATAAACAAAAAGTAAATTAGAAAAGAAAATTTCCTATACCTGCATATTAACCGACCTAAAAAAGGAGGTTATCAATTCGCCTGAATGTTGCTTTTTTTTGTTTGTGCCCGCAGAACTGTCATTTCTGATTCGATTTTAAAACTTTTTCTTTTATTTAAAAGGTATTGCTTACAGATTGTTCGCGTTTTAAAATCAATTCATAATTTCAAAAATTAAAGAGTGTCCCCAAGCACAGGTTTTTTACGTAAAGGACACCGCTTTAAAATTAAAAAAAACTGCGTACCACTATAGCCTTCAATAGCAAAAGGTTAAAATTAAATGGGTGCGTAAATTGGCCTATGTAGGCCTATCTTTTGAACCGTTATAGACAAACGCTTGGAAATTGGACAAAATATCCGTTACTATGACTGTAATAGTAACAAGAATTCTTATTCAAAATAATAGTTTAGAGGGTGCCCCAATAGCTCATTCGATTTGATGTATATGGCCATACTTTTGAACAGTTGTAGACAGATGCTTGATATTTAAAACAAATTATAGTAACCGTGCTACATTTTTTAGGAGAAGGATAGATGAGAGATAAGGCAGGTGGTGAAAGGAGATATATATATATATATATATATAGTTATTTTATTAGTTATTTTACTTCGCCGGCGAATATTCTATGAAGAAGTACTGACGTAGAAGTCTGCATGTTTAATGTTAATTCTGAATATGTATTATACCACTAAACAGAAAAAACATTTTTGTTTTTTGATTGCCGCCAGGGTTGAACCCTGGCCAGTCAGGTTTGTAATCAGCGTGCTTACCAGCGGCCTTTTGAACCGTTATAGACAGACAGCTAAAATCAGTTTTGACATAGGTTTTTTTGCAAGAATTATTACGTTCAAAATCTTATCTGAACAATAAATAATAACAACACATTTGTTTGTGATGCATCTGTTATAATGATATGAATATATATGTTGGTACCATATTTTCAAAGTTTTTGGTCTTCTCCGTGGGGCCAAAACATTTTGTGACTAAAAATCCTTATTCTCGCTAAATTAAATTTTATAAATCATTGTATGCGATTTGCATTTTAAGCCCCATATCCAACATATCTTTAAACAACTTATTTCTTCACTATAAATATTTTTTCGGCTGTTAAGAATTGCATTTTCTAAGGCTTTTGTAGAAAGAAAATATACTTTGAACAAGTTTCCTGCAAAAGAGTTTCTGGCATTTACAATGTTGCCACACGTATAAAAAAGTACTAAAGAAGTTGTATACTAAAATTTTAAACTAAATAAAAAGTATATCTAGAAGTAAAATGGACTTACACCATTTACAAAGTAATTGTACTTGTAACTTCATAAGGTGCAGATATATGCAATGATAAAACAACAAGAGTTTTTTGTGAAAAAAGTTTAGAAAGAAATGAACGGTAAATGGCACTCATTTGTATCATGAATAATTTTTTTTTGTCAAATTGGACTTGCAGCGCTTTTAAAAACAACCGCTGATATGTTGGTGTAAACGGTGGAATGATTTTAAAATTTTTGAACTCTCGGTTAATTTTTTTTGCTTTTGGTGATTCTTTCAAACTCAATTATTTTCTGTCAACCTTACGAACTTATTCGAAGCACATAACGCAAAAATATAAATTTGCGAGAAAAGCGTCATCTTACACCTAACAAAACAACGACGCGTAAATGTTATTTTAGACCTCCCTCTACATTTTTCAGCTGCTTAATACTTTACAGTAGGACAGCAGCGAGATATTTAGGTAAAAAAGCATTCGAGTTTAAGTTAAGAATGAAGCAGAAGGCCTTTTTGTAATAATAAAAATTAACGACAACTGAAGATGTTAATATTTAATAAAATTTTCATTGCCAGTCACGCTGTCAACTCTGTGCTTTAAACAACAAACTAATTCTTTAAATCTTTGGGGGCGGGAAGTTTATAGTTTGTTAAAGTTTTTATACTTGTCCCATTTTTCTCTGTCTCTATTTTTTATTGTTCTTTTGTTCTGTGAATCTTTCTCGTTTATTATTGTGTTCACTCTGCCACTAAAAATATAACAACTAACAAGCAGAATAAAATGTAAGAATTTGATTATAAAGATATACATGCAAATATAATATTTGTTGAGGTTCATAAACAAAAAAGTTTAATATATTTTATCTTAACTTTTTTATTGGGAAATAAGTAAAAAGATGTTAAGTCACTGAATTTAAGTAAAATAAAAAAAGTTTTTAAATAAAAAAACAAGTAATCTTGAAGACGAAGTTATTCAATTAGGGTGCGTTATTTATTGAAAATAATTTTGATTTTAATTTTTAAACCATTTTCCATTATGAGAAATATTTTGTTTTCCAAATTTTTCGTTAAATCCATTTTTAGAAGGTCTGTTAAAACAATTTTTAATTTTTATAGAAAAAAAAAAAAAACAAAATACACTTTTTCTCTGAATCTGTGCCGTCAGTGCAGCGCATTTGTTATTAGCGTCGATTGAAATGATACTTTGACATCTTCGTTCTAAATTTATACCGAATTATTAAAATTGTTTAAAGTCAAAACAACATTAATTACAGTCCACTTTATTTTTTGCTTCGATTTAAAAGTATAATTTTTAATAATCAGGTAGAATTCCTTTAAAAATTTTTATAATAATAAAAAAATACGTTACGTAATTTGCTCTTTAGTTCAAGGCAACATGTTTTTTTTTATTAAGAATTACTTTTACCTTCTATCAAATAATATTGTCCATTATCACAAAAAATAGCACTAAAAAAACAGTTAACCCGCAGGATTTCTCGACATAAAGGCCACAAAGAAAAAAGAGAAACCTTTTTACTTTTACTTTTACTTTTACTCTTTATGCACTTAATAAATTCTAAGTTTATTATTTTATTTTCTAATTTAGTGTTGCTGTTATAACGTTAAGGAATTAAATAAAATCTCTTTGGCCACAAGTATGTTAAATGAAGCAGAGAGTTTAAACGTGAAAAAACTTAATTTACAAAACTTTATTTTATTCTTTAAGTTTTCAATTAAATATACTTATGAATATTTGTCTATGGCAACAGCTGTTTAAAGAAGAGAACGCATTTAAAAAGCTCAGGGCTTTAATAAAAAAGAAAAAAATGTACACAGCGAGCAAGAACTATTTGAATTAAATAATTTTTTTTTAAAGTATAATCGTTATTTAAACTTTTTTCTAACTAAATGTTTGTGAAAAACTTAGTATTTTGGCTATATTTTTGTGAAAAATCAAATATCACCAACTGTGCAGCCAAACATTAAGTTGTTAAGCGTTGAAAAGATTTAAAATACATTTTTTCTATCATGAAATCCACCCAACAAAATTAAAAAAAGTGGAAGTTTAGAATTTTTTCTCATCCAAAAATGCACAAAAATGGTATCATTTGTATTACGTAAACAGTGATTTAAAAAAAGAAATTCTAAAAAACAAATATTCAGAGAGAGATACTCGTAATATATAAAATATTTAAATAAAAATTAAAATTAAAAAAATTTTAAATGCAAGCAAAAAATCAACTTTAAAGTAAATATTATGCATTAAAAAAATACAATTTTTTAAAAAGATGCAGGAAAAATAAATAAAACAGAAATTAGAATTTTGTGCAAAACAACACACAAAAAAGTCTAATCGCCTAATTATTTATAGACGTGTCGAATTTCCCAAATCGCTGTTCAAGCAAATTAATTAAAATATATCCCTCAAAAGTTGAATGTAATAATTTTTCTAGAAACCGCAATTGTTTAATGTAATTAATTATTATTTCTCTTGCTCTGGTTATACTTGATCCAACGGTATGTGTTACTCCAAAGAAACACGCACTGCGCGATGCCTTGTGAAGTAAACTGAAATATTCAAGAAAACTTAATATGAAGTTCTACTGGCAGAGACTCTAACTAATTATCACCTTCTGCTCGTTTTTATCCAACTTAGCAGCGACATCTGCGGCTTTTTGCGCTTTGAAATGGGACTTGCCTCACAAACGCAACAATAGCCAAGATTTTTTCTTTTTACTTTAGGCTACCGGGTACACTAAACCATAATGTCGGACACCCCATTTTTCGTTCTAATGCACGTTTGATGTCAATCAAATATTTATTACAGTCGAAGAACAAATGTATAATGTAGCAGGGTCTGCAGTTTTTTAGTTATCTGCAAGTCTTGTTAATATTGAGATATTTATTTTCCTATATTAAACTGCAAGGCCCATACTCAAGTTCACACCCCGCGCCTTGTGGTTTCCCTATTCCCCATTCCAGTCCGCTGGGAAGTACAGTGCATGTAAATTGCATAGTGCTGAGATATAATGTACAACGTGTCTAGAGTTTGTACTCTTTGGGTCAGTTAAGAGTCAGGGTTCCCAGATTTTTTTCGAGTTGTATATCACCATTTAGATTAATTTTATCCCCATAATTCCCAAAAAAACTATTTTAACTATCACCAAAAAGTCCCCATTACAAGTAAAACTATTTATTTTTAAATTTTAAAAGTATTAAAAACGCTCTTTATCCCTTTCAGACCTGACGCAAAACTACCAAGAATTTGTTTATAATTTTTGGAAGATGTGGTCTCTACAGCGTATGAAAATATAATCACGCACATCTGACACGCACAATTGATGCACTCAATAATATTTTTAACTAAAACACATTTATATTGCATGCAAAGATTTCAATTAGTTTAAAATTTTAAAATTTTTTTAGTTAGCTTTTTAGTTTTTTTAGTTTTTTGTAAACAATTAATACTTTTGTCATTAAAGACACAACTCACTTTTACGGCTCATTGTGCTAAAACTGAAATGTGCAATAATTAAAGTAACGGTAAATTAAACAGAAGAGAAATATGAAACAAAATATAGAAAACAATCAGCGCAATCAATGCATGCCAGTATATTTTATATTAAGCAAACAGAAGTAAAAATATTGAGACCGAAACCCACCCGCACAATCGAAAAAGGGTATAACTAAGTTTGTCATTCCGTTTGTATTTTCTAAAATATCCATTTCCGACCCCATAAAGTATTTTTTGACTTCTTATGCATAGCGAAGTCGATTGAGTGATGTCCGGGTATTCGTCCGTTTAAGTGCTAAATTAAAGTTTTTCGAGGAACCAGATCAGCCAATCGATCACACATAGTGTCGAAAGAGGTGTTTCCTTCGAGGCAGCTTTGAAACACTAAAGTAACTATAATAAAAAAACAAAAAAAAAAAAAATAAATAAATATATGTGGCGATAGGGAGTTTAAAAAATAAAAAAACATCACGTAAAAAAAAATCGGTGCTCACACATATTTCCGAGTTACGGGGCTCTGAAATTTTCAAATTTTTTGAAATATCAATATGGGTATCATTTTAAAGCTTTTGAAGAGATCTTTAAGGAAATACTAAAATTTTTTAAAAATCCTTAAACAATTAAGAGCCCATTGAAATGTGTATTAATCCCCAATAGAGATTCAATCAGCTCGTATTTCATTTTTATTTCTTATATTAGTTTTCATTAAATTTATGGAGAGATTTACACGTTATAATTTTTAACAATGTTTTTTTAATTATACTAAAAAACTTGTGGGTAGCAAAGAAGTAAAATTTATATAATAATTTTTAATTTTTTGTTAAATTAGGAGTTGAACTGTGGATATTAGTTAGTTGTTTGGAGACGTTCTCCAAAGAAAACAAGACAAGTTTGACATTAGCAGAATGAAATGCTGCATTTTCTGATTCGCTACATTCTTCGTCAGCATTCTTCGAATTTATCTACTTTATGTTGTTTGCATTGTAAACAACAAATATTTAACTAACTTTGTAAGTAAGTGAACGAGGAGCATTCGTATCAATATTAATTTGGTTAGAGAAAGTCTGCACACAAACAAAAGTATTTATTTAGTTTTCTATGTGTATTGTCTTGTACTTTTGTTTGTAGCAACCAAACTTCTGCATACATTTGTAAAAATTTTTTTTTTTCTAAAAAAAGTTTTTAGAAATTAAAAAATGAATTTAAGCTTATTAACTTATTTATATAATAATAATAAAAATACAATAACCAAAAACAGAAAGAAAAATAAAATCCCGGATTTGGGGATGAATCTCCTAATCTGATAACAATGTTAAGAGTTATTTCAATCTAATATAAAGAGAAAAATAGCACGAAAAAAAGACTTTTTGAAAATTTATTAATATAATTTAAAAAATAAAAAAAAAAAATAAAAAAAAATAAAAATCCCATTGTTGAATATAATTTAATATTTGCAAAGTGCCCGTGCATATAAATAAATTATCGTAGTGTTTTGTGATATTTTAATTTTCATCCTCTTTCAACTGTATAAAAGAGCCGAAAAAAATTCAGCCGTATACAGCAGAGAAGGAAAAATAGAATTACTGTTGGTTATTGTTGTTTTTGCATAAACTTTGATTTTTGTCTTTGCTTTATTGCTTGGACAAAAATATTTAGTTTATTTAAAATGTTTGTCAGAAGTTTCCTGAAGAGTTAAGTAAGCGATAACGAAATGGCCATTGAGATGTGCTTTGACCCTCAATAATCAATAATTAATCGGAAAAAAAGCACGAAAAAAAGACTCTTTGAAAAAGAGAAAAAATCTATTTTTCTTGCCTCCAGATATTTTTTTTACCTCAAATAAATATTGAAAGAATTTTATAAAAAACTTTAGTAGATTTATTAATTTTAAATTATCTTCAAATCTGTTCCATTTGACTTATCAATATGTTACGTACGAGTAGTAGAGTGTGGCTTATTTAATATACGTAAATGTGTTTGTAACTATATATTGCGTTTAGCAGGTGTTTCATTTAAGATTTATTTATTTAAATATTTAATAACTTTTTGTTTGTAATTCCTTTAGTTTGAATTTTGCATCAAAGTCAACTATAGTGAGACATGTGTGAAAATGCATAATTTTTTTTTCCTGTAACATATGCCAAACTAAACAAAAATTTTAATTTTCTGAAGTAAATACTTAATATAATATTTAAATAGAAAGTATAAGTTTACCAAACACTCTCAATCTCAAAGAACAGACTCTGCCTAGTATGTTGCTGTTGGATAAAGAAGGTTTCACAAAAAACTAAGAAAAGAATGTAAGATATATGACAGTGATTTAGTATAAAATAAAATGTATCAATTGTATAAATGTAAAAGTTATAAAATAAATGATAAAACGAAAAGTGCTAAAGGCGACAATTGCTACATGTTCAGTAAAAATATCTAATAAATTAAAATTTTGCCACAATTTTTCTTTTTACATTGTAAAAAAAAGAGGATGAAATTTATTTACGTTTAGTTTTTATACTCTTCACCACAAAAAGTGTGAAAAAGGGTCATTTCATGAAAAGTTAGTCATTCCATGTGTAATTTCTACAATACCTATTTCCAATTCCATAAAGTGTATATATTCTGACTTCTTATGCGTTGCAAAGTCGATTGAGCGATGTCCGTCTTTACGTTTGTCCATCCTAGTAAATGTTAATGGAAAAAAAAAATACTAATAAATATGTCATTTGATAAGATATAGTGTTGAAAAAGGTGCTATTGGAAATCTGCATGATCGACCCATGTCCTTCGAGGCAGCAGGCAAAACACCACGCGTACCTATAATTTTTTCATGTCGTTTGGAACAATAAAGTAACTCCATTCTCTGTCACCCCAATATTTGCTTTTTTGATTAGAGTTACTTCACTAAACTAGATTTGCATATATCGTGAACGGTATATAAGATTCGGCATAGCCGAATATTAAACTCTTACCTGTTGTATTTCATTTTGTTTTTTGTTTTGTATGTTCGATTTAGTTGTAAGGCAGATGATATATAAATGTGTTATTTAGTTTATTTTTTCAGGCTATCGGCAACCAAGTCATGAAACGGTTACTCAGTTGAAGAAGTCACAGAAGTGATGCAAACGTTATATGAAAATGATCACATTGAGTCAATAACATAAGCATAACCACATAATTTTTCTTTTGTTGAGGAGGCTGTACCCTTTTAAAGAAGAGGAAAATTGTATCAAGTATTAAGTACTTTCCATAAGAAGGAAAAAATCCTTCAAAATTTATTCTGTTATTAAACATCGCTTAATCGAAAATATTGCTGCCACCACATCTACTTATATTCCTTCAAATCTTCAATTTATATTCCTGCATAGCAATCAAGCCCTCTTTACTGTAGCGTTTAGCGAATTAAAAAATGAAGCCAAATCGACAAATTTTGGCCTTATTGAGTCACCCCGTATCATGTTATGATTAAGTCTTTGTTGCTTGAATGTGTGCTAACTTGTCTATAACTACGCTTTATTGTTGCTCCTCATGTTATACTTCTAAATTTATGTTGAATAGGTAACATAGAATGCCAATAAATATTAAATTCTTCTGCAATATTTCGACATTCAGTTACTTTAAAATTTATATCTTTTACTTGGCAACTAGAGTTTATAAACTTCTACAATTTACATTATAGATTTGAAAAATATAATTTATGATATTTTATTCTTAGAAGACAAAATATACTGAAAATGTGTGAAATATAAGCAAATATTTATGAAATGGTTTTTTATTTTGTTCTCAATATATTTATTTGAAATTCTTTCATTTTTGTTTTTGTTGTATTGTGATATTGATGCATGAAATGCTTTTGAACTGTATCAATAATAAATACTTTTCCAATACTTGTCAAAAGTCTTTTGCAACTTTTTACTTATGTTGATAATAAAATTATTTGCTTTAATAAATAAGAAAATGTTAGAAGAAAAATATTTAAAATGTATAGAAATTTGATTTGAGGAATTCTTTAAAACATATTTTAAACTAATTTGCAAGAAATTCAGGAAATAAGATAAAAAAATATGACAAATTCTGTATCCGGCTATATCTGATCGATAGGCATATTTTTTTTTCCACATTAACACGGACGGAAAGACGGACAGACGGACATCGTTTAGTCGACTTCGCTTTGCATAAGAAGTCCGAGTATATATGCTTTATGGGGTCGGAAACGGATATTGTAGAAATTATACATGGAATGACAAACTTATATTTACCCTTTTTCCACTTTTTGTGGTAGGTGAAGGGTATAAAAATGAATAGCGAAAAGAGCGCAAAACAGTCACATCTAACACCCCTGGATCCACTGCCTGTTGCCCCTGGATCCACTACAGTTGTCAGATGCTCTGGAATGGCTTGGATTGTCCAGTTCTGGTTTAACTTACAAGTTAAAATGCAATTTGTACAGTTTAAAAATAATTTTTTAATTTTCTTTTCTAATTTTTTAAGCAATAGGTCAGTTTATAAATAAAAATATTGTTTATTCCTTTTTATTTTTTATTTATTTTTTCAATATTTCGCCACACCATTGGGTGGCATTTTCAGGAAGGAGGAAACAAAAAATATCAATAGTTAGATTAAAAAAAAAAAAAAAAAATAAGTTAAAAATATTATTTCAAACAAACGTAGAAAATTCAAATATTTAAACATATACATACATTCTCATAAATTTACAACGCAGAACCCAGTAGCATTTGGAAGATTGTTTTTACAAAAATTACCAAAGTGAGTCTTTTAAGACTACCCAAGATTTATCATGGCATAATTTATCGGATCTTCCAAAAGTTTTAAAAGTATTAAATGAAATTGACAACGACATGTTGTACAATGAGTTCTGTTGCCTGCGAGAAGCCTTTGATAATTTGCCGAAAGATGTTCTAATTGATAAGATATGGTCTATCTTTTTTCAAAAATGCGATACAAATTTAGTGGAAAATCTATATAAAATGATTTCGGTTGCTCTTTCTCTCTTTTGCTTTCTTTACTTATAAATGCATTTCTAAATTATCCAGTTAGTTTTTCAAAATCCAGGTTAATTTATTCGTATTGTCCAGCTATTTGACTTTTGGTATCTGGCAATTCTTCATAACCTTTACCGAGTTCTGTAAGAAAATTTGAAAAGACTAACATATCTCAAACATAACGTTACGCTTTCTGGTAAAACATCTTCATGATTTTTGCTTTATATCCTTTTTAAATGCGTATTCGAATTTGGCAATAGTTTGAACGAACACCGATTAAATTCGATACAAAATGTTCAGCAGCCGAGAGTAGCTGCAGTGTTCTTTGTTAAACAGAAGATGAAAAGTCATGAGTTCAAACCCCAACAGCGACTTGGAAATAAAGAAAACTAATAGCTGTTGAGTAGCTGCGGTAAGTGAGTTATAGGAAACAGCAGTTTAAGTTTCTGGGAGTTGCGGATGAGATGCTATGGGCGTCTATATAAAAAACAAGAAAATCCATGTTGGTTATATAATCTGACGGTGGGGTTACCAAAAGGTGAAAACAACACGACCACCAGCATTATCGGGGCGCAAGATTCAAGCCAAGTGAGTACTAATTTTAAGCATCATTATTGGCATAACTACGCTTTTGCTTCTGGAGCTTAACTAAACTCTGATCGACCGATTGGCGGCTTCAGTTGCAATGCAACAGTATATAGAATGCAAGCGATCTCTTCGCAATTAGGGTTTGAAGCAGTGCCACTACGTTACTCCCGGTAGGGACTCTCCAATGAGAAAAACTTTTTTAAAATTCCAGAAAAGAGATCTGTGACCGACGGAAAGATATATTTTCGGGATAACAAAAGGGTTACTCTTTAATTATTTGGGTATGAAACCTAATTCGAATTTATGCTTGAGTGAAATTTATATTTTAGTGGTAAATCTTTGGTATTAATGATTAATTGGTTTCAACTGTTGAAAGAACAAGTCGGAGTGTTGGCGGCCGTTTTAACAAAATAAAAAACCTACAAAAAAGAGACAAAAGTGTGTTGGTTTTTTTTAAAAAAGAAGCATTGTTACCAAAACAACAAAGCCAGATTTATGCAAATAAATTGTAATCTTTAAATAAAAAGTTTCTCAATACAATTAAACAGAGTAATATTATGCCTAAAACTAAAAGTGATATTTAAAATATTGCAAAAAATTATTGAACTGGCAACATTTAGAGCCGATAAGGACCATATGCAATTTAAATAAATTATTGTGGGAAAATCAACACCACACACATACATATATACTTTAAAGTTAAACCAAACCACAAGAATAAATAATTCAAAATAAATTATATCCAACGTTTAATAGTTTCGACAAATACTATTACCTCCGGCCACATCCTCGCCACACATACAGCGAGGGAAGATATATTCATCGGTGCAGCAATCTCCTTTGTCATCACTTGTTGCTTGATAAGCCCGGAGCGTCAGGGACACTAAGGGTTGTTTGTTGGAAGCAGCAGAAATACAAAGGAAAAATATTAAGTTTTTGAAATATCCTAGTAAAAAATATATGGATTAATCCATAATCGAGCAATAAAGGAGTAATGACTTGTTCATCCATTTGGAGTAATAAGCGAGCTATCGAAACTATTTTTTGTTTTTTTTTGTTTATGCCTCGCTTAATACTCCAAATGGATCAATGGGGGATGTATCAGTTCGTTTTTGTTTGTGACATAACTTTTAACTGTTGATGTTTTCGTTTTGTTTTTATATTTAGTCAGTTTAGTTTTAAAAAGTGAGAGACGTGTTTTTAAAAAAAAGCGAAAAGGTACTGGTATAATAACAAATTTGTTAAAAATGTGTGAAAATTTAGTTTCTAAGCGTCATTTAAGACGACTAGTTAAAAAAGAAATTGAAAAATTCTCAAATGAAGATAGTCAAACGGAAAACTTTGATGTTCATTATGATATCAGTGAAACTTTTAAAAGAAGCTCGCTTCTTGGGTAATTGAAAATCGTGTTTCGAACGAATGCTGTAATTTACTACTCTAAATTTTAAAAAGTGAAGGTATGGACGTTCTGCTATGCAGAGAAACATTGTTAAAAGCAGTGCATGCAGAAAACCCACGCTGCTTCAAAGTGAGCCCAGAAATAAATGCTATAGCACCAGGTGAATACTTTCATTGTGGTTTAGAAAAAGCAATGATGATGCACGGCCAATACATATCACCGATTGCAAACGTCGATCTACTGATCGATATATTTGTGGATGGAATGCCGCTATACAAAAGCTCATCAAAGTCATTATGGTTTGTGGAAGAACACATTAAATTAAATTCGGCAGAACAGCTCTTTGTTTTTTATTTTAATTTATTTCAGATTTCGTATACTAAACTGCGGTTTGACAAAATCAAAATTGAAAAAGTAATACGCAAAATGATCGGCGAAATATGCTGGTCAAATTTAATTAACAATTAACTTTTTGATTTCGGTAATAGCGGAATTTTTAATATCATGTCCTAAATAATATATTATGTGTTATTTTTTCTTAAATTTTCTTGCAGAAGCACTTAAAGACACGTATCCAAAATACCCGGAATATGAAAAATCTTTCAAAGTGGCATTACGTAAATGTAAAGCAACTGTTTACCAACAGACGTACTTGACAAAAACTACGACCTCGTCGAATGCAAAAAAAAAAAAAAAAATTTCAACATTAAAAAAAATTTTAAATAAATGAATATTTCCTTGTTTTTGTAAAAAATAAAAATTTTGTATTTTTTATATGGATGTTTACTCAATTTATGTTCTATTAGGAGACAAAAACGATTACTCCCTCTGCCGTCATTTTCAAGATCAAAGAGAGTACTCCATAAGGAGCTTCAAAGGAGTACTCGTGTCTGCGGACATGCTCTGTTAAAAGTCCAATGTGGTTCGGAGTTTTATGGAGTAATCCATTACTCGCAAAGGAGCGCTTCAAGATTACTCTTTGGATGATCTTATTTTTTACTGGGATAATATGTATGTATGTATGTACTCGTATGTAGGTATGTATGGATGTATGTATGTATGTATGTATGTATGTATGTATGTATGTATGTTTGTATGTATGTATGTATGTATGTATGTATGTATGTATGTATGTATGTATGTATGTATGTATGTATGTATGTATGTATGTATGTATGTATGTATGCATGTATGTATGTATGTATGTATGTATGTATGTATGTATGTATGTATGTTTGTATGTACGATTGTATGTATGTATGTATATATGTATGTATATATGTATGTATGTATGTATGTATGTATTATAAGAAATTATTGGAAATTAAAGTTGTAAAATTGTAAATTAAATTAAAGTTAAAATTTAAAGAGGGTAATTATAAATGGTATGTGTATAGTATGTGCTTTTAATTTTTTTTTTTGAAGACGCTATTAATTAGGAAAAGCATTGTCTTACGTGTTTGATAGGCGTAACTAGTATTCCTCAATTTTTTTTTTTTTTGTAAAGGGTGTCGCGCGTTAAACCGTAGTGTTGAACTCAAGCCTGCAGGTCCTCGATGTTCATTTGTTTGTTGCCTAGGTTGCCCACACGAAGAAGAGTAAGGATTTGGTTAACCTCGAAAAAAATGAAGAAAAATAATAAACTAACTTTTTAAGTCCGAAGGAAGCGAAATAAAAAATTTTTTATTGCTCCCTTGATATTTATCACGATGTAAATCGAATTTAAGAAAAAAAAAACAACGTACATTTTAGGTTCCATCCTTGTTTAAGGATTTGGCCAGTATATATTTATACACTTATATTTTGTAAATAATGAAATAATAAAAGTTATTTATAAAAAAATTTTAATATAATATAATTCTTAAATAGACGTTTTATTCAAAGGATGGTTTAAGCCAGGGTTTGGTGATGGAAAGGTAAGCGGTGAAGAAACCAGAGGTAAGTCAGGGGCAATCAAAATACCAAAAGTTGCCATGGAAGAATTGGTATCAGTTTTAAAAGGAGGAGCATCGTAGTTGGCTTAAACAACAGTCAACTCTAGTGCGAAAAGGCTAGCGATCGGAAATGTTCAGGGCCAGTTTCACGATGTCACAATCGTTCGTTCGTTCACATAATTACATTTAAAACAAAAACAATTTTTTAGAATTTTCGTTTTTCGTTTTCAGATTTTTTGTTTCGTGTGTGCTTTTGTTATTTTTGTTAATTTTTACAGTACTCACTTCGAGTTCCATATCAATTTTTTTCAACGTTTATTTTTTTTTTTGTCATTAGCAAGTTAAGACTGGCAAGTGTTAAATCTTTTTTTGTAGCGCTAGGAAAGAGCATGGTTTGGTTGGCAAGAACCACACCCATACGGACAGCTCAAGCCAAGGAGCATACGTCATCATGCCAGCTCTGGCAGAGATTTGAATTTTGTGTACCACCATCATCAGCTGTTTGATTGTAGTTTTACTAGCAACACTATGGACATAAAAACTTCCACTACAAAAACAGAAAAATTATGGTGAAATTTCCTCTTTTTATGATTCTTTGAATCGATTTTTCCGGTTAAATTTATATAAATGATTTAAGTTGCAGAGAAGAGTTAAAAAATTTATTTATTTATTTATACTTCCTTTATAATTTATCTTCTTTTTCTTTCCGTTGTGATGGAAACGAAAATTTTTTTGTCTAAACAATTTTTTGTTTTAATTATAACCCACAAAATATATTCTTGGCCTACATTATGACCTTAACTTGTTCAAACTTTGTTTCGTATAAAATATTATTTTTATCATTTTTGTTATAGTGTTGTTATTAGGGTTTTTTTGTATTTTGTTGAATTTTCTTATTCATTTGGAAATATCTTTAATTTGCTGTTGCTTATGTTAAAATAATTAGTTTTTTTTCTTTTTATTAAAAATTAAGTAATTTTTATCTTAAAGCTTTTAAGGATTCAACTTTTTTTTAACGATTTGAGCATTGCATTCTCACATTTTCGCCGATTAATAACAATACTGTTGAGTGAAGAATAAATTATCATTATCATCATTTAAATTTCCATTGTACATCATCAATTTGCTTTATGGTAATGAAAATTAGCAATGAAATTTTTATTTTACAATAATTTGTTAGTCTTTTAATTTAGTAGAAAATGTGATTAATCGCGCAACTGTCAGAAAGGTTAAGTGATCATATAAAAGAATATAGTCTGTACAAATAATGAAACTGTAATAAGTTCGAGTCTATACATAAAATAGTTTTCCTTAGAACTTTTGTTTGTGATGCAGACAGTCATTGATGTATAAATCAAAACAACAGTTGTATGGACTATTTGTCTGTCTGTAAATGAATCACGTGAAAACTACTGGAAGAACAACATAATTCTCAATGAGGCAGAAGTTTCTGGTATATGCTAATATACATTTAATCTAATATAAAATGAAAATACTATTTCTCGGCACAAAAAAGTGAAACTATTTAATTTATAAAATGAAATCCAATTTAATTTTTCCTAAATATCTTTAAATTCCAGCTTTTTTATAATAAGTTAATTACATTAAGTATAAACGATTGACTTTCTATTTATGCTATTTAATTATTCAATAACATTTAAGCTAAATTCCTCTATTATCACCTTTATGTTTTATAATTGCATTTAATTATTACGCCCTAAAGCAGGCAACATATTTAATATTTTTTTTTATTGCTTTACAGTTTATTTAATTGTGATACCAGCATTAAAAAAATACATAAGTACATACATAAATATTAAATATTCCCCTTTTTTACACGCTGTGCTGCAATAAAATTTTGCTTAATGCTCTCTAGGGTATGTAACTGGTATAAATAAATTTTTTTCTCATTTGCCAGCATTTGGTTCTTTTTCTTTGCTAAAAAAAGCTCGTGGTGCTGCTTTTATTTTTCTTTTATTTTCTCTAGATAATAAATTGAATTATTACCATGCAGGATTCCTAGAAATTAAAAGTTTTTATCCCTAAAAATCTCCATGAAGGTAATTTAAAGGCACACTTTTAAGGTAGGCGGCGGCTAGCAAAAATTTTTCTAAAATTAATGCACTCGCATGCGAATTCTTATTTTTACAATTGGATAGTAAAGTATAGATTTGGCGCATCATCTTCTTCTTCATATGAATATAGCAAAGATTTAAAATAATTATGGAATTAGTGTTTGGTCAGAAAAGTTGACCAAGGCTATATAGGAGCGTCGAGCAATTTACGTCAAAAAGAAAGAATTAAGAACGATTTTTTTATTTATGTAGTTCATTCTTTTGTCGTGGCACGTACAGGATTTCTGAAATAAAAAATTGCGGAAAAAAACGTTGCAAAAAAATGCTTAAATTCAAAGTTGGTGGTCGACTTGCTTTGTAAATAATTTTATTTACAAAATCAAAAAGTGCGCATCCTAAATTTAACCCCTTGTTGTTTTAATTACGTTACTTATTTTGTTATTTATTGAAATCATTACTGGAAAAAATCTTTACACACAAGTAATACCCTTGGGTAGAGCCAATATATAGTCATTAAATAGTCTTGATTCAGCTTTAAAATATGTCAAAAGTACTAGTTGTTTCGATCGGATGTGTTATTTATATATTTAATACAAATAAAATCCAAAGAGATACTTTTCAATTTCTTCTCTTTAAATGAACAAAAAAAAAAAAAAGAAAAAAAATTTATTAAATGTTTAAACAGTCCCCATCCCGTATTTAAAATTTTTATAAATGTATTGTTATATTTAAGACACTTTGCAGCAGAATGGGGTAATTTGGTTATCATATTATAAACAACTTGTGAGCTTATTATGAACTTCTATGCTTCTCAGAAAAAATTTAAATTTAAAAAAGCTGCCATTAAATCTAGTTTTAGCAAGTTTACGTACATATAATAAAATGTATTTTTATAAAAAGGACAAATTTTTTTTAACAAGGTGAAAATATTTGCAAAATTAATGATAAAAGCTAAATAATGTTTTAAGTAGGTTCTAATAATCTAATATTTTTTTTAACATATTTTGGTAAGGAACCTGATAGGTTTTTTAAAAAACGCTCCCATGATACCCATATTTGCCCATTCTGCCAAAGGATATTTGAAATATTGCCTAGTTTAGATAAACACATTAGGGTTCCTAATTCTGGATTCTGAACCTCGGACAACTTTTACTTGTATGAGGTGCTACCAGGCTAAACAAGATTTATGCCATTACACAAAAATAAATTAAAACAAATTTATTTTTAATAGTGAAGTATATTAAACGTACACAGCTCGTTATAGCACTACTCATTCGAATACTTTTCATAAGATCTGTTACCAAAATAAGCAAACCATAATCATTTATAAATTTTTATTTTTTTTATTACAAGTCTTGTTCGTGTATTTTGCAGTAACCAGGCAACTCCTATTACATGATAAAAGGAATTGCCAGGTAATAGTAATTGCTTAAAGTGTAGATTAGCTATTGAACACTTATTTTGTGTTTTTGAATATAAATTTAAAAAATGTCTTCTTAACGAAAAGGGTTAAATACCTATTGTAAGCTTTAAACCAAAAATGGGAACTTTATGAATTAGACCGTCAATATTTCCCGAAAAATTCCCAATCCCCAATCTTTTTCGGAGATAAATACGCTAAGCCGACAACACTGTTACTATGATCTGTGTACTATGAAAGAAATTGCAATGTGTGTGATTACTTATGTGTATTTTTATAGTATAGCATATCTTAAGGCAAAAACTTTTTAAATAAATAATAGGGCATAAATCACATTTATTTAAGGAATGTGAAAGGAATAATTTCAACAAGTATGTTGTTTTTTGGATATTTCCTAATGGCATTTTAAACTCAAAGGATTGTTTTTATTTTATGACTATAATGGCGACCTTGTAACGAGTACGTTGAAATTTAAAAAAACTCGGTTGAAGTATATTTAGTATTTTAATAATAAATAATAATACAACTTAAAATATATTTTCATGCCTGATTAAGGAAATATTTATTATACAATATTGAAACCATGATCCAAGGAATTTCTTTGCTAGTTAGCAAGTCAATTTGTAAAATAAATGCTTAATTTATAAGAAAGAATTTTTTAAAAATATTTATTGATAATATTCTTTGTACGTAATATGTTTTTTATAATTTAATTGAGCATGAAAATGTTTGTAAGAAATACAAGAAAGCATTGAAGCTTAAAAATATTCTAATTGCTGAAATTGAAGAAGAATTTTCTCTTTAGGAGAGAGAGTTTGTGTTTTGCATAATATTTAAATTATATGTTGGATTTTTTTTCAAATTAAAAATTACAAAAAAAGTTGACTACAATAAATACTTTAAATTCTTCCAGTCGGTTAACGTTTTTTGTTAAGCAAGCTGAACACAGTTTTTACAACAATTGATTTTTTTTAATAATAGTGAGTAATTTTAATAACAACTTAGTCGCTGTCAGATGAGTTTTCAATATTTGGTGGGCAAATGTAAGAGTAAAAAATTTTACGCAAGTATCGTTATTGTCATGATAAAATTTTTATTCTGAAGAGTTATTATAATGCAAATTGGACTGATATTAATACTTCTGGATATAGGAATTACGGCAAAGAATCACATCTTGATTGCATGGATTCGATTAACTTTATTGTGTGCTTAAATTTATGGTTTTTTAATTTATCTATAAAATAAATTTTATTCTTAACAATAGAATAGTGCTGTTCACGTGGCACAGGGAAAAAATTATAAATAATTTTTATGTACATAATTAAGTTTAATAATGATTATTTGACCCTTTTTTATTGTTAATTAATTTTGTTATTTTGGTTATATATTAATTTTGTTTCCTGAAGAAGGTACGCAGAAAGTACCGAAATATTGAAATAAAATATTATTAAAAAATATAAGGACCCAAAGCTTAAGAAAATAGAAAATAAGTACATAATTAAGTTGATATTTATGGTTCAACTTGTTGAGTTTAGTACACAACCCAGGTTTAAGTTTAAGTATATTTTATTTTGTATTTTTGCCTAGAACAAGGTTTCTATCACGTTCTTAAAGTATAAATCAAGAAATGATGGTAGCTTATGTATACATCAATCACATCACATTGATTTTAACTTAAAAAATTTCATTTTCATCTATCCATCTTTTTAATTAGGAAAATTCCGTTACGTCTGTTAATATGTAATTTATATTGCTTATTAACACCATTTTTAAATAAACAGTAATTTGGCTCTCCTGAAAAATTAAGAGTTTTGAGTTGTGACTCTTTAGTATTTTGAGTGCGATATGTCTATAGCAAACAGTTTGCAAAATTGTTTATGTACTAGTTTCGCTCACTAACTTCTAGCTGGTTCCTTAAACCTGTAGTGTATTAGATTTCGGAGTGTCTCAAAAATAGTGAACGCTTTTTAAACAATTTGCTTTTATAACAAATGATTTAAATAAATAGTTGAGCTTAAGTCCAGTAAAATTTGTTCACACATTTCACTGATGTTTAATTTAATTTTTTGTTGTTAATTTTTCTATTTTGTTTGGAGTCTAAAGTTATTTAATATCACTAATACATCGAAGAAAATAATATAAACTCATCCAATTTGCTTGATTGTTTGGACAGCAAGTGCAAGTTTATTTTGAAAATGTCGCCGAATGCAAGGGTTTTAAAGAACGTTGTTTAATTCAAAAATTTAAAAGAAAATGATGAGAAGAAGTTAATTCTTAAAAAAAGGGTTCAAAACAGCAAACTGTAAATCATGCTGTGTTAAGGCAATTAACATCAATTATGGGAATACCCTTTAATAGCTTAATTACAAAACGTATACTTGTTGTTATAGTAGACTTAGCAATATAGGTTCCTTGAAAATTTCAGCCATCTGTCTATAACGGTTCAATAGTAGGGCCATATACATCTAACTAAATGAACTATTGGGGCACCCTTTAACTAATAATTTATAATATTTAGACTTTTTTTTATAACGGTCATAGTCATAGACATTCTGTCATTTTCAAGCGTTTATCTATAACAGTTTAAAAGATGGACCCATATAGGTCAATTTACGTTACCTATAGACAGAGAAACATGCCGATCGGTTCACAGCTGACGGTGCGCCGAAGCCGAATGTTTTTCAAATACAACAGAAGCAGCCGCCTTAATTGATGCTGGTCAAAAATGTTGAAGTTTCTCAGCGATTAAAATTTTAATTATACAAGCATATTAATGTACAAGCATTCATACAAACTCCACACAAATAAAGTAAATCTTAAGAAACCTGCACACTTTTACACTATGTTCTTAAATTTTTTGGTAATTATGTGATTTTAAATTAAGTTTTTGTTAAAATTTATCTAAATTTATTTTTAAAAAATCTTTTTTTCGTGCCATTTTCCCGCTTAATAATATAAATTACTGATATTGATTATTGAGGGTCAAAGCACGTCGCGATGGCTATGTCGTTATCGCTTACTTAACTCTTCAGGAAACTTCTGACAAACATTTTAAATAAACTAAAGATTTTTGTCCAAACAATAAAGCAAAGACAAAAATCAAAGTTTAAGCAAAAACAACAATAAGCAACAGTAATTCTATTTTTCTTTCTCCGCTGTATACGGCTGAGTTTTTTTCGGCTCTTTTATACAGTTGATAATTTATTTTATGCACGGGACTTTGCAAATTTTAAATTATATTAAACAACGGGAATTTTTTTTAATTATATTAATTAATTTTCAAAAAATCTTTTTTTCGTGCTATTGTTTGTTAGAAGTTTCCTGAAAAGTTTAGTAAGCGATAACGAAATGGCCATCGAGACGTGCTTTGACCCTCAAATAGCACGAAAAAAAATTCCCATTGTTTAGTATAATCTAAATTTGAGTTAAAGTTTCACTTTTTCCATAATTAAATTCAAGCAAAAACAAAAAAAAAAAAAAAAAAAAAAGCTGAAAATTGAGCCGCCACCGCTTGATAATTACCCTTTATGGTAACATCACTGGCAGAAATATGATGGTACGAGTAAATACAAGTCTGTTACACAAATATTTTTGAAATTAACGTCTGTAGTCAGTCACCATTCGCAGTAAAAAAATATCAAGGAAAACATGCCATAATTTAGTTTAGTTGTTTAGCTACGAAGTCATCTTGTATTTAACAATTGTATTTAACACTTAAATCTTTGAAATAATTTAATAAAATGAATATCTTATAAAAAGTTTTGTTTTTAATTTAAAGCCGCAAAACTTTAATTTTAAAACTTATTTTTGTATGACTTTTTGCTATTGGAAGCCATAGTAATTCGCAGTTTTTTTTTTTTAATTTTAAAGCAGTACCCTTTACGGTTCATACACGTAAAAGGACAAGCATGTTGTATGGGGACACCCTTTAAATTTTAAGTTATGAACTGTTTTTGAAACGCAACCAATCTTTGAGCGTAACTTTCAATTATAGCAAACAAATTTCAAAATCGATTCAGAAATGCCTGAACGCGAAGAAGTAGCATTTAGACGAACTGATAATCTCCTCCTTTTTTAAGTCGGTTAATTTGCTAAAACCCTTACTGCTTTTTTGTCTGTATAAGTTTTTAACGTCTGGGTTGCTAAATCTTTGGTAAACACAGGGAAGCAAATGAAAGAAACAATTTTATCACAAAGTAAATAATATTTTAAAACTGATTTAATGTAACCTATTCATTTGTTTTAAAATAAATTCCTTAAAGGGTAACACAGCTTTTATTTTTTACAGCTTATTTATATTCAAAAGGAAAATCACGCTATCAAAACTTTTGCAAGTGATCCAACAACTTGTTGAAGTTTGACTGTATCAGTAAGAAATTTCACTGTACTGAGTTTTTCCTACTTGCATGTGTAAACGGAAAGTTTTAAAGCACTTAGATTTTCTCCACCTTAATAACATACATTGGAGTTCGGTGTATATTTTTGTCATATGGATTTCTATTGTAATTTTTCATTAAAATCCAATTCAAATTAATGTCAAACTGCATGACTCTGGTAATATTTCTATGCACTTAATAAAAGTTGCACATTCACATCTTACTTGCGCAATCATATTAAACATTAAATTCAAATTTAATTTCTTGCAACAAGCAATCTTATATAAATGTAATTCTATACATACATACATACAAACACATTTACAAATATGCACAAGACAGAGTAGTAACCGTGTTGTTAAAATACTGATACTTCCATTGCTGTTGTTGGTGGCATTTTGATTTGCTTGTTACACTATTGCAAGTGACATGCTGATCTTAACATTTTTCTATTGTGTTTTATCGCTGAACTTTTAGAGCATCTCCATTTTAGCGCCACCATGAATGTGCACTTCATTGCTTTGTATTTATTATGTGTGAAATTACTATTGCAACTGTAGCACAGTGGTTATGAAGGTAAAGGTAAGTAGATATTTTTTTAACAAAATTATTAGTGCAAAGACCTCTATAAGTTTCTAAACAACAACTTTAGTTATTTTGAAAAACAAGTGAAAAGTGAGGCATTTAAAGTTGTCACAAAATATTAAAGACGGAATCACTGCATACGTTGAATATTTATTCAGAGAAAAAATAATTTTGGAGTGGATGTAAAGACTGTCTTACGAAGTGACAAGTAGGAAAACAGTAAAAGCCTCTCTTTGATAATTCCATGTGCGTCAGCTGCTGTTTTGAAAAGTGCGATTTAAACCAGGGCCGGAAATGAGCGCCTAGAAAGTTGTGTCTCTGATACAACTACTCGCCGAAGAGGAGATTCCAATTCTAAAACTATTGTATAGCCAGAAACGATATTGGTCGCAGATGTAAAATATCATCGAAAGTTGGAGAAGGCGATTAATTATTAAAGGTTGGAAAGTTAATCGCTGACATCACGATGGGATTTTGCGTTAAAGCAGAGATGAAAAAGGAAAAGCCGGATGCAGCAAAATAAAGAGATGTTAACCGGGAAGTTCATGTGTAGAAACTGTGTATGTTCGAAAAAAAAGGTAGACGAAGTGACGCTATAGCAGACATACAGAAAATCAGAATAGCCAGCGAGCGGAAAGTGATTTGCACAGACGAGTTGGCGGTACCAAGAAAAACAACTTAATGCAGAAAGATGAGAGACGGCCACTAAGCATACAGAGGTGAAACCCTTGGCACATGAAAATAATATAATCAGGTTTTCTGCAGGTTCTCAAGAAAGAGACAAATATAGAGCTATATTGTTATGAACAAGGCATAATAAACAATAGATATTTTACAAGAAAATATACAGCACAAAAAGTTGTTGCCACAAACAAATTATTGTTTATTCGCGTAAATAAAGAAATCATTTACGAAATATTTTTAATTTGTAAAAAAATGTGATATGGTGTGGTCATACAAGATAAAAGAAGTGAAAAAGTCTTTAAATCTGCAGTGTTTTTTGAGTGCAGAAATTGTGATCTGTGGCAGAAATGCAGTGTCATATTGAAGAAGAATCGGCAATAAATTCAAAAGAGCTTAGAGCCTTTTCGGTATTTGCCGAAACCATAAAAAACATATAAATATTACTTTTGTTTAATTTTATAAATTTTCATAAAACCCACCCTTATTTTTGCCTATAATAAAACATTTAATTTTTACTTGCGCCAGAAACACAAATCAAAACAAAATTGAAGTCGATAGGATGTCAAGAAGGAGATGCATAGAAAAAATAAGACGACGATAGTCTCGTGACACCTCTGTATACTCGGTGGAGACGGCTACAAAAAATGTGTCCGTATGTAGAGATGCAACCAGAGGAAAATTCTAAGGCAACTACTGGTAATTTCGCCGTAATGAAAAGGGCACGAGATCTGATGAAAATGACGGTTTATATTATTAATCAAGATAACGAAGAGTTTAGAAAAGGGCCGAAAGGGGTAAAAGCACCAAACAGTATTCCTCCGTATTAACAATTCAATTTCATAAAAAGGTTCTAAAAATCTAAAACCACCCGGAAACATGATTATATTTTTTAAGATTAACTTTTAATAATTTTACACACAGAAAAAAGATCGGTAAAAAATCAGTTAAAATATTCAAAATTCAATTACTAAACATCATAATTTAATTTGTATAATAAATAAAACATAATCTTGACAGATTTTTCGTACTATAAACTAACAAACTATATTAGATCTTAAATGTTGGTCGCAACAACAGTTAACAAAGTTTACCTGCCCAATTGGTGTCTGTACCAAAACCTATTCTGGTTATTGGGTGATGCAACGAAAATTATTCAGCACTTTAGTACCGAAACCCAAATATTGGAAGTTAGAATTACAAATATCGATTGCGTTCTTTCTTCTTAGTTTTTTGACATAATAAAAATAAAATTTATATACAAAATATTAAAATTTTAAATATATTAAAATTTATAAAAAAAATATGCAATACGATTTATTGAAAGTTGCGAAAATTTCTCCAATAACGTTAAGAGGTGAGTTCAAGACATGTGTAAATAAAATAGCTTTTCAAAAGTTGTATTTACTTTGCAGTGGAAAAGCGTGCAGAGTGGAATGTAAGACAGAAGACAATGGAGTCAAAAGTGTAAAGCATGAAAGCGTGAGGAAGTGGGAGTGCTTAGCGCTAAGGCAAGAGTTATTGTTACAGGCAAGAAATGTTTTATTTGTTTTCTTTTTTTATCCTAAATAAAAACAAATGTAAAAAATATCGTTGTTTAATTTAATTCACAATAATACTTTTTATCGACTATCGAATTAATTTTAAAAATAATTGGAAGTACCGTATTTATTTAGTCCTCTTAACCGAATTACAGATAATAACCACAACCGACCAAATTCGATTGGAAACAAATTCGGTTCTCACGACAAATCTCTTTTCTCTGAGTATTTATTTTTTTTTTTTGATTTATTTACAATCCATTCTACTATGCAGCGTTATTAACATCAAAAGCAATAACTCATAAATATTTAAAGCAGCAGGAGCGTTAGCTCAAATCATTTTATTCTTTTTGTGGTTCCTGCTGCTTAGTTGCACTTTTGACTGTTTTTGTATTTTCAATAAATTCGTATTTTCAGCCAATGTTTAAAGTGTTGAAATAGAAATATGGAGTATGTGTGTGTGCGTGTTATGGAAAATGTTTGCGACTATTTTGGCTTAATTCGATGTATCAGCTATTTAATGAGATTTCGAGAAAATTACTTTGCTTGCAAAACTGTATAGAGGAAGACAGGTACAAACAAACACTTGCAAATTGAATGTTCTTTTCCCAAATGTGTGTAAATTATGCTCATTTATGAAACATTTAGCTTCGGTATTGTGGTGAAATTCTCTTAGGACTTTGATTGGCTTGTTGTCTTTTACATATAAATGTGGAATAAGGATATGTGGTGAATGTTTACGAGCTGATTTGACAATACAGTTTATTAACGTAAATCAATTGTATCTTTATTTTGGGTAATTATTTTGTAATTAAGAAGCATTACAATATCAATTAATTATTAGAATTGCATACATTGTTTAAAAGAAATCCAAGAGAAAACTTCTTAAGTACTGTATTTCCTAAATTTCGGCAGCCATAACTACCGTTATTATTACTGTACCAGATATTCAAAATGCAGAAAACAATTTAATAACAATAATAGGAGTTTTTGAAGCCCTGCAGAACTTACCAAAGGGTAACTGTCAAACAAACTATCACAGTTATTACTATTTAACATTTATCATCAGTATACTCTGGCAAATGCTCCCAAATTTTCCAGATTTACTTTGAAAATCAGCCATCAATTCGCGGAACTTAGAGATGCAAAATTGTGTTTAGACATAAAATAGTGTTCAGCAATTTATTCTCATTTTTGGACTAAAGCGTTTGATAGTTAAGAAGAAGAACCTACAGTCTCTATTACATCAACATTTTGTTACAGCCAAAGGTTTACATACTTGTGGCATGACTTATTTCTTAAAAATGAAATCACAAATCGAATAAGTGTCGATAGAGGTCGTAACCGCACCATACTCAATAACCCTTTGGTTTGAAAATATATGATATTGATCCGGGCAAAAAGTAGCCTCCACGGAATTGAGTGCAACAATGCCTAATTTTTTTAAGAAATTAGGGTTCACTATTTTCAAGTACAGAGTGGCTGCCGAGAAAGTATACTACTTTATTTTGCCGCCATTTTTGTAAACATTAGTTTTGACAGTTCATATTTGCAAGTCGTAAAGTGGACACGTAAAAATTTATAATGTAAAAATACTCGATAAACGCATTATTTATCGTGCAGTGAATGATTTCAAAGAAAGAGGGTCTATAGGTAATAGGCCCAAGCATGGACCATTATGTACTGTAAGATCGGCTCAAGAAAGTGTTTCAAACAATCCATCAACCTCAATTCCGTCCGTGCTCGGGAGCTTAGTCTTCAAAGAACAACTTTGGCCAAAATTTTGCACAAGGACTTGCATTTGTTTTTATTTATGAATCAGTTGAAAATAGAGCTTCTTCCACAACACCACTTACGCCGCCGTACATATGCCAATAGGATTTTACGGCTCGCCCATGACAACTCCGATTTTCATGGAATGAAGAGGCACATTTTCATTTGGGTGGATATGTTAATAAGAATAGTCCATTCTGGGCAATGGAACACTCTCAAATTACTCATCAGTCACCTATGCATCCATTAAAAGAAAGTGATGTGCAATTTGGTCAGGAGGAGTTATTGGACCTTACTTCTTTGAAAATGAAAACGGCGTAACGTTAACTGTGATTGGGGAACGATATCGCGATATGACTGAAAACTTTTTATCGCCACAACAGCATGCTTTGTGCTTGATTAACATGTGGTATCAACAAGAATTACTGCTAGTAGTAAACCAAGTACACAGAAGCGAAAATAATAAAATCAATCTTATCAAGGCATGAAAATCACCACCATCATTATTGTTATCTTGGCTTTGTTATCTACACTTTGGATGAGAGAATTTCTTGTAAAGATTTTGTTGCTTATCATAACAAAAAATGTGCTAGCCAAGACGTGGTGTAAGCGGTTGCCAGTTTAAATAAAATTTTATCATTCAAGTTTATATTTTAATTGAGTATTTTTCAGCCGTTTAGTTTTTAATTTGGTTAGAATATTAAATTAGTTAGGGCATCAGGCTTTCATATTGCCTGCATAACATCCGATACACCAAGATTAAAAGGTTGGAGTTTCACAAAATAAGTTGCATTAGTTGCTAAGCCGACGACGATTAGCGGAAAGGAAAAACAAATATTGTACGTGACAAATTGTTGCCACTTAATCTATTATAGTACAAAAATTGTACTATTTTAAAATCTTTGTTGAATATTTGTATTTAGAAAACTTTGAATCATTTGGTACTATTTTGGTAACTTACTACTTTACATCATTTACTCTGTACTATTGTTTTTATTTTTTTCCTTTTGTTAACATTGAAAAATATTGTGAATGTTTCTTTCTCTTATATAGCTGTTTAAAATAAAATATTGTGCTGGTGAAACTCTGAAACTTAAAAATTGTTATAGAATTTCTTTTGATTTAATGTTTTTTAATACTTCTTTCGAAAAATGGTATGTTAAACAGATTTGGGGGAAAATATTATCAACTAAAACAGTTGAATGTATAATTTTTACGAAAGAGGGATATAAAAAACTGCGAGTGTAAAACTACTGGAGATACGCTAAAAAACTGGAAAATAATTTTTAGATTTTCTTTTCCAATAAAAACTATTAAATTTTAAACATTCAATGAATGTACTTCGTCTAACCTAATGAATGGTAATTGACTATGAGTTTTTCTTGAAATCATATTTTTTTAATTGCTTGATTAACTAAATGTGGTTAAAACGCACAAAATCTAAGGTTCGATATGAAGAAGGAAGGAATGTTGCGATACAGAAAATGTTGCATTACAGTCGGTCAATCACTGGTTATTTGCTTTCTTAATAAACTTCGAAATTACAAAAAAAAGTGTGTGAACTTAAGCAGGATTAAAATTATTATTCAGGATTTTTCATTACTCTCAAATGGGACACACAAGTAATTAATATTCAAATAGAAATTTAGTAAATTCTATTTTTAAAAATATTAATTAAATTTTATGTTTTTGTTTCATTAAAAAATGTATAAATAGGCGTGTTATTGCATGCTTTAAAATAATTAGATATTTTTTTATATTTCTATAAAGCCTTTAGCAGAAAATATTGACTTATTATTAAGCAAACAAATTAAAATATGAATATTTAATTTTGCTTATATGTAGATTTGTGCAAACAAAAGCAATTTGCTCTTAGTGTTTCATATTAATGATTCGAATAATATCTTTTTGTGTTTTTTAAATATAAAGCAAATTAAAAAAATTTTTATCCGTGTTTTGCTTCTTTTGTGGTCTTTTATTTAATATTCGCAATTATTTATCTTTTATATCTGAACCTCATAAAAAAACTTGTTATAAGTTGGTGTTAAGTTGCGTAAATAGCCGGCAGTAAAAGCTAAGCTTAACTTAGAGAAGGTGTAGGAGAATAGAATTGAGTATAAAGCAATGCCAGGAATGCAAATATTTATAGAGCTGTGTTAGAAGGGAATTGCGCTATAACTCGGCCTGGACGCGACAACTCTTTATAATTTCTAACTAAGGAACTGACTAATTAAGTTTCTGCATAAATTAAAAAAGGCCGATATTGTAACATTCCTAGTAGCAGTAATCGCAATATAGGCCTGTGTTCATAGCTTAGAGTGTCTCGTGATCTAAAAACGTGAATGCACTCAAATAGTGGTCAGATTGTTATCGTGAAACAAGTCAACTCCTTATTCCTTTTTGCTGGATCATTAATAAGGTTTCCTTCTCGCAGGAGCAATCAATAACACATCGCTGATTTATTTTCCCCCAATCTAGAGGCAAGAGCCACAAGAAATGCATTAAACTCCCGCGAGAATAAAAAGCAATAATAATATTAATAAAGTAATTACAGCTAAGCAATGAGTCGACAGTCTTGACGAATGCTACGTGTTTTCCACGAAACAACCAACCATAACTTTTGCTGGACTTTTGCAACCATCTCTGAAGAAAGAATATGTACAATAAAGAGAAGCGTGGGTGCATTATTCAGTAGTTTTTAAGTAAAGTATCTAAAAGAAATCTGTGGTGTCGTAAATTTATTTTATTTAGTTAGACGTTCTTACAATCACAATTTTTCTATTAAGACCACGAATAAGCAGCGAAATATAATAAACACTGGCAACACAGTAAGTTAATTTTCCAATGCACTAAGATCATTTCTTCACCCTGAAACTTAAAGAATCATCGGAATCTTACGCTAAGTGAGATATTTTTTTATATTAGAAACTTAATGTAGAACTTTTATCACGTCCATTCAACATTCTCCACTTCCTACGGATTGTGACAGCTTCGGAAGTCAGTTACAACCAGTGATTAAAAATGTTTGATTTTTTTTAATGCATATGCATTTGCTTAACTATTGCTTTGGAAAAATGTGCAGCAACAGCAAAAGGCAAATGCAAAAAAAAAGAAAGAAACGCATTTGCTTCAGCTGCAGCAAAGCAATCAGCAAAGCAATTAATTTGAAATCAGTTTTTCTTTATTTTAATTTTTGCTTTTGCTTAACTCTTAACTATGAACTACATTAAATGGTGTTTTTTTTTTCTTAAAAAGCAACAGCAAAAGAAGCAAACATCAATTTATTGCTTAAGCAACAGCAAATGTTTTAATAATAAATGCTTTGCTGATTGCTTTGCTGCAGAAAGAAACTCATAGTCAGCTGAAGCAAATGCGTTTCTTTCTCTTTTTTGCATTTCCTTTTTGCTTTTGGATCGTCTGTAATGAAATGTTTTGTAAATGTTGAGACATTAAGTTTTTGCATTTGCCGAAAAACATGTAAGTAAAGCAAAGAATTTAGTGCTGTTGCTATTTTTAAGCAAGCAATTTAAACTCTAATTACAACGTACTTACAATGGTTGATATACTTTCCTCTGTCTTCTAGTTCACCACTTCTGCTTACGGTATTTTCTAAAGTCTACTCAAATAATTAAAAATATAAATACCAACAGCCGTATGCATAACAAAACTTAGCATGAGGTTAACATAAGTGACGAAACTAAGCAGGGTCTCTGCAACGCTCTTCATACAATTTGACACCGAAAATAATCCCAAAATATAGTTATGGGCCACGGCAACAATCTACAATGATTTTAAGTGCCAGGCCGTACGGTAAAACACACTGGGAGCCTTATTAATTTCTTTACTCATGCCAAACTCATTATAAGTTTTTGTTATGCATACGGCTGCAAGTCTACACTTCCTTGCTATATGCAGCTTATATATCTCTGTAAATATATATTTGTTCTTGTTACAGATTTCTTCGAATAATCGGTTATTCGACAAATAGAAAAGTTTAACTCTTCGCTAAATCGAATGCCTTTTGCATTAAATGTAATTTTTTTATTAGACTCTATAATAAAATAAAAAAAAAAAATAAACGTTTAACAAAAGCTCATAAAATTTAATTTAAATGTATGAAAACCTGCTTGCATTGTTTTTATTATAAATCATTAAGCAATAATATGTTTGTTTATGTATATTTTTATTAAATACCGAAATGTTTTAATTTTTTCCTCTTGCAGTTTACAACAACAAAATACAATAAAAAGAAAACAAAATGTTTTGTTTTTCTTCTCTTTTACTTTTATAGTTTAAATTGTTATTTTTGTAATAGATTTTATTAATTTAAATTTTATAAATTAGCTCTTTCTTAAATAATGCCAGAATAGCATCCATAGAATAGCGATCCCTGCATTATCCTGGTATAACAAAAAAAGAAAAAACAAGTAATAGTGCTATATTCAACTATGCCGAATTTTATATACCCTTCACGATCTATGTAAATCTAGTTTAGTTAACTAACTCCAATCAAAAAAGCAAATATTGCGGTGGCAGAGAATTAAAAATTAAAAAAATTTTGGTACTGCATAAAATAGTTTTGCATGAAAATGATAACGGCTCTTAGTATCTACTTAAAGATCTCTTTAAAAGCTTTAAAATGATACCCATATTGTATTTTAAAAAATTTGATAATTTCAGAGTCCCGTAGCTCAATTGCAATGAAGAATTGTTAATGCAATAGATCAGAACATGGCATTAATATTTAAAAATGATTTCGGGCATATGACCAACGCGGCTGCTTATGACGAAGTGCATTCTGGACGTCCAATTTTGGGTCACTTTTTCGAGGACTACTGGCCGTAAATCACTAATAATAGGAAAAATGTTGGCCATCACGTGGCCCCACAGGAATTTATCGAGACGTGTCAAATTTCATAACTTTGGAGGAAAATTCTCGAAATCAACTTATCGCCAAATTTTGATTTCGATAAGCCGATGGTTACGGCGCCGTATGGCACGTAGCGCCATCTTGTTAAAACCAAATGTCGTCCGGATCAATGTCATCCATATTGTCAAACAAAAACTCATTAATCATCTCCATTGACTGTAATGTGAGGTCCGGTCTCATTTGCATCCGGTGCATTTTATTGTGGACTGGTCTTACTCTATATGCGGCAATTTTTCTTATTAACTAACCCGTTAAGCCAAAAATCAGCCTCATCGCTAAATACAATTTGGCACTAAAACAACGGGTCAGTTAAAAACAGCAAAAGAACGACGCTAATAAGCCCAATCGGCAAAAGAACGACGCTAATAATGGTCGTTTGGCTTTAATTACTGCATTAGCTACATCTTATACGGGTGTAGGCCAAGATCTTTGTGCAAAATTTTACACGTAGTAGACGAAAAGAGCTCCAGTTCCTGCGACCGAAGACGAATCGATAAATTTGGATCTTCTTTTACACTTTCGTTTACAACAGCGATATTCTCTATAATACGCACATTTCTTCGACGTGTTGGTGTAATTGCATGCTCTAGAGAGTACGTGGTACGAAATCTATTCACAGTTCTACGTATGGCTTGCTCAGACGGACGATTAAGTTCACCATAAAAACCACGATTACTGATTTTCAAAGTAAACTTGGATACTTTGAAAGCGTTATTCAAGCGTCTGTCTATTAATAATGATTTGCCAGAGTGTTATTTTTTATAATTTCAAGTTCTTTCATGCTTAAAAAACACCCTTTATAAGAACATCGAGCTCAAAGAGTACTATGTTGAGAAATAAAACGCTGTTCTTTTTGAAAAAAATATGATTTATCAAAAAAGCTATGATATGATAAAACTGATATTAAAAAATTACAAAAAAAAACTGCTTAAAATTATTATTAAAAATTATTTAAGTTAATCCCAGTTTGATAACAACAAGCAATAAGATTAGAAAATAACAAATGGATTTCTGTTGGATAAACGTGTTCTTTTCACTACTAGAAATAAACGTTCTTAACCAAATAATAAAATACACAGAATCCGCTATAATTTGTCTTTTCTTTTCATATATTATTATTCAATATGTTGTGTCGTATCACAGGTTCCTTTCATACAAATTGTTACAAGTTCTTTAGATATAGAATAACTAAAGAACTAGTCATGTGACAAGTAATATGGTTGCCTTCTTCCATCTTTGGAAGGTATCACGCATTAGACTGATGACCACAAGCAAACATATCTAAGCTGCTCTCTTGCTCTCTTACGTCCAAAATTTGAGGTTAAAAATGATTTCATTATTAACGCTTTATAAAACTTACTGGCTTTAAGTTATTCCAATACTAATTCAATCATATTTTTAATATTTCAAAATTTATAACCTCATCTTATTTATAAACCTCATCTATTCAACCAGCTAAATGTGCAAATAAGAATTTGAGAAATAGTTAATTTATTAATTAAAACAAGATAAAAATTAATATAAAAACTTCTCATAAAATGTTTATTTGGAATATTATAGAGCACACTATTCCTAATGGAAAAAGTGTTCAAAATGATTGATTTGTATTCAACGTTGTTTTTGCGCTTTTTTTTTAGCTTTCACGTATTTAATGTTCAACTAATTATCAATGAGCAGATAAATGAATGTCTGGCCAACTGTTTGTCTTTTATTGTGGGTGATTAAATTATCGTATTGTTTTATAATTGTTTCAAATAACGTTTTTTGAAGCTCCTACAGATGAATAGAATAGATGAACTGTTCTGTTTTGTATTTATTATTGAAATTGATGTATATTTATTTAAGAACGAAGTATTTGCATTTGGTTTCGATTTGTTTAAGCTGTTTAATCCATATATTTGGTTTTGTATTAAAAGTAAAATTATCTTCTCTTCAATTTAATTATTGTTTTAGAATATTTAATCTACACTATTCAGATATTTTCTGTTTTTAGTTTGCACACAAAAACACGCACACACATATTTTTATGAGGAAATTATATGTATAAATCCAATGTTTGTAATTTGATTGCTTTCAAAAAGTCAATTGTTATTTTAGTATTTTTTTAGAAAAGAAAATATGATTTGCTGGGATTACGAATTTTAATAGAATAATAAAATATTCTGTATGAAAATTGATTTTTAGATAAATAAGTACGTTTCAATAGTTTAAGTAGTTTCGTTTTACATCAGTTCATTTGTTTATCTACCAAACCCAAGCTTACTATATTTCGTACTTAAAACTTTTTTGACTGAATGAGAGTTATACGTTACATGAACTATTAATTCTTCTATGTTACCGTGAAAATATTCTTTAAAAACTATAAACTGAAAACAGCATGTCTGTTGCATAAGATTTTTTACATGAGTCTGAATTGTTTTTTTTTCATGCTGATTTAAAAAATATATGCCGTTTTAATGTAGCAGCTCTAGTTTTGGAGTTATGAAGTGAGAGGTTTTTCATTGAAAATGCACATAGTCTACCTTTTAAAAAAATTTATTAAATTTATTCATTGTGCATAAAATTTTCTTTTTTTTTAATTTTCCAAAGTGCGATATTATATGAGTAATATTTTGAATGTTAAAACAATAATATACCTTTCCTCTATAGTGCGAATTTATTGGTGAAAGCGCTTACTGGCTCCTCGCTTAGGTCACTATTTTCAGGAAAATAGCCTAGATAGCTGTAAAGGTATTGAAGCTTAATACTTGTGTTGCGTCCAAGACGCTGGAAGTGTATAATCAACTGTTCAAAGGGCTGAATGTAGCCGTGATATTTCCTATTGCCCAAAAAATTTCTCACAAGCCAAACAATTTCATCCCATGCACATTTCTCGACAGCTGTCATGTGTTTGATGCAAATTTTATAATCTCTCAACTTCCTGATTTGTGGGCCATCGAAAATACCACCGTAGCAATTAAAATCACTGTCGCTACCACTGTCGCCGTTTTTTGTTTGTCCGCTGCACTGCTGTGCTGTTGTGTTAATGTGGAATTAATTCTCAAGACTGGTCTTATGGCAGATTTTAAGATATATCCACTAAGAGCAACTTTTATGGTTTATTTCAATGATTTTCGTTACCCAGAAATAACAGTTGTCATAATGGTTGGATGGTTCACGCCAATTCATAGGAGCTTTGTACTTAAGAGTGGACCTTTTCTTGTTTGCTAACATTTGCAAAGATTCAACAGATGTTTTACATACCAAACTTGACATCCAAGATTTAGCGTTTAACGGCAACGGAAACTCAAAGTAGTCCAATTATAAATTTTTCACAAGGTCCGACACATTTAAACGAAATTTTTGAAACATATATTCTCCACAAATAACACAAAGACAATCAGGATTATTTAAACACGTCCTTCTTGAGCAAGACATACTGGAATTTTTAAAGGAACTAGTCAAGTTACACCGCTATTGATAGAAATTATCTACTACTTAAGTTAATTTAAGAAGGTTGCTGTACTCACAAGCTAAAGCTGCTAAAGAAATCTAAGGGTAGATTTTAAATCAGCGCACAGTAGAAAAACTTTATGCAACAAAAAAATATTATTTTGTTTTTCTGTGTGACTTTTAAATTATTGATAACAGTAATAATCGCAAGTAATCGATTATTCGCCATTTTTTTTTAAGTTCACGGACAAATAAAACTTTACAACTAAGTTATTACTGCATTGGTTTTTAAAAATTTAATTGGACTTTATTAGAAGAGAATGTAAGCTTTTGTGTGTGTATAGAATATTTTTAGTTGACCAGTTTTTAATATATTTTAAAAATTAGGTGACGGTTTTTGGCAATACTTTAAAAATTGGAAATATGTTTACAAAAATTAATTTTTTTTATAAAACCTGTGAGCATAAAGTTTTCTAAAATTTTAAACAATAGTGCAATATCTAAGTATGTACAAAAAAATATATTGTGAAATTTGCTGCAAGAAAATTAAGCTCTTGTTGAATAGTCCTTTTTGCTTTTTAGAAGTTTTGATGTACCCTAATATCGATAAGCTTTCTATCGCTTTAGAATTTTGAGAGACAAATTAAACTTTCTGGAACATCTATTTAGATGTTACAACAATGTGTTTTTGTTAAATTAGATTAGAAATGATAACAACTGTTAAAAAAGTTTTATAATAACTATTTTCAGACTTCTTGTGAAATTTGAATATGATTGTGCTCGTAATTTACATCATCATTTATTTTTTATTATATTTCTTTAATATTATCATAAACAGTTTTTTGTCTCTACTCAAAAATTAAAAATTTTGATTTGAAGCCCTTTAGATGAACAGGTGCGATATGTTAAAAAATTAAAAAAAAAATTTTTATATATTATTTTAAACGAATTATTATGACTTGAGTTACTTCAAACTTTATTCTGCATAAAGCATCAGAGGATCATAAACTAAGTGTGTTTGGATCTTTCTATCTCATTGTGGAATCACAATGATGTCCATAAAATCTTCAATAGAAAAAAGCTATATGAAACTTTGTAAGTTCTCCCAGACTGCATTTAATTCAGAAAATCCAAATTCAAAGCTTGAGGTAAGTTCGATGAAGATAATTACCGCAATATGAAATATGATAGGGAATATTCCCGTGTCTTTAATTAAATAAATTGCAAAGTGCCCGTGCGTAGAAATAAATTATCGTAGTGTTTTTGATGTTTTATTTTTCATTCTCTCTCAACTGTATAAAAGAGCCGAAAATAATTCAGCCGTATACAGTGGAGAAAGAAAAATAGAATTACTATTGGTTATTGTTGTTTTTGCTTAAACTTTGATTTTTGTCTTTGTTTTATTGTTTGAACAAAAATCTTTAGTTTATTTAAAATGTTTGCCAGAAGTTTCCTGAAGAGTTAAGTAAGCGTTAAAGAAATGGCCATCGAGACGTTCTTTGACCCTCAATAATCAATATCGGTAATTAATGTAATCGGAATAATTAAATAAAAAAAATAGCACGAAGGTTTTATAAAAAGAAAAATGATGATTTTGTTTGAAAATATGGATGACATTGATGGGAGTGAGATGTGGTTTTAGCAAAATGACACTATTGATCCTGTCAATTGGCCTCTAAGAGCTTGCCATTTGACACTTCTTGATTACTTCCTGTGGTGCCACATAAAGTCATTAGTTTATGCAGATAAGCCAACAATAATTAACGTTTAGAGGTCAATATTGTTTGTGTTATACGTGGCAAAATGTGACTAATGGTTAAAGAAGTTGTCAAATATTTGTCTTCCAGAATTCGCTACCAAAATATCACATTCGAAATCAAAATATCACATTTTGCTAACTTAAAATTGCGATTTATTTTTATGTGTGCGATAAGTGCCTGGAAGGATTGTTAAAAATATATTCCGTTTTCGAGTATAGCTTTCCACGACGTTCGCACTCTAAGCAATTTAACGATGCACTTTAAAAACTTTTTGACATTAATCCAATTTCGCGGTACTAAACGTTAAATATATTTGACAATCCGCTTGAGTAATCTGTTTGACTCTTTCATCTTGAAAATATGCCCAAGTGTAGCGAAAATAAATTTCGTATATTTTGTTGCTGTGTTCATGCAAAATAGGCTACACGCAGAAAAAAAACATGGTTGTGATATGGTCACAATAACCATATTATGTTCTTTGTAACAATGTATAGTTGCGGAGAACTAATTATAGTTATTTTCACCAAAACTTAAGTCACGATAAAAATTTTTTGTTAAATTTCAACGATTACTGTGCAAAAAAGATGCAACATGGTTGCTTTAAACTTAAAAAAACTTCAACCACAACCAAAAATATTTAACCATAATATATTATTATTAATCTAAGTATGGTTTAAAGCAACAGAATAATATTTGCGCTAAAAAATATTTTTTTCTAGTTCTTGACAGTTCAGTAATTTTTCTGGTAGATAAATTTTGAAATTGTTTTTTATTGATAGAGAAAGTGAAAAAATGAAAATTTATGTACAAAATAAATTATTAAAAAAAAAATCCAAAATATGAAAACAAATAAAATGTATGTGTGTATGTATTGTAAGCACCCAGTAAAAATATATGAATTAATCCATAATCGAGCAATAAAGGAGTAATGACTTGTTCATCCTTTTGGAGTAATAAGCGAGCTATCGAAACTATTTTTTGTTTTTTTTTTTTTTTTTGTTTATGCCTCGCTTATTACTGCAAATGGATCAATGGGGGATGTATCAGTTCGTTTTTGTTTGTGACATAACTTTTAATTGTTGATGTTTTCGTTTTGTTTTTATATTTAGTCAGTTTAGTTTTAAAAAGTGAGAGACATGTTTTTAAAAAAAGCGAAAAGGTACGGGTATAGTAACAAATTTGTTAAAAATGTGTGAAAATTTAGTTTCTAATCGTCATTTGAGACGACTAGTTAAAATAGAAATTGAAAAATTCTCAAATTGTAATCGGGAGACTTAAAGTGAACAAGAGGCATCAGTACCTCACAAAATCAATGAATTAACAAATGAAGATAGCCAAATGGAAAACTTTGTTGTTCATTATGATATCAGTGAAAATTTTAAAAGAATGCTGTAATTCACTACTCTACATTTTTAAAAGTGAAGGTATGGACGTTCTACTATGTAGAGAAACAAAAGCAGTGCATGCAGAAACCCACGCTGCTACACAGGGAGCCCAGAATTAATAGATATGGCACCAGGTGAATACTTTCATTGTGGTTTAGAAAAAGCACTGATGATGCACGGCCAATACATATTACCTGATGCAAATGCCGAACTATTGATCGATATAATTGTGGATGGAAACCCGCTTTATAAGAGCTCATCAAAGTCATTGCGGTTTGTGGAAGAACACATCAAATTAAAGAATACAAATTTTTCCCAATTGATTCTTTGAAGGAAATAAATTAGGCAGAACAGCTGATTAAAACAGAGCCTGATTCAGTAATGGTAAGACTGAGTTTGTTTTTAATGCAATCAGTTTAACAAGTATTCAAAATTCTTTGTTTTTTATTTTAATTTATTTCAGATTTCGTACATTAAACTGCGGTTTGACAAAATTAAAATTGAAAAAGCAATACGCAAAATGATCAACCAAATACAAATTGTTTAACTTTTTTATTTCGGTAATGCTGAATTTTTGATATCATGTCTTAAATAATATATTACGTGTTATTTTTTCTTTAAGGTGGCATTTCTTAAATGTAAAGCAACTGTTTACCAACAGACCTACTTGACAAAAACTACCACCTCGTCGAATGCAAAAAAAATAGCAACATTAAAAAATTTTTTTTAAATAAATGAATATTTTCTTGCTTTTGTAAAAATAAAAATATTTGTATTTTATATGGATGTTTACTCTCTTTATGCTCTTTTAGGAGACAAAAACGATTACTCCCTCTGTCGTAATTTTCAAGATCAAAGAGAGTACTCCATAAGAAGCTTAAAAGGAGTACTCGTGTCTGCGGACATGCTATGTTAAAAATCCAATGTGTTTCGGAGTTTTATGGAGTAATCCATTACTCGCAAAGGAGCGCTCCAAGATTACTCTTTGTATGATCCTATTTTTACTGGGCATAAACATTTTTATTTTTTATTTGAAGCACAATTGTGAAGTCATTTCTTGTAGCCTATGATCTAAGCGCTATTATAAGCAATTAATTAATTTTTTTGAATCTATGTTTCTCAATAATTTTTATGACAAATCGTAATTGAATAAAACAATAAAAACTAAGTCTTTTATATCTGGAAAATTTTAACCATTTAATGTTTATATTTGAACATAATTATGTTATACTTTAGAATGTTATGATTTTGCTAAACAAAATATGGTTGCAAATGTAACAATACTATGTTTTGTGTGCAACCATATAATGCAACCATAATATGTTGCTCTTAGATTATGGTTACCTCAACCATACTTTTTCTTTGCGTGTACACTTGCTAAAGAAATTAGACTTGAAATCACCTACACTAAAAACCAACTTAAATGCCATGTAGACATCTTCCTAGTTGATATATAATCCTCTGTGGAAAACGAGAAAAAATTGAGACTTTCCCAACTCCAACTGGTCTTAACACACCAGATTTTGAGCTCCAGTTTTGATTGATAAATAAAGCATTAGCCCTCCTAATCCTGTAAAGATTCAATTAAGTTAATAATTGTATTACTTTACTTGTTCAAAAATAAAACTTTAGTACATTATATAAGTTTATATTGCATTATAATAATTTTCCAAAAGTTTTGCGGTAGATAATATTTTGGAGTCATTTGAAAGCATTTTCATTTAACTTAACTTATTTGCACAATTTTTTGATTTATTCATTTCAAATTAAATCTTATGAATGAATCAAGCAACTTTCATATTTTTACCCAAGCGTGCATATATTATTTTTGTAGCTTTAATTAACCTTGTAAGTTTTATGTGAATTCAATGCAATTTAAAAGCGTCTGTTTTCTCGACACAATAAAATTAAATACAATGAAATAAAAGTGCAAACTTTTTAATGTAATTTTTATGTTGTTTAATAATTTTAATAAAAGAAACTTTCGCAGCATACACTATCAAGGATAACAAGAACGCACATTTTAAAACATTGAATGGCATTAAGGAAGAGAACTAAACGGTCATCATTTCTCTTCCTTTTGATATTTTTTTCTTGAATGGGAAGCATTATACAATATTGTGTTTGTAGCAAGTTTTTAATTATTTTTTTTTTGAAACTTTTTCATTTGTTAATGTTAGAGTCCTAAAATGAGTTTTTAAAGTTCAACTTTTTAATATTTTTTATCATAAAATTTATTATTCTTGTAAAAAAAATGAAGAAAATAAAAGAAATAAAATACAACACCCTTTTTGTACTCAATTATTATTTTTCACAGAGAATCTTTAAATACTTTTCAATTTTAAGCAATTTTTTACAAATTTAAAATCCAGATATTGTCTTAAAAAAATTATAAATAAGTTATTTCGATAACAAAGATTTTAACCTGCTGTTAGGATAAAAAAACGAATCATAGATTTTTGTTAATGAAAATAAATAATTGAGACCCAATACAATTAATAATTACTATTGTAGATCCCGTAATGTGTAATTCATATACTTTGTCCTACATATAATACAACCGATGTAAATTTGGAGACCTTAAAGATTAGAAAATAAATTCACAAACGCTTTGTTTGTTTTCGGCAATATTTAATGGAAATAAGAACAAGCTCAGTTGCGTTTTAACACTCAATATCAATGATTATGAACTCTATTCTGAAAGCGTAAAAATACTAAAATTTGTTTTGTTAACTTTCTTCTTCTTCTTCTTCTGCTCTGTTAAAAAATTGAACAGCACGCCAACTACTACAAATAATCATCCGCTGATGACATGATTGACGTATTTATTTGTATGACTGCGGTAATAGACAAGCACTAAAAAATCACACATTTGCCAAAATTTAATGTGTTTATGTTCCACAAATGGTTTTAAAATTTTTTGTGAAACCTAGCATTAGAGCTGCTTTGCTGGGCGTCCTAAACACAACACATCTGAGAAGCACTTTATATTTTGCTATATATATTTCTGGCCTGGCAACACTGAGTGCCAAGTGCAATCTGACATTTCCATTGGAAAGTTTGTCATTTTTAAGCATAATCGTACTCAAAAGGTTTTGACGTACGACCATTATTTGTGTTGCTTACAGTGACTTGAAAAAATTAATATAGAAAAAAATGGAATTAACTCGTGAATATTTTCGTGCCATCATTTTTCACAACTTTCGACGTGGATTATCACGACAAGAGTGCATTGATGAACTTAAATCTTTGTATGGCGATGAAGCACCATCCTATAGCACTGTGAAAAATTGGTATAATGAATTTAATCGTGGCCGAAGCTCGCTCAAAGACGAATTCCGTGAAAAACGGCTGTTGTGCCAGAGAAAATCGATGCCGTGCGTGAACTCATAATGCAAGATCGACATGCGATATACCGAGAGATAGAGACATCCTTGGACATTTCTTCCACCAGTATACATTCGATACTGCATGAACACCTGGCCGTAAAAAAGGTTTGTTCTCGTTGGATCCCGCACAATTTGAAAGTCGCTCAAAAAAAAGGCTCGTGTCGATTGCAAAGAAATGTTGCAAAAATACGATTGCGGTGCTTCAAAAGACGTTTATAAGATCGTCACAGGTGACGAATCATGGATCTATGCGTATGAGCCAGAAACGAAACAACAATCGACCGTGTGGGTCTTCAAAGACGAGCAAAATCCAACGAAAGTTGTTTGTGGAAGAAGCACTTCGAAGCAAATGGTCGCTTATTTCTTCGGTAAAACTGGTCATGTGGCGACTGTTCCGCTTGAGCAACGTAGGATGTCACTTCTGAGTGGTACACTACAATTTGTTTGCCTGAAGTCATCGGAGAAATTCGAAAAACCAACAAGAGAAGACGAATCATTGTTCACCATGACAATGCGAGCTCTCACACATCGGCTCAAACCAGAGCGTTTTTGACCAGCTAAAACGTAACGTAAAACGTACAGCCCTGACTTGGCACCTAATGACTTCTTCTTGTTTCCGCACATCAAGAAAAAAATTGCGTGGTCAACGATTTTCCTCACCAGAAGAAGCTGTTGAAGTGTTCAAAAACCATGTTTTAGAGGTGTCTCAATCGGAGTGGAAAAAGTGCTTCGACAACTGGTTTGAGCGCATGCAAAAGTGTATAAATCATGCTGGAGAATACTTTGAAAAACAACAAAACCATTTTTGAATATAAATATTCGCATTTTCACTATTAGGCCAGAAATATATAAAGCAGCCCTCGTATATGGCGATTTCTCGCCAAACGTGGAGATTTTCAAACTCATTTAGCGACCTAAATTATGATTTGGCGACATGGCAATTTTTGGCGACTTAAAAAATATTTGTCGATTTTTTTGGCGACTTTAACATGTCTTCAAAAGCATTTTATTTACCTCGACAAATTTCGATAAGAAAAAAAAAATGGTTCAACAATATTTTACTATACTTGTTTTTATGTCAGTATTATTATCAGGTAACTTTTCACTTTTACTCTTTATACTATGTTATTGCTGCAAAGCTAATGACACATAAACATGTACCTCTGGGATGAAATATTTTTTGAACATTCCAAAACTGAAAAGAAAAATGGCACTTTAATGACAATTTTAAAATTTTTAAAAATTTTCCAGTTTTACATTGCAAATGGTTTTAAATGCCAATTGTTGTTATTCTGATTTCTAAATTCTAAAGAACATTCAATTTTGCAGTTTTAATTATTTGTTATATAACGCAGGCAACATGCATCAAAGGCTGTATTTTGCTTTTATTTTAATTTCATCAAAAATGACTTAAACGTTTTTGATGAAATAATTAAATAATAATTTTAATTGATGCACATAATTGTAAACAATTTTTAAAGAATATAACTTTGTCCATTGATATGCAAAACACATTCCTCCCACCAAATTCCATTGACTATTGATCAACATTTGACACTGTTTAAAGTACTGTTGTTATTATTATTATTATTTAAGGATGCTTTTAAAGGTATTAATAAATAGGCTCCTTGAAAATATGAATGTATTTAAAGCTTACGAAAATTTTTCCATTGCAAAATGTTGTAATTTATTGTCACAAACAAAATTCGATGTTGTGAAAGATTATTTAAAAATTGTCATAGACCCTAATAAACCATTTGATTTGTATGAAACTCAATGGAAAAAATATCTTTTGTTAATTGGAAAGAGTATTTTGGTGATGATATTCCTACAAATTTACATAAATTTTGGCCAAAGGCTTACAGTTATAAGGATACTGAAGGTACGTACCATTTTAAGGAACTTGCTCTCGCTGTACTTTATATGTTGTTAATTCCAACAAGTAATGCCTGCGTTAACGGGGTTTCTCGATAATGAATTATACTAAGACTCGTATGCGAATTAGAATGCAGTATGAACTTCTTGAGGCTTTATTGCGCGTTACAAATTACATGAATGCATATAACACGTGCTGCACTTCTTTTATACCTTCTGAAGAAATGCTTAATAAATTCAATTCGAATACAATGTATTTATTCCAAGGAAGAGGAGGCTGACGAATGTCTTGAGAATGAAGTGTACAGCATAATAGACATATAATAAGATTGTTAAATTATTGTTTTATAAATTAATGAAATTTTACTTTATTTTCGGCTTTTTGGTTCTTTTTAATTCATTTAAGTAATAAATCTAAACATTTTAAGAAAGAAAAATTAATAAAATCGATGGTTCGAATCCTGGTCAGGGAAAAATTAAAAATTAAAACAAACGCTAGGCACCGCGTATTTACATTCATAATAAATATTTTTTTCTAAACAAATCTTATAGACTAAACCTGTCAAGAAACCGTTTTGGCGATTTTGGCCATTTTTGAATTGGATTTCGGCGAATTTCATCAAAAACAATCTGATAACCCTGGTGACAGCGCATATACACTCTGGTTTGTTTACATGTTTTTTTTTGGCTACTAAATACCAGACAGGCGTTTCTTTACATTGTATGACATAATGGCAAGGCGAAGTTACTTGGTTTAATTTTGTAAATGTTAAAAAAGTTATAAAGAAAGCGAAACAGATTTTTCAGATGCGGACATGGGTTATTCTTTATAATTAAATCAGTGCTCTGTGGATGGTTCCTGCAAATATTATTAGGAACATGAGATAGTGCTTCTGGGAATTTGATTTTAATACGCCATTTACATTATGCAATTTTCCATGAAACTAGCATGAAATTTTTGTTTGTTTGTGAAGCAAGATGAGTAAGCAATATGGTATTGCTTGAGTTTTAAGAGGATGTTACTATTGCTAATGTTTACTTTTAGATAATGCATAACGCTGTAACTTAAATAGAAAATTGAGAAAAAATGCCTTAAAAAAATTGCATAGTGTAAATCTGGACTAATTTTTCCACATTAAAACCAGCTAGAAACACTCTACAACTAGTCTACCAAGAGGACCTAAGTGATATAACCCAATTAGCATTTTTTAAGTAAAAGTATCACATTCCAAAAAAAAAAAAAATAGAGATACAAATGTAAAATGAATTTTTATTTTTAATTCATATTTCTAAATTTGAAATTTATGAAAATTAGAAATAAAACTGTAACGAAGAAAAAGAAGCAAAATGTTATATTCCATGTTTGATTTTAAGAAAATACAATTAGAAATGTGTGTAAAATACGATTTGAAGAATACTGGTAATATTAAAAAAATTAATCAAAAAAGTTTCGTATTTAATTATAAGTACAATTGAAAACAGTTACGAAAATGAGTCAAAAACGTGAGTCGTAAGGGACTCGTTCAGAAGATTCGCGGCTAGGGTACCATTTTCTTCCGTCAAAACAATCATTATCGACTGTAGACGAGCGCGTTAACGATTATTATAATCGTGTAGAAGAGTCAAAAAAGACTTGTATATGATCAGTAATTAAAAAAAAAAAATGCTAACAGGGAAATAGCAAGAATATTTTTACTTTGTATCCCAAGATAATTGAAAGTTTGTTTAGAAGAATTGCGAGTGTGTTAAGTCCTTCGAAAATCTACTGTATACTTAGAAAAGAGCTTCGTCGCTGATAATAACAGATAAAGTAAAATAATTTCAACCGAGCCACGATCGGTTGACGGAAAAAGAATGCTCCAAGAAATATATCTTCAGTGAGTTAAGTAATAAATATTATGCCAACCAAAAACTAAGTTTCTTTTCTACACTTCATATCAAATTCGCTCACCTTTCACTTAAACAATACTGATATCGTTGGGCAAAGTCAACTCATCTTTTTTTGTTGACTCTTTATAAATGCAGTTTCTTTCCGACAAGTTCTGCAATCTTTTTTATTTATTAAACTTAATATAAGGCCCACAGTGTGAACGGCAATAGAAACACCGAATTGATCACGTTCGAAACTATAAACGTCTCCCGATATCCCTCGTAGGATGGTGGTAACCAACTTTGATAAACAGGCTTTTTTTGTGGACGACCTCTACAATTCCTTTCAACCTACTTTCTCAAGTAAAATCGTAAACCAACTTACTCACAATAGATTTAATTGCACCAAAGTGTAACATTATTGTGGAGTGATTTAAGACAAAATACTGCTAAATACATTATAGAAAACTTTTATTTCAAAAGTAACAACTTACTCTCGATGCTTACTCATAAAGTAGCATTTCTTTGCGCGGAGTTCTCTTTATACGCTGTGGCTTTAGAGAGACACAAATCCTCGCCTGCCAACCAGGAGCTTTCGATTATGACTGCGACAAACCATTTTATCGGTTGTTCTAAAATATAGGCGCTTTAACAAACTTATCTGCAGGAGGTCTAAATTGCTCTTTTGAATCCATTTGCCGAAACAGCCTAACAGCAACGAGAGGGGTTTTTGGGATTTGAACTCACGTTTCGTATTCTTCAGTGTAACAAATATGTACAAATATGTCAAGGTGACTGCTCTACACGTGTTAGATAACTTTATTTTTTGTTTTATTTACCTCATATACACGCCACTTTTGTTAGTGGTGGAACTTATTTTTTTCTTGTCTTTAAGATAATCTATTAATTTTAAAGGAGAACATTAGCGTGGTTATATGTAAGGGGTTTCCACATATTATTTTCGTAACAATACCAAAAAATATTGGAACCAAATGAAACTTTATTGTATGGTTTCCTGCAACGCCTGATTAGCAGATATTTCGACATGAGTAATCTTCCACTTACTAGGTGGTCACTCAGTCACTCAGATCCTAGCTTTTTTTGTGAAGACTTCACAATAAACCCTAAGCACATGCTTAGTGAAAAATTGCTAAAGATTATATTTATAATTTACTTTATTCGTGCTTGATTCCTTAAAATATAAATATTTCATGATACGAGGGCTGCTATATATATATTTCTGGCCTGGCAACACTGAGTGCTGCCAAGTGCAATCTGACATTTCCATTGGAAAGTTTGACATTTTTAAGCATTATCGTACTCAAAACGTTTTGACGTACGACCATTATTTGTGTTGTTTACAGTGAATTGAAAAAATTAATATAGAAAAAAATGGAATTAACTCGTGAACATTTTCGTCCATCATTTTTCACAACTTTTGACGTGGATTATCACGACAAGAGTGCATTGATGAACTTAAATCTTTGTATGGCGATGAAGCACCATCCTATAGCACTGTGAAAAATTGGTATAATGAATTTAATCGTGGCCGAAGCTCGCTCAAAGACGAATTCCATGAAAAACGGCTGTTGTGCCAGAGAACATCGATGCCGTGCGTGAACTCATAATGCAAGATCGACATGCGACATACCGAGAGATAGAGACATCCTTGGACATTTTTTCCACCAGCATACATTCGATACTGCATGAACACCTGGCCGTAAAAAAGGTTTGTTCTCGTTGGATCGCGCACAATTTGAAAGTCGCTCAAAAAAAGGCTCGTGTCGATTGGTGCAAAAAAATGTTGCGAAAATACGATTGCGGTGCTTCATAAGACGTTTATAAGATCGTCACAGGTGACGAATCATGGATCTATGCGTATGAGCCCGAAACGAAACAACAATCGACCGTGTGGGTCTTCAAAGACGAGCAAAATCCAACGAAAGTTGTTCGTGGAAGAAGCACTTTGAAGCAAATGGTCGCCTGTTTCTTCGGCAAAACTGGACGGTCACTTCTGAGTGGTACACTACAATTTGTTTGCCTGAAGTCATCGGAGAAATTCGAAACACCAACAAGAGAAGACCAATCGTTGTTCACCATGATAATGCGAGCTCTTACACATCGGCTCAAGCCAGAGCGTTTTTGACCGGCCAAAACGTCGAATTAATGGGTCATCCGCCGTGCAGCCCTTGGCGACTTGGCACTTAATGACTTCTTCTTGTTTCCGCACATCAAGAAAAAAATGCGTGGTCAACGATTTTCGTCGCCAGAAGAAGCTGTTGAAGTGTTCAAAAACCATGTTTTAGAGGTGTCTCATTCGGAGTGGAAAAAGTGCTTCGACAACTGGTTTGAGCGCATGCAAAAGTGTATAAATCATGCTGGAGAATACTTTGAAAAACAATAAAACCATTTTTGATTATAAATATTCGCATTTTCACTATTAGGCCAGAAATATATAGAGCAGCCCTCTTATTCTCATGAAATATTTATTATTTTAAACTAAACTACAAAACGAAATGTATTATTGCGGGGAAAGCATATCCATATGGCCATTTCACTACTGCTCAAATAGCTCATCAGTGGATTTTACCCAAATTTTGTAAATTTTAAAAGATTCCGAATAATAAATTTTCATTTTGATTATGTTTATAGTTTGTTACACTGCTTTGCAAAAAAAAAAAAACAAACAAAAAAATACAAGGTCACGTTTCCTTACATGATAATTAATATTCCTTAAAATAATTAAAAGAGATGACGATATAGTTTTTCAACTTTTATTCTACGTTTAAATTCATTTATTTTAAGACAAATGTTCCTAAGTTAGAGTTTCAATCTCAATTTGTTAATCCATTTTTCTGTTTAAACATCTTTTTCAAAGTTGGCATCCCAAAAGTAAGAACCACACGTCAGTTTTTCTGTTCACAATACGCAACTGAGGGGAATATCTGTTCCTGTAAGTATGAGTGTTTACAACAGACTATTTTCATCAATTTTTTTCACGCTTATGCTTGTACATCTACTTCAACCACAACTTCATCAACAGTAGAGACAATACAAACATTTTAGCAAAAAATGATTAATGCTTTAAAGCCACAAGCAAACGTTGACATTTTGTTGTTTTTGTGCTGGAATGTTGCTTAAGACCGTTGAGGCAGACAAGCCCATTAGAAAAATGAAATATGTGCTTTCTAAATCGTCTGGTAACAAGAATTTAAAAATAACAAGTATTTAGTTAATAGCCACATTGTATTTTAAAGTTAAATAGAAGATATAAAAGTTGTACTAATATTTATTTTGATTTTATTTTCATTTAAACTATATATTTTTAATCTGAGATATTTACACTTTAAAAAAATAAAACAAATACGGTCTATATTAAAAGCTCTTTACAATGGATCTTTATTTTGTTTTAGGGATATAGTGCATTCTTGTGAATTAGTTTGCTTTTCACATATTTTTTAAATAAACTTCTCACAAACATTTTAAATAAACTAAAGATTTTTATCCACTTTACTTTATTCTTAAGACAAAAATCTTTAGTTTTTTTAGAATGTTTGTGAGAAGTTTCCTGAAGGGCTAAGTAAGCGGTAGCGAAATGGCCATAGGGACGTGCTTTAATCCTTAATAGTCAATATCGGTGATTTAATAATTTAATCGGGATACAAAATAACAGGATATTTTTTAAAAATTAATTCATTTATTTAAATATTCCAGTGGTTTAATAGAAAATTATTGTTTTCGCTGAATGTGTTATCCATGAAATATTCTTGTTATTGTTATCGCTATTCAGTTCCGGTTAATAGAACATTATTGTTATTAACAATTTATCGATATAAAGAAATCACTGATACAGCGATATTAATGTTAAAATTATTACTATCGACAACGTTGCTCTATTGAGGAAAGTTATCATCAATAATGTTTTTTTTTTGTAATATAGAATTTTTTTGTTTATGGGAGTTTAATAGTAATGAGTTTTCAAAATAAAAAATTTATTATTCGGAATTTTTTAAATTTAATTACTTTACTTTATTCGTGCTTGATTCCTTCAAATATAAATATTTCATGATATTCTCATGAAATATTTATTATTTTATACTAAACTACAAAATGAAATGTATTACTGCGGGGAAAGCATATCCATATGGAAAGAAAAAATAAAAATAGTTACTAAATGTTTGCTGTGTTTTTGTGTAGAACATTTTTGAGTTCTTATTGTCTTCTGTCTTATTGATTCAATGGAGTTCTCATTTAATCAATTTGGCTTTTGATATAAGACTTTCTGTTTTTCTATACAAAATTTGGGTAAAATCCACTGATGAGCTATTTGAGCAGTAGTGAAATGGCCATATGGATATGCTTTCCCCGCAGTAATACATTTCATTTTGTAGTTTAGTATAAAATAATAAATATTTCATGAGAATATCATGAAATATTTATATTTGAAGGAATCAAGCACGAATAAAGTAAAGTAAGTAATGAGTTTTCTTATTTTAAAATCGCTTTTATTAAAAACATTGGCCCGTATTCATAGTTAAAGACTTAAGTCTACTCTTGCTAAAGTATACTCTAAAATAAAAGGCTCTTATTATCTTTTTTGCCTTCATAGTCAAAAATAAAGTATACTTTAAATTTAGCCACCTTCAACTGGGTGTCAACTGTAATTTGATAAATATTTTCATACAATTTCTAAACAAATATTAGAAAAAAGTAACATTGTTTTTATTTTGTTCACTTTGGTATAAAAATCAGATATAAAATATTGTGTTCTTAAACCAAATAAAACAATTATGGAAAAATGAGTTAAAAACAGCTTTAAGTAGTTTTAAATTTAGAGTTGACTTTCTCGCCAAAAGTATATTTTAAATTGTCTATGAATGAGTTAGAGTCGACTCTAAAATAAAACCTACTTTAGTGCCCTTAAAGTATACTTTATTTTAACTATGAATATGGGCCATTTTTTTTTGGATACAACAAGTTTAAAAATGGATACAACAAGTTTAAAAATAAATACTTTTTTGTACTTTTTTTTTTCAATTTCAAAATATTTACCAAAGAAATATTAAAAATAGAACAATTTTAAAATTATTTAAAATATTATTTCTATAACCCATAACATATTATAATTAAAACCGTATTTTCTTGTTGCTTTTTGCTGGTATATTTATGTACACCATTGGTCGCTTAAGCCAGGTCATCAGGAAAGTTTTGGCAAGCCATGTAATATATTTAATACAGTATGGAATTAAAGCTTAAACACTTAGAAGTACTATATTCTACTATGCTGAATCTCAAATACCCTTCACTATCTTTGTAAATCTAATTTAGTGAAGTAACTCTAATCAAAAAAGCAAATATTGGGCTGACAGAGAATTAAAAAATAAAATAAAAATTAAGTATGTAATATAATTTTACATAAAAATACCATCGCCTCTTAATAGGTTAAGCATTATTAAAAAAATTATAGTATTTCTTTAAAGATCTCTTCAAAGCTTAAAAAAGATACCCATATTGATATTTAAAAAAAATTCTAAATTTAAGAGACTCGTAACTCGGAAAATATATACCAATTTTTTTACATGATGTTTTTTGTCTTATTTTTTATTCTCTATCGCCCCATATATTTGTATTTTTGATTGGAGTTACTTCATTGTTCTAAATGATATGAAAAAATTAGAGGTGGGCGTGATGTTTTGCCGGCTGCCTCGAAGGGCATGAAACGATCATGATGATTTGCAATAGCACCTCTTTCGACAGTGTGTCTGATCGATTGGCGTATTTAATTTTTCACCAGCTAATATAGTGCACCGGCAAACTTGATTTTTAACACGGACAGACAGACGGACATCGCTTAATTGACTTCGCTATGCATATTAACTCAGAATATATATACTTTACAGGGTCAGAAATAGATAATGGAGAAACGGAATGACAAACTTACTTATCAGGAATCATAATTATTTTGCATAAACTACCACTAATTTTCTAATTCTAATGCTTATTTCTAGGGCAGTTTAATAATTATGAATTGTTTGCTTGTGTAAGAATGCACTTTCTGTCATTTTATTAAAACTTTTATGAGCGCCTGACAATGATCTACTGATTCAAACATTTTAGTGTTTGTTTTTTTAATTATATTAATTAATTTTCAAAAAACCTCTTTTTGTGCTATTTTCCCTCAATAATCAATATCAATGATTTAATATAATTAAAAAAAATTCCCGTTGTTTAATATAATTTAATACTTGCAAAGTGCCCGTGCATAAAATAAATTATCGTAGTGTTTTGTGATATTTTATTTTTCATCCTCTTTCAACTGTATAAAAGAGCCGAAAAAAATTCAGCCGAATAGAGCGGAGAAAGAAAAATAGAATTACTGTTGGTTATTGTTGTTTTTGCTTAAACTTTGATTTTTGTCTTTGCTTTGTTGTTTGAACAAAAATCTTTAGTTTATTTAAAAGGCTTGTTAGAAGTTTCCTGAAGAGTTAAGTAAGCAATAACGAAATGGCCATCGAGACGTGCTTTGACCCTCAATAATCAATATCGGTGATTTAAATAATTAATCGGGAAAATAGCACAAAAAAAAAAAGATTTTTTTGAATTCTAGTGTTTGTATTCCAATTTACATGAAATTTTTAATATGTAACCTGTAAGTAATCATGCTATTATAGTGACCCTTATAACGGTAAAAAGATCATAGATTTTTCACGATTTGCTTGGAATAAGAATAGCAATTGCTCCAAAAAAAAAAAAAAAATACTTTCTTGACAGGTAGTTTGATGAGTATGTCTTGTTGTTTGTTGTTTTGTTTTCATAGTTGCATTCTTAGAAAATTTAAGCCAGGTTTCCATTACTGTACATATTTTCAAGAAACAAAAATTGCATGCAACGAGTTTTATGATAAATCTCATCGTGTGGGTTGGCTCTATTTCATTTTGTTTGTTTCATATATTTTGAATGAGCATGCTTATTCTTAAGATGTACATGACGCTTTACATGTTGGACTGTGTTTGGCTGCAGCCTAGCAGCTTAGCAACTGTCAGCTGTTAACTAAGTTGTCAAAGAAAACAGTGTTGCCTACTTAGAGATGTAAAAGTTTAAAAAAAAGGCATCCTTTATGAAAAATATATTCTTTAAAGTTTTTACTAATGCGATGGTGAAATCGCGATTTAGGACGAGCAAGTTATAGGCACGTTATACATTTTTTATATAAAACTTTAAAATATTGGTTATTTTAATTTTAAAAATGATTTTCATACCCCAATCAGATTTAAATTTTTCTATTTCCTGAAATGAGTCAATAAAATTTAGACGTTTCCAATAGTATTTAACATCATTTGTTGTTTTCCTATCACATGCATATTAGAAAATTGGCAAAATTGTTATACATTTCTTTTATTTTTAGAGTTGATTTAATTGATATTTGATTTATTGACAAAATAAAACCACATAATAATTTACACACAAATTCTGAAATATATGTTCATGCGGTTCATAGCATGTGGCGTGTGGCGAACTGTCAAAAATTTTTATCTTTAAATAGCATATCGTAAAACATGTTTTAACTTTGCGAAATATTACTAATTAAAAATCAATATATTTAAGACACTTCTTAGGTGCTGTAATGGCTTTCGATAAACTTGTTTTAGAGGTTTTTGCTTTTTGAAAATGGGGTCAAATATTTAATTTAATTTCATGTTATGAACTTTGTTTGCAGTCAAAAATTTATGAATAAAATGTAGTTATTGTAACTAGAAGAGTATAAAATATAAAAAAATATAAATTAAACTAACGTTAAACTTAAGTTAACTTTAATACTCAAATTTTTACTAATTATTAGCTGAACTACACAAGTATTAAAGTATAGAAATAAAAAATAAAAAAAAGATTGTGGAGCATTAGTTTATAACTTTTTTATTTCTTATACTTTTATTTATATTTCAACTATTTTGATGTCCTTATTCCTTAAAAATATTTATTAATTAAGGGAAGATCAATATAAAACTTTATTTCCATGGTTACTTTTTTCTTTATTTTTTTGAAGATGTTTAGTTTACGTAATTTTTAAATCTATTGATTGATTACAATTTTCATTCAATTCATTTGTTTAAAACTTACATATTTAAAGTTTTCTATACAAAGTTTGACTAAAGACAATTAATTATTCTTTATTTTATTCTTCACAACTTATATTTTTATTCTTTATAATATAAACTTTGTGCGAATATAACAAATTTGTTTTTAGTGAAAAAATTAACATTTTGAAATAATCTGTACTAGAACATAAACTGTCGGGTTAGTGATTCCAATCAATTTTCTTTCTTATTTATTCACTAGTAAAGTGTAATGCAGAGTTTTCTTGATACCTGCATCTGTTACAGTGTTGCCTAAACTATTGAACCATTTACCGCTAGATATTACCTTAAAAAACGCTAACTAGTCGAAAAAAAAAACGTTAACATAAACCGCTAAAAAATTTCTTAAACGATTCATTTTCATACCCTTCACCCAGGAAAACTTGGTTTAAAAAAAAAATAATGTCAATCGATCAGATATAGTGTTAAAATAAGTGCTATTGGAAATTAGCATGATCGGCAAAACACCACGCCTACCTCGAATATTTTCATGTCATTTGGAACAATAAAATAACTCAATCAAAAAAACAAAATAAAAAAAATATGGGTTGGTAGAGAATTAAAAAATAAGAAAAAAAGAAATTAAGTGAAAAAATTGCCGATCACCCTTATTTTCCTAGTAACCGGGCTCTGAAATTTTTTAAATTTTTTGAAATATCAATATGAGTATCATTTTAAAGCTTTTGAAGAGATCTTTAATCCATTAAGAGCCGATATTTGTTTTTTTTATTGGAGTTACTTCACTAAACTAAATTTACATGGTAAAGGCTATGTAAGATTCCGCATAGCCGAAAATAGCGTTCTTACTTGTTTAATAAAATAGACTTTTATTATTTATTATGAATATGGCAATAACTGTTCATCTCTAGTTAAGATTTTGATTATCTAAACATATATGAGAACTGGAATAAATACTAGAGGTTCCGATTATGTTTAGAACCTTGTAATCGTAGCAGTATTTGATATGCCGACCAAGACCATATCTAAAGCAACAAAGTAATTATAAAGAAGCAAATAAAAAAAAAATTGAGGAATTGACATACTTAACGCTCAAAACCCGCCAACTTAAAATTTCACGAAGTGGTTTTTTGTTTCTAACTTCCCGCTTTTAATAGCGGGAAAACCGCCGTTTTTGCAACACTGATCTGATATCAATAGTTTTTACATTTTAGCAATTTAAGAAATTATTTAATTTAAGAAATAAGTACAGATTTGAAATTTTTTTAAAGTATGAAAAAAATTTTTTTAAGGGTATTCTATTAATTTGGAGCATAACTCATATCTGTTGAAGATCTTAAAATATTTACCATGAAATCAAGTTTGGAAAATAAGATAAAAATTATACTCGTAAGGGTATTATTATAGAGGTGTGATTTTGACTTATATAGAAATTTATCTTTAACCTTAAAACTACCATATCCGATCTTAATGGGTCAAACATTTTTCAAAATTTTTAGTATTTCCTTAAAGATCTCTTCAAAAGCTTTTAAATAATACCCAATTTAAAAAAATTAAAAATATCAATGGCCCCTAACTCGAAAATATGGACAAGAGCTGATTTTTTCACTAAATCTTATTTCCTTATTTTTTAATTCTCTATCGCTCAATGTATTTGTCTTTTTGATTGGAGTTACTTTATTGTTCCAAAATAATATGGAAAAACTAGAGGTAGGCGTGGTGTTTTGTCCGCTGCGTCTAAGGACATGGAGCGATATTGCTGATTTCCACTGGCACCTCTTTCGGCACTATATCTGATCGATTGGCGTATTTTAAAAAGGCAAACTTTATTTCAACACTAACACGGACGCGCAGAGGGACATTTCTCAATCGACATCGCTATGCATAAGAATTCAGAATATATATATATATATATATATATAATAAAATTTAAATTTACAGATAATTCATTTTTACATTTATAATTTTATCTTAACAGGTAGACTTTTGCAATAGGTACAAGTGCTGAACGTATTTCTTTTTGTGCAAGAAGTTAAACCTGCAAGATTTTTATTTATTTTTGGGATTTTTCTTTATTAATTTTTTGTGACATTATCACAATATTTGATAAAATGTTAAAATGTATTATTTTATAGAAAGTTATCTCTGATAGTTTGTTTATATTGAGCAGCAGTACTCTTGCAATTTAGTTTTATTTTTTATAAAATTTGTAAGGAAACACCTGAATTTTATCTTCTAAAAATTTAATTTCTTTGAAATTGAAATCTTAGAAAAAAAAGCAATATGCATCATTTGTCCAAATAAATTTTTTTTTTGTAACAATGTCCGATTTTGGTAATTGTTGAAATCCATGTGAAATACACTTTATTTTTCTAGAGAGCAAGCAATACAAAATAACTGAAAACTTTTATTTTTTTTCTTTCGATTTTTTTATTCTCTTTGTATTGTGGTAATTGGATTTTATAAAAAATATATTCGGCCACAAAAACTCTGTATAACGGAATTTTAATTTAAATGAAAAAAAAAAATGTTAAAATCTTCATTTATATTTAAGAAAACTAAGAAGAATAAACTTGGATAAATCACAAACAATTGTAATGTAGTTTTTCAATAAATTTATGCATGAGAAGCAAATTGAAAGGAAATAAATTATTTTAAAAAGGCCTGAAGCAATTCAGAGACATAAAGGACATAACATTGTTTGAAAGGAAACATTTCTTCAACAATATATGAGTGTTGTTAATAATTAAAACATTGTGTAGTTTTCTTTTTCTTCGTTTGTATGGTTTTATTTAGTTTTATTTTCATTTAAATCATTATTTTTAATTGTTTTATAAGTTTTTTTTTATAAAAAAATATTGTTTTATTTAATCAAGAAAGTAGATTTCCGCATAACAGGACATTACAAATTCTTCAAAATCAAATTGGCGATCTTTTGTCTCACCAGCTGAAGCTATTGCCAACGTCCTCTACGGCTTATCAAAACATCGCTGCCCTGGACTCCCATGCAAGAAGCCGCATTAAAACGATTTCCTGCACTAAAAGTTCACGATGATGTGTGTAATTTTTAGACCGATAAATAACGCACACACTCACTCTCACTCACATGTTTGGTATTGATTTTTTGTTGGTGCTGCCCTGCCTGTTTCCCCCAACCTGCTACAATGCCATTTTAACCCACTGTAAAACTGGACCACGAGTTAGCACTCTACAAATAAATGGGACGTATGTTGTTTGAGAATCTGTTAAAAAGAATAGAACAAAGTTTTATTAAATAAAAAATTTAAACCTTTAATTTTTTACTTTATTACTGCACTGATTCCAGCACAGCCAAATGTATGTACATCGGAAAATAAATTTGAATTTTAAATATCTACTTAGAATTTACTATTAGATTTTATACCTCGCGGGTATCAAATTACTAAAGCTTTTCTAAATTAATAGGTCAAAATTCAGGGTCAATTTTTCAAAAATGTCCAGCTGAAACAACAGTTCTAGTGGAAACCACAAGATCTTTCACTTAAAAGCCCTAAGACGGTGGCTTTAACATAATTTAAAGTTAACCAGAGAAATTTTATACGCACTACATCTGTGAATATAAAAGGTGTTATTTCATTACTAACGCCAAGCTGATGTTCAGAGTCTGCTTCAGTATGTGGGAATTGTGGAACCTGCTGTATTGTTTGCACCTGTACTGAAGGTGTTGGCAATTGATGAAATGTACCCGAACTCGTAGTTTTATTGTGTGACTTAAAAACAAATCTGCCATTTGTTCGCAATTAACAGTTGGACATTTCGCTAGAAGAAGAATAAAATTCCTCCTGATAAACTGTGCAACAAAATTCTGTTAGAAAAATCTCAAGTTTGCATGAAATCGGTCGACGCGTTCCTAAGTTGCGATCTTTCATGACAACATCAGCCCTGAATTTTTGTATTAGAAACTTTCTTATTTATATGCATTGTTTAGAGAAATACTGTATCGATTGGAAGAGTGTGTTGTTATAACTATCAAAAATATTCAAACATTGTAAAATATAATCAAAAATATTTAAGTATAGAAATTAGAGATGAGCGATATTTCAGTACCTGTGATTAAATCACTGTGATTAAAAAATCACTGGTCACTACAGTGACTGAGTTGATCAAATAACAGTTCCGCGTAAGAGCGTTCTTTTATGTTTTCACACATACAAACTTAAATTTAATTTTACTTTGTGAAAGAGAAATACAAGTACTTTTGACTGTTTCATTCTTTCTTATGTATATCAATGCAGCTTCTTTGCTGTGTAGGTTTTTCTTGCTTCTACTTATTAACAACGACTGTTCTTTTTCTAAACTTCACACATATTGTAGCAAAAAAACAGCAACTGTTGTGTGCTTATTTTATTTGAACCTATAATCAATCAGTGTTACCGAATTCTATAATTTTGGACAAATTTAATTACAGCTGTTTTTAATGTAGAGATCAAAATACCTTTTCTATTATGATGACAGTTTGCATAAAATATTACTTAGTATAATATTCTTCCCATATAAACATGTATGTTTAAATGTAAGAAGAACTGCAAACGGTGATCACGGTAACTATTTAAAAGAACGGTTATTTGAAAATCACGTTCACTGGTAAAGATGTTCCTCAAAAATCACGGGATCGCTCATCCCTAATAGAAATGTTATAACACAATATTATTATTAGTGAGTTATTTTGAGATGTTTTTTATTTAACCTCAAGTTTTTATTTTCTTACTACAAATAACTATTTAAAATTTATCGTTTTCAAAAAGAATGCTTATATTGCTAACAAAAGAATGCTCAATGATTTTAAATTTAACTTTATTAATTGCATCGTCAAAATTTGTTTTGTCGAATTATAATCGTAACTGGTCGTAATTTTAATAACTTGCTGTTGTTTCGCTATGAGTTTCTCCTTACAAATTTTGGTTAGAATCCACTTAGATATATGTGAGCAGCAGCGAAATGGACATATGGATATGCTTTCCCCGCAGTAATACATTTCGTATTTTAGTTTAAAATAATAAATATTTTATTATATAGACTGAAGCAGTCTCCTTTAGCTTCAAGCTTATGCCATTGAGCTTCAAGCATTTTGAAATCTTTTATTATAACAGGGCATGTGATCAATAAATTTATTTTATGAAAATCAGCGACGCTACAGTATTTGGACCGGTATTTTTGTAAAACCTGTCATACATTTGTATGAAAGCATAAATTAATATATATGTATATTGTGTGTGTGTGTGTGTCAGTACTAAGTTTATGCAAAAATTCACATTTTCCAAGCAGTGTGCTTGATTAAAAAAACTTTACTTAACCAACTACAAACTAAGAATGTTTACTTTCTTGTCTATTAATATTTTATACTCATGGCCAATCTCTCTAGAATTAAATAAGAACAAAATGATAAATGTGAAAAAAATTTTTGTTGCTAAAATAATATTTGGTTATTTGTTTTATTTTTTACTATTTTTTGTATGAAAAAGCAGAGTATTTTTTTTAATGTCAGGTTTTGCTTAAAAGAATTTTTTTTTTATTATTTTTTGTACAAAAGTTGAATGTGGTTTCTGTTTAAGAATTCCACAACCAACCCATTTACTCAGACTTTGAAAAAAATTTTTAGACAGGAGGAACGTAAGAAATTTAAACCAAAGCCAGATTCAGGTGAAACAAAAATTAATATAAAATAATAATAACAAATTGAAATCAAAACATTAAGGCTAAAATTTTTTTTTGTGTTTTTTAAATAAAAGTTTCACGAGAAAGGAATATGGTCCGATCTGGAGTGGAACTTAATCTAGCAGAATTTTTGATTATCTTTTTAAATGACTTAGTTGTTGAAGCAAGATCTTGCATATGGTTAAATATTTTATAAATTTATATACTCGTACATATGTATTTTAAAGAAAGTTTAAAAGTGTATTTAATTTGGCAACATACATGTTTCTGACATTTTCTGTTCTAAAGTTGCAACTTGAATCCTAATCTGTATATTAGCTTCAAATATTAAGGAACACAAGGATAAAAAGGAATATGGGAGCGTTTAAGTTTTCTAAAATTTTGGGCGGTATGAATTATTACGCCATTGTATATCTTTTTATTGTTGGATTTTACTGTGCAGGTTGTACGAAGCTTATAATTGGCACAAATAATCCGATTAAATTCATTTAACGAAAAAAAAAAAAATTGCCTCGACATCAGTTTGAAAGGAAAAATTATTAAAATACCGCTTACCTTACGAAATATACAATAAAAACCAAATTTGTAATTTAAAGCACTACGTATTTGTGATTTTAATGTTAATTCTAAATATATATTTATACCATTAAACAGAAAATATTTTTTAATTTTTATTTGCCACAGGTGTTGAACCCTGGCCAACCAGATTTGTAGTCAACGTACTTGCCACCCAGTGTTGGCAAAACTATTGAACCAATTTCCGCTAGATATTACTTAAAAAAACGCTAGAAACCGCTAACTAGTCGAAAAACACGCTGATATAAATCGCTAAAAAATTTTATGAACAATTTATATTTTAACACTGTTTTTTAATACTAACTGCCGTATTCATAGAATAAACTTCTAAACTTCTTCTTCTTCTTTCTACTTCTACTTCTTAGATTTACATTTTTCCTTGCATGACTACAAGAATTTTAAATAAAACTAAAGTTCAGATCTTTCATAGCAAAACAAAACGAACAAAATTTCAACATGAAGTTGGCTTAAGTTCATTTATTTTAATTTCTAAAATACTTTTTTAAAAAGAAAAATTATTTTACAAATGCGGACGTTCACTGATAGAAAAAATCATCTTTGGTTTGATGACGCTATAACATCAAAATTTAAACATCAATGTTATGAAAAATGTCATCAATAAGGTATAAAATGGCATCAATGCAATGACAGACATCATCATAGAATTTTGTCATATTTTAGATGTCATCTAAGTTATGACTGCAATGTCATCAACTTGATGCAATATTTCGTATACGATTATTTCGTAAAATATATATTAAAGAAAAAAGTAAATAGAGTTTTTCTAATTCCAGTTAGCATTTTAATTGCAACTTGATTATTTTTTTTCATAATGTTTATTTTTAAAAGCGTTTTCATGAATTTAAAAAATAAAATCACATTGATGTAAGTTCATCATCATTATTATGACCAAACAAATATATAACGCCAACGTAAAAAGTAATGAGAGGGAAGTGCTAAACACAGAGAATTTTCTCATATTCATAGGGAGTGATGTTAATATGTTATCAGATTGATGAACTCTTAGCATCATATTGTTGACACAATATTAATTTGGTTACACGAAGTTTACACACAACCAAAGTCCAAAGATTTTAGTAGACCATAATACTAAATTAATGGTAGTCATAATAAACAGCTTGTCTTAAAAATAAATTCTCACCACAGAAACTTTTTAGCATTTAGAAACCGATTTAAAAGTAGTACAATTTTATTAAAAACGAACAGCATGCCTTCAATGACAGGCCAATGTAAATTTCATAGATTTTTCACCCGAATTTGCACCACTTTGTTAGTATAGATGTGGTGTTTTAATTACATCTTTTTCTTTACTTTTTTTTACTGGGTAGCAACTGGTTGGTCAAGCGCATCAACTCTAGCTTTCGGTTGGTTGTAAAAGTGTTTTATTTCAGTTTTTGTTTTGCCATCATCTCTTATATAGCCTAAATAATAAAGATAACCTAAAAAGAGCACGTGTTTTTTTGTGTGTTTGGAACATAAAATTCTATTGTTATATCATTGAGGAATTGACATACTTACCGGTTAAAATAGCATTTACAATATTGGTTTGCAATCGATTTCTGAGCTTTGAGTTAGCCTATATTAAGTTGCCTTAAAACTCGTTCCACTTCCGCATTAGACCAAGCATGCATAATAATCGCAAGGCAAGTTCTTCGAAAATTTTATTTCCAGCCGAATTTTGATATTCAAAAGCTTCGTACCAAAAAGATTTAGTATCTATTAGATTATTCCATTTTATAGCATTTATATTATAAAGTTAATTTAAAATTGTTTTGATTCTTTCCGGGCTAAAACCCAGTTGTTCCAAATATTGACAGACATCCTGTTCTTTTTGGTTATAAATACGTTATTTACTGATAATTTATCAGTTTTTTCCAAAATGTCCCGATTTTCTGGTAATCTGAAATGACAGTTTCCATTAGTTAAAAAAAGTTTTTAATGGCTTAATTAAAATATATTTTGTTATTTACCTTAAGATTAATTATTTTAAGAGTTTTAAACGCTAAAAATCCTTAAAGTAAAACTTTGACAAAACTGTTACCACCATGACTACAGCAATTTCAGCAAATATAATGATGCTACGCTTGATACGAAAAGAGAGGATCTCGAATATGCTGCACAAATTCATTAGAAATCTTATATAATATAGGCTTCAAGATGCCATAACGAATCATAAAGTATTCCAATGACAACATGTATGAGGGACCTAGAGCGCAAGGTATAATATTTTCTTTTAATAAATACAAGATATAAGTTCAGAATTAAAATAAAATTTTGTTTTGATTAGAATAATTTTCTTTATATATATTATTGCTTAATTGGCCTTTATAAATTTATTTTTTTTCTACTTTGTTAAGCGTGGGGTGTGGCGTAATATTAAAATTAAAAAAAATTATAAACAATATTATTATTTTAAAAACTGTTTGAGTCGTTAACAAATTAGAGAAGAAAAAATTTTTTGTGCTTGAAACTTCCTCTATTTTTAGTTAGTCAGTACACGTAGTAATCCAGCTCAAGAAAAAAATGCTGTAGTACTTCTCTTGCTCTAGAGTTCTCACATTAAATCCTGGAAACACCAAAAGGAACACAAAAATTTGTGAAGAGTTTTAGGAGACATATGAAAAATGAGCAGGAATTTCACTAATAAATAATAGAATTTAAATATGTATTCAAAACTTACTTTGAGATTTAAAATTTATTTCTTTGCTTATTTTTAAACTAAAACTTAATTACGACAGAATGTTTAAAATTTGCTACAGCCATTTTATTTGTTATTAATGTACTATAATAGTAGCAGCGAAGGCCAACCTTATTATAGTAATAAAAGCTTTAATAGATATAAAAAAATAGTAACTGCTGGGATATGAACTTAGGCCACTCACATGTTTAGCAGTCAACATGCTAACTATTTGTTAAAACGATTAATTAGTGCCGCAATTGTATTTTTTTCGTTGCAAACATAAAATGATTAGATTTTCGAAACATAATGATTTAAGTACTTTTTTGTGGAACTTGAATTCGTTATAATTAAGTGTCGAAAATTAAAAAGAAAAGGATATAAAAAACATGATTAAATTATTGCAATAATTTTTTTTTAAATTTTACATAACTGTTTGCAAATTTCACAATTGTTTAACTTTCTACTTCAATATTTGCTGTTGGTAAACTGAAAATTGATTAAAAGCTTTTTTCTAAAGGTCCCTAGAAATGTTGTTTAAGGCAATATTTTTTGTAAAAAGTTTTTATATCCCATTTGGTTTTTTGTGTTTAAAAGCTGAATAAATAAATTTTAATTGGAATATTCCCATCAATCAATTGGCAAAAGAAAAGTGTCAACAAGCAAAATTTTAACAGCAATAAACAAACAAAAGGAGTTAAGATCTGTTTTTTCTTATCGAATAAACAAATTAACTAAAAAGGAAGAGTGATACTAGTTTTGAGCTTAATCGACTCAAATACATCCTTCATCGTAGTGTATTAAATTATATTGTTCGTTAATTGATTTGCCATTCTTTGTGTAGAATCGCTTAATAAAAATTGGCAATAACAAGCAGGAGTGCTATATTCGGCTATGCCGAAACTTAAATACCCTTCATTATCTATATTAATCTAGTTAAGTGAAGTAATTCCAATCAAAAAAGAAGGCAGAGAATTAAAAAATAAAAAAACAAAGGCAGCGCATATATGCAGTTTTACATAAAAACGACATCGGCTGTTAATGGGTTAAGCATTCTTAAACAATTTTAGTATTTCCTTAAAGATCTTTTCAAAAGCTTTAAAATGATACCCATATTGATTTTTTAATAAATTTACAAATTTCAGAGCCCGGTAACTCGCAGAATAAGGGCGAGCGCCAATTTTTTCACTTGATGTTTTTTTTCTTACATTTTTGTTATTTTATTATTCCAAATGATATAAGAAAATTAGAGGTAGGCGTGGTGTTTTGTCTACTGCCTCGAAGGACATGGGCCGATCATGCTGATTTCCAATAGCACCTCATTCGACTCTATATCTGATCGCTTTGCATATTTATTTAATTTTTTATTTTTTGTGAAATCCAGTTTTTTATAGATCGTTCCATTTTTTAGTGCAGTGTAAAACTGCAACTTCTGGAGGATTTTCGAAAAATATTTTATGTACCAGGTTTTCGATTGCGTTGCGATTTTTATATAAAAATACATCAGTTTTAAATATTGGTATATGTTCGAGATGTTACAAAAAATTAAAGTTCCATCACCAAAACGAGTAAAATTTAAGGTTGATTCCGAAAATGTTGCAGACATTTGGAAATGTTTTAGACATTTAGTGCATAAAAAATAGTTAAAATTAGGAGGTATCTACCCAGTTATCATTTGGAAGATTGTTTTTACAAAAATCACCAAAGTGAGTCTTTTAAGACTACCCAAGTTGACTTAAAACTGATTAATCAGTTGTGCGTTTAAAAAGAGACTCGATTATAATTCCGACAAACGCAAAGAAAGCGACTTGTTTAAAAAACAAAAAGTACAAAAAGCAAATGCTTAAAATTCGACTGTTTCTAGAATTATTTTAGAGACATATTAAACGCAGAATAACGATAAAATAATTAATTTCCTGTTAATGTAGTGCCGGGAGCAAGCACATTTTTCGTCTTTATCTTGTCAGCATTGAATATCCAATTTTTCTCTTATAGCACGTCGCGGTTACTTTTTTACATGATTAGAATCATACACATAGTTCTAAGTTTTTAATTCTAACCTATGAAATTTTATAAGACCAGTTTGTAACCTTAATTTTCAAGTCTCAATAAAATTAACTTAACTTAACTTGAAATTTTTTTAAAATTCATTTTTTTTAATTTGAATTTTAAGAAAATTTGGAATAACATGCTAACGTATGTAACCTTACGTCTTGACGAGCAATTGATTGGTTCGCAGATGAACAAAACGTCAGCAGAATAGGTAACAAACATTTGTTCATGTTTGTCTGCGTGAATTAAACTTGGCGATGTTAATGCTCCGTTTTCTCGCTGTTTGAACACGACATGACATCGACAACGATGGTCTACACAAGCCATTTTAATGTGCGCACATGAAATTGTTCAATGTTTGAACAAATCAATGCCTCGTCAAGACGGCGTGTAATAAAAAATAAGCAAAACGTTGTTTGCAAAGTTGCATTTTGAGAAAATTTAATTAGAAATGTTCGTATAATATGATTCGAAGATGACTCGCATACGGCTAGTAGTACGGTCAAAAACTGACTCGAAAAAGTATCGTATCTGATTAAAAGTACGATTGAAAACAGTATCGAAAATGAGTCGAAAACGCGAGTCATAAGGGACTCGTTCAGGGTACCATTTTCTACCGACAAAACACTCATTTTCGACTGTAAAACGAGCGCATAAACGATTATTTTAATTGTGTAGAAGAGTCAAAAGAGACTCGAATATGATAAATAATTCAAAAAAATGTTAACTGGGTAATTGTTTGTAACATTTTTATCGTAAATATTTATTTAAATCCATTTGTATTATGTTTTTTGTTTATTACGTTTTTTGTTTATTAGGTTTTTAAATGTTTTAAAATAACTAAAATATTTTTTAAGTCTTAAAATTAGAATTTAATATTTGAATTTTTTTGGAGTTTGTTTGACAAAAGAATTTTTTCAATTTAATTTTGTGTTTGAAAAAAACTAATTATTAATATTTTTTCTTGTTTCCTGAAGATGCTACCCATGGCGAAATAATACAGGTGAACGCACGGGCGAAAAATCCCATCAGCTGTATACATTGCAGTTGTCAAAAATAAATAATTTGTTAAATTTTTTTTTAATTAAATTTTTTTTGATTGCTAATAGAAAACAAACTACTGAAATTCCTAGAGAAAACTACCACAACACGGAACCGTATTTTCAGTTCCTGGTATGTATAATCAAAATATGCGTAAAAAGATAGTGAAATTATTGTTAACACATTTATAATTTCTTGTTTTTTTTTCGGAAGATTATGTTAGCTTCAAATGGTAAACGTGCAAGAATGGAACGATTCATGTGATTTGGGCAAATTAGTGGTACAAAAGAATTTTAGTCTCTTTGCCTGTATTTTTATTTTTATGTAACTTAATTTTTATAATTTTCTTATTCTGATAATTACAACCACTTTTTTTTCATCAAATATATTTTTTTATTTTATGTTTTTTTACAATATTTTTTGACAATATACATAATTTTGTAGCAACAAATTGCCTGTTGTTTTTTATGTTGTTGGATTGTTGTAGCCGTGCGGTCACCTGTATTAATTCGCCTTGATGCCACCCAACGGTACGGCGAAATATTAAAAAAAATAATAAAGTATTTTTATTTTAAACAACGGGATTTTTTATAATTATATTAATTACGTTTCAAAAAATCTTTTTTTCGTGCTATTTTCCTGATTAATTATTTAAATCACCGATATTGATTATTGCGGGTCAAAGCACGTCTCGATGGCCATTTCGTTATCGCTTACTTAACTCTTCAGGAAACTTCTGACAAATATTTTAAATAAACTAAAGATTTTTGTCCAAACAATAAAGCAAATTTAATATTTGCAAAGTGCCCGTGCATAAAATAAATTATCGTAGTGTTTTGTGATATTTTATTTTTCATCCTCTTTCAACTGTATAAAAGAGCAGAAAAAAACTCTGCCTTATACAGCAGAGAAAGAAAAATAGAATTACAATTGGTTATTATTGTTTTTGCTCAAACTTTGATTTTTGTCTTTCCTTTATTGTTTGGACAAAAAATCTTTAGTTTATTTAAAATATATGTCAGAAGTTTCCTGAAGAGTTAAGTAAGCGATAACGAAATGGCCATCGAGACGTTTTTTGACCCTGAATAATCAATATCGGTGATTTAAATGTAAAATCGGGAAAATAGCACGAAAAAACGAATTTTTTAAAAAGTATTTTTATTTTGAAAACTGATCTAGTGCTTATAAAAATTAGAAAATAATAATATTTTTTTATAATAATATAGATTTAGTTTTATAATCTAGTTTTTAAACTAACGAATTTTCACTAATTTTATTTATATTTATTGATTAATTTTTTTTTAATTCGCATTTATAATATCAATATGGATATCATTTTAAAACTATGGAAGAGATCTTTAAGTAAATACAAAAAAATTTTTAAAAATGCTTAACCAATTAAGAGCGGAAGTCATTTTAATGTTAAATTATGTAATATACTTATTTTTTCTTTCTTAACTTTTAAATCTCTGTCACCCCAATATATGCTTTTTTGGTTGGAGTTTATTCACTAAACTAGATTTACATAGATAGTGAAGGGTATATAAGATTCGACAAAGACGAATCCAGCATTCTTACTTGTTTTAAATAGTTTTATTTATTTTAAAATGGTATAAATTTTGCTTTTGTAAACGACTGCAAACAAAAATGTAAAGGAAATCGGCAAACGAGAGGTCTTGTTTAAAAAAAATTAATATTCTTAAACTCAATTTAATTTTCTTGCAAATCATTTCTTTATTAAAGGCCTTTTTTAATTTTTTTTACTAGAGACCTTTTATTAAAAAAAATCGATAGTCAGATATCAATACATTGATAGTTTTTTGAAACACTCATGTCTGCTTCTATCTTCAACAAAGTTATACCACTTGAATTATCCATTTACTAATGAATGGCTGCATGTGCTCAAATAGATGAATTCCATAAACAGCCTAAAAAAGAAGTCATCACTTCTGACTTTATTGATGTAAAAGCTGGAAAAACCTTAAATCTGTTTGAATTAACCAACCAATCTATAAAATTCAGCATTGTTCTAACAACAAAAGCTCACATCGATTCGTAAATACAATAAAAATAATTTTAAGAAATTTTTTCAGTTTGTGCTTAGAAAATTGTCACAGCAACAGTAAAGTGTGATTTCACGGTTTTATTATTTATTTTGTTGTGTAGACAAATTTCCAGTAACAGAAAGAGCAGGCAACAAAAATATCTAAATTATCTAACAGGCTTTGAACTGTTTTTTCCTTCAAAATATTAATATAAAAATACAGCAAATATAAAGCGAAAATTTTATTTTCAAAAAAAATTTAAGGTTTTATTTAATCTTTCAAAAGTGTCCTTTTTGTAACAATCAAATAACAATATTCGAATCATAATTGTCCCAGTAATATTCAGCTGAAACGATTCTAACAAAAATTGAATTACAGACAGATCCTTTAGGTTAATTTAGACGTGCCATACCATAACGCCATAGCCGTAATCATGGCCATAAACATAATCATATTTACTGCCAGCGAATAGTGGTGCCATAGCCTTAAGCAACTTATATCTGTTTTGCCGATTGTTACGACAGCAGCTCAATGAAAAATGTAACTCAAAACTCGCCAATACAGTGCAGCGAACGTGAAAAATAAGAACAAAATAAAAAAACAGGCAGTTAACACCTAAATTCAATGGTAAAAATGGTAGATATTTTCAACAGCGCTTGATAATTTAAAAAATAAGGAACAGGAGGAGTTATTGGGGAAGAAATAAATAAGGTCCAATATGCATAAGGAAATCTGTTGTAATTTCTATATTAATGTGCATATTCAAATGAAAAAGTGACTTAAAACAATGGCCGTGTTACGATTATTTTCATTAGGGTAGCGAAGCGCACCGGGATTAGCTGATTAAAAATGAATTTATTGCTTGTGATTTGCACAAAATTGCACAAATTAAATATTATTATGCCAGAAGTCTCTACAAATGTTGTTATATCACCGTTATGTGCAATTTAACATTATTTTCAAACTTATGACATCACAATTTGTCATCTTAAGTTAAACGTTAAACAATTTAATAATAAAATCAACAATAAAATTGCTTAAGTGATTTGTTGCTTTGTTTTTGTATTTTAACGAGTGCGACAATTTAACGTGTTTTTTTAAGCAATTTGCCTCTGTGATTTATGCAATTTCGTTCATTCATTCTTTCAGCCTTTCTTTCGTTGATGGATGTATATTTTTTGTAGCAATTTTTTTACTTCTATTCTCAAACCGAAAAACAGTTTTGTATTTTTTGTTTGTTTTGTGATTTAATTCAATTCAGTTCAATTTAGTTGCGTTAAGTTCAATAGAACGAGAGACCGATTAAAAAATAGAACTGAATGATTAAAGTTTTTTAAAGCATCCGCAATAACAATAAATACTTGATTTCTCCTGTGTTTATTATTCTCATTTAAGCTCGATTTACACTATAATACTGAGTATTAAGATTTGTCAAATACCTAAGTTGCAATGAAAAAGTGTAATAATGTGAAAGCAAATGTAATGCAAGTGTCAAGTAATACGGAAAGGAATTTGATATGCTATAACACAAATTAACTTTTAGAAAATTTTTCAAACACTCTGATTTTTCATTTTATCAGATTTGTTTTTCTACACGCAATTTTCTTTCTACTTGAAGCGTGATATAGTTTAGAAACAAAATTGAATGTTGCGTTGGATTTTTTGACAATCACAACAATTTCCAGTTTATATTTTCTTTCTTATAAAATCCAAATGCAAATCTTAAGACTTGTATTATAGTGTGAATAGAACTTTAATGTTATTCAACATTCTTTCTTGTGTATTTTAATGTAATTTGCATTACGTTGGCCTTCTGTTTTATTTCTGCGTTGCAAATCAAGTTTACGTCTGTTTGTTGATAATGTTAGTGATTATCACATTAAAATGATTTAAACTTAATTTACAATACTATTTGTGGGCAAAAGTCCATTACTATTTGTGTTACTTAATTTAATTTTAGTTGGGCTTAAGTTTATATGCGGAGAAAGTCATAATGTATATCTACGGTAACTATGGAACACTAATTTAAGTTTTCATTCTTGCTGTTACGAGTACAGTAAGCTAATTTAAACATTGACATTTTAAATATCTCTCTGGAGACGTCTATGGTGACACCCTCTAATTTCTAAAGTGTTTCTGAGCGGGCGAAGCTACGGTTGAAAAGATTACCCTTCACCACAAAAAATGGAAAAATGATATATCTAAGTTTGTCATTCTATTTGACCCCATATCGTATAAATATTCTGAATTCTTATGCATAGCGAAGTCGATTGAGGGATGTCAGTCTGTCCCTCCGTGTTAGTCTTAAAATCAACTTTGCCAAGGTACTGGATGAGCTAGAGAAAATTTAAATACTCCAATCGATAATAGTTTCGAAAATTTTGCTATGGAAAATTATCAAGGTCGGTCCATGTCCTTTGAGGCAGCGGACAAAACATCACGCCTACCTCTAATTTTTCCATATTATTTAAAACAACATAATATTTAAAACAACAACAGCGATAGAGAATAAAAAATTAGGAAAAATACAACTAGTGAAATAATTGGCGCTCGCTTATATTTTCCGAGTTATGGAACTCTGATCTTTTCATAAAAAATTACGATTGTTCAAGATATTTTTTGAAATATCAATATGGGTATCATATAAAAGCTTTTAAAGAGATCTTACAGGAAATAATAAAATTTTTAAAATTTTTACTCAATTAAGAGCCGATGATATTTTTATGTAAAATTATATAAAGTACCTAATTTTTTTTCATATTTTTTAATTCCACTGTTCAGCAAAAAAAAAAAAAACTTTTCTCCCCTCCCTTGAACAATGTTGCCTGTTTCTCAAGTTTTCAGTTGTGCTGAGTCAGAATCTGAACTCAGAAAAATTCTATCATCCTGTGATTTGGAGAGAAAAGAGGAGAAACTTGGAGCGAAAGCCTCGAGAGTACTGATAGAAGAAAACAGTGACAAGACAGCGGCTGATTGGGAGGGGGGAGTTGGGGTATTTAGAGTGAAAGGGGGGCAGGTAGGGATTTGAATGAAAAGGATACCACCATAAAAAAAAAAATAAAAAAACTTTTAGCCATATTACTTCAACCACTTGTAATATTTCCATCAAATTTTTTATTGTTCAAATATACTTAATTGCGCTCAAAGTCATCGGGCTTTTGAATTTTTTTCACTTTGTTTTGATACCAAAAAAATTCGTCAAAAAAACTTACATTTTTGGATAAAAAACTAGAATTTCTCAAGAAACTGTGCGTGATAGACAGAATCTGACTTCAAATTCGTGTTGAGCACATTTGAAAACAGTAAGAAAGTATGTTTTGGTTTAAAAGAGGATTTTCGTGTAGGACAGTGTTCTCTGTCACCCCATTACTTGGCTTTTTGATTGAAGTTAATTTATTATACTAGTTTTACATGTATAGTGAATATTCGGTATATCGGAATAGAGCAGGCTTATACGGCACTTACACTATGCATGAAATTTTTGTTAATTTGTAAAGCAGGAGGAGTAATCAATTTCTTGAGTTTTGAGAGAATGTTACTGTTGCTAATGTTTACTTTTAGATAACGTATAACGTTGTAACTGAAATAGAAAATTAAAAAAAAAAATGCCTCAAATAAATGCATTGTGTAAATGTACACTTACTTGTTTTATAACGAATTAATATTGGGAGCCAAAGCATTGTGCACTTTGTGAAAGTTTTAAACGCCTGCCTATTAAATACTTTACTTTTAAAATTTTAACCCCACGACTTCTTAGTTAGACTGTTCACAGATTATTTAGTTTGTACATGCGACAAACTCTAATCTACACATTAAAACGTTACCGAAGAATGCTATTTTTAAGATGTTGTAATGAAATTTGCTTTATACAGTTTTGAGACAGTCGGTAAAAATTTAGTTATGGGCCCAATGCCAGATAGTGACACCTAATCATTCGTTGTATTGCACTAGAAATAGGAGTTTTGACTGTGATAATATTCGATTTGAAATTTGTGGCATTAGAAGAAACAAAATACATCTCTCTTCTAAATTTATTGCACACACTTATTGTAAGTACTTTGAACAATTTATCTGTCTAAAGCCTTGTACGATACCCTGGCTAATTTACTACGAATAGACGTGCTTTTCGTGAAAGTCTTAAAGAGTTGCAGCGTTTTTCCGGAACATCGCGAGAGTGCTGTATGTTGGAAATCAGTTTAGTACTTAAACCACTTTGTTTTAATTATTTGAATATTACAACTTTTCCATTAAAAAAGAAACGCTATCAGGCATGTCATAAATCCCGATCGGAATGGTTTTAATTCCGTATTAAAAATTCCGATCGATTTTGTTTTACCTTCTTCAGATTCCGATTGATTTTGCTTATTTCTAAAAAATGCTTAATCTCAATCTTTTTATTTAAATGTGGCAATATTGCACACACCAGAGTAAACAATAAGGCTAATCTAAATCTAATAAAAGTAAATTTGAGAGCAGTAGGTAAGAAAATTTCAAAGATACTAGATTCCACTTTGAAATTTAAAAGTGGTATCATTGCGAAACTTTTTTGGTTTTTAATTTTCTGAAGAACCAATTCGCGGTATTGAAATCAATTCCGGTCGTGACATGCCTGTATATAAAAAGAGAACATGACAAGAAAAAGCGAGAACGAAAGTGAACCATTCACCATATTATATTGTTACGTTTTTGCCTTATAAGCTGACACGTGCGGATTCTTTTGATTGCAAATACCACTGTTGCTCATTGTTCTATATTCAAACTTTATGGCTTTCTCTGGCTATACTTTTTGATCCTACCGGTCTTGTGAACCCTTGGTCTCGTATTTACTAAACATGCGTTATTACTACAAACGCAGCCATCCACGCTACACTACTGCGTTACTCCGGCGAGGCATGAACTACTCGATACCTTGTTTAGTAACCTTAACCATCCACAGACATCTTCACTTCTCCTTTTATCCAAGCCAGTCATTTCCTTTAATCCAGCAGCCACAACACACATCTGCCATACACTGTTGTTATGCTGTTACATTTTCCCGCGCTAACCGCTTTTACTCTTACTTTTTATTATAAAGGGCTTCTTGACAATTATCTGTTGCTCTTATATTAAATTTAACGGCTCCACTAAATGTCTGCCATGGCTTTACACAATAATTGTCTTTTGCCTCTCCCGTTTTTACTGCTTTATTAATTTTAAATTGCTTTACAACAATTGTTATTTTCTGTTATACGCATGTCTGAACGCGGGATCGAACTCAGGATCTGCTGTTTAGCAGCACGCACCTCTACCAACGCAGCCATTGAGGCTGCTCAGCTTTTGTTAGCTAATTGTGGTTTTTATTCTATACACACACACCATTGGTTGTTGAATTAACTTATTCACCACTCTCATACGGATAACAACAACAGAGGTTGCCAAATCTTATATTCGTAACAATATTATAAAAATATATTATCGAACGAAAGCAGGCAGTTAAATGTCTGGAGTATTCCGTTCACTTAAGTGATATGTTCAATTTAAACCGTTCTTTTACGAACGACATAGCCTTGCTAGTGGTGAAAAGCACTGCTTCAAGTACAGTAAAGATATATGATTTATGATGATTTTTAAGAATAACTTTATAATGGCTACTGATACGAGGGAGGTGGTTTTTAGGAAGAACTGGGTCTTACTGAACGAACTAAACAATTATTTAAGAGGAAATAATGAAAATATTAAATTTATACCATCCAAAAAAAATTATGGCGCAAAATCAATTCGAAACATTAATTTAAAATAACAAGCAAAGCAGTAATGATGAATGTGGAATAGTCATAACAAAATGTACACATGCATTAAATTCATACATTTTTTAATTCAGTTTGTTTTATTTTTTTTTAAACTTCATCTTGAATTTATTGTGAGAGGAAGACAAATAAAAATAATATTGTGACCCATAGTAATATGTATTGCAACTGTCGTCACTTTCATTTACACTAAAGAAAACTAGATCAGGGTAGCTTTTTTATTATCAGACCTACTAAACCAGTAAACTAAATAAATACTCGCACTTTAACTGTGTTGCCTGCTACACATGTGATGCCGGTGCATCACGACAACAACGTCCAACAGGTGATTTTTGAGCAAGAAAACAACACAAAACTAGTGAAAAAATGTGAGCAAATTAAATATTACGAGATAAAACTTTATTATCTCTCTTGTTATGCGCGGAGTTTATATTCAGCTAATAAAATGACTTTATTATAACAATATGTTGGAACAAGTTGCTTAAGAACAAATACAAGTACAACAAATTCTTGCATACTTTTGGGCTAAAATTTTAATGACATATTGGCAAAACAAAAAAAAAAAAACATCTGAGTACTCTTCTTGAGATTTATGAGTAAAGCAACAGCTTTTACGTAGTCATGAGCTTGTGTTAGTGTTAAGGGAAAGTTACTTCTTGTACCATTTCTATTGAAAGTTCATGGGTGTGTATGAGTGTTTTAATGTTCATGTCAATCGCGCGCTAAATTTATAGCTTCAAAAAGAACAGTAACATCGTGTTTGACGTTGTATGAATGTGTCCAAAATATTTTTGTATGTGTATGGATGTGAGTAAGGAAAATTTGTTTACAGTGTGCGATATGTATGAAGTTCGTGGTGTGTTGGTGTTCGTGTAAGGTAAGCATAGTTAGCAAGCTGCTGCATGTTTAGTCAACATTAAGCTTTCATCTCGTACGGTTTTAACTAAAAATTTACTTAGAGAAAAACAAAACAAAACAAACATGGATAAATTTAAATAACGGATAAAGTTTACTAAATATTAAATATTAAAAAAATAATTTTTTATAAAAAAAAAAAAAATTAATAAACAACATAATATTATACCTTGGTCTTAATTTCGGGTTTTACAAAAAAATGCTGCTGTATTAATAAAAATTCTTAAAGAAACAACTAATTAAATTTAACTTTCTTAAACTAAAGTTAAGTGAGTTTTTGTTTCCAAAGCCGTCGCTAGATTGTTTGTTATAAAAATTGTAATTATATATAAAAACTTAATGCTTCAATAAGCGAAAAAAAACAAAAATTTACTAAAAATATATTTTTATTTTGTCTTCAATTCCATAACAAAAGTGGCTGATAAAAGCAGACCGATAATGAAAAAACCATCATACCTTTTTCGGTTGGCTATTTCCTGTTTATGTTCTGCTTTAAAAGTTTTGCGTGTCAACACCATGTAATTTTAGCTTCATAAAAAGTTGGGTTTTTACTTGGTTTACCGTTGATGTAATTGTGTTGTACATAGAATTTATTCGCGTGTTTGTGTTTTTTACATAAATTTAAAACCAAAAACAAATGTCGCTTTTTAAAATATTTTATGTTGTCATAAAAAGCCATGCAGTGTTTTTGTAACTTTTTGCTAATAAAAGAATAAAAAAGTTATATGCATATATTTACTGTTTTAATGTTCCCTCCTTAACGTATGCAATAAAGTGTTAATTACAGTTATTTGCAGTAAAACAATGGGAATGATAATATCATTGAAAAAGCCTATAAAGTATTTGGTTGAATAAATGTATTTAAAAATTTTATTTTTGAACTAAATGAAACTTTTTAAATATTCAAAAGCAATCATTAATTTTAATGTGTGAACAAGAGTGAAGTGCATGAAAGGCTATGACACGGTGCTGCAAGTAATATAAAATAATATTAGAAATATAAACAAAAAAAGTAAAGATTTGTTGAGGTAACGTCAGTTGGAAAATTTGCTAAAAATAATTATTCGAAAAAAAAAACAGAATTTGTTTAAAAAGATGTGCTCTAAGTAAATGAATTATTTTTAAACGAAGCTTCAATATACAAACATATATTTAATAGAAATGTGAATGCTTTCTCTAAGAGGTACGTTTGTTATTTAATTATAAATGAATATTCATTTGTGTATTAAAAGTTTATAATCAAATAATAAAAACTGTATTTTATTTTAACAAAAAAACGTTACCACTAAATTATAAAATAAAATGTTTTTTCTTCTCAAATACTTATTAAGAAATATAACAAATCAATATTCTTAATGATACGTATCAGAAAAAGTGCCCACACCTTTAGGTTTCGCTCGCAGAAATCTCATAAAAAAGCTAAAAGCCGTTTGTAGGTTTCATTTGACAATTTTGCAATATTCTTTTGCAGTAACATTGTTCGCCAATAATTTTAACTCTTAAATTCAACTGTTGAGAAATATTTTTGAAATGCTTCGCTTGAAAATTAACTTGTGCAATTTGACACCTGATTTTCGCAAAAGATTCCCTTAAATTTAGTATTTATCTTTTCTGCGTTCTTATAAAAAAGCTGAGGGTTTTTTTGATGAACATTTTTCACTTTCATGTCTAAATTTGATTTATATATACAAAACGTGCGACTGATAAAAGATAAAAAAAAAAAATAAAAATTAAAAATTCATATGCTTTGGTTTGTTTTAATTACACTGTCCAACAGCATTTTTGGAATAGAATAGCGGCCCTATAATTCTGAAAGGGTTTGTTGAGTAGATCATTTTTGTAGAACAAACTTATGGTCCAGCACGTCTGAGTTTTTTTTTACAGTGGGTCAAAATTTTCATTTTTTGGTCGAATGGAGCATTATACGGTATGAAAAAAATGCTGTAAGTTAATGTCTGAGAGAATTCTTATGGTCTGAGTTATATTGTGGAATTGTATGAGGATTATTTTTGTGGAAGATCTAAACCCTCTAACTGGTCCCTTTATGGGTCAATTTGACCCTTTTTGCGAGAAAATCAAAAAATATCCTAAAAAAAGGACATTTAAGGATTAAAATATTGTACGGAAATGTTTGCCGGAAAATTTCAGTGGGGGTCACCAAAGACACCATTGTTGTAAAAAAAGCTCTTGATGCTTAATTAGTAAAATTATACACCAACATATACAAAACAGGTAAAAACAGCGTCAAGTTCGGCAGGGCCAAACACTGAGTTCTCGCGTCTAGTCAGAGCTTTCTGAAGCCGTCTGATATAGCAGAAAGTTGAAATTAGGCATAGTTAAAGTATTTTTGCTCCGTTGGTTCAGGACGGAGACTGATTTCTGAGTTTTGAGTTGTGGGCGGTGGGCGTGGTTCTAAAACAATCCTTTAAATTTTTCCTATGAATTTTTTAAGGAAACCTTTATATCATCCATATAAAATGTGACATTTAAAGCACTTTCTGTGAAGAAGACTTTAATATTTTACAACATATTTTTTATCTGGCAGGGATAGACTTTGTGGCTATAATAACAAATAAAATAGTAAAATTTCAAAACAATCGATATGAAACTGGAACAAAATTTACTGTGATTTGAAGAAAAAAGTATGAAAATATAAAAGTTAAATACAATTCATGGCTAAACCGATGGTTAGAATAAAGCAAGAACAATAATATGTGTGACGCTTAATAAGGAGAACAATTAAAAAATTTTTTGGGCTGCATGTGAATATCGTCTAAACAAATTAATATTGACTTGAATGAATGCTAATGTGGTGATAGATGCAGCGATGTTTAATTTTTCCGGATTCCTTTAACAATTAACATGAAAATATGTATATAACCCTCGCGGACCGGCATGCAACGATTGTCCTGGTCATTTTTAATCTTTGTTTCTTACCTTATTCTGCTGTTCGCGTTACCGGTGCTTGAATATGATTGCAACATTTTGAGTCACATTGCAGTTTTGCCAATATGAGCCGCAAAAGGAAATTTTGTTTTCAATTACAAAACTTAAAATCGTTAAAAAATGGGCAAATAATAATGAAGATAATTCTTTCGAAATAAACCGACTTCAAAAGAAATTTCATCTGACTGTCTATAACGGTTCACATGTATGGCCTCATACATCAAATTACATTAACTATTCGCACCCCATAATATTCCATCTCCAAACGTTTTACTTGTTTTAGCAAACTATGCACTACAGCTCCTTGTCAGTTTCAACCGTCTGTCTACAACTGTTCAACAGTTCGATAATATATTTCGAATAAGACCAACTATAGGAGCACTGGTTAAGTTATAAATTCAAATATATTACATGCTGTTGTAGTAGACTTAACAATCAGGTTCTTTGTAAATTTCAACCGTCTGTCTTCTTCTTATTCCAAACAAAGTAGTGGACATTCTGTCTAATTTTCAAGTGTTTGTCTATAACGGTTCAAAAGATACAGTCATATGGGTCAAATTACATTAATTATGGGAACACCCTTTAATTTATAAATTCAAATTATAAACTTTATATTTTAGCGGACTCAGCTGTTTTAGCTGTATGTCTCTAACGGTTCAATTGTTTGGCGACATACATCAAATAACATCAACTATTGGGACATCCTTTTATTTCCAAATCCAAATTTTATATACTTGTTGTTGTTTGATTTAATACAAATGCATTGTTTCAAAACCTTTTACCGAGATTCATCAATTGTGCGTCTTCTTGAAAAATATATAAATTGTAAATCGTAAACATTCAGGTATGTAGTGAGTTTCAGTCGATTTCAAAAGTAAATCGCTTTTTCAAATCGTTAAATGTGTGACATATTTCGGTCGATTTCATATTCCACTTTTGTTTCATTACCAATTGTCTCTTATAAATTCAAACATGTAAAAACTAATGAGACATCTCTGAAATGTGTTTTTGTGATAACATATTTATGTATTCAATTCTGAAAATTTAAAAAAAAATGAAAAAATTCAACTCAGTTCAATATTTTGCCACAAATTCTCCAGATCTACTCTGTCTGCTTTGGTAAATCCTTTAGCCATATCAGGATGGCTCTCCATAAATTTTATTAGGGCGTCTTCCTGAAAGCTGTTTTTATATTTACCCCTAATTAATCAACGTTTATTATATTTTTAATCAGTTTTTAGTACAATTTACTTACATTTTTCTAAAATTTTCAAGATTTATTGAAATAAGTTTAACATACATACATAGTTTTAAAACGAATTCAGACAGGCAATGTCGAAGTGCGTCACATAGCATAAACATCGTTATTTTTGTTGAAACGAAATGGAACATAAAATCGACACAGCAAATAGCGCGTGTTGCCATATCACATGTTTTATCGACTTCAAAAAGTTTGAACGACGAAATCGATTTCCATCACGTTCCTGATTGATTATATATTTTTTGTATGATGTAGATACCATATCGCTCATATACTAATGCAACGTAATAACTTGAAATTTCAAATTGTGAAGGTAGTCAAACAGAATTGTTCGCCATTTAATGCTTTATATTGTGTTTACTTTTCATCTTAATGTCTTTTGTACTTTCCACGTTCTAAAAAAAGGAGTCGTTATTTCACTTTATGTTTGGAAAGTTTGTTTGTCAGTAATAATGACACATTTAAGTTGTGGATTAAACTTTATAACGTAAAAATGATATCGCTTTCTAAAACATCATCACATATCGTTTTGTGTTGTATATATGAAAAGATGATCGCTTTAAACTGTATCGACTTTCAGCATATAAAATGTATTTTTTTGAGTTATGGCTGTGTGGATATACAATTTTATTAAGTAAAATTACTTTTCATAAATAATGACACAACTTAGATTATAGGACAGTAGTGGATATATTTTTACAGCAATAACGTCATAATTGAAACATTCCACATTGTTTATCCAAGACATCCCCTTTAATCTTTAACTTAAATGGATTTTTTATTTTTGAATCATTTTACTAATTGTAGTGGGAACTCAAGCAGCCTGATATTTTTCCAGATGGTGGGAACGAGTCTAAAACTTTAATTGCGGTTACCTCAAAATAAATTTTTTTAATTATGACGTTCTTTTATTAGCTATAATATTTATTAAATTTAAATGCAACATCAAAATATTGAAGCAACGAAAAAAAACCAAACCAAATCATTCTGAGAGGAAGTAGGTTTTAAAAGCATTAAAGAATCACTCGATATCTTGTTGTCATGTTTAATATTTTGAAAAAGGGTACACTTTAATAAATTCGTTTTATTTTACAATACGGTAAAACTTCTACTAGCATATTCACTCTGGGAACGAGATTTTAGGCAATAAATTCGACAATTTAATTACAATCAATTTCGAATGTTTCAAAAACTAAATTTCTATTTTTTATTATTAATATTTTTGATAAATTCGCCATTTATTTTAATAACTGTCACGTTTCACAATTTAATTTTTGGATATACCTTTCTGTGCTTTTTGCCAACCTACTTTGCGTGGTGGCAATGTTTACGTCTTTGGCCTACCGGCACACATTTCGGGAACTTGAATTTTGGCACGACTATACTCGCTGGCATGGGTGTTGGTCCGCTGCGGTGGGTTAAAAATTGTAATTTACACTGCGACTGTTCCTTTGAGCCAGTGTACATGAAGCAATACTAATCTTCCATCCGACCCAGGTGTTTCGGTCGGAAATACGTCCCTCCCTTAAACCGTCGTACCCAGTTGAAACGAAATGTTTGGGCTACCCCTACTGACCGGCAATTTTCGTCCAGAAATTCCCAAATAGAAAACTTTTTTTGTTGAACTTATTTGTCACTTTCCGTAAACAATAATGAGATTGGTAAAAAGTTCTTAATTTCATCAAATTTTAGTTTGTTATACCCTTCACCACAAAAAAGTGGAAAGGGGTATTTCTAAGTTTGTCATTCCGTTTGTAATTTCTCTACGATACCCATTTCCGACCCCATAACGTATATATATTTAGAGTTTTTATGCATAGCGAAGTCTATTGAGAGATCAGCAAGATCGGTCTATGTTCTTCGAGGCAGCCGGCAAAACACCACGCCTACCTCTAATTTTTTCTAAATCACTTGAAAGAATGAAGTGACTTCAATCAAAAAGAAAATATATTCGGCGATTGGGAATTAAAAAATAAGAAAAAAACATCAAGTAGAAAAATTGGCGCTCGCCCGTATTATCCGAGTTACGGGCTTCTGAAGTTCTCAAGTTTTTGGAAATATCAATAGGCATATCATTTCAAAGCTTTTAAAGATATCTTTAAGGAAATATTAAAATTTTAAAAAATGCTTAGCGCATTAAGAGCCGATGACATCTTTATGTAAAATTATATGTATATATGTAGTACTTAATTTTTTTTTTTATTTTTAATTCTCTGTCACCCCAATATTTGGTTTTTCGGTTGGAGTTACTTCACTAAACTAGATTTACATAGATGGTTAAGGGTGTAAAAGATTTTTTCTTATTTATTTATATTTTTTATCGCACCTACTTTAAGCATAACATGAGTAGTAAATTTCCAGGGAAGCACTTGGCTTTAATTTTTATTCTATACCTACAAAAAACTATTCTCTTAATTAAAATTTACTTTTTAAGGTTTGAGCAAAGACTTGTAGATTATTTACTTAGGTTTATAGAACAGATTATTATAAATTTTTAAATTTTGTCTGTGTTGTGACAATGGCTGCCATTATGATTTCCTTCAATAAGACAACTTATTCAAAATGTTTATAAAAACAACTTAGTTTTACTATATTGCGGCACAAGTAAATAAGAATTTCCAGGGCAACAATGTCTTTTATTAATTTGATTGTGGACATTTCAAGAACTTTTAATAATAAATAAACAATTGACATTTTTATATTGTGTTACTTGAATGTTGACATGAAAGAATATACGAATTATAATATAATATAAAAAAATTCTTTCAATATTGAAAAGAAGATTCTAAGAATTGCTTAAACCAGTTTTAAAATTAAAATTTTCATCTGCTATTTACTGTGCCTCCAAAGAATGCGCAATTCTTCCTCAAAACTTTTTTAAACTAATTTGTTTGAATTTTTAATGATTTATCCCAAAAGTATGCAATACATTTAGTATCAACTGTTGTGAGTTTCTTATTTTGTGAGAATGAGCAAACTTTTTTTATATCTGTTTAGAAATTAATAAGTGCCGCTCAGAGAAAAGTTAAAAAAGTTTTGTCATCAAACAAACTCCCTGTCATTAAAAAACAATTTCTTTGCGCCTTCCGTGAAAAAAATAGTTTAAGTTCTCATAAAATATTAATTTAATTAATTTTGTCGTAAGGAAGCCGATCAAGTTTTACTTTTCTTTGTGCTGTCTCTGAACAGTTGGGATAATAAAAAAAAAAAAAAAAATCCAAAATAAAGTATTAAAGTTTGATTAAACTTTATTATGTTTAAAGTATTATTTTTAATTACAATTTTTTCATCGAAATAGTTTTTTAAAATTTAAACCAAATGTAGGTGTTGAGCTCTTTAAATTAGACATCTGATAATATTTTTTGTGTGGTAATCAACTCGGTACAAGTACCACATGGAAAATCAGATATTATTTTTTATTGATGGAAATGAAGTGATGTTCTTTTTTTAAGCAGAAATATTAAACACACTTTTCATTACATTGTCACACATTTCATGCGGTATTTTATTAATTTTATCACAAACATTTTGTGTGAGTTGATCAAGCGTTTCTGGTTTGTTTGCATAGAGTTTGTTTGCAGAGTAGTCAAATCAGCCGATCAACATCACCATTTCTTAAAAATAACTTTTTGTGGACAGAGGTCTCGCAGCAATTTCATTGTAATTATGGCTGTATGAGATTTGTTACCGTCTTGCTGGTTCCACATGTCAATCCTGCCCAAAGCATGCAGTTGTGGCGTTAAAAAGTTTTCAATAAAATGACGATATTGATCTCCATTTACAGTTACCGTTACGCCGGTTTCATTTCCCAAGAATTAAGGTCCAATTATTCCTCCTGGCAAAATTGCACATCAGACTGTCACTTTTAATGGATGAAAAGGCGGTTGATGAATAATTTTAGGGTTTTCCATTACCCAGAACCGACTATTCTTAAAATGTGTCTTACGACTTATTATGATTTTTTCATGAAAATCGGGTTTGTCGCTGGCGAGCTGTAGCATCTGATTGGCTCTTGTACGGCGTCGTTAATGGAAGAAGCCTTATGTCAACTGAATCTTAAATGAAAGCAAATGCAAATGCATCCTTGTGCAAAGATTTATTCAAAGTTGCTGTTTGAAGCTTCCAAGCACGGCGTCGAATTGAGATTGCTGGATTATTTTTAACAATTTCTTGAGCAGCAGTAATGCTTTAAGCCATGCTTTAGCCTATCACCTACAGACCCTCTTTCTTCGAAATCAACCACTATATTATAAATACTGAGTATTGTTGGCACGTTATTTCTCCTAAAAATTTCACGTAACTTTCTCATCGTCACAGTGATCGATAAATGATTTTGATAAAAATGCCTTAACGATTAAGACCTGTTGGTTTGTCAAGTAGTTTTATTAAATAAATTTGCCAGGTGTCTACTTTACGACTGCCAAATATTAATTGTCAAGAGTAATGTTGACCAAAATGGCGGCAAAACATATACCTTACGCAAAGTAGTACCGGCAGAAAGCCCATTTTACAATTGGTACGGCATAAGATTTTGTATACGTTTAATAATTTTGCACTAGTTTTCACTTAAAATAAGAAATAAATGGCCTTTTGTAAAAAATGAACCTGCGTGTAAAATATGTCTTATTCTGTGATCTAATGAGACGCCTACGAAAGATTTTAAAAAGTCAGGGTTTAAATTTAAATGCTTTTTGGAAATTTAAATCAAATTTCCGAAAATAATTTTTTTTACAAAAATTTAATGAAAAGGAAAATAACACCAATATTTACGGAAAGATTTTGGCATCCACCAAAATAAGATCCAACAGAAATTAAAGTCACGAGACCATCATATGTGTCGTTCTTAGTGTTGCCAAAACTATTGAACCAAATCCCGCTAGATATTACTTTTAAAAACGCTGACATAAACCGCTAAAAAGTTTTTTAAACTATATATATTTTAATAAATAAAAATTAACTTATATTTTTTTATGAATATGGCAATAATTGTCCGTCTCTATCAAAGATTTTACTTATCTCTACATATTAGTTTTGTTTTGAGAACTGGAATAAATATTAGACGTTCCAATTAAGTTTACAATTTTTGAAAATTTACTTTATTTTCGGCTTTTTGGTTTTTTTAATTAATTTCTAAACATTTTTACAAAGAAAAATTATTTTACAAATGTATGCGGACGTTTTCCAAAAAAAAAACAAGAAAAATTAGACGCTAGCAGAATGAAATGCAGCATTTTCTGGACCGTCACATCCTTCATCAGCATTCTTTGCATCTATCTACTTTATGTTATGTACGCTGTAAACATCATCTATTTAACCAACTAATCTTAATCAACTAATCTTTGTCGTTCTCTTTGTAACTCGTCTTGTACATTTGTTGTTGCCTTTTGTGCTAGCATTTGATAGCCACGAAATGCAACTTTTTATTTTTAAATTATTTATACTTGTATGGTCACAACATTATAAACGCTGTTTCAGTATCATATTGACTGTTATAAGTTAAGTATGAATGTAAGTACGCGATGCCTAGCGCTCGTTTTTATTTTTAGTTTTTCCCTGGTTTGAATCCTGGTCATTGCGAGGTACCTGTACGATCAATTTGTTCCTTAACATTTTTAAAAAGATTTCTTGCTGATAGTCCAAGTCGAATAACTTTCCTTTACAAAATATACTCCTTTATTAGTTGATCTGCCAAATCTACCAGATAAAGTCTGTGTCTGATTTTTTTTTTGATATTCCAGGTAGGATACATATCAGTCTAAATAACGCAGGAGTCACTTGCTGATACGTCTATCATATTTGAAAATAAGGCAACAAACAGTTCATCCCGTAGTCATGCGCATACATGTGTAGATAGCAACTGGTTGGTCAAGCACATTAACTATAGCTTTCGTTTGGTTGTAATAATGTTTTATTTCAGTTTTTTTTTTGTCATCATCTCTTACATTGGCTAAATATGAAGATAATGTAAGAAGTGCAGGTATTGTTTTTTATTTTTTTTCTGAACATAGAACACTATTGTTATATCCTTAAAGAATTGACATACTTAACGGTTAAAATAGCATTTATAATATCGGTTTGCAATCGATTTCTGAGCTTCGAGTTAGCTATATAAAGTTGGCTTAAAACTCGTTCCATTTCTGCATTAGAGCAGGCATGCATAATAATCGCAAGGCAAACTTTGTTAGCTCTTCAAAAATTTTATTTCCAGCCGAATTTTGATATTCAAAAGTTTCGTACCAAAAAGTTGTAGTATCTATTAAATTATTCCATTTTATAGCAATTATATTATAAAGTTGATTTAAAATTGTTTTGATTATTTACGGGCTAAAACCCAGTTGTTCCAAATATTGACAGACATCCTCTATTTTTGTTATAAATACGTTATTTACTGATAATTTATCAGCTTTTTCTAAAATGGCACGATTTTCTGGTAATCTTAAATGACAGTTTCTATTAGTTAAAAAAAGTTTTAAGATTAATCGTTTTAAGAGTTTATAAAAAAGGCAGGGACGGATAATCTATATATTTATTTAAAAGGTTAGAAATGCCCAGTTGAGCTTACTTTGTAACAAACAAAACTTTTTATAACTTAAAAAAGCAAAAAATTTCTTTCCCAGCTAAAAAAAACACCTAGCGGGTTTTTTAACTTCCAGCTTTTGATAATAAAAGATCTAGCGAAAAAACCACCAATTTGGCTACACTGGTCGTTCTCTCGCTTATTAGGGTTTACTCAATTGGAAACTGAACTTATTTGTGCAAAATCTTGCGATGATTCAACGGATTTCTTAATACATAAAATTTTGCATATAAAGGAAAATCAATCTGCAATAGACCCTACAGAATCTACTACATTCAAAAAAGCGCACTTGCCTCTAGGTTGTGCGATTTGTCGCTTCTTCGATTAGTTCCTGTAGGGCCCCCTTAAGTCAAAGGTTTATGCTGATAAACTAGAAACAATTGACGACTTGAAGACCAATATTATTCGTGGATACGGTCAGTAGTGCTTGAAAAAGAGGCTTAAAATTTGGCGTCCATTGCCGAAGTCATGTTATGTATAGAAAAGAAAAAAAAGCGCTACAAATTATTTAATTTGGAAACATTTTAAATTGTTTCTTTTAACATCATGATTCAATATATTTCCAGCAATCTAAACTATTTTTTTTTAACTTCTACTTCCTTTAACTATTCATATAAAATAATCAAATATTGTATTAAGAACTACATTTGGTACTTTACGTTTAGTTTAGTTTCTAAAATTGTTTTACATTTTATTTTATTTTTTATTACAGACCACGCACAATAACAGCAACAACAGCAACAAGGACTTGTCGGTCAACAGGAAGTTAAATATGAACCCGTAAAATCTAAAAAACTCTACAAAATGTGAATAAACTAAATAAATGTGCAATATTGCATGACTAAAATAACAACAACAACAAATAACTAAAGCTAACAAAACTAAATATTTGAACAAGAAAGGTAAAAACAAAATGTACAAAGCAAAAAAAAAAAAACAGAGCAAGTTAAATGTATCATAAATAAAAAAGAAAAATCAAATAAAAGTATAAAAAATATAAATATGAGTGAAAAATAAAATGTTTGTGAAACCCGTTAAAATTTGCAATTTCCGCTTTTGACAAAAATGCAAGAGAATTTTTTATCATTTGTTTTATCAACAATTCGTTTCTAGTGATAATTTCCGTTTAACTGAATGAAATTGTATAAGAAAAATTGTTAAATAATTTAAAAAATTTAATTTGTTTGAAAGAATTTGATTTTTAATTTGTTTGAAACAAAGCAATAGCTGTCAATAAATAAAAAGTTTAACATATCATCCATTTCATTTCATACTTATTTTGTTATCCTTTCCATTTCTTTATATTTCCTATCTTAAGCAATAAAGCAATTATTTTGTAATTAAAATTCCTGCCATTTTAAAGAGACCTGTACTTAATTGCTTTTAAATGGTAAATATTTAACCTAGTATTACAAAAAAAAGCACTTCTTAAGTTCCATGTACATCGCAACAACAATAACAATAACAACTATTAAAAAATATGTAAGTTAAAAGAAATTAAAAAAGAAACAAAGGAACAAAAAACAATGACCCCCACAAACTTTGACATAACAACCAGCAGCAGCTCAACATTGTCCACATTAACTTCCATGGCTGCCTTAACTTTAAAAGTAGTGGCTGCTGTAAATAGTTTAGTAACAGCGGCTGCTGCATTGGCAGTAGCAGGAACAGCAGGTGCTTCAGCCACATATGTGGCAGAGGGTCAGCAGACTCTATTTTATGCACAACCGTTACACAGTCGTTATATGGCTCGGAACGACTCCGTCACGGATCGAAGCAATATTAATTCAATATTACATCACAAAGATTACAATAACCTTTTCCCCAATAATAATAACACCCTCAATAGCAACAATTATAATGCTTCCTTACATCTCCTAGTGCCAGCTTTAAACAGAAGTCACAGTCATATAGAGGGGAACTTACACAATACCACCTTCAATTTAGACAGTAGCAGAAGCAATAACAACAACTCACTGGTCAATGGTTTAATGGTCGATCATTTACCTCTGCAATTAATGACATCCACAGTCAGCTCAAAAGTAAATCTTGATATAGAAATCGATATACAGTTACTGACCAGCGATTACGAGGGCAGTACGGTAAGTAAGAAAAGCATCACAACAATTATTTTGTGCCTTCTTATTACATAAGAGGATAATTTACTTAAATTACCATCTGTGTTTTACTTTTGGATTTACTTGTTTAACTGATTACAGCTGCATAAAAGATTTTTAAGTTTAAGGCACAATAATTTATCAGGTAACTGCTTTTGACTACACGCAGAGAAAAAAACATGGTTGTGAAATGGTTTCAATATCCATATTATGTTCTTTGTAACATTGTATAGGATAACAAATTATAGTTGTTTTCAACAATTTTTCAGTCACCATAAACATTTTTCTGTTAACATTTGACCGTTATATTGTTAGTGTACACAAAAAATACAATATGGTTGGTTTAACTTAAAAAAAATTGACCCACATTTTAAGTTTTATAACTTAGTAAAAATAATATAATATATTTAAACATAATATACTTTTATTAATAAGAAGCAAATAAAATATTGTTTGCGTTTAAAAATATTTTGTTCTAGGTCTTGACAGAATGTTTTTCTATCAGTTAGCTTAAAGTTGAAATTGTTTTTATGTTAAAGAAAATGAAAAAAAAAGAATTATGTTCAAATAAACAATAAAAAAAAAAAATTAAAAGATACATAATATTGAAAACAAATAAAAAGGTAAAAAAATGTTTTTCAAAATAGTTGAAACACAACTATTTTTAAAATAAATCTTTATTATTGTATTAAATTAATTGGATTAATTCCGCCAGTATATATTAAACTGCCGTTATAATATATAAGCCACGTGGCTTGAAAATGATATTATCACATCGAAAGCGCTCGGTTTTTACCGAAAATTATAAAAACACTTTATTATTGTGTTTAAACCACAATTATGGAACCATTTTTCATTTAAAGCTGTCATATTATACATCAACAATAATTACTATTAGAACAAAAAATATCACCGCAGATGCGAGATTAACGTGTTAAAAGATTTGGATTAATATGGAGTCAGTTATGATCTACCATTACGTATCGCATGATATCTTTAATACCATGATATAACGTTTACTTCATTAATTGATTCCCGTAGGAATGTACGAATATAAGATGCCGTTATTTGAGCTTATAAATTATATTGTTGGAATAAATGATTCTTGTAGCCCATGTATCAAAGACTTTTAACTATAACACATATGTAATAATCTAAAAGTAGATTTTTTTTTGTAAATTTATATTTTTAAATAACTTCCGTGACAAATCAATAATAAATTAAACAATAAATAGCCAAGTCTTTTGTGTCAAGAAATCTTTGTAACTACATGACTATATTATAATGCAATTACATAACATGATATTTTCAACCATATTATGATATTTTAATTTAAACACTTAATGTTTATATTTGAACATAACTATTTTTAGATTTAACCATGTTATTTTTAACCTATACAACAATATGGTTGCAAGACCAGCTATATTATTATTATTATTATTATTATTAAATCTTACAATGCTATGGTTTGTTGACAGCCATGTAATACAACCAGTATATGTTGCTCTTAGATTATGATTATTTCAACCATATTTTTTCTTTGCGTGTAACTAGTTCAATTCAGTTGGCTATAGTTCTTATAGTGGCATGATTTTTCAAACTTTTGGCTAGCACTTTAAGCTATTCTCTTTTCATAATAGGAATTTATTAATTCATGTTTCTAACTAAACATAGCGAAATCGAAACAATTAGAAAAACGCAAACTGATCTTAAATCTCACCAATTATCACTGAAATCAGGTGATAAATAGTCTTTTTTATCTGTAAAAATAATTTGATTAACAAGTAGATTTATTTTATTCAGTTCGAAAAAGGTTCTTGAACTTCATCAAGGAATGGAAATAGACTTTTTTAAATCAAACTTTTACCTTGTCGGTTAAAGATATTTTGGCTACACTGAATCAAAATCTTAAATTTTTATTTAAGAAAAGTTTTTTGGTGCCATGGTTGTTTAAAACAGTCTAAAAGGTATTTCACTCCATATGATCGTCAACTATTTATACACCCTACATCCGTACATTTATGGAATGCATCTTTATTGTATGAGCCGGTGCTGTAAATTCGGTTTAAAGTTACTCGATAAAGGCGAAATCTCTCATAGGTGGCAGTAGGGGATCCAACTGAATTGACACTCTTAAACATCAGGGCTATATTTTGTTGATTTTATGGAATGTGCTCAAATGAAATTAGGGTACTCTTTCCTGTTATTTCGTGCATCATGCTTTTCATTAGGAGCTTTTTTATGGTCGATTGGCCAGAGAATCGCATTATGCATTCCATAGAAAATTCGTTTTGCTGAACAGTTCGAATGTGGAATCATCTTTTTGCAGTAGTTTTTTCTGTAATTTTCAATCTCGAAAAACTAAAATAGAATGTACACAGTCACTAGTCCCTTTACCCTTCTGCACATAACCTAAATTAATAAATCTGGCACAAGGCATCGCTTGAGTAGGGGTCATCCCTTGACTGATGGTGCGACACATTATAAGAAAAACAACACATGAATTTATTAAAACCGATATCCTCAAAAGAAGTTTAAAAAATAAATTAATTCCTTGATTTGAACAAATTTTTCTTTATTTAACTTAATTTTTTTATTTTCCTGAAAACTTGTGTACTTGGAGGAAATAAATTTGTTTTAGTAAAATTGAAGATTGAGGTTAAAAGTTTGAGAAAATTTTTAAATTTAATTTCTTTAGAATAGAAAAATATTACATTTTGTATTAATTTTTTATTTAATTTTTCTTTTTACTGTTTTCTTTTTCACTATTTAACGCGTCCTTAAATTCAAAGCCTTTAAAATTGGGCAATATTTTAAATATCAAGGGGTTTATTTTTCGCTTGTTTTTTTTTTTTTAATTTAAAGAAACAAATCAAGTTTTTCTAATTATAGGATATTTGTAAATAGACAATTTTCCAAACTAGTGGTAGTAGAACCTTCTGATAATAATCGCAAGTAAAATTTAGTTATAAAATAATATTTGTTTCATCAGATTTTGCTAAAGCTTTTTATGTTTAAATGATGTGTTTTATTTTCACATATAAGATAATGAAAGATAAAAAAATTTGGAATTAATATCCACTTTAATTATTTATTTTATTCAGTTTAAATAACTTTTTATTATATTTAGAGCCTTTTCAGTACAGAGTCGAAAATTGTCATACTTAAGAAATAAAATAATGAAATTAATTTTCTTGAATTTTTGTGTAGAATTAACCAAAATGCTTGTTATTTGAATTGTAAACTTCTTTTCTCCAAACCTAAATACCCTATTGAGATAAATTTGTTTAGTGTAGTCAACATTTATGAGGGCAGGCAGACAGTTTTGAAGAAGATTTTTTTTAATTCTCTTCAAAAGACACAAATTAAGAGCAGTTTTCCAAAATTTATATATTTTAAGGCCATATGACATAATATTTTCTTAAGTTGGTTGACTGCCCTAATGTCCGCTATTATTTTTTTTTTTTTTGATTAATATCTTGACTTTCGCAAATGAAATATCGAATTTAATCCGTTTTGAAGTAAATAAATTGGAATGAGAACAATTCTAAAATAAGCGTAAATTCATCTTGTCCTTAGGATTTTCTCTAAACTCTTTCTAAAAGAATGTTCCAGGCCTTAAATATCGAACAGAAGGCAAAAATATTTTAATTCAATGATTAATTTTACTTACAAAAAATAAAATTACCAAAATGTATGCAACCAACATTATACTAAAAAGTTCCTTATATACTTAAGTAACTTTCAAGGACTACAATATTTTTTGCTTAATTAAAAATTTTAACATTTAAAAATATTTCATAATTTTACTGAACGTTAGAAAAGTTTTAAATTTTAAAGTTGAGGCTAAATTTTTTTTTGCTTTTTTTTTCTTATTTTAGTTATTGTTTTTACATTTAAATTCGTTTTAATGTCCTTTGTCACCTTTTTTAACATCAGTTGCCACCCTCTCTCTACTCCATTATACGCTCCATGAACTTCAGGGTAAACTTTTTTTATCCTAAACTTAACGCATATTTAATCAAAAATTAGTTAAGTGCTTCAGTTTATTTCCATTTTGTTGTGTGCAATACCTGTCAACTTTTAAAACTCACAAAAGTCCTTTCTCCCTTTGAAACAAGAAGGAAACAAGGAAAATAAAATAATGTATTAATTTGTTTTCTTTTGTTTCTTTACTGATTGTTTTAAAATTTATTTGTTTAATTTAATAAAATAAAAGGGAATATTAAGTACATTTAGAGTAAAAGGTTTAAGTAGACCCTTTTTGTAAAATGTGAAATTTAAGTTGAATTTTCATTGAGTATAAAATGAAATTATTACATAAAAGGTCTTTTGAAATTAAGTTCTTTAATAAAATACATTTGCTGATACAGTGTTTTTGTAAATCAAAGTTATTTTTGTTCTGTTTTTTTAGAGAAAGAAAAAAATTGAAAGTCTGCAAAAGTGTATTTCTGTCAAATACGTTCTGAAAGCATTTAATTTGTTAAAAGTAATTTTTTTAAAGGGATTATTTTAGTTTTTTAAAGGTATGAAATTAAATTGTTGGAAATTTTTTTAACATTTGTGAAACGTACTTTTTGTGGGACTTTTTTCTAATAATTAGTTTGTGCGTGGACTTTGTCTAACCAAATTAATATTTATTATGAATACTTTTCGTATTCTTAGTTACACAGTTATTTGATAAAAGAGATTATGTTTACAATGTATACTACCTGAGGTAGATATATGCAAAGAATGCTGATGATGGATGTAGCGATCTAGAGAATGCAGCATTACATTCTGCTGGTGCCTAATTTTTCTTGCTTTCTTTAGAAAACGTGCGCATAGATTTGTAAAATAATTTTTCTTTCAAAAAATTCTTTTTAGAAATTAAAATAAATGAACGAAAGTCAAAACAATTTCGATTCATTTATAATATTCACTGTTCAAATCCTTATTTAAAAAAAAATAAATTATAAACACGCACGGCACAGCGTACGTACATTCATGCTTAACTCATAAAAATCAATATGATACTGAAACAGCATCTTTAAGAATGGCTAAAAACGAAATTTGCATTCATGTCCAGTCGATGATTGGAACAAAAGCAAAAACAAATTTACAAGACGAAATACAGAGAGAATAGTGAAAAAATACTTTGGTTTGTGTATCAATTTCGTCTCATCAAATTAATATTTATATGAATATATCTCGTATTCTTATTTACAAAGTTAGTTGGTTAAATAGATCATGTTTATAATTACACAATTAAGCTAGATAGATGCGAATAGATGCTGATGGAGGACGCAGCGGTCCACGATATGTAGCCTTACAGCATTGTTTTCTTTGGAAAACGTCAGCATACATTTGTAAAATAATTTTTCTTGAAGAAAAAAAGGTTTTTTAGGAAATAAAAAAAATAAACTAAAGCCAAAATAATTTCAATTCATTTATTCTTCCCAATTTAAGAGATACCAACAAAATATTTATCGAAAAAATTAGCAAAATAACAGGAAATATGCATGCGTAAACAAGACTTGTTCTTATCACCTTCTAACGATTGTATGTGTTTTAATACAAAAGGAATACTCTTGATTGTTGTGAAAGGAATTTTGGTGAAATAATAATTAAACAAGATGCAAGAAGATTAATTTAAAATGGCAAAAATCGCATGTCCTGACGATACCCTGGGCATTGATTTCGGATTCAATTGTTGTTTAATCATCCTAGTAATATATTATAAATATGAAACTTTCCCAGAATTTTTGCTTTCAGTTAAAAACTACCAACCGAAAAAATTTCTGAAAATTTTCTAAAACAAAATGTCAGTTGGTTTTTCTACACATACTTCCTGAAATTAGGCTGTGCGTATAAGCTATTTATATTAGATGAATGTAAGTCATACCATGGCGAAATAATACAAGGTGGTCGCGATGGCGAATTCATTAGTTTTCGTTGTAAATGCTCCATATATAAAAAATATGTATAATTTTTTTATATGTTGTTTGCCAATAGGGGTTTACGGCGAAAATTCATGAACTCGCCATCGACACCATCTGTATTATTTCGCCATGAATCATACGTATGAGATGATATAATTTTCGCTTTTGCTGATTTACCAGACTATAATATAAAACGATTTGTAAGGAGCATTTTTTAGCAGAAATTTTATAAATTATATTTAAATTTTCATCGACATACTTTGAGAAGAATTTTTTTCTTGAGATTACCAGCCTCCCATTTTTTATGAAAAATTATAATAATAAGTCAGTCAACTGAAAATTTCCCACATAATCTTTGGTTAGATGATTAAGATTATTGAACAACTTTCTTTTTAATGAAGAATACAATCATAAAAAAAGTACTAGTGAAATTTTAATATAATTGCTGTAACAATATAAAGTACGAGTAGACTTACAAACATGTAAGTTAGTTATTTAACTTCAATGTTACTTGCAAAGGCGGGCTTAAAATTAAAAATGTTAAAAAAATCCATTGTCTATTTAAATCTATAAAACTAATAGGCAAAACAATTTTTTGTTCGTTAGTCTTACAGTATACATCGATTTCGATTAACATTAAACCATTTTAAAAGCATTTTTTGGCAGATGTGCACAATCTATTTAAATATTTAAATCGGTTCAATAGTTTAATATCAGTAAAAAATAAAGCACAATTAATGTGCTTAGCGACCCAGCAAACATTCGAATTAAAATATTTTTTTCATTTTGAAAAATTATGTTTCTATAATATAATAACGTTGCACAGTGGGATAGAACCAAAATATTTCGAAAACAACTCAGCCAATTGTAAAGGGCTAGGCCGATTGATGCAAATTTGAAAAGAGCACAGCAAAGGAGTATCTGAGTTTAAGTTTTGAAGCTGGATAGCATTCACTTTTCACCTGAAAATTTTTCTAATGCTTAAAATTCAATTCAATTTTTATTTGATTTAGTTATGCAAAATTTTAAGGGTCTAGTTAAGGCCTATAAAATTGTTAAAATTACATTTAAAGTGATTTAGTTATAAACATTGTTTTTTCGATACCCTGGTACCGTTTTTACAAAAAATTGGGTACAATTTTTTAGAAATTTATTTTGAATATTTTATCGTAGTTAAAATATTTTTGATAAAAAACAAAATTTTTTTTGACTTAAAAATGTGGGACTTATTTCTAAAACATTTTGATTCCGTTCCAGTGTGCATGTGCTCTTAAATTTTGGTGAAAAGACATGGTTTTGCTATGGTTCCTAAAAGAATTTTATCGAATCTGCAGTTATATATTATTTAATCAGAAAAATTATAGGTATTTTAGATGCATATATCTTTTGACAAATGAAAAATTTGTGATTAATATTTAACAATTATATGGCAACCAGTTATAAAATGCGCAACTTCGTTGAGTTAATACAACCAAAGCGATTGATTTAGTTTTTTATAAAAAAAAATAGAACATAAAAAGGCGAGTAAATCTAAATAAAGTCCGGTAAAAATAAATTATAAGTTACTAACCCTCCTCATCAGTAAGGCATTAGAGTATGAAAGTAGTGGCTCGCACTTTTTTCCAATTAACGATAAACTTTGAGATGTTACCGCTTGTTACTAATACAGTAATGAAAGTAAAAGACAATAAATATAAAACAATAAATATAATAATAATAATAATAATAATAATAATAATAATAATAATAATAATTTTTATAATTATAGATAATATTTGTATTTTTGGGTTGTATTATTCTGGTAAATAGAATCAGACTAAAGCTGCAAATTTTATTAAGAGCATCTCCACAGATAATTGAGACCAACGCCGAATGTGTGCAATTGTTTTTTAAATAAAAACAGCTTTTTAACAAACAAGATAATTATTTTTCTAGAGAGCAAACATTTCAAAGGGAAAAATTTAGTTTGATAGCAAATTACGGGTGGGGAATCGGAAAATCGTGCTTGTGTTCGGTACTCGGAGATACGCTCTGTTGACATTTTCTTTGCATACATTAAAAAGCGAACAATACCAATACTTATAAAATGTAGCCGGCAACATGTTCGCCTGTGTGAAGGGGATTTTAAAAACAAAACGGAACTTCAAATGTTTTTCGTTCAATTGCTGTCCATCTAAGCTCGAACTTAAAGTTGTGAGATAAAACAATATTTGTTTATTGGGAATTCTGTAAATATTTAAATGTTTTGTATTATTTAAATCTCTGCTTTATATTGTTGTAAATATTTTCAAGTACTAACTTCCCTTAATATGTGTTACCAAAAATAATGTTTTTTTCATGTTTTTAGAGAGACAAAAATAAATTTAATATTGGTAAAAAATAAATTAAATTTATGGAAATAATATTTTTTAAAATTTTATTCATGATGCTTAATACGCTCTTCCACTTGTAGATACACTTATAAAGAAAGTTGCTGGTGCATACCCTTCGGCAGTGCATATACCCTTTTTTCAGATTTTTCGAAAACAAAATTTAGCTGCCTCATTTTCACTTAGCTAACATACTTTTTCCTTATAATGACATTAAGGTTTTGTTTTAAATCTTAACACATGTAGAAGGGAAAGTGAGACGCGTTAAATCGAGTTGATTTTGTTGGTGGCAACATCACAATTTTAAAGATGCTTTTGAATTGTAAAAACTAAAGAAACATAAACTGCTGTTAGTCTATAGATTTTTATAAAATATAAATCGATACAAAATAACATTGAATTTCAATATTAAATTTACCATAAGATGAAATTTAATAAAATTTTGAAATAAAATATAAATCGATACAAAATAACATTGAATTTCAATATTAAATTTACCATAAGCTAAAATTTAATAAAATTTTGATTGAAATTAACCAAATCCTTTATACAAAATTAGTGGAATGAAATTTAGCATATTTTAACAAAGCTCAAGTTCGTATTTTAAAATTTTTAGAATTATTAATTTTCAAATATAGCTGGTTTTCTTTGAAGGAGCATACGCTTGCACGCAGAGAAAAAACGTAGTTGTAATATGGTCGCAATAACCATATTATGTTTCTTGTAACATTGTATAGTCGCAGAGAACAAATTGTAGTTGTTTTCAACAATACTTCAGTCATGATAAACATTTTTTTAGCTAACATTTAACCATTATATGGTTACCGTGCACAAAAAATACAACATGGTTGGTTTAATTTAAAAAAAAATTTGAACCACGACCAAAGTTTTATAACATATTTAACCATAAGAGCTCTATTCACGATCTTTGTGCAATGGTCTTGCATCATAGCATTTGCAAAATGTGTAGCATATTTTACTCATTACTGTAGCCCAATTCACAATCTCGTACAAATGGTCTTGCATCATAGCATTTGCAAAATTGCGTAGCATATATAACTCTTTACTGTATGTTTTGTTGGTGTAGACTAAAAATGTGCTACTTAATTTTGCAAATGCTATGATGCAAGACCATTTGCAAAAGATTGTGAATTGGGCTTGTGTGTTTTGTTGGTATAAACTAAAAGTATGCTACAGTTTTTTGCAAATGCTATGATGCAAGACCATTGCAAAAAGATCGTGAATAGGGCTAATATATTTTTGTTAATTATAGTATTATTAAAAGCAAACAAAATAATGTTTGCGCTTAAAAATAATTTGTTCTTGGTATTGACAGAATTTTTTTCTATTAGCTTAGTAATTTTTTTTAGCTTAAAGTTGAAATTGTTTTTATTGTTAGAGATAATAAAAGAAAATAGATGTAAAAATATGAAAACAAATAAAAAGGTAAGCAAAACATTTCAAAAATAGTGTACATATTCATATGTTTGTTAGCATATAAATATTTATTTTTGTGTTTTAAGCAAAATGTATAAATATTTATTGCATGTAGTGTGTATATTTGAACATATCTATTTTTAGATTTTACCATGTTATTGTTACGTTCGGCAACAATATGGTTTCCAGAGCAGCCAGACAAATGTAACAATACTATGTTTTTTCACAACCATATAACCACAACCATAATATGTTGCTCTTAGATTATGGTTACCTCAACCATGTTTTTTCTTTGCGTGGGTTTAATTCAAAAATAAGGGTTATCTATTACTTCTGCTTTGATTTTAATATTAAAAAAATTTCATACAAAAGTAGATATGAAATATTTATATCTATCAACCCAGCTGCCTTTTAACTCAAGACAGTTTATTTTATGGTTATATAATCTGTTCAGTCCTCCATTAAGCAGAAGTTCCGACGATACTTGACAGAGTCATCTTACTGAGAAGAAAACTTTTTCAATCGACTCGAATATTATCACGCTAATCATTCTATAGAATTGTTTTAATGGATGAATCCTGCATTTGTTTCTTCTTTTTGTATTCCTTCGTTATTAGGTCTAATAATGATACTAAAGATATAACCATAATAACCTTAAAAATTTTAAATTGCTTAAAAATCTAATTTTTCAGATTTTTTATATTTTACACTGAATTAAAATTTACTGGATATAATAACGCGAAAATTTATTAAAAGCTTAAAGATAAAAAAAGCTCCATCAAGTTCATTTAAAGTCAAATCTATATATGCATGACATAATCAAAATAACAAATTTTATTTAGTTAATTTAGCTAAAAGAAATTAAAAAAAGTTTTGTTAAATTAACATAATTTTAGTTGAGTAACACATCGCAAGATATTAGTTAAACTGGTTAGCCTAGAACAACTTAAAATAAATAATTTAGTTATCGATTTGAAAAGTTCTTTCTTTTATTTTACTTAATGCTTTTACTATACTCAAGGCCGCTTAATTTAAAGAACTTTTGTAAAAAACTTTTCTAATTTCTTTTACTAAGACAAAAACGTTTTTGCACCTTTTAAAAATTTTATTTGTTGCAGAATTACATTTTTAAATGTCTCAGTTACATATTTAATTGAAAATTAAAAACAATTTTTTTATTTCAATATTAATTAAATCAAAGAAATATTTAATTAAAAAAGAGAACAATATTGTAACTAAATAAATAATTAAATCAATTAAAACTTTAATGAAATTTTAGTCTGAAAACAGTTAAAACCTTTAATAGTTGCACAAAGTTTTTTTGTGAAAACTGAATACAGTTTGTCAAACTGAATAAAGAAATTTTAAAAACTTGAATAAATATCCTAAAATTTAATTTATTTATTCTCAAATTTCCAAAAAAATTCTTTTTTTCTTCATGCTATTCTCAGAAGTCTCCTGACGAGTTAAGTAAGCGATAACGAAATGGCCATCGAGACGTGCTTTGACCTTCAATAATCAATATCGGTGATTTAAATAATAAATCGGGAGAATAGCATGAAAAAAAGAATTTTTTTGGAAATTTGAGAATTAATTATTATTAAAAAAAAAATCCCGTTGCTTAAAATGTTTAATTTATTTAATTAAAAAAATATAAACTTTTTTTTATCAAAGTTCACGTTTCTCAAATTGAAGCCTTTAAAGTTAGCTAATAATTTAAATATTTTTACAACCGTTTTCGGATGGTGTTTTTTAAATTTCAAGAACAGAATTTAATCTTTTGCAATAATTCATTTACGAGAAATTAGAAATAGGAATATTTTTAAAATCAAAAGCAGAAAATTATTCAAAAAAATCCCTTTATAATGACTGCAAGCAAACTTGATCGGTAATAATAAAAAAAGCATCTGTTAAATAAAAATTAACTAAATTTCAATCACATTCTGCTAATGTTTTCAGTAAAGAAGAGAACATTGTCATAATAAAGAGATTACTTCGATAAAAATTATTGAAGTAACCAAAAGTTTTTAGTCGTTTTAAAACCTTTTTTGCTTCAAGTCTATACCCCAATTTACTATTTTTCGGTGTATTTTCGTTTAGTATACATAATGAGAACAAAAAAATCTACCACTCTTCAATTTATTTAAGTTGTGAACTTTTATTTAACAATAACTATTCTCTGAAAAAAAACCTTCCTTAAAATGCCTCTTAAATAAACTTCAGATTGAATAACGCAATTGCCTTAAAAGAAGTGTAAACCATCGCACTATCCAGACTTGTTCTCAGCGCTCATTCACTTTAAGTCTACATCATTCGTAACTTGTCAATAATCTTTCCAAATAAGGTTCATCATTTTGCGACTAAATTAAAAATTTAATTTTTAATTTTTCTTTAGTCTTTAATGCTGGAACAGATGCTTTTAAGTTTGGATAGCTTTTGGAATTTGTTATTTTTAAGTTTTGTCTTCAATGACAGCACAATTTCCTTTGTTTCCATATTAAAAGCAGAAAATATTTCTCAATAAATTAAATATTAAAAAAAGATAATGACAGGCTTCACTTTAACCTTTCCAGCCTTTGTTTGGAACTTGACAAGAAATTTACTTTTTTTTAATGTTTATGATGTTGTGCAAGTAATAAGCAAAAACTTTGATTGTAATTTAATTAAGCACTTTTTAAAAGAGACGGACAGAATTTTTAATTAGTTTAACAAAATCTACAGCCTTTCCTCTCTTAGTGCACGCATACATATTATTTTTTATTTTATTTTACTAAAGCCCTCTTATACGCGGTGTATAAAATCATAACGAAAGCTATAAAATTTTGCAAATTTGTAATAAAATGTTAAGGATTAATTTGTTATATTTTTATGGCATTTCGCTATCAGATTGTTGGAAAATTATGACAAAATAACATCGTTAAATTATGTAGAAAGAAAAAGTTAAATTTTATGTTTTTTTTATCTTTAAACCTTGCTGCAAATTTCTTAGTGAGAAGGTGACCAGATTGAAAATGTGTCCGTTATTTTGTATATACCCTGCCGGACTTTGAGTGAACTTATAATAAACTAAAAGTTTACTTGAAATGAGTCAGAGTTGACTTAAAAGCTAATTGTTTTTTTTATTTATTATTGTAGTTTTTAACAGTGATTAAAAATGCTTGACTATTTTCAATACACATGTAGTTGCTTAATTGTTGCTGTGGAAAAATGTGCTGCAAAAGCAAAAAATAAATGCAAAAAAAAAAAAAGAAAGAAACAGCAAACGTTTTCAAAATAACTGCTTTGCTGATTCCTTTGCTGCAGAAAAAACACATAGTCAGCCTAAGCAAATGCGTTTCTTTCTCTTTTTATGCATTTGCTTTTTGCTGTTGCTACGTTTATAATGAAATGTTTTGTAAATGCTGAGACATTTATTTTTTTTATTTGCTGAAAGACATGTAAGCAGTGCAAAATAATCAATACTAATATATAGTTTTGACTTATTTGAAGTAAGATATTAATTTCCTTTTTTGTGCACACATCTTGAAAATTAATCTTCTTCATAATCTTAACGGCACTTTTTTGGTGCTTTTTGTTTTAATTAAAAAGATTCTTTAATTATGCAGTTAGAATTGTCCAAAAAATTACATAAATTCTACGCTTTTTATTCCCTTCACCACAGGTGGAAAAAGGTTATATCTAACTTTGCCATTCCGCTTTTAATTTCTACAATGTCCATTACCAAACCCATAAAGTATGTATATTCTGATTTCTTATGCATAGCGAAGTCGATTGAGCGATGTCCGTCTGTCTATTTGTCCGTCCGTGTTAGTGTTGAAATCAATTTTGCTGAGGCAGTAAATCAGCTAGAAATATGCGCCAATCGATCAAACATAGTGTCGAAAGAGGTGCTATTGAAAATGAGAAAGATCCGCCCATAGCCTTCGAATGTTTCTGTGTAGTTCGTCCGACAGATGGCGCAATACTTAGTTTTTTTGTGTTTTTGCACAGAGGCAGCATGCATTTGGAACAATAAAATAACTCCAATGAAAAAAATTATTATATGAGGCGATAAAGAATTAAAAACTAAGACAAAAACATCAAGTGGAAAAATTGGCGCTCGCCCTATATTTTCTGAGTTTCTGGGCTCTGAAATTTTAAAATTTTTTATAATATCAATATGGGTATCATATCAAAACTTTTAAAAAAATCTTTAAGGAAATACTCAAATTTTTTCAGAATGCTTAACCCATTATGAGCCATTATTTTTTGTAAAATTATATATATGCAGTACAAAATTTTTTTATTTTTTAACTCTCTATCACCCCATTATTATACTTTTTTGATTGCAGTTACTTCACTAAACAAGATTTAAATAGATGGTGAATCGTATATAAGATTCGGCATAGCCGTATTAAGTACAACAAAGAAATTAGTAAAGATAAGTTTTGGAGTTTACTTCTAAGAACTTCTTGTGTGATAAATTCTTCCATTATTATTGTATTTTCTTAAGTATCTTAAGCTAGTATCTAGATTCGTAAACAATATCAAATGAATATACATAGTTATTACGAATCCAGGCAGTTATTATGATTTTCATACCTGCAATAATTTTAGCAATACTTTTCAACTGGTTCCATTCGTTAAAACGATCAATAGTTCAATAAAGCTATCGCGGCTTCATCAGCGTTTAAAGTAACAATCGGCTAGCTTATCCTCTAAGGTTTGTTATCTTTTTCATGAGAACATTCTTCTTCCATATCAATGTCTTCTTCGACACCTAAATCTCTTAATATGCGGTTTTCTATGTTTAACTGTTCCACTCTATCTGACTTTATTATTAGTTTTTCTGCTTTTTAATATCTCTACGTTAATAGTCTTTTATTTTTTCTATCGGTCTTCTTGTATTCCTCTTGCTAATGCTGAGGTCATTTTGTAGTTTATTATATGGTTTATTATATTATTTTTTAAAGTTATATATTTATCAATTATCAATTATTAATATAGTTTTTTATTTGACCTTTTTAATTATTTATTTTTTAATTTATTATTCAAAGAAATATTTCTTTGGCCTGATGATGCTACACAAGGGAGTAGCGAAATATTGAGAAAATAAAAAATAAAAATTAAAAGACCTTGTGTTTATCAATTATTGTTTATTAACAATGAATTTATTTTTTGTAGCAAGCTGCTTGCCGTTATTTTACAAAACTATCATAATTCTCACGCTTAAAAATTAAAATTTTATATTGCTTAAGGTACGGTCACATGTGACAAACATTTGCCATAAATTTGTTTGCTATTGTTTGGCCTTAATTTTCTCAAAACAATACAAAATTTGTTTTGTGGTCACACTACGCACATTTAATTGCCGATTTTTATTTGTGAAACAGCTATAAAGTAATGTCAAAAAAAATACAGCCAAACATGTTTTATATGCGGTCACGTTTAAAATAATATTTGCCTTAAAAATACATACATATATTCGATCAAACCGAAAAAACACATAAATTTATTTGCTGACAAATTGCTGCGCATGGGATGTCTTCATTTCCATTTAATTTCTTAGGCATTATTTCTTAGTTAGAAAACATTTAAAATATTATTATTAAAGGCTAATTTTAAATGGTGAAAAATAGTTGCTCCTGTTAAATCTTTAATTGCAATATACATTAATGCAAAACAAACAAACAATAACTATTTGTAGTCGGAACAAAAATATACAACTGTAGTAAATTTTTTTTTCCATCTAGGCACTCTGGGCGCATCTTTTTAAAAGTCTCAAATGAAGTGTTTATTCTCTTCCTATAATATAGTTTACCTATACCTTGTACGTGAAATTAAATCCCAGTTTTTAATATAAAAATAAAATATCCACCGCTGATAGCCATAAACTATAAAAGTTGGTCAAATAATGGTGGCTAATATTATATTTATGCACCTGCATGTATTATTTATAGAGATTCCATTAAAATAACTACTACACATAATGGCAATGTGAGATGAAAGTTTATAATGAATAACTTGCATGTATGAAAGTTCCAAGTAAACAAAGCCAAGCAACAATATCAAATTTTTCATATTATATGCTATAAAGAAGCTCCAAAAGGTGTTCTAAAGAAGGAGCACAATAAGAGGATGAAGCTAAATAGGAATTAGATTCCACTTCTTAACAATAAATTTTAATATTCATTCATTACATTTTTTTGATTAAAATTTCTAAAAACTTTTAATTTATTTAATATATTTTTTAAACTACAGCTGTTTATTTGTTTACTTGATATAAGTGTAGACAAATTATATGTTGAAGTAAAAAGTCGCTTAAATTATTATTATTATTATTATTTATTTATTGAAAATTAATTTTACAATAAATATTAATTGAATGAGGACTGGCTTCAAGGGCCTTCGCCTCTGTTTTGTATAATGTTAATAATTTTTTTTTTTTACAAAGTTTTGAGACAATCATAAAAAAACATATGTAAGTAATATTTTGAACTTTAAATATTATTAATAATCTCTGGAGGTAAGTGTATTTTTAATATCTTATAGTCTAAGTTTTGTATGGCTTCTTTTAGAGTTGATGTCGTGTTGTTTTTGTTGTAGCACGAGAGAATATGTTGTATAGTTAAATTACTGTTGCATTGCTGACATTTCGGTGGATTTCGCTTAAATTAAAAAGCAAATTTCGCAAAGAATCAAACTTCAAATATGCAATTTTAATTGGGATACAAAGTTCTACAATTTTTGAGAAATTTTAATGTTTCAGATTTCGGGAAATAGGGGAAAAACTCTTATACATATAGTTTTTAAAAATTGTTACATTATAACATACCGTAATATATTTATATTAAAAAAAAACCTGTTTACATTAATTGCAGAAATAATCTTTCAGCTTAGTACTTATAGAACATATATCTTTTGATTGCAAATTGAAACAGAACAGTTTGAGTGGCGAAAATGGATATTCACTAATGACTCTTAGCTCTAATCCTACGCTTCGAGTAGGGCGGAAGAATTATTTTGGTTTTGTTCTGCACATAGCCGACTTTTTTCGTCTCTTTAAGCAGTTAAAATGACTGGGCACTGTATTTCTTGTTTAATATAAATTAATCGATATTGATTCTTAAAGTGAAAGCATGTTGCTTGTTGTCATATGTAACTTCATTTAAAAGTTATCTATAAGCGTTTTAAAACAAAATGCATCTCAACCTTATTATAGGTTTATGTGCAGATATATAACAGTATATAATTTACAACTTTAAACTTTAACTTAACTTTAATTTAGCGGGAACGCAAATTTTGAAGTTATATAATTTCTTGCGACTTTACTTTAAACCAATATTTAACTAAAAATTTATAAAAGAAGATTTAATAATCCCTAATGCCACATCTTATTTACATACAATTTTTAAACTTTGCACCATTCTGAGGCGAAAATGTCGAAATATACCAAATTATATATAAAATACTTTGATAATATATATCTCGAAAAATATGTGGGCCGACAACTTTTTTAATTTACTATTTCTTCCAAAAATTGTACTTTATTGTTTTTTATCTATAATTTTATTTTTAATTGCTTACAGTATTTTGTTTTTATTTAATACACATATAAGTTTAAAATTATCAGCGAGTTTTTCCGAAACTTAATAATTTAGTTTAAATACTGGGTAACATTGTTGATACGGCTGTTATTTGTCTCTGTTTGCTCTTACAAAAACTTTGTAAGAACAAATATTTATTTGCCTAAAAATGAGTCAAACATTTGCCATCGAGTGGTCACACTATGTTCACATTAGAAGCATTTTTGTTTACTGGCAAATAATTTTATTTGCCCAAAATCAGCTGTGATCTTATTTGCTTCTAATAAATATTTTGTGGTCAGACTACGGCAAATAAATATTTGCCGATTTCAGTCAAATTTTTGACTAATGTGACCGTACCTTTAGCTTATGACTTACATAAATAAAAATTAACTTAAAGTAAATATTTTCTGAGTTAACTCATAAAAATCCGACAGGGTATACATTCTTTTTTTGTAAACACATACATAGTAACGCAAAGCCAAAGAGTTCTTGTAGCTGATTGCTCTATTTATTTTTTGTTTTATGTACGCAAAAGAAACTAATTATATATTCAGGTGTCTATTCATACTCAAGTTGCCAATTAACTTAGTAACCTCTGACACTTCTCTTTCGCTGAAAATATTGATTTCTTTATCTCAAGTACATTGACTATCTTTGGCACCAGGAATTTTAAAGTTTTTTTGCACTTCACTTGAAGTGATAGAGGCTCAAGCACTTGGCTGCCTCTTTTTACTTTGTATATAATTGAAGCCATTTAAAAGAAAAATTTTGGAACAACTTTAATATCACGTGTTGTTTAAGCTTAAACTTTTAACTGTTCCAACTGAAACACATAAATGTTATATTTTAAGTATAACAGATACCAACTACATGGAAAAGTTTGGTATAGAGCCAAATTTTTAAAGTCAAGCTCCAAAGTAAATTAGATGATGTGTTATTGTGCGGGATGCTCTACGCTAAATGTTAGTTCCTATTTATAGGCATTTAAGGTTTAATCTGGAAGAAAGATTATCTCCTCATTTTTTAAATAAATTACCATTAGCTCAACTGAAACTAACAAATGCACTTACAAAAACAATCATGAGAAATTTCAATCGCCCAAACGATCTAGGGAAATAGTCAGCAATTGTCTAATGTCGCAGGTGTTTGGTTGCAGTGCAAAGCCCTGCTCTTAAAGTGACTGGATATGCATAAGATCCTTAAAAAAGTTGACACCAAAGTTAAAATAGGCCCCAAAGAGCATTGACCAGGCTGTCGGTGAAAATAATAAGCAGAATAGCAAGTAATATCTGCGGAGAATGTATTTATAATGAATCAATCTAGGCTACTAAATTGGAATTAAACCACAATTAGCAGTGTCGTATCTTACATATCCTCCAGCAAAAGAAATTTTTTTAAGAGATTAGGGTTCTATCTTTAAAATTTTTTCTTAGTTTTTTTTTTGTGCATATTTGGATTTAAATGAAATTTAAAATTTTTCATTGCAAGTAAAATTTTTTTAAAAAATTAAAATTTTTGGTGAAATTTTCGTAAAAAATATTTTGGTGAAATTTTAATCATTTAGTGAAATTCCAATAATTTTTCTAAACTTGATAAATTTTCCGTTATTTAATGATATTTCTAATTTTTCATTACTATTTCTTTTAATAAAATTTAATATTTTTGGGTAAATATTGGTAAAAATAGCATCTCTTTCAAAAGTATGTCTGACAGACGAACATCGTTACATAGATTCTGCTATGTATAAGCATCAAGAATTCATGTATGTATGCATGTATGTATGTATGTATGTATGTATGTATGTATGTATGTATGTATGTATGTATGTATGTATGTATGTATGAATGTATGTATGTATGCATGTATGTATGCATGTATGTATGAATGTATGTATGTATGCATGTATGTATGCATGTATGTATGTATGTATGTATGTATGTTTATAGTTTATGAGGACGAAAATGAATATTGTAGAAATTACAAACGAAATGACAAAAATAGACATATACTATAGTCAGAAAATGAGAAAATGTCTTTAATCAAAATTTTGTGGTCTTGTGTGGTGTCAGATAATAATTTAATAAATTTATTAATTGAATAATTTTTATATAACTTGCTATTCCGGGTGCGGTTCGCTGCCCCGTTCCAGCCAGTTTTTTATTTGATTATGCATGCTAATATGAAAGTAACTTTAGAAAATTTTAAAACCCTTTCACTCAAACTTTCCTAGCTAATCGATAAAAACACTTCACATTGTATGGGAGGTATCACGGCAAGATACAGTATGTCATCGGCTCTAAATCTGTTAAGCATTAAACAAAATTTTCTTTAGCTGATCTAGGATGGAGGGACATCGCTCAATCGACTTCGCTACGCATAACAACTCAGAATATATCTACTTTATGGAGCTGGAAATAGATATTGTATATATTACAACTTAAATATATTTCCACCTTTGGTAAAGGGTATAAAATAATATACATTTTACTCTCTTTAATTACAGATCAGAAAATGTATGTTTTGAAATTTTTGTTTTGAAACCTTACAAATTATAACCTGTAATTTATTTTCCTTGGAAAAAATTTGGTTTTCCAATAAATGACAGTTTTCCTAACCTTGTACAAAATTTATAACTTTTTTAATAAGTGAATAACCTTAAAAAAACTTGTTTCAAATTTTTTATGGAAGTTATTTACTGGATGGGGAGTGTGTTACTTTATAAACAAAAAAAAAAAAAAAAGACTTGATGGAAGTAGTTTTTTACTACTTATTTTCAAATTAATTTAATCAAACAAGAAGCGCCTGTAAAGTTGTTTTTTTTTTTTTTTTTAGAAAATTTAAGTAAATTGTGTACAAAATTGTATGTCATGCATAGAGGAATGTCGACGGAACATAACGAAAAATATGTTTGGTGAAATTAAAAGCAGAAAATATTTTTTGTTGGAATCTATACTCGAGTCTACTCTCTGAAATGTTTTTTATGTAAAAAACATAATTATTAAATTATTATGATCATTTGCAATCAAAAATTTCTTTGCATGCACTGTAAAATCTCACACAAATCGCTCAATAATTTGCAATTTTATTGAATTTAAATATTATTTTAATAAATATCTTTTCGGTCATCAATTGTCAATAAAACTAACATACAAAAATTATTTGAGTTAAAATGTAACATAAAAACTGTCATTCTATAATTCATTAAATCCTGAGTAATTTTTCAACTTAGAAAAAACTGAAAAATGTAAATACACACACATACAACAGAATATTTTAATAGCCTTTGATAAGTAATTAATAATGATGTAAATTGTTTATTGCACTTTTGCTACAGCTTGATTGCATTTTTGTCATTCAATGAAATTGAAATCAATTAAACATCATGTTTCAATTAAAATAACAACAGAATTATTATTCGATTAAACTATACAATCCATTAATACAGACAAAAAATTTCCATTTGAGTTTAACTTAAATATTATTTAAAGGATTAATCGTGATGCAATATTTTATTATTTAATTTTCAATTTTTTCATCACAATAATAAACCTGGAATATAACAATGTCGAAAATATATATCGTGGTGGCAGCAGCAATGGGCTGAGTGATAGAAAAAATGTGTAGCATTTAAATGGCATGTTACTAAATATAATAGAGAGTTAGTTATTCGAATGTAGCTTCACCACAAAAAGTGGGAAAATGGTTTAACTAAGTTTGTCATTCCATATGTATGTATTTTCTACAATATCCATTTCCGACAACAGAAAGTATAAATATACAGGCCTGTTCTGAAATCCACACGAAATTTTCACTTGAAATTTTTCAAAGCATTGTTTTTGTAAACAATAATTTTATAGCAACACTGCTTTGAAAATTTTGAAGTGAAAATTTCGTGTGGAATTCAGAACATGTCTGATATTCTGATTTCTTATGAATAGTGAAGTTGATTGAGCAATATCTATCTTTCCATTTGTCCATCCGTCCGTGTTATAATAAATATGTGAATCGATGACATATAATGTCGAGTATAGCTCTCCCATATTTTCCGAGGTACAGGGCTCTGAAATTTTCAAATTTTTTTAAATATCAATATGGGTATCATTTTAAAGCTTTAAGGAAATACTAATTTTTTTTTAAATGCTTAACCCATTAAGAGCTGATGTCATTTTTATGTAAATTTATATATATGCAGTACTAGATTTACACAAATGGTGAAGGGTATATAAGATTGGGCATAGCCGAATATAGCACTGACACTTGTTTTTATTTAACTGTTTGTACAAAATTAATTATTATTTTGGCCGTTGCAATACGATTAACGAATAAATGATTTCACTAAATCAGCTTAACAATACGTAAATAAGAAGTTGTTAAGTTATTCAGTTAAGGAGATACAAAAAAAAAATATTAGAATAAAAATTGGTTCTAGTGGCACAAAAAACTCTGACATGGACGTTTTTCGAAATAACTGATAACTAAAATATATAAAGTAGATTTTTTCTATTAAAGATTTAGAAGTTATTGAATCAAAAGTTAATCGTCAAAATAAATGGCAGTTATGTCAACTTTTGTCACTAGTATTTACAGCATTTGGATGCAAAATTAAAATGAAATAAGTTTTACTAAAATTTTTTTAATCTTTTTTCAAAAGTCAGCCAATTTTTGCTTTAGCGTTTAAAAAAGAAATATTGTTTTCCATACAATGTATTTTCTTTTTATTTTAGTTTTTATTCTTATTTTAGTTTTCATAACAAGTTTTCTTATTTTTCCTGAAAGCAAACCACTTTTAAATCCCAAGAATCATTTGTTTAAATTAATACTTCTTATTCCAGACCTAATTTTTTCTGCTATCAACTAGTAATGGTTTTATTTATCTTTAGAAAAAAAATTTTCTTTGAGAGTAGAAATAAATTAAATTAAGTAGGAAGAAATATTTCACAACTGCCTTTTGTTTTTGTTGCTAATATTTTGTCCCATGCGAAAAATCCTTTATATGAAGCAGTTCAATACTTTTATAAATAGGCAATTTGTAAAAAAATGTTGTTGTTAATATATTTCTCATAAATTTTACCATAATCACTTGTTATTAGACTTTAGTTTATCTGTCTGAGAGTATAACCGAATAAGAAATTTTTTAAACAGAAGTAAGATTATGTTTTTTTTTATTTCTAGTTTTAATAAGTACGAAAATTGACTTTAATAAAAATTACAAAAAAAAAAAAAAAAATGCAAAAAAAAAATATATATATTTGTTAAGTCTACAACTTTTCTAACATATAAGATGTGTTTAGACTTCACCCGCCAACACACTGCATGTTAAATTTGTTAAATCCGTATATAAGTTAATGATGCAAATATAAAAACTGAATTCTCTTACAACATTCTCTTACACATTTCCTTACATAACCTTACCTAAATTGAAATCAATATAGCGATTGATTAGTAACCACGAGTTTAGAGAAAAAAGATACATGACATTATTTATTATTGCTCTCCAATTGCCACAGAAATTCCTAAATAAATAAAAATTAGGAGTTATACATATCTTAACTATTCATGGGTGCTTAGTAAATATTTAATTTTAATTTTTCTAAAAAGGACACACAGAAGTTATTCATACCAAGGCATCGATTTTTTTCTAAACATTTGTTTGTACTTTATTCGTGCTTGATTCCTTCATATATAAATATTTCATGATATTCTAATGAAATATTTATTATTTTAAACTAAACTAAAAAATTAAATGTATTACTGCGGGGAAAGCATATCCATATGGTCAGAAAAACAGAATGTCTTATATCAAAAGCCAAATTGATTAAATGAGAACTCCATTGAATCAATAAGACAGAAGACAATAACAACCCAAAAATGTCGCATACAAAAAACACAGCAAACATTTAGTAACTATTTTTATTTTTTCTTTAACTTTTTATTTCATGAGAATATCATGAAATATTTATATTTGAAGGAATCAAGCACGAATAAAGTAAATTAATTAAATTTTAAAATATTCCGAATAATAAATTTTTCATTTTGACATATCCTTGTAATTTCATTGCTTGTCAAAGTTCCAAAATAAAACATTTTCCGCAGTGGGGCAAAATAAAAATATTTTGGAAATTAATCAGAACTTTCTAAACGGTTGGTACAACACAGTTTGTTTTAAGTATTGCTCTTCATATTGCTGTTGCTTCACATTAATTGCTGGTAGTTAAATAACTAAACACATCTGATGCCGTAAACGAAGCGTTAATATACGTCAGTAAAATGCACTTTTGAGTTTTTTGCTCTTTATAGTTTATTATCAAATTTATTACCTGCACCTGTAGCTGATATTTTAAAAATAATTTCTTTAAATGTTTATGGCTGCTTAGAGGGCTGTATGAGTGTGTATGATATACTAGCAGAACACTTCAATGTTTCGTTATCATTTTTTTGTTTAAGGCGATGAATTTAATTTCATTGTTTTGTATCTCTAATATTAAGTTGGTTGTGCATGAAAATAATTTATTTTATAAACATGAGTAAAAATTTTTATTTTTGATGAAAACTTTTTGAAAATATTTTTTTGAAATAAAAAAATAATTGTTTTATATGAATTTAGTTTTTAAAATTGTAATTAAAATTTAGTATTTATTTATCATAGTGAGTTTATTAATTTTTTAAGCTTTGAAGTTGCATATTTTTCGTATATTTTACTACTTCTTGTAAAAAAAAATATTCTCTTGTGACTGTTATGCACATGTGAGATTATATTTAGGCAAAAAAAAAAAAAAAAGGATTACGGTATGATGACAAGAACCGTGTTATAATTATAATATTTTTGTCATTTTGAACTATACTATGTTTGTAATTTAATCATAATGATGATTGCATATCACGATGTTATTGTTATTATTATTATTTTAGGCAACAATATGGTTCTGAGTGTAACCATATTAATATTATATTTAACAATTATACGATTTAGCTCTTAATTATTTCAATAATATGTTATTCTTGGATTATTGTTAGGTCAACTTTGTTTTTCTCTTTGCGGATATTAAATATCATTTAATTTCCTAGATCTATTCAACTCATTAAATAAACAGGGCAACAGCTGTTGCATGAGCTTAAAGAAGTGTAATTTGTTCTCACAGGAGTGAACATAACCTACTTTCAGAAGAACAATGGCAAAAGCTTATGAAATAAAGGGAATTTTATTCTATACAACGAGATGATGACTTGGTCAGCGGGTACGGAGCTCGTGGTAATTAATCTTTAAAAGTTTTTATAGAAATTTTCTCATAATCAGGTAGTGGACAAGTCACGCTCAAATACATCTGATCACTGCATCTTTTTTTGTTTGTATATTTTTTACCATTTTACTCGTATCTATTATCTACGATTTTCTCTATCAACAACGATTAACCTGTAGGAAAACAACTTCTGCAGAAAAATATGGTCCCTTAAATGTATATTACTTTAATTATTATTTATTTCTATTAAAGTTGATTTAAAAGCGTTTGTGTTATAAACAATTATTGCACATACCTTTTTAGCAATAGTTTATCCTAAAGCAGAAAAGATACAAAAAATGTTCAACTACAATGCAACTGGATGTTATGCAAATGATATAAAATCAATGGACGTGTATGTATTAGAAATATTAAAAACAATGTTTTAAAAGCAACTTTGACAAGGCCTTGAGGAAATTAAAAAAAAGTATAAAATATACCCAGTTAGCATTTAGAAGATTGTTTTTACAAAAATCACCAAAGTGAGTCATTTAAGACTACCCAAGATGACTTAAAACTGATTAATCAGTTGTGCGTTTTAAAAGAGACTCGAATATCATTCCGACAAACGCAAAGAAAGCGACTTGTTTAAAAACAAAAAGTACAAAAAGCAAATGCTTGAAATTCGACTGTTTTTAGAATTTTTTAGAGACATATAAAACGCAGTCTAACGATGAAAAAATGATTCAAATACATATTTTATTTTTATGTCACTTCGTAAAGAAAATAGAGACACAAATGTAAAATAAATTTTTTAAAAATTTATTTATTTGAATTTTAAGAAAATTACGAATAACATGCAACCGAATGTAACACTACGTCTTGACGAGCAATTGATTGGTTCGCACATGAACAAAACGTCAGCAGAATAAGTTTCAAATATTTGTTCATGTTTGTCTGCGTGGAGGAAACTTGGCGAGGTTAATGCTTCGATTTCTCGTTGTTTGAAAACGACATGACATCGACAACGATGGTCTACACAAGCCATTTTAATGTGCGCACATGAAAGTGTTCAATGTTTGAACAAATCAATGGTTCGTCAAGACAGCGTGTAATAAACAATAAGCAAAACTTAGTTTGCAATGTTTAATTTTGGGAAAATATAATAAGAAATATTCGTATAATATGTTTCGAAGAAGACTCGCATACGGCTAGTAATATGATCAAAAATTGACTCGAAAAAGTATCGTATTTCATTATAAGTACGATTGAAAACAGTATCGAAAATGAGTCGAAAACGCGAGTCATAAGGGACTCGTTCAGAAGAGTCGCGGCTAGGGTACCATTTTCTACCGACAAAACATTCATTTTCGACTCTAAAACGAGCGCATAAACGATTATTTTAATCGTGTCGAGGAGTCAAAAAAGACTTGAATATGATCAATAATTCAAAAAAATGCTAACTGGGTAAATAAATATCCAATAGTGTACATGTATGTGTTTAAATAAATGAATGTATATGTGTTTAATTGAAAGAAGTTTTTAATTGCAGAATGATTAATCGATTAAGATGTAATCAATAGAAAGTTTAAAAATGTAATAATAAAAAAAATTTAAAATATGGGGAAAAAAAGTGTTAAGAAAAGAATATATTTTTTATTCTTTGCGAGAAGGTGGGGTATAATTATGGTATGAAAAATAAAAATTCAAACGAAAATAAATTTCAACTTGAGGTTAAGCGGATAAAAAGATTAACTTCGACAAACAAATTTTAAAAACTCATTGTTTGTACAAGAATCTAAAAGTTTTGGAAGGAAGGGGTTAGTAATGCATTTAATATGATGTTAATGGTATGAGATATTTATTTTGTAAAGCAGTAATAAAAGCAAGAAATATAAAGAGAAATAGAGTAGATGTCAACTAACAAACTCTCATTAAAGGGAGCAAAACACATTACATAATCCTGCTACCCCTCACTGGTACCAGGATTCACTGATTCTTTTTAAATTAAATCTCCTAATTAAAAGTTTTAATCCCAAACAATTATTAGAAGCCAATAATATCCAAACCTCAACATGGGTATACTACTCTTCGTTTTACAATAAATATCGATTATAAAATGTATATATTTTAAATATTACTATACATATATGTATGTTTAATGACTCATAATTTTATCACATCCCAAATCCTTCAGCTGAAAATTAAGTTCATTGCCGAAAAAAAATTTTATATATAAAAGTGCTGCTCGTAGATAGTATCTACTAGATACACAAAGTGGGTGCAACAAAAATTCTTTTAGGTCTTCAAGTGGTCCTGATTCAGTGAAATTTTGCAGTGCGTAAATTTTTGTGCAAAATAAAATAATATATTCTTTTGGATCGAACAAACTGTTTATATTTCAAAACTGAGATTTAGTGGAAGTCGAATATGACTTCACAATTATGCTCTAAATCCCAGAAATCTAAAATCTTCAAATTTTATTATGTTTCCATAATAACAGACTTGTGAAAAAAGTTTTAAATATTTGGATAATCTATACTCGTGTAAACCTACAATTATTGTCTGACAATATTGTTACATAATTGTCAGACTTTTACTTGACAATTATATTATCAGAAATCTTACAATTGTGTAAAGACTTTTATTTACCATTATCAGAACATTGTCGGACATTGTCAGTTCAAAATATGTAAGAAACGATATCATTGTCAGATAGAAGTAAAGGAACAAAGTGCAAAAAAGTGCTTTAAAAAAAAAACGAAATAAAAAAAAGAAATAAAAAAGGAAAATTGAATTTAGCGCAGAAAAAAATTTTAAATTAAAAAAAAAAACAGTAATGATCAGCGACGGTATTTCACGGGACGATTTTGATGGTGGGAGAGAACTCGCTTGAATACAAGCACTTTTTAAATGGCATAAATTGTTTCAGCTCGAATAGTGGAAACAGTAGGAACTGGAATTCGGAACTGGTATTGTAGTGACCGAAATTTTTCGTATAAATTGACCTATGTGGTCCTACTTTTGGAACTGTTGTAAACAGACGATTGATATTTACAAAGAACCTGTATTGCTAAATCTTCTCTAACAGCAAGTTATAGAAATTTATATGTGAACAAACTTTCGACAGTTATACGAGGGCTGCTCTTTATAATTCTGGCCTAATAGTGAAAATGCGAATATTTATAATTAAAAATGGTTTAATTGTTTTTCAAAGTATTCTCTAGCATGATTTATACACTTACGCATGCGCTCAAACCAGTTGTCGAAGCACTTTTTCCGCTCCTATTAAGACACCTCTAAATCATGGTTTTTGAACACTTCAACAGCTTCTTCTGGCGACAAAAATCTTTGATCACGCATTTTTTTCTTGATGTGCGGAAACAAGAAGAAGTCATTAGGTGCCAAGTCAGGGCTGTACGGCGGATGACCCATTAATTCGACCTTTTGGCCGGTCAAAAACGCTCTGGTTCGAGCCGATGTGTGAGAGCTCGCATTGTCATGGTGAATAATGATTCGTCTTCTCTTGTTGGTTTTTCGAATTTCTCCCATGGCTTTAGGCAAACAAATTGTAGTGTACATCTTAGAAGTGACCGTCCTACGTTGCTCAAGCGGAACAGTCGCCACATGACCAGTTTTGCCGAAGAAACAGGCGACCATTTGCTTCGAAGTGCTTCTTCCACGAACAACTTTCGTTGGATTTTGCTCGTCTTTGAAGACCCACACGGTCGATTGTTGTTTCGTTTCGGGCTCATACGCATAGATCCATGATTCGTCATCTGTGACGATCTTATAAACGTCTTTTGCAGCACCGCAATCGTATTCTTGCAACATTTCTTTGCACCAATCGACACGAGTCTTTTTTTTGAGCGACTTTCAAATTGTGCGGGATCCAACGAGAACAAACCTTTTTTACGGCCAGGTGTTCATGCAGTATCGAATGTATGCTGGTGGAAGAAATGTCCAAGGATGTCTCTATCTCTGGTATGTCGCATGTCGATCTTGCATTATGAGTTCACGCACGGCATCAATGTTCTCTAGCACAACAACCGTTTTTGGACAACCTTCACGGAATTCGGCTTTAAGAGAGCTTCGGCCACGATTAAATTCATTATACCAATTTTTCACAGTGCTATAGGATGGTGCTTCATCGCCATACAAAGATTTAAGTTCATCAATGCACTCTTGTCGTGATAATCCACGTCGAAAGTTGTGAAAAATGATGGCACGAAAATGTTCACGAGTTAATTCCATTTTTTTCTATATTAATTTTTTCAAGCCACTGTAAACAACACAAATAATGGTCGTACGTCAAAACGTTTTGAGTACGATTATGCTTAAAAATGACAAACTTTCCAATGGAAATGTCAGATTGCACTTGGCAGCACTCAGTGTTGCCAGGCCAGAAATATATATAGCAGCCCTCGTAGCCAGACAAACAATTGAAATTTACAAGGTACTTGTATTGCTAATTTGAATTTAGAAATAAAAGGATGCGCTCATACCTAATGTTACCTTAACCGTACGTACGCTGTGCTGTGCTTTAATGTTGTGAATATACGAGTAAGAATGACTAAAACAAAATTTGAATTCGTGTCCAATCGATGATTGGAACAAAAGCAAAAACAATGTACAAGATAAAGTAAATAGAGAACAGTAAAGAAATACGTTGGTTTGTGTGTAAAATTTCGTCTAAACAAATTATTATTGATATGAATATATCTCGTATTCTTATTTACAAAGTTAGTTGGTTAAATAGATGATGTTTTTAATTGCACAACTAAGGTAGATACATGCGAAAAATGCTGATGAAGGTCGTAGAGTTTCAGAAAGTGCATCATTACATTCTGCTGGCGTCTAATTTTTTTTGTTTTCTTTGGAAAACTAAAGCCAAAATTAATTCTTTTCATTTATAATATTTACAGTTCAAATCATACTTGAATAAAAATTAAATAATAATAATAGTCATAATAATAATAAAAATAGCACTCAAATGCTGAAAGTGTGTTTTTTTACATAAAACTAGACGCACGCTTTCGTAAGAGAATATTTACGTGTGATTACTTTTTTTGTATACATATAAACTCATAGAATTTTACAGCAGCATATTAGAGCTTGTCACCCACTTATGATCCAGTTTTCTTTTTTTGGTTACGTCCCTTTAAGCGCTGAGTATTTAATGCCAATGATGTCGACGTCCAAAGCGAGTTCTAGCGTTACATTTATTGCAAGATTTTATGAGAAATAACAACTATAACATCAGCTATTGTTGATTTATTGACACGCTTATAGTTTTGGTTTCTATGCTGTTTGTGGAATTTTTAGAATTTAGTAAACATTTTTCAGATGTATTTATTCAGTATTTTTTCTATTATTGTCGTTAGAGTTCAGATTTATCTGTTAAATTTTCTTAAAAAAAGAGTATAGAAATAGCTACATGAAAGCTATAGTTAAGTATGTGGTGTTCGATAAAATAGAGCTACCTTGATCTAGCCTTTCTTAAACTAAAAATAGAGTACAACAAACTTTATAAACTAAATGATACAAAAATAATGCAAATGGGGACAATAAAAACTGAAATAAAAATTTATTCATTAAATTTTTACAAGTCTCCAGGTCCTGCCTGTGAATAAAAATAGAGCCAGCAAATTTAGTTCCCTAAAATAATTTTTTTTTTGTTTACTGACTGGATTTTTTTTCATTAATTATTATTTCTTTACCTCAGTACTTCGTGGAATAAACCTTATTTTTTATAACGTCTGAGCATCATTTTGGCATTAGCTCCACAAGTTTTTGGCAGGTTTCTTTAGAAATGTTTTTCTACGCACTCTGAATTAAAGTCGAAAGTTCGTTCTTATCGGAAGGATTTGTTCCTCAAAGATACATTTTTACTATTTGCCATAAGTTCTCGATAGGATTTAAGTCTAAGGATTTCGCCGGCTGGCTTAAAACCCTAATGTTATGTTCTTCAAACCAGGCGTTTACTCGCTTTGGTATGTGTTCGGTAAATTGTTTTGTTGAAAAAACTATCGAAGCGGCGTTTCCAATTCGGTATGTCATCATAGTGTCATTAAGAATATAAGTATAATAAGCGGCATCCATTCTACCCTTAATGCGAAATAAAGGCCTAATATCACAATGCGAAAAACATCACTATACCATTATGTTTCTGCCTCCATGTTTAATGGTTTTTGTGGTGTATTGTGGACGGAAATCGGTGTTGGGAGGTCTTCGTACAGGAAGGTTGCTTCTGTCTGAATTATAAAAATTCACTTTCGTATCGTCAGACCATACGTGATCATCTACATGATTTTGGGCAAATTCTAATCTTTTCTTTAGGTGCATTTTACTTAGGTATGGGAACTTTCTACTACTTCTAGCCTTCAAATTATTTCTAATAAGAAGCCTTCTTATGGTTGAGGTACAAACATCTAGATTATGCTCCTTTTTAAAAATGGAAGAGGTGACAAAAGGATGTTTTTACATGACGCAGTATTTTTCGCTCCAGTAGAGATGTAATTTTCGATGGCCTTACTCTCCTTTCCATCATTTTTTGGAGCATCCAATTATTTCGGCAATTTGTGTATAACTTTTTCCTTTATTATGCAATTTTCTTATTGTCTTACGGCTCTCAAAGGAACAATTTTTTCCTCTGCCCGTTGTAATCAATACTGGCTTAATTTTTTTGCACACCCGTTTTCGCATCCAAATTCATACTACTAATAATAAGAAGATTAATGATGCTGAAGCTATTTTAAACATAACGGGATTACATTTGTAAGAGACGTGTAAAATTAGTGGAACAACTGTTTTATGCGTACTTTTTTGTATGAGGGATTTATAAGGGGTAAAATTATTGGGGAACAGGTGGCTCTATTTTAATGCACATTACTGTATACTTTTGTAATTTTATAAAACTTTGCTTAGAGGCGTTCCTTCTAATGAAAAATTTACCCTGGGCATAGAATTAGGTTCATCTGCAAGCATCGTTTGTCATGAATCCTATGCATCGATCAGGGGTTTTTACTGATTAAATTGAGAGAGACCAGCTTTCATATAAAAGTATTAAGTTTAATACTTTAATAAAGTAACAAATGTTTTTATTTCACTCTGATCTGCAGTATAGATAAATTCGTAATTTTATCTTATTATAAGACTGTTAATACGTTGCGAAGAGTAATTTTAGAATGTGAACTGGGTGTTATTTCTGTAACATTAAGAGGCATATTCGTAAACCACCGGAATGGAAGCAGCCTATAAAAAACACCTAAAAGCCATACAACAAATTGTTTTAAATTATCATTTTGCAGGTGTAGAATGCTACTGTGATCATTAATTTCATTGCTGTTTAAAAAGCTCTATATCAAAAACTTAATCACTGACCGCAGCACCATCAGCATAGAAGACTACCAAAACTTGTTTCAGACTTTGGTTTCAACAAAAAAGAAAGACTAATACGGCATTTACACTATGCAATTTTTCATGAAGCTTACATGAAACTTTTGTTGGTTTGTGAAGCAGGAGGAGTATGCAATATGGTATTGCTTGAGTTTTGAGGGGATGTTACTCTTACTAGTGTTTACTTCTAGATAACGCATAACGCTGTAACTTAAATAGAAAATTGAGAGAAAAATGCTTGAAAAAATTGCATACTGTAAATCTGGACTAACAAAACATTCATTAACTCATTAAAGATGGATTCAGTTGATAACACACATGAGAAAATTTTTTAATATCCTTAAATATTTCTTTTTAAGAAAACCCTATGAAACGAATTTTTACTCTACATTTAATTTCAATTAAATAAGTTAAGCTGTAGTGTGTCAGTAAAGTGTATTTATTTATTTTTATTTATTTTGAAAGCATTAGTTTTCATTGGTATTAAGAAGTAAAGAACATAATCTATACAGTAAATTAAATAAAATAGAAATAAGACAAACAACAACAACAACAACAACGAAAATAAACTTAAATATGTTAAATGTACTTTCAACGGGGAAAAAAGACAAAGTAAAAGCAGCTTTAAAATTATTTTGTAAATAAGGAAAATTATTTTTAAACGGTTTTTCTATATTTTTTTAGTAAATAAAACATAAGGTTAAAGGAAATTATTGACAGACCGACTATTATGTAAATAAATATGATTATATATTTACACATACATGTAAACATATATGTAAAATATACATACATGTAAAACATGCATTTGAGTGACTAAGTACGTGAAAACCTTGTTAAAGAATGCTCAAAGGCTCAGATAAAATAAAAATAAATTGCTTTACGAACACACATACAAGTATTTTGAATGTGTGGTTGTTATTAAACAAACTCTCACCTATATATACATGCACACAAATATTGTTTGATACTTAAAAAAAAAGAACAGACACACGCACACACACACACATAAAATACATTTGTTAAATCCAGAAGCTGTTTCAAACTGTAATATATGAACTCAAATACACTCATGAATATACAAAAAGGCTTACATTTAAAACAGACTTTTATTTTTTATATATTTGATCTGGTTGCTGTGAAAGTATGTTGTTTTTTGTAACAGAGAAAAAGTTAGATTGTGCAGCAACATTGGCGGCCATTATCCCTTCCATAATCCTCTAGCAAATTGTGCTTTACTGTAGCACTCAACTGGAATGATTGAAAACTTAACAAAAACCCAGTAAAGCGTTGTTATCGAAAAAAAAACAACAATACACACACACAGATACACACATAGAACTGAATACAGATTGTAATACATTGTGGACAAGAACGTTTAAGTTTAGTCAAATACAAATAAAATCGAGATTCAGTTAAGCACAAAATTTTTATTGATTTTGTTTTGAACAATATTTCAGTTTTCTGTTTTTTTTTCTGTTTTTCTTGTTGCTATTATTTTTGTAAACATTTATTTTTGGATATAAAAAAATCGTTAAAAGTATTTAAAATTTCAACACAAAGGAAAATAATTTTTTTTTTAAGTTTTTTCTGTTACAAAAACATTGTTGTCTGTAAAATATATTTGAGAGGTGAATAAGGAGATGAGAGGTGCACTATCAATATTTTTATTTTATATTATTTTTCTATATTATTTAGGGAGTGCTGGTCATCAATTTATTAAATTTATATATTTAAGACTACATGTAAAGAATACAAATTATAAATACATATATGTTCTTTTCAATCGCCGCTCCTTAGAAATGGATTATAACTGTTTTTTATATTTTTGTTGGTTGCATCATCTCAAGGTCTTTTCCACGTCTACAGCATATGACTTTCAAACACCTTTAATTATTTAGAAGTAAGAAAAATATGTGTTTATTTGTATGTGATTGGTTAACAATAAACAAGGTTGTAAATATTTTTTTAACTATAAACCATACCTATTTTATAGGCTTAGAAATGAATACAAGTTGACACAGTGTATTGTAAAAGTGAAGCATTGCTTAAAATTAAAAAATGAAAACTATATTAAAAAAGTCATAGTCCTAAAATAAATCCTGGAATTTTTACATAATATATCTAAGATTAATAGGATACTTTTGTTACCACGCCTACTTTAACGCTCACTTTTTTTTATAATGTACCTGCATAGTATATTATAGTATTATCCTTTAAATAGTTTACAAATTAAAGTCCAGCCAATGCAGAAATAAACGTTTGAGAATTTGAAGTTTTGCATCAGTTTAGCGAAATACAAACTGGATTTAAACGGTAGACACTACTATTTTATACAAAGTGAAAAATTGACATCGTGTATTTAAGAATTATAACACGCAGAGGCCTGAATTTTTGTAATAGAAACTTTCTTGAATACTCTAGCGAAAAACTGGATGGATTAGAGGAGTGAAAAGTGGCTATCGTTTACCAAGGGAACAATAGCTTCCATATTAGTGTGCATAATCAAATAAAAAACTGGCTAGATTAAAAAAGAATTGTCGTGGTACCATTATTCCAGAGGAAGCACCGAATAATAATATTATATTATTGTTAAATGTTTTATATTATTTTTAAAAGTTATAAAACTTTGGTTGTGGTTGAAATTTTTTTAAATTGAAACCAACCATGTTGCATTTTTTGTGCACAGTAACCATATATTCATTAAAAGTTAACAAAAAATGTTTATCGTGACTAAAGTTTTGGTGAAAACAACTATAATTGGTTCTCCGCAACTATATATTTTTAAAAAGAACATAATATGGTTATTGTGACCATATCACAACCATGTTTTTTTTCTGCGTGTACGGAAATAAAACCACCTATAATTCTGGTCAATAACATTTTCAATCTTCCTTATTTTTAATTTAATTCCGAATTGGAAATCAGAATAGTTGATTTAAAATTTTTTCAAGTAAGCATTTGTTCAATTCACAAGTCCCTTAGTTCATTTTATAGAATTTGTCAACATTAATTGGGACGACGTACGATTGTAAACAGAATTCATCCAATTCTAGCAAAATTCTTTATTGCTTAAAATTTATTCTTGAATAATGTTTAAAGTTGTTTTAAGTAATTGTTAAAGTTTTTATTCCTTAATCAATATAGTTTTTGACAGCTAACAAAATACAACTGTTCATATAAAAAGTGTATTTAATAGACGATACAAAATATAATTAAGGTTAAAACACATAAATACCTGAATTTTAAGGCAGAACATTGCATTTTAACTTCAGCAAAATTCACTGATGTTTCCGAAATTTTTTACTGTTCTTTAATTAAGAGTTCATGGCTTTGTAGCCGATAATTTAAATAAGACAGTGTTAAAGTTCTCCGCAATGTATTTAGGAAAATGCATGGTAATATTACCAATGTTATCATTAATCTCTAGGTACAGAAAAGCTAATAATCGCTAAAATAAAATATTACATTCATATGAACTTAGGTGTATTATAGGGTGCACTCAGTATATTGTGTAAAATTATAAATTGAAATCGATTTTTTTAATAGAAAACTCTGCTCAGGCTTAAAAATACTTTTTCGAAATTTTTTTAATTTAAGAAAATCAAATTACACAGTCCAAAAAGTTTGTACTGTCAACTTAGTCATATATGTATGTATGTACATACACAAATAAAAATATTAAATTTGTACTTACCTTCGCATGCCCCTGAGAGTAAGTTACAGCAAATGCTAATACGTTTTGATAAATTTTTTACATTATTTGTTTTGCGCCCAAAGTTTTGAAAATCTACGTAAAGATTTTAGAACGAACAATACACGGAATAAAAGTACAAAAAAAGGATGTGGTACTTCTGAGACGTTACTTCTAGGGGCGATTATATTTTATATTCCTTATTACACGTAATTAGAATCACACTGAAGTGAAAATGTACCCATATACGTTAAAATAGAGTGTAAAATTTTAGAAAAATATATGATTTTATAACTAACAAATATTTTGGTTAGTTCTACAAATACATACATATTTGTTGTAAAAATTTTAGAAAATTGTTTATGTCAAAAAATCTTAAGTAAGTTTTATTCGCTATTAATTTTACTAAGTTTTTATATAAATTATGGAAAATATTAAAATGAAATATATTTACCTCTGGTAGATAAAAGCTTAGACTAAATAAAAAAAAAGATTTTTGTAAAATGATTTGCTAATATTTGTTGGGTAAATATTCCTGTTTCTAATGGCTTATAGTTGAAGTATTAAAAAAATTATTTCTGTTTGTAGATTTATAAAAATATTAGTAGCCGCATTCGTAAAATATTAGAATAATTTTAAATGTATTTTACGATATCTTTGTATTAAAACTTTGTCATAAAAAACATTTCAAATTTATGCTATTTTTATGAACATGGTAGAAAATGTGTAAAATTGTGACGAAGAAAATATTATTATTTTTTTCTGTTCTACATGTCTCCATCAATTTATTTTTTTAAAGTAAATAATTTAAATTTAAAGAAATTTCATTAGTTAATTTTTTTTTAATATATCATGTTATTTTTTATTCCGATTAAATTATTAAATTACAGATTATAGAGAGTTAAAGCTACCGCCCTGTGATTTAATAAATTGCACGTTATTAAAAAATATTAATTAATTTAATTAAATATTCCCGGGCAAAGTGCCCGTGCATTAAACAAAAATAAATTATCTTAGTGTTTTGTGATATTTTATAAAAGTATAAAATGGGTAAAGAAAAATAAAATTAGTTGATTTTTTTTTTGCTTAAACTTTGAGTTTTGTCTTAACTTTAAATATAGCATGATATTAAAAATATTTTAATTTAATTAAATATTCCCGTGGTTCAATTTAGTTTAAAGAATTTTTTTAACTTCACAGGATTTTTTTTTAATCTAAGAGCTTTTTTCAGTTTGTAAATTTTTTTAAAATTTTAGATTCTACATGCCTTTTACAAAATAAAAATATTAATTAAAATTTTTACAAAAACTTAGTCAAATCATAGGATAAATTATTTATTCTAGATTTATTTTAGGATTTAAGTTTATCAAGTTTTGTTTATCTAACAATGTGTTGCTGCTGTTTCACAGAAATTTCCTTAACTTGTCAGCTATTTTTTGGTCAAATTAACAGTTTTATTTTATTTTTACAAATAAATGTCTGTTAAAATATATTTTCTAATATATTTGTTAATTTGAGTAAATCATGTAAATATTTAGCTAGCAGTGTCCACAACTTCGTCAGGGTGTTATTTTTAATTTTCGTAAAATTCTAATTTCGAAAAATTTGTTGTTGAATATTTTTTGTAGAGTTTTGCAATAAGTGCTAAAAATTTTTCATCTACAAAAACGAAATGTGCTGACAACTGTTTGAGTATCATTATATTGGTAAAATTGGGTGCTTTAATATTTATATCTCTATTTCCTCTATAAAATTACACATTCAGTATTCCAAGTTAGAATAAAGGTTCTTAGGGACCTACTTACAAAATTTTATTAAAATCCATTTAGCAGTTTTCATGCGATGCAATCACAGACAGAGAGACTATAATTTTAAAAATATATGTTTTAAGCTCCATATCGATTACTATCTACACAAACAACAAAGCTTTCAAAAAATATTTTATGTACAGTGTTATTACATATGTAGATTAAAAATTAACTTAAATTTTTTATTAAAATGGGAGTTGAACTGTGGATACTATAAACGAATTGAAACTGATTTTGGCTTCAGTTCATTTTTGTTTTTTTTAATTTCTGAAAAAACTTTTCTGTAGAACGAAAAATTATTGTACATTTGTAGGCGGGTGTTTTCCAAAGAAAACAAGAAAAATTAGTCGCCAGCAGAATGTAATGGTGCATTTTCTGAATCGCAACATCCATCATCAGCATACTTCGCATCAGTCAACCTTAGGTTTTGAACAATGCAAACATCATCTATTTAACCAACTAACTTTTGTAAATAAGAATACGAGGAGTATTCGTATCAATATTAATTAAGTTGGACGAAATCTACACACATTTTATTCGTCGTATTTCGTCCTGTACATTTGTTTTTGTCTTAAAAGAAGCTTCTAGCAATTAAAAAAAAACCTAAGCCAAAATCAATTTTGATTCATTTATTAAAAATTAACTTGATTAAACTATTTTTACCTCTTTTGGTTAATATTACTTTAAACACTTGATTTAGTGTATCTTAAGTCTTAGTATAGCCATAAGTTCTAATAGCATTGAAATAGCTACATTCTTTTTTAACATATAAATCGAGTATTTCTCATAACAAATTTAACACGTGAAGATACCAAATCGATAAATACTTCATAATAAAAATTGTACTAAAATCGCTACAATAATATTTTATTATTTTTAATAGTACTTTATTTTTAACAAATACTATTTCTAAAAAAAGTACTTCTTTCATTAAGGGCTGAAACATATTTTTTTAAATTATATAGATTTTAAATTCCATTAAATTAAAAACAAAACTGCTCCTAAATCTCCTTTATTTAAATAATATCTATTAGAAATGTACATGTTACACTTTATTTCTACGCACATGTTGGTATCTAAAATATACATGACCTTTTTTTTGTTTGTAAGACTGTTGAGTCTAAATTGCTGTTAGTTTGCGGTTTACATGGCCATTTGTGTTTTTTTATTTGTTCTATTTTAAGCTCATTTTTTCAACTCGATTGTGACTTAAACATGTTTTATGCAAACAAGCTCAGCTACTCACACACCTTGTTAGAGTTTTAGATTCATTGTATCAACAAAGTGAACTGATATTTAACACATAAACTCAAACACAAACTCACGCAATAAAAGGAAACTTGATAAATTAAATAGGAAAATTTTTGTTGTTTTATTAAGGAGTTGAAGTAGTGGCGGATATGTAATCATGACTTTTTCTAGTATTTTTTTAAGATAATTTTTTTTATAATTTAATTTATTATGAAATTCGGAGATGAACTGTAGATTTTATAAATGAATTAAAATTTATTTTGGCTTAAATTAATTTTCTATTTCAATTTCTAAAAATAAAAAAAAAAATAAAATAGTTTACAAATGCATGTGGACGTGATCCAAAAAAAAACAAGAAAAATTAGACACCAGCTGAATGTAAAGCTGGATTTTCTGGACCGCTACATCCTTTGTTACTGATTTTTTTTAAGAAATATAAACACATACGTTTTTCTTAAATAAGAGCTTAGAAATATTTTTCAACAGAAAAGAAATCGAAAACAATTAAGTAATTATCTGTGTTGAAAAAAAAATTCGTATTTATCTAGCAAAAATTATTTTATTAATCAATTTTATTTTATTTATTTTTCAAGCAATAGTTTCTTTTTATATTTTTTTAAATATTTAGCTACTCCTTTTTATAACATCATCAAATCAATATTTGTTTTTATTTGCCATGACTGCGTATTGTTGCAAAAAACAATAAATTATTTAAATGATATAAACTGCGTAATATTGCCGTAGATTTCAAATTTATTTAAGCTATGATTTTAAAGTATTAAATTTCAAGCTGACACTATTGGAAATATGAAATAACTTCTTGAAAATACCGCTGGCATAATAAAATTTTAAATAACATTTTATTTGCCAATGCAATGTTTTATATGATAACTAAATTAAATATATTCTAATTAATACATGTTGCTTTAAAACGGCTCTTATTTTTGCAAATGATTCCATTTGTGTATTTATAACATTTCACTTAAAAATATATACAATTTTAGCTGTTTTACAATTAATAATAAAATTAAAGTATTTTGTTAAAAAAACACACACAAAGTAAACATGTGCGTACCTTCGTACCAAGGCGAATTAATACAGGTGACCGCACGGCTACAACAATCCAACAACACAAAAAACAACAGGCAATTTGTTGCTACAAAATTATGTATGTTGTCAAAAAAATATTGTAAAAACACAAACAAAATAAAAAAATATATTTGATGAAAAAAAGTGGTTGTAATTATCAGAATAAGAAAATTATAAAAATTAAGTTACATAAAAATAAATATACGGGAAAAGTGACCAAAATTCTTTTGTACCACTAGTTTGCCCAAATCACATGCATCGTTCCATTCTTGCACGACTAACATCATCTTCCACAAAAAAAAAACCAAGAAATTATAAATGTGTTAACAATAATTTCACTATCTTTTTACGCATATTTTGATTATACACATCAGGAACTGCAAATACGGTTCCATGTTGTGGTAGTTTTGTCTAGGAATTTCAATTGTTTGTTTTCTATTAGCAATCAAAAAAAAATTAAATTAAAAAAAATTTAACAAATTATTTATTTTTGACAAATTTTTTTGACAACTGTTATGTATACAGCTGATAAACTTTTTGCCCATGCGTTCACCTGTATTATTTCGCCATGCTTCGTATATTGTGCAAATGATTTTTAAATACAAAAAATATATTTACGCCTAAAATATTATGTAGGTAAATTTAAATGCAAAAACACTTTTAAAAACTACTTTTTCATTTAAAAAACGGTCCACTTACATTTCATTTAAATTAATTGTAATTTACAATTGTTTTTGAATGTTGATTTTATAACTAACAAAATATGTAAAAACACGTCATTTTTCTTTTAGTCCAACGCACGAAAAACAACCTACCAGAAACGTAAAAAGTACTAACAAAATGTAACCTACCAAAACTTTAATAATAACTGTTTTTGTATTTATTTTAATGTATAAAATTTAACCTACTAAACAGTAAAATTAACTGCTTTTTCTTTTATACCAACTCTCAAAACATAACTTACTTCTTATTTCTGTTACTTCTTGAAAACGAACGGATTTCAGGATAATTCCATGCTGAAAAAATAATGTTCTTTTAAAATATTTTTTATATTTGTGCAACCAATATTTAAAGTACATATCGCTCATTTACTATTAGAACGTCTTAACACAAAAAAATCATTGCGAGATAATCGCAGTTGAAGTTTTTGACATGTAAAATGATTCAGAAATAAAAAGTAAATATAAGAAACTTGCATCAAATTTATATTAAAGAGGATGTTTTGGACAAACAAAGTGGAATGTTTTAATTATGACTTTATTGCTTGAAAAATACATCCACTAACGTGTCATAAACTAAAATGTGTCGTCATTTATGAAAAGAAGAACAGAGCTTTAATTTGTTCATAAAAAGCAGATACATTTTAAAGAGATCACCTTTTCATATATATGCAGTCACAAAACAAAATATGACGAGGTTTTAGAAAGCGATGTGATCTTCAAGTTATGAAGTTTACTCCACAACTGAAATGTGTTGTTCTTATTGACAAACAAAGTTTCTAAACATGAAATTAAATAACGGCCCATTCTCTTCAAAAGAGAAAAAAATAAAAGGCATAAATAAAATGGCGAAAAAATCTGCATTTTTAACACCAAAAGTTTAAATTTCCAGTTATGACATTATATTACTAAATGAGGGATATATCTGTAATTAAAAAATTTAAATAACTGACCTTAATTTGGGACCAACAATGGACCCAAGTAGGCTGTGGCACCACGGCTACCTAAAGAGTACAGAATTTATTTTCTTTATTCTTTACCTGCAAAAAGGGAATATATTTTTTAAAATTTTAAATACTATGTAAAACACTTACCAATATTTTTTTGATATTTTTCTTACATAAATTATTTTGTTCTAAATTTTTTTTGTAACTGACATATATTCCAAAAGTTTATATTATATATTTTAAAGCTATTGTAAAAAAGTGCTTTTCTACTGACGAACTTTTTTTTAAAATAAGGTATTTCATTTTTACTGAAACAAGGTAAAAATTAATTGGTAATTTTGACTGCACCGAAAATCAGTCGTTTCAAATCGTTTGTTTCTCTAACAACAGTCAAAAAAAGTTAAATAAAAATGTTCTTCCCAAAACAACCATATTTTCATTTATTTTTAACTTTACTGAAAACTTCTTAAATAAACTGCAAACAGTTAATGTTCAAATTTTTTGAGTGTGGAATTATTTAAATGTCATTTTAAATATTTTCGAACAGAAAACGTTTAAATAAAACCAGAAATTATTTTTAATAGTTTTGCAAATATTTTATACAAATTAGCTTTTAGAAAAAGAAAAATAATAATAATTATAATGTAAATAATAATAATGTAAATATTTTAATTCATATTTATTAATATTATCACTGCCTTATAAATTTATTTAAAGCAACCAATTTTCATTTAAATATAAAACTTATACGGCATTTACACTTTGCAATTTTTTATGAAACTAGCATGAAATTTTTGTTTGTCTGTGAAGCAGGAGGAGTAAGCAATATGGTATTGCTTAAGTTTTGAGGGGATGTTACTGTTGCTAATGTTTAGTTTTAGATGACGCATAACGCTGTAACTTAAACAGAAAATTGAGAAAAAATTAACTCAAAAAATTGCATAGTGTAAATGTGGACTTAATTACAAAATTTTTTATTTTAATAAATATACGTTTGCTTTTGTAAAGAAGATAAAATATTCTTTTGCCTAGCGGTATTTTGCCAATCTAGCCGGACATTATTTTTTTAACTTTATATTGTCTCTTAAAATTTACTAAGTACACCCAGGTTAATGAAACTGTAAAGGTCATAGGATGTTATGCTATAAAATAAGAAAAATGGGACCAAGAAAAAAAATTTCCCTTAGAATAACTGACCCTACGCCTGACAAATGCAAGTTTTTAAATTTATCGGTCATTTTGTTCAGAAATTAAGTTGTAATTAAGGTTAAAAAATGTTCTAAGTTGGACTCAAGAGATACTAAATTAATATGTTAAAAGAAATGGATAACATACACCTTAAAGCGTACGTTACATTTTTTTTTGCCAATTTCCTAAAAATATTAATTTTTAAGCTTTACAATGACAAACCAATGCCTGAGTGCCAATAATATTATTGGTTGTAACAATAATATTTGTTTAAAATTATAACAACTAGTTTATTTAAAACAGCTTCTACTTTGCACTAAGATGATGATAAGTGCCACGGTTCTCCTTAGTCCTAATCTTCAAAGATCTCTTCCGCATGTAAATCTTTTTCAGCGTTAAGTAGAGGTAGAAGCAAAAATGTAATGACCTTTTTATACTAGTAATTAATAGGACAGAACCTAGTAAAAGTCTATTAAATATTTTTATGTTACACCGAACCCTTGGAAACATTCTAGCAAAATTCTGCCTGTAAAGCCAAAAATGTTTTTTTCGTGCCTTAGATTCCTCTTCTGATAACATCCCACTAGGCAATACTAATAATAATAGTGTCAGATGTAATGATTTCAATAAAAAAGATCTACCTTTAATTATTAAAACCCAAAATATTTTATAAATTAAAAATTTCTCTTACTCAGATGAACCTAAACAACATAAGAAAAAACAGAGAAGAATGAAATTAAAAAAAAAAAATCGCAGAAAAATGGAGCAAACACGATCAACGTTTTTTTTACTATATAAAAGTCCAGATCATGAATTATATACATATTGATATATAACATTTCTAGAATCGCGATGGAGATCTCTTTCAAAACCTTTTCACTTTATTTTTTGACAGAAAATTTAACAACAAAAAAAAATCCTCTTATTAATTTCAAACAGAATTTTTTGTATCATAAAAATGTAAAACAAAATTTTTAAAAAATTAATTTAAGTAGCTGCTAATTCAGCCTTTCAAAGAAAAAAAAATTCAATACAAAATTTTCATTCGTTTAGTTACAAAAAATATATTCCAAGCCTCCTAAAATCTTATAAGTGCATTCAACTCAACTTTCCTGATTTCAAGCAGTGTCCTAAAACGACAAATCTTAGCAAGAGCCGTGAAAATTCACTATACGATGAAGAATTTTGTTATCTGTCCAGCTGCGTACTTAAATTTTTACATTTCTCAAAATTAATTTTTGGCCAAATGTCCGGCTAGATTGACAAAATATCCATCTGCGCGATGTTGTAATTAAGTATACGTAAACGAAAAAATTAATAAAATTACAGAAGCCATATATATTTTTATATGGAGTGATAGACATATATTTTTGCTAATTTCGGTAACTGTTACAGTGAGTTTGAAAAAATATGAAAAAAATTAACAACATTCCAATATTAAATCAGTGTATTTTTTTTTTGTTACGCCTTCGGGAATGTGTACAATGGTTTTGTGGCTACATAATTATTGTAGGGAAAATCAGATTCATAAAACGTATCGTTCGTATGTGGTATTAATGGTGGTATTAAAAGTCTTCCCATCATTCTCCCCATTACATATTGTCCTAGTTTAAACGCAGTGTATCAAACACATTTCCATTAAAAAATAAAATTACAATAACTGTTCATATTAATACCTTCAAAAGACTTTTTTTATATTTGTGCACTTCCGTATATACATACATAAATACAAATGTTGCGGCATACCAATATTATCAGACAATACAATGACAAAATGACAGGTTAAATAATGTTCTTTTTATGAGGTTTTGTCACATTGTTGCGAGTTTAATGATGGAAATGTTGAAAAATTATAGAGTATGATCATAAAAACTGAAAAATATTTTCGTATGCATGCATGTATTAGTAAACATATTTTTATTTTTCTGTCACACAAATGGAAATGCTTTTCTTTTCACATATGTTGTTTATCACGTTTTTATATGATAATAAATAAAATAGTAACAAGTAAGAATGCTATATTTGGTTTTGCCGAATCTTATGTAGCCTTCACCATATATGTAGATCTAATTTAGTGAAGTAACTCCAATTAAAAAAATCACATATTGCATGTTGATGCAACTTTGGTTAATAAAATCGAAAATTATGCAGAATAATGTAATTTAAGTTTTCTAGTACAATTTTTTAAATTTCGAGAGCTTCTAAAGTATTGAGGAACTACTGGAGATTTTTTTGAAACAAAAGCCTTTGCTTTTTAAAAATAATTCTTGCGAAAAAAAACCGACTTCAAAACAGATTTCATCTGTGTGCCTATAACAGCTCAACTGTATGGCCACATAAATTAGGTAACATTAACTATTGGGACACACTTTATACTTTTTCAACTGTTCAACAGTTTGGCAATATACATCAAATTACAGCAACTATAGGGTCACCCTTTTTTTTCCAAATTCAAATTATATACTTGCTGTTGTAATAGATTTAGCAATCAGTTTCTGTATAAATTTCAACCCTCTGCCTGTAACGGTTCCACAGTTTGTCTATATTCATCCGATTATATCAACTATTTAATTTATAATATAACATTTTTATACTTCTAATTATACCAAATAAAGTAGTGGACATTCTGTCTAAAATTAAGGTGTTTGTATACAAGGGTTTAAAAAATACGGAAATATAGAACAAATTACATTAATTTTGAGAACATCCTTTACTTTCTAAATTTATAAGCTTCTTGTTATAGCGGACTTAGCAAAACATGTCTCTTGTAAATTTTAGCTGTCTGTCTATAACGGTTCAAAAGTCCGGCCACGTACACCATATTATATCAACTATTGGGGCACCCGTTTATTTCCAAATTAAAATTTTATACTTGTTGTTATAGAGAAGTTAGTAATACAGGTTCTTTGTAAATTTCAATCGTCTGTCTATAACTGTTAAAAAGTATGGCAATATACATTAAATGAAATGAACTTTTGGCGCACCCTTTAATTTATAATTCTTAATGTTAATACTTGTTACTACGAGGGCTGCTATATATATTTCTGGCCTGGCAACACTGAGTGCTGCCAAGTGTAATCTGACATTTCCATTGGAAAGTTTGTCATTTTTAAGCATAATCGTACTCAAAACGTTTTGACGTACGACCATTATTTGTGTTGTTTACAGTGACTTGAAAAAATTAATATAGAAAAAAATTGAATTAACTCGTGAAGATTTTCGTGCCATCATTTTTCACAACTTTCGACGTGGATTATCACGACGAGACTGCATTGATGAACTTAAATCTTTGTATGGCGATGAAGCACCATCCTATAGCACTGTGAAAAATTGGTATAATGAATTTAATCGTGGCCGAAGCTCGCTCAAAGACGAATTCCGTAAAGGTCATCCAAAAACGGCTGTTGTGCCAGAGAATATTGGTGCCGTGCGTGAACTCATAATGCAAGATTGACATGCGACATACCGACAGATAGAGACATCCTTGGACATTTCTTCCACCGCCGTACATTCGATACTGCATGAACACCTGGCCGTAAAAAAGTTTGTTCTCGTTGGATCCCGCACAATTTGAAAGTCGCTCAAAAAAAGGCTCGTGTCAATTGGTGTAAAGAAATGTTGCAAAAATATGATTGCGGTGCTTCAAAAGACGTTTATAAGATCGTCACAGGTGACGAATCATGGATCTATTCGTATGAGCTCGAAACGAAACAACAATCGACCGTGTGGGTCTTCAAAGACGAGCAAAATCCAACGAAAGTTGTTCGTGGAACAAGCACTTCGAAGCAAATGGTCGCCTGTTTTTCGGCAAAACTGGTCATGTGGCGACTGATCCACTTGAGCAACGTAGGATGGTCACTTCTGAGTGATACACTACAATTTGTTTGCCTGAAGTCATCGGAGAAATTCGAAAAACCAACAAGAGAAGACGAATCATTGTTCACCATGACAATGCGAGCTCTCACACATCGGCTCATACCAGAGCGTTTTTGACCGGCCAAAACGTCGAAGAAGAAGCTGTTGAAGTGTTCAAAAACCATGTTTTAGAGGTGTCTCAATCGGAGTGGAAAAAGTGCTTCGACAACTGGTTTGAGCGCATGCGAAAGTGTATAAATCATGCTGCAGAATACTTTGAAAAACAATAAAACCATTTTTGATTATAAATATTCGCATTTTCACTATTAGGCCAAAAATATATAGAGCACCCCTCGTATAACGTTCATAGCAATCGACATTCTGTCCAATTTGCAAGCGTTTGTCTAAAACGGCTCAAAAATTGGCTCATATAAGTAAATCTTCATCAATTTTGGGACACCCTTTAATTTCTAAATTCAAATTATAAATTCGTTAGTATAGCAGACTTTGAAATACAGGTCCCTTTTAAGTTTCAGCGTTCGTCTATAACGGTTCAAAAGTTTGGTCACATACACAAAATCACATTAACTATTGCAACACCCTTTAACTTCCAAATCCAAATTTAATACTTGTTGCTATTGCGGACTAAGCAATACAGGTTCTTTGTAAATTTCAATCGTCTGTCTATGACTGTTCAAAGTATGGCCATATACATCAAATTTAATGAACTATTGGCGCACCCTTTAATTTATAATTTTTCATATAAGTACTTGTTACTATAACGGCCACAGAAATCGACATTCTGTCCAATTTGCAAGTGTTTGTCTATAACAGTTCAAAAGATAGGCCCATATAAGTAAAATTACATCAATTATGGAGGCACTCTTTAAATTTTAGATTTATTTTTGTATAACTTTTTGTTTTTGGGAGCCATAGTAATACGCAGTCACTTTAAATTTTACAGAATCGCCCTTTACAGTTCATAATACACGAAAAAATATGTATGTTGTATGGAGACACCCTTTAGTTTTTAAGATTATGAACTGTTTTTAAAATAGTACCAATCTGTTAGCATAATCTATTAAATTACCAAAAATTTTCCAAATCGGATCAGAAATGACTGACTTCTGAAGGCACAAATATAAAAAAAACAACATTTAGCCGAATTGTATAACCTCCTTCTTTTTTTGAAGCCGATTAATTAAATTGAAAGAAAAAGAAAATGGAAAAATTAGCGGTTTTTATATATTTTTATTATGGGGCCAAAAATTATTCTAAATATTATGAGGTATTTCCAGAATTTAATTTTTTAAGGACAATTAAAAGTGAAAGTTGAGTAAAATGAAAAAATAGCATTAATTATTTTACTTCGTGTATTACGAAAGGATTTCAACAGCGCAATCTTTTTAATTTATCCTATAGTTTTTTTATTCTTTAAATTTTCAATATTATTTCCAGTTATAGTTACATCATATTTTATGGAAAATTCCAGATACAAGTCTTAATTTTTTTAATCAATTTTTAGACTTTAAAATTTTGCAACAAGCAAGAAGGCTTATGGGATTCGGTTCATTAACGGATACAACATTTACAAATCTAAGAAAGCAAATCTACAATTTTGCATCTACTGATCTGTCTTTACTTTCTACGTTTCATTAGTTGAAATTCCAGAGATTTTAAGATTCAGTACTCGTAGAAGCGGAAAAATAACCTTTTTAAATTTTTAAAGCTTTTTATAGCTTTCAATTATGTAAATGAAATTGTTTAATCTTCATTAGGTCTTCGGCCCATTTTGCAAGAAAATTGTATTTTTTTCCGAAAGTAGGGGGTTACGATTTTAGATATTTTATGAATTTTATTTATTTTTGAATACTAATAACTATTTTTGGTTTTTATAAGAAAATATTGTACCAAAAAAAAAATTATGCACTTTTTAGCACTTAAGACCTTCGGGTCAAATTTGACCCGTAACAAAATCTTTATGTTTTTACACAGTTTTGTTAAAATAATTTATTTGTAAAGAAAAATGGCAAATGTTTTTTTCACCTAAATTAAAAGTCAATATATCTGTCTCCTTTATTTTCTCCATTTTTGGTGAACATTACTGGTATGAAAAATGGGTCCCCATGTAAAAAGCAAAGCTTATTTTCTTATGCAAAACTGTTTTCAGTCATAAAATAAACACGGAACTAATCAAACGTATCAACGTTATAAAGTGTCGAGTCTGTATTTCTTGTCGGAAAATGAATACTAGTGAAATAGAAAATTTGCTAAATGCACTATCGGACGAAGAGGAGATTTGTTCAGAATATGAAGATAACTTAGAATCGCGGAGATAACTGACAGTTTTAGTGGAAATGAAATTGATGTAGCAACAACTGCAGCAATGACAACAAAAGTAGGTGGAATAAGATATTTCAGACAACCTCTTACAAATAGTCAAGGAAGATTCCGGAGCAAGAACATTATTAGCGAGAAACCACATCTCACCCGCTACTCTTGTTCGATAATCACAAAGAAAGAAATTTCCAGTTTTCAATTGTTTTTCCCGCCACCTGTAATAAACATTATTTTGAAATATACCAATAATAAAGGTAAACGTGTTTTTGATATGGATTGGACTGAAGTTGACGACACCTTTATGGGTACACTTTTGTTAGCTGGAGTGTAAAGATCAAATAATGAAAGTACAGAATATGTATGGGACTCTGAGAAAGGAATACCAATTATTAGAGCAATTATGCCATTGAGAAGATTCAAAAGTCATTCTAGAGTAATAAGATTTGACAATAAGGATTGAATTGACACCTAAGCTTTTGTCAACTAAAGGAAGACCGTTATTTTCATCATTTTTTTGCTAAGGACACTACTCTCGTTTCATATATTCCAAAGAAAAATAAGTCTGTGAATCTTCTTAGCACTTTGCATCATAGTCCAGAAATAAGCAATCGTGAGGACATAAGCCGCAAATGATACTAGACTGTAATAAATGTAAAGGAGGAGTTGATACTCTGGATAAAGTTGTTCATGTTGCACTTGCAAAAGGAAAACCAATGAATGGCCTCAAGTTGTATTTTGCAACATTTTAGATATATCAGCTTTCAATGCTTTTATATTATTTACATCGGCTAGTAATGGTTGGAAAGAAACCTGTTTTGCCAAACGTCGTCATTTTTTGGAACATTTAGGATTGTAGTTTGCCACGCCCTATACAAAACAGCAAAATTCCTTGCCAAGAACACAACTTTCTTTATTTAAAATAAACATATACATATATGAATTCGTAATAAATAAACAAAACGTGCAGCTTTAATATTCAAAACAAAGCTAAAAAAAAGTACTAACTTTAAAAACAAACTTAATTAAAGAAAACAAGTTTTTTCATATCGAATTTTCTAACTGGGTCAAATTTGACCCAAAGAACGTTAACGTAAGTAAAATTTGAGGACCTTATGAAGGTTAAAAAATCTTATTTAATATCATACTTAAATATATTTATGGAAACAGAGTACTTACAGCTTTACTCTATTTTTTTAACGCTTTTAAAAAGAACACTTCACGCTGTCGAAAAAACACATGCGGTTAATATGTCCTCTTAAAAAAACGCTGTTTGATTCACTTATAATTTCCTACGAATTTTACTCAAAACCTACGCACTTAAGTTATTATTTATAGCATACTTATAGGATTTATATTATTTCCATTTCTTTGCTTGTTAATGTGTCATTTAAGATTTAAATCCTTCTTTATAATTTATGTTTAAAACAGGTGCAACTTTAAATCATCCCCATTAAGATTACAAAAAAATACTTGTTTAAAAGATAAAAAAATGAAAAAAAAGTTCTTGCATTGCAGCAAACGATGATGACATTATTATCTATTTACATTTAAGAGATATGGATCCTTCATCCGTATTGTTTACAAATATATTGCTGCAATAAAAACATAAAAGCAAAGAGTTTCAAAACAAAAGACATGAATTTGCACTTAAAAAAATATACAAAAAAGAAAAAAAAAATTGTATGACTTCTGCAAATAAATATTTATATGGTTCACAAGAGATTTAAATTAAAGTTGCATATCTCAGCGAAAAACGAAAATTATTGAACTTTTTATTTGATTTATTGATGTCATTTATCTTTAAAGATCATTTTATACGCACTGATAACTGCAATAAAAAAACGTATTTTGAAATATGTGTCCTTTTTTAAACAAGTTTCATTGATTCAAAATTTGTGTAAACTACTGTAACAATTGGCAACAACAACAAATTTTAACCGTCTGTCTTAACGATTTAAAAGGGTTGTATGGTGTTTGTTGCGGCTAGTTAGACATGTAAAAATCATTTGTGTTGTAAGAAGACTTATTTTATTTTTAAGTTACACTATTTGAACGGGTCCAATTGGCCAGCATCAGTTTTCAATAAAAAAAAAATTTCAAAACCGTTTCAGAAATGACTGGCTTCTGCAAGCGCAAACATAAAATAAAAGTAAACGCGCTATGCACTTCACCATATATTTATAACCACAATTACCATACTGCAGATTTCCCATTAAATAGTTAAAAATCGGCATGAGAAATTTTTTCTTTTTTTTTTCGCAAGTTGTAAGTTTTGCTTATAGCCTTTTTATACTTGCTCACAGCTTTCATCTTTCATCAATTTGCCAAGATGTTACATCATCCCCATAATGCTGGCTACAGACAACGCAATTTGTTTCTGCAACACGTTTCACATCCAGGTTTCACGTTTTGACACAAATACTAAAACCAACAGTGAAAACGTTAACGTTAACACCGCGCGGAAGAGAGGATGCAAAAATGAATCGTGAAGTATGCTGCTGCTCTTATAATTTTATTTTCATATTTATCACTTTTCACATCCCATAATTCAGGTAAACTTTTGTATAAATTAATAAAATTTACCCAGTGCTTATTTCTTTCGATCTTTCTTAATTACTTAGATATTTACAGCTTGCTTGTTATCAATGTACTAAACACATAAAATAATGAAACAGCGATACAAACAATGCAATCTGTTTCAATGCAACCAAAAAATATCAAAACATTTTGATGCTAATAAAACCTGGATTGCAACCCGAAGTGAAACATGAAACACGAATTCGGACGACGCAATCTGTAATGAAATGAAATAGATTTCAGAAACACATTGCGTTGTCTGTAGCCAGCTTTAAAAAAAAACATGGGGCTAAAAATCATCATCTTTCAACATATTTACAAGATGTTCCTATTTCATTTTGTTCCGATCAACATCTTTCAATAATTTTAGTGTCATCACTAGAAAATGGACATTAAAATATAAAAAAGAAACACTTGTCAAAAAATTTACGATGAGTAAGATGGAAGAGGCGTAAGGTTATTAATTTTAAATTGCCATACTCATAAATAATAAAAATAACTTTAAAATGTGTCCTAAAATACATTTTTAACCTATTTTAATACTTTGGGAATATGGCAGAAATTATTTTAAAAATTTTTAAATAGTTTTTCTCTTAATATATTTAAAAATTAAAATATACGTGAAATTAAGCAGAAGTTAATTTTTTCATTTTGTTATAATACGAAAATATTTTATCAAACAATTACAAAAACTGAAAATTAAAAACTACAAATTTTTTAAATGGTTTTGTAAAAAAGCCGCGTTGAAGAAACAATGAAAACGTTGTCTTGTATACGTGCAAGCTCTTCCTAAAAAATTGCGCACTTATATTTGGAATATCTTATTTCCAAAAACTACAATATCTTCGTTCGCCAGCATAACTTCTGCTAATTCTTCAACAGAAATAATTAAACCAAATACTGTAGACTTTGTCACCTCCATTTTATTAAATAGATTAATATTTCGGTACACGCATAACAAATTATTTACCAAAGATTAAAGATGAAAGATGTTGCAAATGTAAATGACTTTTTTCATTTTTAATATCTTCCTCGTAGATGCATGCAAGTATAAAAACCCTATTAGGGTTGTTGTTCTTACTTAGTAAATGAAAAGTTTGCTATATCAGGTGAAAGTTAAATTTTTCAAGATAAACGACAACCACCGGCAGGAACAGAAACTATAGTTTAAAAAAAGATAAGCTCAAATCGAGTTTAGTGAATTAACTTCATTAAAAAAAAAAACAAATATTGGGTGATAGAGAATTAAAAAAAGAATAAAGTTTAAGTACTGTATAAAATTTTATATCAAAAAATGTCAGCGTCTTTTAATGGGTTAGGCATTTTTAAAAGAATTGTTATTTCCTAAAAGATATCTTCAAAAGCACAATTTTTCTATCAAAAGTTCAGAGGCCCATAACTCAGAAAATATATTTATTTTTTTTTATTAAAGATTTGTTGCAAATAATATAGAAAAATGGCAGGCGTTGTGTTTTGTACGTTGCCTCGAAAAGCATGGATCGATGTTACTGATTTTCAATATTTAAATTTTCGTAGCTATGTCTCATCTAAAGCCTCAGCAAAGTTGATTTTAGCACTAATACGGACGGATAGACAGACATCGATCAATCGGCTCCGTTTTGCATAATAACTTAAAATATATAAACTTTATAGGGTCGGATATAGATATTCTTGAAATTACTAACGAAATGACAAGCTTAGTTATCGGGTGTTATATGGGGTATTTTTTAGGCCGATAGAACTTTAAATTGTAAGAAATAACTCGAAAAAATTAAATTGTAATGAAGAATTTTTTTATACGAAAGATGATGGCATTAATATTTAAAATTAATTTCGGGCATATGGCCACCGCGGCGTCCAATTTTGGGTCACTTTTTCATGCACTGCTGGCCGTATGTTACGAATAACATGAACAATGTTGGCCCCACAGGAAATAATCGGGAGGTATTAAATCGCGCAATCTTGAAAGCCAATTGACAGGTACATTTCACGAAACCAGCTTATCGCCAAATTTTGATTTCAATAATTCGAAGCGCCATCTTGTTGAATCCACATTTTTGTCCGGATCAATTTCATCCATATTTTCAAAGAAAAAATCATTAATTAATTAACCGTAACCTAAGATCCGGCCTCATTGGTGGAGAAATAAGGTTCGGTGCATTTTTCTGGATGCAATAGTGTCTGTAGTGTATGTTGTCGATTGATCTTGCTCCATATGCGGCGATTTTGCTTATTAACAAATCCGTTAAGCGCAAAAAAGCCTCATCGCTGCTCACAATTTAGCAAAAAAACAACGGGTCAGTTACTAACTGCTCTAGAGCCCAATCGGCGAAAGAACGACGCATATAATGGTCTCTTGGCCTTAATTCCTGCACTAGCTGGATCTTTGCGGAATATTTCCCACGGAGTGGACGGTCAGAGCCCCAAATCTTGCGACCGACATCGAATCGATGAATTTGGATCTTGTTCCACACTTTCGTTTACAGGAGCGATATTCGCTTCAGTACGCATATTCCGTCAACGTGTTGGTGTTATTGAATCCTCTGGAGAGTATGCGGTACGAAATCTATCAACAGTTCGACCGATCGCTTGCTCAGACGGACCATTAAAATCGCAGTCGTCTAAAAGTTGCTCAAATCGATGACTGATTTTCAAAGTAAACTTGAATGATTTGATAGCGTTCGTCAAGCGTTAGTCTATTTATAATGATTTGCCAGAGTTTACTGAAAATAATCAGAAATTTTTTTAATTTCAAGTTCTATCATTCTTAAAAAAACTCTCATTACCTTGTTTCCACCTGTGGTGAGAGGTATAAAAATACTGACGACTTCATAATCTTCTTCTTTTTTGGATACGGTTAAAACATGTTTTTTTTCAGAAATGTACATAAGTATATTTGTATTTATATATATATGTACGACATATGTATATGTATGTATGTATTAAGTGCTCTGATAAGCATGGCGTGACTGTAATCTTTATGGCTTTCATGTATTTAAATTCATTGTTCTGAAATATAAAAGAATCAGAAAAATTGTGTTTTTTGTTTTGGTGACATTTGAAATTCAGCCAAATTTTCAATTGTTATTTTTCTAAGGTTAATTTTTATTCTAATTGAAGCCCTTGAAATTCTATGAAGAAGGAAACCAGATATATTTTTTATTATACTTTGAATTTTTGACAGTTGGTTGGCCTTTTGTTAAGAGTTTAAATAAAATATTTTTTGTGGGCATAAGCGCCCGTATTCAACAAACAGGTGCACCAGTAATAATAATCTTTTGAATATATATGAACATGATATTAATGTTCGCAAATAATAATTTTAACATACTGTTACTCTTAAGTATAAAGTCACTATTTAGGCTCATAATTATTTGTTTCCACAAACTCAGGGTACTAATTACGCATTGGTTATTGATGAGGTTTATTAAAGGGATAGTGTAGAACAGAAAAATAAAAGATTTAATTCATTCGAAGCAATTTGGCATCAATGAAGGTAAAAAAAGGCTAAAAGTATGATATTTGTTCTTACATGTCCGCTATTAAATGCGTATAATTCTGAAGAAGGCAGAGCAGTGAAACACAGTTTATATTGCGATGACGTTTTTGTAAACTTTAATATTTTTCCAAGCACATCAAAGCCTGTAAAACCTTTTAAGCCAGAACAGATATTCACTGCTACGAAATTAAATGATGAATGTATTGATAACTGGTTTTTGAGGTAAATATGTCTATTTTGGTAGCCGTGTTCAAGCGCCAACCTATTCATGATAATTTGCCGGCGTATACTGAATATAAATGTCAAATGATGGTTGCTCTTCTGACAGTTTGGTAATTAACAAAAGTTTAATTTAAATGCTAAAAACTTCAAAAACTTTTTGAAAAACTATATTTCTCAAATTTTTAATGTTTCAAGATTTATTTTGTCTTATGGCGTGGAAATAGTTAGTTCACCATCTATGTAAATCTAGCTTAGTGACGTAACTCCATTTGAAAAAGCAAATATTGGAGTGACAGAGAATTAAAAAATGTAAAAAATTTGCTACAGCATATATATTATGACATCGGCTCTCAATGGGTTAAGCATTTTAAAAAAAATTTTAATATTTACTTAAAATCTCTTCAAAAGCTTTAAAATGATACCTTTACTGATATTTTTATAAATTTGAACATTTCAGAGTCCCTTAACTCGGAAAATATGGGCGAGCACCAATTTTTTCAATTGATGTTTTTCTCTGATTTTTTAATTCTCTATCGCCTCCTATATTTATTTTTTTGATTGAAGTTACTTTGTTGTTCCAAATGACATGAATAAATTAGAGGTAGGCATGGTATTTTGCCTGCTCCTCGAATGACAAGGACCGACCATGCTGATTTCCAATAGCACCTCTTTCGACACTATATCAGATGGATTGACATATTTTTTTTTTTTGGTGAAATCAAGTTTGCCTCGGCATGGATCAGACAGACGGATATACAGACAGACGGGTAGACGGACAAACGGACATTGCTCAATCGACTTCGCTTTGCATAAGAAAAGGGCATAAAAATATATAAAATATACATACATATATTATGTTTAATAAATAAAAAATAGTTTATTTAAGTTTTTTATATTTTAAAACAAATAAGATTTTTCATGAAGGTTATATTTAATTAAAATTTATTTCTTTGTAAACACCAGTTTACGAAAACATTTCAACAACATTTTAGTTGCCCACTGTCTGCACATTTTCATTTATTTCTTGATTGATTTTGTTTTCTTAATTTTTAATTAAAAATCTAGTTAGTGTTCAACGAACATTTGCCATTTTCTAGCCTGAATTGCAATAATTGTAATTTTCTTAATTGCAGCAAAAACACATTTAACTTGAAATTATTTCAATCCAAAAGAAACTGATTGCCATTCAAGCAACAAACGTTGTTGGTTGATTTTCTTGCCAACGCAATCAAGTGTTTTCTGTTGAGATGCAACTAAGTTGAGAATGAATTTCGCCTTTGTTTTTAATTTACATTTTTCAAGTGTAATCAGTTGTATTATCAGCATCATCTTGTTTGGAAATTTTCACTGCTTGTTCTTGACGTACTGACTTCGATGTATTGTCTAATTTTGAGTCTGTCTATTTGTCTATCTGTTGGCATTTTCAACAGCAGCGAGTTATATTCTCATTTCATGAATTCATTAACATGCCTTCAGCAATTATTTTTCACTTTACATACCTCTTGTCTAAATCTCCCTTTTGCCAATTCTTTCATTTTATTGGGTTTTAATGTGTTGAAATTGTTGCAACTTTACATGAAGTTCACGTAATTTTCTTGCTTTCGTGTATTTTCTTGTTTACATTTTTTTTGCTGTTAGATATTCTTGTACATTATTTTTATTGTTTTCAGGTTGAGTTAGTGTTTTACTAAAATAATAAAAGTGAATGATTATATTAAAAGTTTAACAAATCATTATACATAAAAATTAGTTCGTTTTTCTTAGCTAGAATTTAATGGGGCATTTGAGTTTTTGACTTTTTGCATTAAAGAATAAAAAGCTTAATAAATGTAATATTTAGGGAATTTACTTTACATTCAACGGAGCCAACTTATATCTTAAACGTACATTGTAGCCATATTGGTATAATTTTATTTCTAATTTTTAAACATATGTAGGCAGGAAGCTGGTTTAAATCTATTCTTGAAAAATCGTTTATAACTTAAATATAAAATAAAATCTCATGCTATGATAACAAAGCCTTGTTAAGTTTCTGAAAATGTAGTTTTTTAACATTCTTTAATTTCTTGCATTATTGTAGAAACTATAATCTCTAATAATTATATCTACGAGATCCTAAAACTGTTTTAATTGGAATTTCAAAAGTTCCCTAATGCCAGCCTGTCTTACTCTAAACTATATTACCAAGCTAGCTGCAAATCGCAGATTAAAATTTCATAAACCCTCTGAACTCTGGTCATAAACTCTCTGAACTCTGGTCAATATTAAAATTAAAAAAAATTATGTTCAGTGCAAATTTAGTAGAGGAATAGCTATTGAGGTAAAGGAGGTTTCGCACTTTCGAATGGCAAGATATTTTTGAGCACACCGTAGCACATACGGGAATTTGGCATTCATGCCTTTTTTTGCTTTTTCTTGGCTTATATTGGATTTAAAAAAATTTACTAAGTGCAACTACATTAATGAAACTTGGCAGAAGAATCTGTTAGAGATAAAAAACACAAGAAAAATTGCACCAAGGAGAAAAACAGTTTCTCTCAGAAGAGCTAATCCTACCTCTGAAAATTAAATCCTTTTTGTTTAATTTTCCCGCCATTTTGTTTAGCAATTACAAATTTTAACGTCAAAGAATGTTTAAAAACCTAAAGTTGGACTCTTAAATGCGGGCGGTGAAATAAAATATTATTTGGAAAAAGAATGTAATTATTAAATGAATTGGATTACATAAACCTAAAAATCATAAAAATCGCACCCTCAAAAACGTCCTCGCGAAAAAAATTTTTTGCGAATTTCCTAAAAATATTCATTATTAAACTTTCCAAGCCTTAGCAGTCTTCGTCTCCTAAGAATATTTATTAAGAAGATATTTTTGTAATTTGTTACTTTATAGCATTTTACTTATCTGGAACTAATCAATATTTTTATACTAATAACTTATTTATGGTTGTAACGGTAACTTTAATTTAAAAATTTTTTTTCTTAATATCGAATAAAATGTTTTATCATACAAATATAAAACAAAGATTTTTTTATTTAATATAAGTAGCTGCTGAAGTATCCTTTCGCAAAAAAAAAAAAATGAATACAAAATCTTTATTCGCTAAGCCGCAAATATAATATATTGCAAACCTCTCAAAATCGTATAATGTCAATAAAAACTTGTGCGATTTATCCAACTCTCCTGGGTTTAACAGTGTCCAAAACGACAAATCTCAAGCAAAAACCTTGAAAGCTCACTATCCGTTGCAGAATTTTGTAACCTGTCCAGCTGTGTACCTTAATTCTTACATTTCTCATAATAAATTTTTGGCCTAATGTCCGGCTAGATTGGCATAGTACCACTATGTGCTTAGATCAGATAATCCAATTATCATTAAACGAGGCTTATTCTGGGCATTCGTAAGGGAAAAATCATCAGCTGAAGATCGGAAAAAGTCTTTGACCTAAGCCGAAGGTCACCATTGTAAGTAAGTAATTTGAACAGGCGAAATTTTTCTTGGCAATACTGTACAAAGATCCTTGCTGTAGACCAAAGGCCACTTATAGAGATAAACTTGAATAAGCTAAATTGTGTTTAGAAATATCCTAGGGAGAAAAAGAATTTGTGGATTGCCGAATAAATGTACATAAAGGCCCATTCACACTATTATACAAGTCTTAAGATTTTCATTAAATTTTGTAAGAAAGAAATCTAATGAGAATTTTTGTGATTGTCAAAATATCCAACGTAACATTACGTTTAGTTTTTAAACTATCACACTTCAAGTAGAACGAAAATTCCCAGCAAACCATATGATTCGAAAAAGAAACTTTACTAACTTATTTCTCGTAGCCTTTACGCTCATAAAGAGTACAAGAAACCATACATTGCCATTCGAAAAGCTTAAAAAATTATGATTTTTTCTACTAAACTGGATCAACTAAAAGGGCTCTTAATTTATTTCAAAAGAGCTCTTTCATTTATAGCTCCGAAGATTCATGGATTTAAGTGTCGTATAGGAGTCATTTAAGCAATTCTAAGTCATTCTTAGAAAAAGAAAATCGCCCTAATAGTCTATTTACGGTGGCCTCATTTAATGGTTGGCTAGGTTATGAGAAGAAAAACGACATTAATAAAATGAAAAATCAAAGGCCCACATTCAGTTAAAATAAAGTATACTTTAAGGGAACTAAAGTCGGTTTTACTTTAGAGTCGACTCTAATTCATTTGTAGACAATTAAAAAAAACTTTTGGTGAGAAGGTCAACTCTAAATTTAAAACTACCTAAAGCTGTTTTTAACTTATTTTTCCAAAATTATTTTATTTGTGTTAAGAACACAATACTCTATATCTGATTTTTACACCAAAGTGAACAAAATAAAAACAAGGTTACTTTTTTCTAATGTTTGTTTTGAAATTGTATGAAAACATTTATCAAATTGCAGTTGACACCCAGTGGAAGGCGACTAAACTTAAAGTATACTTTATTTTTGACTATGAAAGCAAAAAAGATAATAACAGCATTTTATTTTAGAGCATACTTTAGCAAGAACCGACTTTAGTTTATAACTATGAATATGTGCCAATGTGTTTATTATTTTATTTTACATATACATTATATTTGCTTAAGCACTATCATACTTTTTCATAATACTTATGTAGGTATTTGACAAATCTTAATACCCAGTATTATAGCGTGAAACAGGCTTTAATAATATTTACATAATTTATTTGAATTTTTTTTATTAGGACCAGCACTCAGGGGATGACCCCTACTTATGCAACGCATTGTACCAGAACTAGGAAATTAGGTTGTGGGAAGGGGGATAAAGGGAGTAGTGCTTGTGGACGTTTGATTTGAATCTTTGTACATTGAAAGTGGCAGGAAAGACCTCTGCGTTGAGTTTATTCCACATACGTACTGTTCGCATAAAAAACGAATTCTCTTTGTAATGCGTAGTGCGATTCACTGGCCAATCGACCACAAAGGAACGCGCTCTTGATGCAGAACGCGTTGCGCGTACGAAATTACGGTTTTCAGGAACAAGTTCCCTGATTTCATAAGAGCACATTCCGTTGTAGTGACGATAAAACAGTGAAACACACCCCACATTGCGTCGATGCTCCAGTGAGTCAATAGAGCTGGATACCCTTCTGCCACCGATGAGCTTCTTCGCTTTCTCCTGCACGCGGTCGCGTAACTCCAAAATAGACTTTGAAGCACCGGCCCACACATGAGAGTTGTATTCCATTTTCGGTCTGATAAAGGTGATATAGATAGTAAGGAGATCAGATGGAGTGAAGTATTTCTTACACCGTTTCAAAAAACCTAGGCACTTGAATACTTCTTTTGCGACATGAAAAATATGCTGGTTCCAACGAACACCACATTGAATTTTTATGCCAAGAACCGAGAGCTTCTGATTCTTTAATATATATATCACCCATAATTACAGATGAGGTAGCATATTCAGCCGTACGCCTGTGCGAAAGCACACAGCACTGGGTTTTATGAGCGTTAAATTGAACCCTATTCGCAAGGCCCCATTCGGAGATTACCAAAAGGTCGCGATTACTGGTATCATCCATGCGCTTTCGCATACCCCCAATTTCCCGGTGGCTTGGTCTATTGCGAAAAGAAAATGAATGGCATATGCTACTGTCATCTGCAAAAGAATAGATAGGGTTGGAAGTCTGACGTAGAAGGTCATTGAGAAAAATAAGAAATAGGGTAGGGGAAAGAACGGAACCTTGCTGTAGCCCTGAATTTACCTTGAACTCGTTTGATGCGATCCCATCTATAACAACTCGTATAGTGCGATCCCTGAGAAAGCTCGGTATAAGTCGAGAGAAACTATTACCGGCACCAAAAGCAATACGTTTTGATATGACTGCACCATGCCACACTCTATCAAACGCCTTAGAAATATCTAGAGCAAATGGATTGACGAAAGCCGTACTGCCGGTCACTAAGCTAACTGTTGGACTCCAGATATTTCACAAGATGAAAACTGAGCGTACTCTCCATAACTTTGGAGAGTGCAGAGCAAACTGCGATTGGGCGGTAATTTTCAGGGTTGCTAGCCTTTCCCTTTTTGGGGACTGGTGTTACATTAGCAATCTTCCAACATGATGGAAACTTACCAACATGGTATAAAATGTTGAAAAGTTTTGCTAATGGACGCGATAACGTCGACCAGTGCTGGAATTCCATCCGGACCTGGGGACTTGTTTATGTTGAGATCCGCTTAAACCTTTTTGACTGCACGTGCTCGAAAGAATATATCCGGCATAGTTACTGATACTCTTTCCAGTGCGGGCAGTGGTTGATTGCTTTCCGGCAAGTAAGAATTACTTGCAAAGATTTCAGCCAAGAGGTTTGCTTTATCAACCGTGTCGTTAAATATTTGATCATCCCTTAAAAAAGGCGGAATTGAGGTTAAGAGAATACCTTAAAATACGTTCTAATAATAATCATTATATCGTACTATAATTAATGTAATCGATTCCCAATAATGGATTATTAAAGTCTCATGCCTTGTTAAAATCAATAAGTTGCCAATCTAGTTGGGAAGTCCTTCCGCCATAAATGCTTAATTCCACACTCAATTACCTTTTCTAAAATTTTTGCTGGCTGACAGAACTTATATCACTTAAGTGTTCTAGTAATGTGAGTGATTTATTCACTCAATTCCAGTCATATCTAAAAAACGCTGGCCATAGTTTTATTAGTTTTATACTTCTAAGGACTCTTTTGATTAAAAGCTGTTGTGTTTACGATGTAGCTTTGACTAAATATAAAATATAAATATAAATATAAAAAATATATAAAAATATTTTGTAATTTTTATACGCCGCATTATTAATTTTTATCCATTTGTTTTTATCCCGGACCAGCACTCAGGGGATGACAACTACTCAAGCATTACTTTGTAACAGAGCTAGGAAATTAGATAATATGAAGGAGGAAAGAGTGAATATTGTTTGTAAACATTCGATTCAAGTACTTATACTTTGTAAATGTAGGAATATGATTCAACAGACAAACTGATTTGCTAAAAAATGAATTCTCTTTGCACAAATGGATAATCTCTTAATGAAAAGCGTGTTGTACGCAAACAGATGCGGATATTAGGAATGAATTCCCCAATCTGATTAGAGCACATTCCATTGTAGTATCGATAAAACAGTAAACACAACCCACACTGTGTTGATGTGCAAGAGTGTCAATAGATTTGGAGACTCTACTGTCACCTATGAGTCTCTTCTCCCTCTCCTGCAAAATAGAACATACACGAGAGTTGTATTTTACTATTGGCTGGATGTAGGTGGTATAAATAGTAGGAGAAATAGATTTAAGGAATATCTTTTGCCTCGTTATAAAAAACCGAGACACTTGAAAAGTTTTTTCTTTCTAAACTCAGCAAAAAATAAGACATATTTTTAAAAAGTACTTGCCTTATAAAGACTTTTGTGATTGCTATATTTTGTTACTCGGGTTTTGTAACCGAGTAACAAAATATTAAATAAATTCGCAAAAAATAAGTGCTAATGATCGTCATTATTTACTGCAATAACCAATGTAACCATTTCTCAGTAATTGATTAAAAAAGTCTTATGCCTTGTTAAAATCATTAGGTTCTTAATCTAGTTGGGAAGTACTTCCGTGAAAAATGCTTAATTCCATACTCAATTATCTTTTCTAAAATTTTTTGGTGGGGATGTGCCTATTCCATAAAACATGATACAGTATTTTCATGCTAAAAATATCAAGATCTTCTGATTCTTCAATACTTCTGCACACATATTTGCTGATGAAACACAATATTTGGTTGAACGTCTGTACGTTGGAAAACAACATTGATTTTTAATCAGTTAATAAAAGGAAATTATGATTGAGCGGATCATTTATAGTCTGTCGCCTTGGCCCCAATCTATAAAAAGCTTGGCCGTTTGCGAATGAATACGAATGGCAAATGCTGCTGTCATCTGCAAAAGTGTAAATGTGATTTCAAGTTTGACAATGAAGGTCATCGTGTGGTATTTTATTTTTGTCTGTTAAGCATTTACGTGTTTTTATTTTGCAGCCCTCAGGACTCACTCTGATTAAAAAAGGCTCCAAAAACAAATTCCTTATTTAAAATTTTAGTACCTGTGTTAATAATATTACTATTACTTCAACAATCTTTCATTACTAAATTTATTGTACTGCATATTTAAGTTGTTAAAATTTTTTTAAAACTTTTCTCTATGTGGTTGTTTCAGATCGTATTTGCAGCTTTTCACATATTTTAAGAATTACAGATTTCTTACATGTGAAGAATATTTTATTATTATTATATTATATTATGCCTTCTACATGTGAAAGAATATTTTATTTTATAGGAAATGGAAAGTATTCAACAAAAACACCTACTGACTTTAAATTGTTTAAAAGTAGTATTGAAAGCCAACGAAAAATAAGTATATTTTTCTATGTTTGTTTGTGTGTAGAATAAAAAAATGTTTTACAACCTTTAAAAAAATATCTTGAATTTATTCAAGGAATCACTCTTTCTTTGCCTGTTTCAATTATTGATGCTGGAAGTTTTCTTAGAAAAATATCATTTCTTATATCTGACAGAAAATATTTATTATTTACCTTTTGTTGAACATCATTTCAATTTATTTTCTTTGAAAAAGCTTATTACACTTTCATATCAAATGTTATTTTTTATATAACTTTTTATATTCTGCTATATTTTATCTTTACCGCTACTTTAACTCTATTTTATTTTCTAAACATAAAAATTGACCTTCTAAAATTCAATATGCACATTGTATGCATACTTCCGTGTGGGTGTGTGGGTGTTGCACTTTTCTTAAAAGTTGTAGTTATGTGGTTTTTCGATGAGTAAAACTACATTCAGCAGTTCTTTGGTAGCAGGGTTGTCAGAAATGGCGATTTTTCGCCAAACACTTTTTCGTTTAATTATTGGATTTGGTGATAAGGCGACTTATAGGCAGTTTAAAAAGTAATAGAGCAATTAATTTGTCTTCAAATTATGTTCAATTTATTTTGCTACAAAAATCAGATAGTTACAACTAATAACAATATGTTAGAATCTTATATCGATCACAAAAACTTAATATTTCTATATATATGAATAAAAATTTAGATATTTAAAACATTACAAAAAATGGTTGTTGGTAACGTAAAAAATCAACTAAATCAAAACAATTAAGAGTGCTATATTCGGCTATGCCGAATCTTATATTCCCTTCGCCATCTATGTAAATCTATTAGTGAAGTAATTCCAATCAAAAAAACAAATATTGGGGTGACAGAGAATTAAAAAAAAAAAAAATGGTACTGACATCGGCTCTTATTGGGTTAAGCATTTTTAAAAAATGCTAATTTCCTTAAAGATCTCTTCAAAGCTTTAAAATGATACCCATATTGAATTGGGCGAGCGCCAATTTTTTCACTTGATATTTTTATTTTATTTTTTAATTGTCTATCGACCCATACATTTATTTTTTTGATTGGAGTCACTTTATTGTTCCAAATGACATGAAAAAATTAGAGGTAGGTGTTTTGACTGCTGCCTCGCTGATTTCCAATAGCCTCGGCAAACTTGATTTCAACACTAATACGGACGACAGACGTACAGTCGGACATAGCACAATCAACTTCGCTATGCATAAGAAGCCGGAATATATATACTTTATGGGATCGCAAAATGAATATTGTAGAAATTACACACGGAATGACAAACTTAGTTATACCCTCTATCTACTTTTGGGGGGAAGGGTATGAAAAATAAGTCGGTTAAAAACGTGCCCGCAATACTTAAACATTCTGACACGACTTTAAGATTTTTTTGTTTTTAATCCAAAATTAAAGGGTGTCCCCATAGGTGATGTAAATTGACCTTCTTCAAGAAACAGGAAACAAAAACAATAGCATTAAGTTTTTTTTTGTTATTGTGTTTAAAAAAACTTAATATTTATATTTTTGTCTCCTGTTTTCTGAAGATGCCACAAAGCTAATCTAGTGCTTAAAAAGTTAGAAAAGAAAAAGCAAAAATTATAAATATTTTTGCAAAAAATAATAAAAATTAATTTTCTTAATTTTTCAAATTATTTTTGGTGAATTCAGTTTAAAAATCTATTAAAACTGGTTGGCAGCACACTCGAAACAAAAGAGAAAAATAATCAATAGCAACCGGATGCAAACACGAGGGATGCAAATTTAAATTGTGAATGTAAAAAAAAAGTTGCTTCAAGAGCTGTAGTTGTATATACATAAATATATTTTTACTTTTGGCCATCCATTTATTCACATGCATTTATTTTTATAAGTGTTCATGTGTGTTGATGTATGTAAAAGTGAAAAAAACTGATGTTTATTTATGAGTTTGCAAAAGTGTTTATTCTGCATAAGAATGAAGCAGATGGCTGTTCTTTGCAAAGAATTCTTTCACATATGTATGTGTTAGTGTGTGTGTAAAAACTTTATAATAAACTTCTTTCCATGAGTCCTCGTAAATGCCAGTTACTTCTTATTCGTTTCCTTATAAATCATGGATTCTTTTATTTAAAGTTTAACAATGTTATTTTACAACTTGGTTCAGATGAAGATGAAAATCACATTATTTATGTATGTTTGTTAATAATTCATATTTTAGAAAATAAATATAACTTTTTTATGTCGTTTTAATAAGCTGCTTTTATTTGCTCCCAAGTTGGCTTGGAGAAAATTGTGCAAAAAACCATCAAACTACTTATTAGTTTGGAAATAAAGAAAGCAGTTTTCTTTTTTTTATTAAAAAGAATATTTTTTTTTGCAAAACTAAATTATAACTAAAGTAGTGACACTGAACGAAATTAGTTTACTATTATCATAAAATTAGAACTTGATCGACCCTTTGGCAGTTTTTTTTACCTTTTCGTACGTGTTTTAGTGGAAGGAAAATTTTATTATAATTGGAGCTGTACTTTTTCGAATAAATGCTATGAAACCAACCAGTTCCTAGTAGAAAGTCACAATTGGTGTTTTTTAAAGCACAGTGGAATTTTTATTTATAAAAAATACTACAAAAGTGTGATTTTATTAATTTGAAAATTAAAAATGATTTCGGGCGTATGGCCACCGTAGCTGTTCTCGACGAAGTGCGTATTAAGCCAAGTTTTCAAGCACTGCTGGCGATGTGTCACGAATAACACAAACATTGTTGTCTTCCAAGTCGCCGATTGTTGCTGGCTTATCAGCATAAACTACCCAGCAAGAAATTTTAGAAAAGGTAAAAGAGTGTGGAATTAATCATTTTTGGCGGAAGGACTTCCCAACTGGAATACCAACCTAATGATTTTAATAAGGCATTACCCTTTTACAATCAATTACATTGATTATTGTAGGAAATAATAATGATCATCAGAACGTATTTTAAGGTAATCTCTTTTAACTTGAACTAATTAAATAACTACTTCCTTTTGTAGCGAACTAATGTAACGTGTGTTGTAATTGAGTAACAAATTATGGCAATCAAAAAAGTAAGTAGTGACTTAAAGTGGCCTCACAGGAATTAATGGAGAAGTGTCAAATCGCGTGACTTTAGACGCCAATTGACTGACCGTTTCACTAAATCAACTTATTGTCAAATTTTAATTTTAATAATTCGAAGGTTGCAGTTGCTGTACAATAAGAAGCGCCTCCTGTAGAAGCCACACCCTACTCGGACCAAACTCATCCAAATTTTTAAATAAAAAATCACTGTTCGTTCTGCGGTAACGCAAGCTTTGGTTTAATAACGCCTCTAGCAAGTAAATTGCTTCAAACGGTGCACTTTAATGGATGTAATGGTGTTTGTAGTGTCTATTGTGAATTAATTGTTTATTAATAAACACCTTAAGTTAATAAAGAGCTTCATCACTGGAAGTGAGAAAAAAAGTCTGAATAATTTGGTAGCTTTTTCTAAACGTCATTATATTCATGATTATTTCTACTGATTATAAATGTCAGAAGATAAACGCAGTATGATTGACAACAAAACGTGTGTGTTTTAAAAATGCTAAAAATTTTGTTTAAGTTTTTTTTTCGTTCAGATTCAGATTTTCAGCAATAATATCAGCAACATAATAAATTTGAATTACAGCTTTATCTGGCAATAATAATGACTTTTCTTACAAAATAATTTTTCTTTTTAAAATCCTGTTACACGCAATAATTAATTTTAATACTCAACCCTATTGAAAGAGCTAAAAATCTGTTTAACTTTTTCCAGTAATTAAGTTATGGAAAAACAATATTTATCAATGGTGGAGAAGTAACAAACGGGCTCGTTTAGCTAAAAATTCAATATTTTTTCGTGATATCGGAAACATCTGATAAGAAAAAAATTAAGTCGAAGCGATATATTGGTGGAAAAAAATTCCAGTCGAATGAGCAGGTTACTTATGAAACCTTCTTTGGACTACACTCAACATCTCAGTTTGCGAAGTTAAAAACTAGAAAAATCGTGCATTGAGTTAAAAGGTTATTATTTTAAATAATAAATTTAAAATATTCAAGGAAAAAAGAAATAAATAAAGGAAAAAGTTATTTTATGACTTCCTTCACATGTTACTACAATAAGGAAATTGTAAACAAATATATTTTATAGGTATTTTTGATAAATTCAATTTGTAATATTTTTATAAATTGTAATACGATTTTAATTTATTCCTAAAACCTTTTTTATTATAAAGTTAAATGGGCGGTTTTCTTGTCAATCTTAAATAACTATTTCAAAAAAAGAAGACCATATTATAAGGTTCTAATGCAACTGACTTGGAAGCAACACTTTGGTCCAAACCCTTTTCTCTGTTTATAACATTTCTCCAAATTATGTAAAACCTTAAAAAAAAAGTAAGAAAAAAAAAAACACAAACACTTTGCTTAATTGGGTATTGAATAAAAAAAAAGTATTTTTGTTACTACAACATTATATTTAGATGTATGAGTGTTAACAAATATATTTTGTATGTGTGTGTTTATGTTTGTAAACTCCTTAGAGCTTAGATATAATAATCATGCTTAAGGAGTGTTTAGTAAAGTTTTTTTTAATTCTTTGTTGCATGACTGGCAGCACATTTACGAAACCTAAATACCTCAAATTCAAATATTTGATGTAAGGTGTGCGTACAAATTAAATATAACAAACTTCTTTATGTTTGAAATGTTTTTATACTCTTCACAACAAAAAGTGGAACAAGGGTGTAACTAAGTTTGTCATTCCGTTTGTAATTTCTGAAATATCCAATTCCACAATATCCATTTCTGAGTTCTTATGCATATTGAAAATCAGCAAAATTGATCAGTGTCCCTCGAGGCAGCAGGCAAAACACCACGCCTGTTTCTAATTTATCCATATTATTTGCAACAATGAAGTAATTCCATATATATATATATATATATATATATATATATATATATATATATATATATATGTATATATATATATATATATATATCAGCTAAGTAACAAAATTCTAAATTAAACGACGTCCCCTCAGAAGCCGTTAATGTGAAATATATGGCCTAAAAACCCAGAATTGCCCAACAGGAGGTAAGTTACTTATACCCATCATCATACATGGGAGAAATATAATGATAAATATATAAACTTACCAGAACAAAAGGTTAGGATTAATCATGATCTCCAATATAATTTTCAAATAACAAATACTTGTAAAGTCCTTATGATAAATATTTTGTAAATATATTTTAAGATAAGAAATATTCTGGTAATAACGAAGTTCAAAATTAGGCTAATAAATATAAAAAGTTTTGAGATAAAATTTTTGTAAGGAAATTACATAAAAGGAAGTGCCCTCAAAATAACGGCAGTCGTTAAAAAGACGAAAGATTGTTTTTTATTACAAAAAACAAAAGTCTTTTAATTCAGGCCTAATTATGTGCATACAAAAGAGGAGATCCATACAACCCAAACATACTTGCCTAATACTCTGTTCCAAAAAAATATTCAAAAAATTGTTGTGATATAGTCAGAAGTATAATATTGTATTCTCTGTTACAAAATATGATTGCTTTGAAAAAATTATATTTATTTATTCTTGTAACTACCTCAAATTAATATAGTTTTTAGAAACATAATATGTTATTATTCAACATTTAAGCTGAACATGCTTGTTCTTAGGCGTACCTAAAAATGAACAAATAATGTCTGCATTTAATATTATGTTTTATGTTACACATCTAAGTAAATGATATATTATAAATAACAATAAAAATCTAAGGAATTCAACAAAATTTGACAATTTGTTTTATCATATTATGATCAATACAATATAATATGTTTATACATTGAATACAATTAAAGTTATACTTAGCCATGTTATTATTATGCATAAAACAATTATTCACAAAATTTGTTGCTTAAACTATTGTTGCCGCAACTGTCGCTGTTTTGCAAGCACATAAGCGAAAGAGAATTTTCTAAAACATAACTTTATTTCGCTTTTTTCACGTTTTTTCTGTCACTTTATATTAAGTATTACTTTAAAAGTTAGTTGATCGGGATAAAAGTTTCAAGCTACCGTAAAAAAAGAGTTTAAGAAAATATTTGACACAATTTATTTTCATGGAAACCAAAACTTCTAAAGACTTAAACCCATATTCATAATTAAAAATAAAGTATACTTTAATGGAACTAAGGTCGGATTTACTTTAGAGTCGATTCTAGCTCATTCATAGACAATTTCAAATATACTTTGGGCGTTAAAGTCGACTCTAAATTTAAAACTAACTAAAGCTGGTTTTAACTCATTTAACTACACCTGTTTTTAGTCAAAATAAAATGCTTGAGAAAGTTTGTCTTGTTTTAAGAGCGGGGGAAGTATACTTTATTTTGTTTACATCTTAATTGCAAATTTCAGAGGACCCCTTAAAATTGATCAGAATTTGAAGCAATTTCATTTCTAAAACTTTCATTACAGTCAATTTCCATAACACAGTTGCTGTCGATTAAAACTTCGTCATCCTCTAACTAGTGAACAACCATAGCTTGAACAACACGGTGGCTGACTTCCAAAACGTCAGTTGCTTTGTATTCGAACAATGTATTGTGTTTCATAAAGCCGCGGTACTAAACGTTTACAATCCATATCATTCCAAAATGTCGCAGACAAGCATTAGAAACGTTACAATCGAGCAACTAGCGCATCAGTTTCTAAATTGATGCTTTGTGTCGCAACTTTGTATATGTAGAAGATCTAAATACCGCAGCAAAACTGTATACAAACTTTGTATTAATAAATTGTGGAACTCAACCGGTTTTCTGCACTCATCTCAATAATAGGCATTGCATTGTGACAGCTTTTCTGGCGTTAACTTTAATACGCACCCATTGTGCGCATGCCTTCCTGTGTTGCCGAATCTTATATACCCTTCGCCATCTATGTTAATCTAATTAAGTGAAGTAGGTCCAATCAAGAAAGCAAATATTGGGGTGACAGAGAATTAAAAAATAAAAAAATTTGGTACTGCATACATATAATTTTACATAAAAATTACATCGACTTTTAATAAGTAAAGCATTTAAGGTATTTTCTTAAAAATCTCTTCAAAAGCTTTCAAATGATACCCATATTAATATTTTAAAAAATTTGAAAATTGCAGAGCTCCATTACTCAGAATATTTGGGCCAGCGCTTATTTTTTCACTTGATTTTTTTTTTCTTATTTTTGAATTTTCTTTAGCCCCACATATTTATTTTTTTATTAGAGACCGTTATTGTTCCAAATGACATGCCTCGAAGGACACATTGAACACGGACGGGCAGACAGACATCGCTCAATCGATTTCGCAATGCATAGGAACTCTAAATGTATACACTTTATGAGGCCGGAAATGGATATTGTAAAAATTACACATGGAATAACAAACTTAAATATACCATTTTTCCACTTTTTTTGGTGAAGGGTATAAAAAAACTTTTATATTAACTTTTATATTAATATTTATAATTCTTTCTAAAATTTTGCAGAGTAAATAATAAATGTCCATATTTCTTACTTTCATCATTCAGTCAGTCATTGAGCACTCACAGATATTTTAAAAATAGTTTGAAACCAAAAATTTTTGGGCTTAATATTGGCTAGCAGAAGTTATTCAAACTTTCATATGTACATATGTATAAAAAAAGAAAAATGGCCTTAAAAATATGCTATTATTCTACGAGCTGTGGTGTTACTGAATATAATACATATCTTCTTTTTTTTAAGATACAAGTTTAACTTTCTTTTAAAACTGTGACAGGAAAGAAAAAAATTAATAAATCAAAGCCCAAAAGTTTTGTTTTAGTAAAGTGTTGAAATATAATGAATTGTTAAAATGAAAGTAAATAATACAAAACCTTTTTAGTAAATATTTTAAAAAATATGGTCTGGGGATTTTGAAAGATTTCTAGGGAATTAACTTTGATTTTAAATTTTCGTTAAAAATCTTAGAATTATTACCATCCCTGTGAAACTAAATTTAATTATTTAGTTTAGTTAATATTTTATATTAAAGATTTATAAACATCTCTAAATTGTTTTTGTTCTGTTATAGCTGTCTGTAGTTGCCCTTTACCTTCCTTCTGTTTGTGGATTGTCCAACAAAACAAAAAAATATTTTGTTTTCTATTTATTATTGTGTGTTTGATGTGGTTTTTATTATATAAATTATTTATCATATATAATGTATTTATTTTCTGTTAAGGACATCTTAAAGACTTGCAAGCTAAGGCACCCATGTGATAAAATATTTTATCATGCTTCGTTTTATACAACTTTTTTTTAAACTTTGTAGTCAGCGCATAGAGAAAATATAATTTTTAGTATAAATGTCTTTCTTAAAACGTACATTTTTTTGTGAAGGTAGCATTGGTAAGTGCTTTGGAAACTAGCCACAATAAAAAATGCAAAAAACACAGGGCATCCTTCAGTGCTGTAAAACATTTTCACAAAGTACTTAAAAATTTAATGATTTTTTCCGTCGGTTTCTCCTGGAAAGCCTTGATGAACTCTGCTGACCAATTCTCTATAAGCACTAAATTTTAATTATTTTAAATATTTTCTCTATGAAAATGAATAAACTATTGCAAACTTGTTTACTCTGTTAATTTTCTTTAAACTTAAACAATTTTCTTTATATTTTGCAAGCGCAATAAAAAATTGTGATGCGATTTTATAGACACGAACCAATCACAAAAATCTACTAAAGTTGCATGGTAAAAAACTGCTGTTTATATAAGAAGTCCTGTTGTACAGTTGAGCTATAAAAATTTGCTTTAAAACAAACTGGTTAATTGTGAAAAATAATCTTCAGAACTTGCAATCAAATTTCAATCTAGCACGGTACAGAAAAAAATCTCGTTTGTAGGGCTTTGGCAGTTATTATTTTAGTTTTATTTTATAATCACCTTTATTCTGTATGGCGTTGGCAATACAAGGCGACGGCAATTTTAATCGTTTTTTGAAAATCGGTATCGGCATTTGTCGATGACTGATAATATGAATTAAGTATTTTGTGACGTTATAATTTAGGTGTCGTGTACAAAAAAAAAAAAAAAAAAAAATTAATAAAGTATAAAAACAGCACAAAAAAATTTGAAAATCGAGAAACCAAAAATTATCAACCCCAACTAATTCGAAAAATTAGTCCAAGAGTTGGAAAAAACGATCAACTGACAGACGCTCTTTCTAATTTTCAGGAACAGTAAAAAAATATTGCGATTGTTCTGAACGCCCATGGCTCATGCCAAAAAAAATTTGGCGAAAATCTAGTTTAGGGACACAGCTTAAAAAAGAGGGAAAAGGGCGTCGACTGGGTGGGAAATAAAATTTTAAGCAAAAAATGTGTAGTGAAAAATTTGGGCCTAAGCTTAGTTTCGAAGTTACGGACCCTTAAGGTTTGTATGTACAATATGGTATATATCGAGTATTTTATGGCGGAGTGAGGCAACTTGGGTATTATTTTCACTAAGTGCTTTCCTTTTAATACTCAGATATTAGATGTGTATTATTCTTTAGTGACATTATCAATAACCAGAGAACGTCGTTACTAAACTGTTAGAGAATACCAGAAAAGTATTGATGGTGTGTTGAAGCGATGTTGCCACAAAATCGACTATGATGTTGCCGACGCAAAACAGAAAAAGGGTGAATGAGTTATAATTACTGGAGTTCTCACGTTCTAATGCTAAGCCGACAATTCCCAATAATGGCTCTTAATTGAAAATTGAACATTTATATTTTTAAAAAGTAATTTATTTCAGGTTATAGTAAACAAAATTTTGCATCACTAACAATCTTTTCCATTTTTCTACGATATCCACTTTTCGAGTTGTGCGTTGTCAAAGTTGAAGTTTTTTTAAGTTTTTGAAAACAGTGGAAAAAAGTGAAAAAAATTTGTTTAAATTTAATTTTTGTTTTTTTCTAGCATAAAAGTAATATGTGTTCAATAAAATCTTCAACATTAGGTATTTGATAACTCAAATCTGTATCTCAATTAAATATTTTTGTTGTAGAAATGTTTTTAATTTTTTTTCTTAAAAATGGGTGTAAAATCGATAATATTTCACTTTCAAGTAGAAATTCAAATCCGGTTTGAGCAAGCTACTTGCATATCATTTTAAAATATTTTGCGGGTTTTTTGCATTAAGCAGGAAAAAAAATATTTCTGTTTAAATATCAAAGAAAAATTCGTGTATGGTTAGCAACGCAATCACTGCATTAATCATGTATTAATGTAAGTATATACATATCTTACAATCTTAATATTCCTTTTTTTTAGACAAAAAACCGGATTTTAGTTGACCAACAAAAATCAGGATTTGTAAACTCAAATGAGAGAAATACTGGCAGACGTTTTTCAAATTCCTGAAGTTTTTGCGGAAATTACAAAAATCGACATTGAACTAATTAAAAAGTTACACACAATTTTAGTTGCTGTATCGTTCGGTCATCAGATTAATGTTGAAAAATTTAGAAAATTTACTTTTTGATTGCCAAATACTCTGTTCAAAAATAAACATGGTATAACATGGCTCCCACTTTACATAAATTTTTAATACAAGGTCCGCGGATTATTACTCATGCACTGTTACCTATTGGCCAGTTATCGGAGAAAGCACAGAAAGCTGGTAATAAAATAAAGATTTTAAATCATTCAGAGAACATTTTTCACGGAAATGCTGTCCTAAAAAATCCAATGAAGATATTTTCAATAGATTTTTAATAAGATCTGATCCTATTATTAGAAATATGAGCAAACATTACAAAAACAAAATTAGCGTGTTACAACAGTAAGGTACTGGACCTTCTATAGTTACCTGAAATTTCCAGAAAAAATAATTCTGATGATATTTATTTTAGAGACAGCGAATATAAAGACTTGTAGTACTAAACATTAAATATAAATTTATATTAATAAAAACTTTTTAATAAATAAAGATTAGTATGGCCTACTTTCGGGTAAATTTCCGGAAACATCCCTGGCGTTAAAATAATTTTGTTTTTTTCAAAAATAATTAAAAAACAAAATTTTTTTAAAATAATTTTTTTAAGTAGTAATGACCCACTTAATACTACGAAAGGGAAAAATAGGTACTATCTCTAACGCCTGAATTAAGAGCCGTTTTCAGCAATTTCAACCCAATGTGCGACGTAGAAAACCATGCAATTCTTTATACGATATGTTCGCATATTTAAGGTCAAAATATGACTCAAGCAGTGTCCTGCTTATAATTTTTTGTTTACCTTTTCCACGATATATAACTGCTGATGGAATATAAACTGATTTTAATTCTCTATATTAGCAATGTATACCGTTATTAGCAATGTACATCCTGAAGCTAATAAACATTAAATTATTTACTCCTAGAGATTATTATAATTGAAAACAATTTTATGATTAAACTAGTCAATCGTCAAATACCAAAAAACATGATCAATTAATCGTATGGTTTAATGAATGACATAAAAAAATCATGATATAATGTGAATGGCATGTTGTCTGTAAATCAAAGCAAAATTTTACTATCTACGCTCGTTGGGCTTTTTGTTGATAGTTGGATGTTTATAACAACTACAGTTTGCCTTGTGGTCGAAGTTGCACCAAGTTGATTACTGAAAACATTTATCTTTTTTATTTTATGTTAATGTGTGGAATACATGTGAATTTTTTACATGTGTAGTAGTAGAGTACACTGTTCACTAAAGCTGGATGATATCTACAAATAGGTGAAAGAATAAACAAAATCGGTTAACAAGAAAAGAGGAGAAAAAGGATCCCGAAGTTTTGTGTTTGCCTAATTATATATAAATAAAATTTCTGTCTTAAATTCCTACTTGATCAAAAAATATATAAAAAAATTATTTTTATTTTAATAAATTACACAAGAACATAATTCAAAATATATTTATTTAATAAAATTCGTGTTACTAAAATAATTTATTTAAAAAATAAAAAATACAATTTCGGCAACAGAAATCTGCAAAAATTCTAAAAAAACTGTTTATAATGTTGTTAAATAATGCCGAATCATGACACATCTGTAAGTGACTGATGTTTTTATGACACAAAAATTTAAAAAAAAAAATATAAATTCTTTTCCTAACTTAGGCGTTTCCAAGATTCGTTTTGATTTAAGGTTTTGTTTATTGTTCTCATTCTAAAAAAGGAATAATACAAGGAAGCTAGAAAAATGTCAATCCATTTATTTTTTAAATGAAAAATTGATATAAAGGACTTCCTTATGATTTTTTTCTACTTCTTTGTAAGTAGAAACAAAAAGATTAAATGTACTTGAGATACTGAATATAATAGAAATAAATGTAAATAAATAAATAAAACAAGAAGCAATTTATTTTTTTTAAATTAAAATGAAGCAAAATAAAAAATATCGTAAGCAAAACAAATTATCCAAACTCAGCATCGTGTCGCTATGGAGTCTGAAAGTAGAAAACGTCAGTCATTTGGTAGATTGTGTCTAAATACTCTTGCAAAACATGTGTAATGGGTTAAGAAATTCAACTTAAAAAAATTTTGCATGAATTGGCAGAAGCCACAAGACGTTAGAATTTACGATCTGATTTGTCCTGTTTGATTACCAAAACATAAATATATACTTCAAGCAAAGTATTAAGGACACCTTGCATTAGTCGAACCAATCACATTAAACTAAATTTGTACGATTATGGATAGGCAAAGAAAACTACATGAGATTTCTAAGCAAGTGCTTGTACATTTTCTACACCTTAAATTTAGTTTTTCAGATGAAAATATTTTTGTCTAAAGATCCTGTGTTCACTGGATATCACTTCAATACAAATATCGCATGCTGGACACGTAGCAACGTTTCTTAACATTGTTTAAAATAGTAACGCGCCATTCTTTTGTCTTCTGCTAAATTTCAAATAATTTTTAACAGTCAGCTGTCAAACTTTCCCCACCTCCATTGCATGAATCTTCGCTGTATTTTCAAAACGTAAAATAGCTTTTAATGTAGGAAAATATTTCTTTGTTTAATTCTGTGCTTCCTTCCATTTTTTTTATAAAATAAAAATTAACGTTTCCAGAATATCTCCCTACCATCATTGCGGAAATAAAAAAAATATTTTTGCCATTTTTTAGTTACTAACAAAAAAGAAATATTCATAAAAAAATTTTTAAAATTGAACACCTTTATGTTCGTTGTGTTCGTATTATAATTCTATAAAAAATTTTATAATAAAATCATTAAATGGTGTATAAAAAAATCATAAATAAAAGATTTAAGTGAAATTGTGTATATGATAAATTGTATTAATATATACATATATTTCTATATATAGAAATGACAAAAGTAATAACAAATTTTTAGTATTTAGCAATATGATAAAACTTTAAAAATAAAAATCATAAATAACAAATAATCGACGAAACGTCGGCTAAACAGTAATTAAATTGAATTTTTAATTACATAAAAACTGTGGGCCTAAATAGCTCAAAAATAGAATCTATAACTACAAATACAATTATTGGCCAACTATAATCATCAAAAGAATCACAAATTCGATAAATTATGTTTGAGAATAATTTTAGTTTTCACAAAATAACAATTAAATTATTAAACAAATTATTTACATGGTGGTTAAGGAAAACAATCCGTACCGTAATATCGAATGATATTTTATTTATATGAGTAAAAGGTTACTGGTAAGCTGGCATAAGCAAAGAAAACCGGCTCACTTTGCCCGTTCTAGAGACCCAAAAAAAAAAAAAAATTTACAAAAACTACTCTAAGCTAATGTAAAAAACTTAACAAAAACCCAGCAAAAAATTTTCGAAACAGTAATCGAGTGTGGAATTAAGCATTTTTGGCGGTAGTACTTAACAACTACATTGGCAACTTAATGAGACTTTTATAATCAATTGCTGAGAATCGATTACATTAATTATCGTAGGAATTAATGAAGAAGTAGTTCCATTGCTACTTCCTTTTTCGGGAACTAATGTAATGTGTTTTGTAAGCGAGTAACAAAATATGGCAATCACAAAAGTAAGTCAATATGTGGCAAGTACTTTTTAAGGTAAATAACATTCACATACATATATTATTATAAGTTTTAAGAAAAATTAAAAAAAAAAAATTAATTGCATATTGTTTTATCGGAAATTTTGTTGTTTAAATATTGATAAGAAATTAGATTTTTTTATTCCTAAACTTTCTTGGAAATTAAAAACAAAAAATTTGTCTCAGTTTCGAACTTCGCTGAAAAAACTACATATCGCTGGTCTCATGTAGAAAGACCCTAACTCACATAATTGTGATTTCACAGTAGAAGGTAAAAACATAACAGAAACTGTATTTATCACAATGTAATATTAAAAATGCAAATGCTTAGAAAACTGTTATTTTTGATACAATTACATTCAACTTGTGTGACAAGGTGTATATGCATGAAATGTAATGGAATCACGAAAAAACTGAATTTCATAAAAATTCGAGTTAGGGCCTTTCTACATGAGACCAGCGATATGACAAAACTCAACTAAAACTCTTTGGCCAGACAATATTTATATGTATTTGCACAGTTGCTTTAGTTGGCTTAAGAAAACTTCTGCTAGCATTTATTTTTAGATTAGTGATACATATTAAATAGAAAAAACAGTTTATAGTCTTTTTCATTTAAACATTAAGTAAATAGTAAAGCAAAGATCACACATCTTTTCTTGAACATTTTCTAAACCTTTCTGCATGATTCTGTTTAAATTCCGTTGATGTATCGTGGTGGTGGTAGTCATGGGTTTTTGACATAGACCTTAGACTTCATATTACCCCAAAAGAAGAATTTTTCTTTGTTAGGTTACACTATCTAGAAGGGCAATTTTGATCACCGAAACTAGATGTATGGCATGTGGCACCATCTTGTTAAACCACATATTAGCCACATCGGTAGCATCTAGTTTCACCAAAAAGATCTATTCTATTATGTTGCAATATCTACCATCCTTAACAGTTAATGCTAGCCGAAATTTTCCAAAAAATGTGTTACAATTATGCCTACGACGTTAAACAGTGATGCATTATGTGTGTATTTATGTCTGGCAAGCAAATTTGGGTTCTTTTTTCAGGGCTGCCAAAATTTTACTGTCACAATGGCGGAAAACTCAAAATATGCAATTACCTTGAGACATCCTTTTTAAGAAACTAAAAATATTCGGTATTTGGATTATGATCGGTCCCTTATATTTTTAACGTGCTAAGATCAATGTCATCCATGCTCTCAAACAAAAAGATATTGCTAATGGTACGGTAAGATCAATGTCATCCATGCTCTCAAACAAAAAGATATTGCTAATGATACGGTAACGATCTTTATCGGTCGTAACGCGAGCTTCGTCTTTATTTTAAAGAAGTCAGATCATATGATTTCAATTGTCAGACTCCAATTGTCAGAATCTGTTGTGGATTGGTTTCACTCCATGTGAGGCAATTTTGATTACCAACAAACCTATTTAACCAAAAATGGCAACTGTAAACTGCGTGAATTGATTAGTGATCTTCTAAGTAACTCTGGATAATTAAGTAACATGAGTATACAAATAACAATAATGTCAAAAAGTGACCGCATTATTAAAGTTCATTCGACAGGTAACCCTTTCGTAAGTGCTGTTGGGCTTAAAAATACTTACGTTAGAAATTCAATAAATAATTATCAAAAATTTATATAAATCTGAGTTTTTATTTTATAGTTTAGTGTTTTTTTAGTGCAGGTAATTTTAGAGCCATTCAAACAATTAGATTCAAACAGTCCCGAAGAGAATTCCAAATAATTTTTATTTTATGTTATTAACCATAAGCACAAATATTTGTATTATACATTTTATTTTGAAGTCATAAAAAATATATTTTCAAAAAAATATTTGTGTATAAAATGGTCACGTTTATGTTTTGTTAGTATTTTTTTTAAATCCTTAAGAATAGACACACAATGTAAAACGTAACTAGAATAAATAAATGACCTGTAGACAACTGGGTATGTTGAATGTAGAAAAGCAATAAAATACAAAACTTTCAGAAAAAATTAGTTTTATTGTTTGTCTGATTATAAAACGAAATGGTCAGACATTTACAATATAAACTAATACAAATATGTTATGTGTATGGATATGTATATGAGTATAAATTTTGAATGTTTATGACTTTCAAAATATTGAACGATTATTTATAAAGTAAATTGTTTGCATCTGTAAATAAATACTTGTAATGTTGTTAACATATGATCAAAATAGCCTGGTTATTATGATTAGAAAAGCGACTACAATTTATTGTTTCCCTTATTTATTATAGAAATTTATAAGTTTCATTTATTTTAATATTATTTTGTTAGCTGCATATTATAATGTGAAGATTAAAGTATGAAAGGATAACTAACTCCTGAAAAACCAAAGTATATAAGAAAAAATCTAATTTTAGATGAGTGGATTCATCAGTAAGCAAAGAATATATCCAAATTTTATGGGTTTAAAGGTTTAGTTAGATCGATAAAAATCTTAATAGTATTATGAGCAAAATTTAGTTTCAACATGATGGCGCTCTGTGCCACATGGCCACCGCAATAATTGACTTATTGAAAACAAAATTGAGCTATAAGTTGATTTCGAGAAACGGACCATACAATTGTCGTCCAATTTGGCAACTTCTCCACTAATTATGGGGACCCACGTAATATCACTAATTTACATTACCTGCCACTTGAATAAGGAATTACATTTTTTTTAAATTGTAATCAAGAATATCTCCTTAACTTAAGTTCAGAAAAAGACAATTTTTTGTACAATCAAATTTCAAGGTGTTGGGTTTAGTTTTTTGAAGAAATAAAAATATACAAAAATTATGCATTTATATAAAGACATGTGTTTCTGAGGTACTATTTCGTGTGTCACTTGAATAAGGAAAATTTTAAAACTGAGCAAACGATAATTTGTTTTTAAATTTTAGGTTATGAAAATAAAAGTTATTATCTTCTGGCACTCAAGTAATAATGAATACTGCCACAATTTTTAAAATAACCGCAAAAATGGAATTTGGCATTGACTTTTATGATGACTCAAAGTAATTTAGCGAAATAAAACTCTATGCCTCCCTTATTTCGTCAATTAAGGATTCTATAGTCTCAAATTGTGTTCCTCCTTCAAAAACTTGTCTTGCAATCCAACCCCAGAATTTTTGGATTGGATCCAGGTCTGGTGAATATGGGGGCCAATCCAAAAAATGAACACTTTGCTGACTAATTCATTGTTTTACTGCTCTAGCGGTTGGAATCGGAGCGTTGTCGTGTTGATACGTCCAAGGGTAGGAACGAACGACGAATATTCCGAATAGTCCTAGTCAGAAATGGAACACATTAGAATACATTAGGCCTTAAACCTTGCACGAAATTTGTCAAGCGATACAAAATCTGCTTCGAATATTTTGGTGAACGGTGGTTTTTCTATTTTTTAAAATTTAGTTTTTATAACTTTTTACTCAAAGCATATAATTTTCTCTTATGAGAGTATAAAATACATAAGTTATTCTATTTCTAGAAGAATATTAAATGAATTAAAATTGATTTATTTTCGGCTATGGTTCAACTTAACTTCTAAACATTTTTTAGAAAGAAAAATTATTTACAAATGTATGCGGACGTTTTCCAAAAAAAAAGCAAGAATAACTAGACGCCAGCAGAATGTACTGCTGCACTTTCTGAACCGCTACATCCTTCATTAGCATTCTTCGCATCTATCTACTTAAGGTTGTTTACATTGTAAACATCATCTATTTAACCAACTAATTTCTTTAATAAGAATACGAGTGGTATTCATATCAATATTATTTTGGTTAGACGAAATCTGTATTTCGTCTTCTACATTTGTTTTTTTTTTTTTTTCAATTTTAATTTATTTATAATATCCACGGTTCGAAATCCTAATTGAGGAAAAAACTAAAAATTAATGTAATTAATTTTAAATCATTTTTATTAACATATCAATTATTGTTTCGCTTTATTCAAGTAAATGTTCACACTATTAAATAACGCATATCAACAAAATTATATTTTCCAATTAACTGATAAATATTAATTTATATTTATTTATTTAATAGTATCAGTTGTCGAATTCATGCAAATATTTTTAGATGACGGATTCGTATCGTAGTGCTATGCGAACTTAACTATTAATCCCAATTGTGTTATTACTATTATACGCATTAATTTAAATTTCTTCTAATTTAATATAAATTAATTAAATTTAGTTTAAGAGCAGATGTTTTTTTTAATCATAATACACACAAAATTACACTTTTATTGCGATTAACAACACAGAGTAAAAATTAGCAACCTTCTCATATTCTTATTTTCTATTTTTTAATTATATTTTCTAATTATTTCTCGTTAGTTGTACTTTACTGTAGTCAGTTATTTTCATTTGGATATACTATTTTTGTTTGTAGAAATAAAAAGCAACTGACCTGAAGTAGCAGTAGCCTTTTAACATCATTAAAATTGTCTGCTGCAGACCATTCATTACTTGACTAAAATGCTATTATTGTTTCGAATGACCAAAAACTCATGGGGATTGAGTACAATGTACTCAAAAATATGTTGGAAAGAAAACTAAATACAGACTGTATAAATGTGGCAAAATGTGCGTAGTAATTAAGGCTCATATAGTCATGTTAAATGTTTACAAATTATTTATGTTTAAAAGTTTTGTACTCAGTAATTTTGTAACAAAAAAAAAAAAAAAAAAAAAAAAAAAAAAACACACAATATAAATATTATTGTTTTGGGATTGTATGACTTACCGATGAGCATTTTAGTTAATTTAATAAAAGAAATTAATAGCGGCTAGTACGTAGTTTTATTTTTGAATAATTTAATATTTTAATAAAATTGCATAAGAATAGAAAGACAATTTCAAATTTTTATTATTGTGACCTTTGTAGTTATTAATGTAATTATAAATGATAACATATTTTGAATGGAAAAGCAAATTTTTGCCTTAAAATTAGCTGCCTTTAAGCCAGACTTTTCCTGGTAGTTTTTAAAGTAATATAATTTTGCCGCTAGTTTTACCGTTATAGTTTTTAAAGAAAAAATTGTTCAAAATTTTATCTTAACCAAATCGAAAATAATAAACGAATTAAAATTGTTTTGGCTTTAGTTTATTTATTTAAATTCTTAAAACTTTTTTTAGAAAGAAAAATTATTTTACAAATGTATACGAACGTTTTCCAAAGAAAACAAGAAAAATTAAACGCGAGCAGAATGTAATGCTGCACTTTCTTATCGTTCTTTCTGCACGTTCTTCTAAAAAAAGGTTTTAAGAAATTAAAATAAATGAACTAAAACTAAAATAATTTCAATCAATTTATAATATCCACAGTTCAAATCCTTATTTAATAAAAATTAAATTAAAAATAATTCTTGCAAAATTAAATAGTCTTCAGACAGGTGAGATAGGAAATGAAATAAAATGTGAATGGAATAAATTCGTTATTATTACTTTATGTAGATAAAAATAGGTATAAAAAATTTACATTTCATTTGGGGGCACTCTTTAATTTCTATTTTTTTATTAAGCGGATGTAGTATAAATTTCAAGCATCTGTTCATAATTCGGCAAATCGAAAATGCCATACACGTAAAATTTACGCCATCTAAAAGGACACTCTTTACTTTTTTAAGTGTATTTTTAAAAAGGTTTTATTGCTGTAGCATTGCAAAATTTCTAAAAATTTAAATTCCTGCCCCTTACAGCTTAAGAGATACGTTATGATAACGTACATAATATGAGAACACCATATATTTTTACAAAATGTATTTAAAATATTAAAAAAAAAACTTAAAAATAGCTTCAGAAATAAAGAAGTTCTTAAGCAATCGACATACAAAAAAGTATACACGAATTAATATACAAGAAACAAAATGTATGTTTGTGTGTCTCGAGTATTTTAAAATTACTACAACAATAAACACACTTTTGGTTTTACACACGCAGAATTCTTATTTATTGTCAGTTTTTATATTTATGTTTACATACATAAAGAAGTTTATTGGTTTATAAACTGAGAGATGTGACATTTACAGTTGTTTTTAACTATTTGTTTTTATGGAACCTATTAAAATAAATTTCATTTTTATTACAGAAGAAATTAGCACAAAAGAATTGCAATTAGTTTTATTTGCGTCGTGTGATTGTTGTTAAAATCGTATGATAAAATGCGAGCAGGCACCTCTTTAATTATTATTCCAATTATTTTCATATGAAAGAGTTTTTAAGAAATGTTGCTACATTTTCTGCAATATATTCGCCTAAACATATGTTTACAGAAGAAAGAGACGAGATATTTTGTATTTTATGGGTCTTATGGATTTTTTTTGTGAAGTTTTCCTCCTACAATTACGAGCAGGGCCTTAAGGTCATATTAAAAGTTAAATAAACTTTTTCAATTAAATTTAACAACGGGAATTTTAATTATATTAATTAATTTTCAAAATAAAATCTTTTTTCTTGCTATTTTCTATTACCCCGATTAATTATTTAAATCACCGATATTGATTATTGAGGGTCAAAAGAAGTCTCGATGGCCATTTCGTTACCGCTTACTTAACTCTTCAGGAAACTTCTGAAACAACATTTTAAATTAACTAAAAATTTTTGTCCAAACAATAAAGGAAAGACAAAAATCAAAGTTTAAGCAAAAACAACAACAACCAACAGTGATTCTATCTTTCTTTCTCCACTGTATACGTCTGACTTTTTTCGGCTCTTTTATGCAGTTGAAAGAGGATGAAAAATAAATTATCAAGTGCTTTGACCCTCAATAATCAATATCGCTAATTTAAATAATTAATCGGGGTAATAGAAAATAGCAAGAAAAAAGATTTTATTTTGAAAATTAATTAAACTTTTTTAAGTTATGCTAATACTTGTGACCACAAGGAATGACAGCTTAGCCCGTTTTCGGCAAACCACCTAAAGTAAGGAAATATACATTTATTAGCTGCTTAGTTTTAGAGGCATAAAAACTATTTTTTTCAGTTATACTGGTTACCTTTTTAGTACTTCTAGAGTTAGAGTAGTTACTGGTATTTTCAGAAATAAAAAATGCAAAAAGCTTCTAACGTTTTTTAAACTGGTACGAACAAATCGTGAGTTATATATATATTTTTTTCGAAATTTAAGAGTGTTGAAATAAACATTTCAAGACTCTAGAAATATAGTTCTTTAATTAAATGACAACAAATAAAAACAATGGAATGTGCCTCATTTTACTTTGTTGTAAAATACTTTAAAATTCAGGCGCAAACCTGTATCTCTGCCCATATACCGAAATTAACAATTAATTAATATCACGTAGCTACGAATAGCTACCTTATAATCAAGTAAAACATTCTAAAATTAAAATGAAATTTAAAATTTTATTTAAGAAAATTATATAATCACTTTTTAAAATAACTGGTAGTTGAGCAATTGTTATTTTAAGCAAATGAATAGTTATAAATCCGTCACGAATTCAAGTATATTTTAATTTATTAGGAAAAAAAATAATTTACATTTTATTTAATTTTTTAAGAAAACAGAAACGATTAGACACTAGCAGAATGTAATGCAGCATTTTCTGGATCGCTACAACCACAACCCTTACACATCTTCTATTTAAAAATACAAATAATAATTTATTATCAATTCCTTTGTTTAAAATTTCTGAATTCTGTTACACGAATTAGAATACATTTTCTGAACCGCTAATGTTTAAGCTCGATGATTTGAAGAGAAAAGGTTTTCACGAGACAAATATTAAAATTATTAACTTAAAAATTATCAATTAAATATTAATGCTTATTTTACCTTTATAATTTATTTGCTTTTCTAATTTTTAAAGCATTAGGTCAGTTTTTAAAATAAAAATATTGTTTATTATTTTTATTTTTTTAATATTTCGCCACACCGTTGGGTGGTATCTTCAGGAAATGGGAAATAAAAATACTAATATTAGGTCTTTTTAAACACAACACTACACAACACAATTTGCAAGCAAGCTCTACAAATTCAAATATTCTAACAAATAGAAAAAAAAAAATAAATAATGTAAAAACTAGAATAGCTTGACATTGATCTGATCAAAAATATAGAGACATAAATAATCCACAAAATTAAAGCTTTACCTCAACTTTGAAGATGCTTCAGCTTTTAGTATAGAAAATAATTATAAGCATCAGTGTTTGTTCGAGATGTTACAAATGCTTAAGGTTTCAACAACGAAAATAATAAACTTCCAGGCCGATACTGAAAATATTGCGTATAGACATTTAGTGTAGAGCTGGGCAACCTTTTTGTAATGCGGGCCAAAATTGAAAACAGCCCTACTTTAGCGGGCCATTAACATGTGTTTTTGAGGTAAATGAAAATTATGTTTCAGAAAACTGTGAAGAGAAGTTTTAGAAGTTGAACAAAAATAAAATATTTTTGATAATATATTTATAATACTTTTTATTACTGCACTATAACATAACAAAAAATTAATAATAAGTTGTATAATTATATTAATGAGGCACTTGCCACTGTTTATTTGCGGAAAAGGTACTTATGCCTGGTTCAATTTTAGTAGTAGCAACTATTAGGTTACTTTCTAAATTCTGGTTTGAAATTCGAGATCTTTTTTCTGTTTTCTTAGTTTTCACTGCTTAAGGGCCGGCCACCATATATATTTTAATTATGTTCGAGGTCCGCAGTTAATGTGCGCGTGGGCCGCAATTGGCCCGCGGGCTGCTCACCCCTGATTAAGTGCATAAAAAAAATTTTATCAAGAAAATTTATGCGAATGTATTTGTATTTGGAATTTTTAAAAATAACTTGAAGTTTTTCTGAATTTTGAAAATTTATGAGAATGTATATGTTAGAATATTTGAACCTTTAGTTCTTTGGTTTTTTTAATTTTTTTTTTAATTTTATCAATTTATTGTTCTGTTTGAAAAGACCTAATATTAAATTTTTTTTATCTATTTCCTGATGATGCCATCCAATGGAGTGACCAAGTCATCAAAAACAAAAAAAAAAACAATGAATAAAAAACATTATTAATTTGAAAACTGACCTAATGCTTGAAAAATTAGAAAAAAAAATTAAAAATTAAATAGTAATAACAAAATTTAAAGAATGTATTAAAATAAGTCATTCTCCTCCTACGGTAATTTTTTTTTAGAAAAATTTCATTTTATTTCTTGCTAGCAGTGCCCATGACTTCGTCTGCGCATCATTCCTAATTTTCTTAAAATCCTAATTTGGAAAAATGTGTTTTTAAATATTTATTTCAGAGTTCTAAAGACAGTGTTAAAAATTTTTAATCTACAAAAATAAAAATGCCGACAACTGTTTTAATACCCTTATACCAGTAAAATTGGGTACTTTTACATTATTTTCTTTATTTTCTCTATGAAACGACCTATTATTATGCAAAAAAAATATTCTCCATTGGAACCAAGGTTCCAAGGGACCTCCTCACAAAATTTAGTTCAAATCTATCAAGCAGTTTTTGCGTGATGCTAACACAGACAGACAGACGAAAATTCCGTAACGATTACTATGTACACCAATATCAAAATTAAAAAAAAAATATTCTATGTACAGAAATGAGCCCATTACAGTTTTATTATATGTATAGATTTATCTAAAAATCCAGTTACATAAATAAATAACGTAATCATATCACCGTGTCATGTAGGCGATGATGAGTTGTTATTACAAAAAGCCAATTGATTTTGTAGGCAGTTTAAATAATAATAATAATAATAATAATAATAAAAGCATGTTATTCTAAGAATATTGTTGACTTTTGACAACAATTTCTAAAACATTATTCATCCGAAATTTGCATATGTAAATAATTTTAGCAAACCAACGCCAGTACTCGTTAAATAAAAGTAACAGTGATGAGTGTTGATTGTTCCACACTTTTTGGTGTGAAAAATTACACAGAATAATAAAACGCAAAAAAATAAAATAAAACAAAATTTAAAAGAGATAAAAAATTCTAAATCTTCGTTTCGCTTTGTAAAAAAATTAATATATTTATCAATCTTAATATACAAATTACGAAATGTGTTTGTTTGCCGGAAGGCTACAGCTGCCTACGGCAGTAAATCGTTTTTCCTGGAATTTTTACAGTTTGTTTTTAGATATGCGGTTGGCAGAATAGGGTACTTATTTTTCTTTCTGTGGGTGTGTCACTTTTCATACAAAGTAAATATTTATTGCCGTATTGCTTGGTAACTATGAATTTTGTTTAAATAACTCTCGTATTCATATGCATAGTGTAGTGCAAAACTTGCTGGATTGGCATAATGGGAATGTTACCGCCCATAGAAAGTGAAAAAATTAAATTATCATCATGTAAGCTTTAGAATTATAATACGTGCAGCCCTGAATTTTTGCAGTAGAAACTTCTTTGTTAATATTCTTGGTCTAGTGAAATACTTGATGATTTGGGACAGTGGATATAAAAGTGGAAAGCTATCGTTTACCAAGGAAACTGTAGGGGAAAGGGTCTTAAGATTTAAGACCAATAGCTTCTATATTAGTGTGCATAATAAAATAAAATACTGGCTTGATTGAAAAAGTGGTCATGGTACGTTTATTTCTATGAAGGTAGCGAAGCATACAGGGAAAAACTTGTTGTTTTACAAAGAACGCGTTAAATATTTTATTTTATACAAATTTTAATTTTTAAAGTTTTTCTATTTGCATCATAATTTTGTTAACAATCTGTAGAAGCATTGATGAACGATTTTTATTGTTTTTGGGCACTTAAACACTTAATGCAACACTTGTTTGCATAACAAGCAATAAAATAAAATTTTAAAAATTTTGTTTTATTAATATTTTCTCATAAATTCAGGAATATAAGTAAATGCCACATGAAATGTGGTTTTAAATGTTGTTGCTTATTTCTAACATTTATTGTTATAAAAATACTATGAGTTAATACTTTTATAATGTAAAATGAAAATTTATTACTAGCAATTAAACCAAGTGCATTACGAGGGTATAAGCTGCTGTAGGTAAATGACCGCACCTGACATTGCTCGTTAGGTAAATTGACTTGAAATCTTGGTTAAAAATAATTTTTTCCACTAACGATAAAAATATTTCTGTTAATAACATTCGATTAAGAATATGTCAAAGCAAATAACTGCGTATTTGGTTTTAATGAAAAACAAATATCATCTGATTTAAGGGGAGTCGAAGTTGACATTTGCCAGCAAGGTAATCAGTACAACATAAAAAGTGTAAATTTGATATAATTTAAAACATTTTTTTATCAATTACAAAAAATCTAAGGAAGTCGTGCATAATATGGTGAAGAGAGATGATATGAAGTAATAAAAATAAAAAAGTAAAAATTTTGTTAACAATATTGCTTTTGTTTTCAATATGGGTATTTCTAACTTTATATCAAATAAATAAATTTTTCCAATAATATAAACTTTGCATAAGCTTTTGGTAATGTTGACCGTGGACTGCCGTGATTTTCCTTGATGTAAAGTATTCAGAAAATAAATTTGAGTTAATTTCTTTTTTGTATTTTTTTGTTTCGGTTTTTCATTCATATTGTTTCATTTCAGACAATCTCAGCTTGAGTTATAGTAAATTTTTTAAATGTTTTGAATTGTGAAATAAATAAAAATAAAAAAACTGATGCTATTTTAAGTGAAATCTGTTTAAATAATGTTTTAAAACAAGATTTCACTTCGTTGAAGCAACAGGTTTAAACTTTTTGAAAAAGTTTTTCGTTAAGTTTACACAAGGCCCATTATAAAAAATTAATTACTTTTTCAAGCAAAACTAAAATTGGCTATCATTCATTTAAAAAAAGTGCTTTTATCATACCGAATTTCCAAAAAAATGCATCCGTTCTCTTTCGAGATATTAAGAATTTTAACTTTTTTTCATATCGCGGTAACCCTAAAAGCAAAAACTATTACCAAAATCAAACCACCCAGCTGTGCGTAATCATAAAACACTCTTAACACCCATATCGCTTCAAAACTTTGGCTGAATTTAATTTTGGCCGAAAAAGTAGCTCAAATTAGCCAGTGCGCATTGGTAGAAATATTTACTCAATTAATTTAAAATCGACAAAAAAATGTTATGTTTTATTTTTAAGATTTTTAAGAACAAGCTTCTAGTGCATGTTTGGATTTTGATCGATCGTTAAAAAATTTTTCAAAATTCTGGTTGGCTTAAGAAGTGACCAATTAGTCTTTTATTAATTTATGGGTCACTAATTGTTTCCATCCCTATCACCAAAGTGTATCATTATTGTGACCATGTATAAGAAACAATTTATTATTTAAGTTGGAAGGCAAAATCCTTGGGATATAGATTTCTTAAAATTTTTTCACTAAATAAATTATTATTATAGACATGCCTGGGTTTGTTTCTATGCTTTATTATTAAAACGTAAAAGTTAGCTATTAGCAGAAAGTTACGCTGTCTTTCAAGTGTTCAACGTAGTCATCATCTATTTGAACAACCAGTTTTATTGGTTGAAATACCACTGTTTCGTGTATTCAAAATTTTTTTTACCAAAAATTTACCTCAATAAGCTAGAATGGAGTGTAGAAATAAAGAAAAGTAGGTCATTATGCATCTGATCAACTCTTTGTTTAATTTTACAGATGGTTTTTCGTAAAAAAAATAATTAATCAAGATGTTTATTCGTGTGTGATTTTTGCTACATCTAAATTTTGTAAAATTTTTTTGAGGATATTTAAGTAAATCTAAATACGTCAGGATATAATTATTTTCTCTTTGTAATATTTTGTTTTGGCTTTATAGGCTTATATTACATTAAATAAATAAGAAATAAATTTTGAAAAAAATATACGTCAAACATTAAGTCACAATATTTAATTTTTATCGAACTACTAGTGCTTTCAATTGTAAAACATTTAAAATTGGGAAAAAAAATAAAATTGCAAGAAAACTTAAAAAATTATATATTTGAAGATAATAAGTTAAACTTTTTTCTCTTTTTTCAAATCAATGTGGCTTTATTTAGTTAACGAAACCAAAATATATTTTACTAAAATAAATTAGTTAAGCTTTACAAAATCTCCTCTACATGCCTAAAGAACATAAAAATATTTAATAAAATAAATGAAAATTAAATCGTTTCAAGGTTTTAATTATTTATTTTTTTTTTAAATGTTAGTTTAAATATTTTAATATGTGGAGTTTTTTACGATGTGATAATTGTGTTTTACATAAAGTTGTGGTAATTTAATCGAATATCTTGTCTTTTCTTAAATATTTTAAGGCACATTAACAGGTTTTATTAAACAATATTGTGTACAAATAATATCTGTTAATTTAAATAAAATTTTTAAATTTAAATAAATAGTGTGAATTTAAATAAAATTAACTTTACCCCACTGTTTTCAACGTAAACCAAAATTTCGAAAAATTATGGTAAAAAGCGTTCAATTTGAGGAAATTAAAAATATTATTACGAAATAAAATGTTTATAAATTAAGCGAAAAAAATTTCTGCTTATGTGTAGTTGGTCAACATAAATCAAATAGCAAAAAAATCTGCAACATTTAAACAAAGGAAAAACCACAATTCTTAAATTAAAGAACAGCAACAATTCACAGTATGAAAAGATTTTTTATAGCAGTCTTCTTTTTCGGATCCTAGCTTTGGGATTTTACAACATAAAGGCTTAAGTCAAAATTTCGATGTAAAATATTTCAAATTGAAGGAACTACATGTTCTACAAAATGATCAGTTGTATACGAAATTAAACGTACACGCTTAAACATTAAAAAAATAATTTTTATATATTTCTTATAAAAAAAATTTCTATCAAAAACGAGATTCATGACATTAGATTTTTTCAATTAAAAATTTTCTAGGTTTTAACTCAATGGGAAGGTACCCAAATTTGGGACCACATACCGCCACCCCTGAAAAATGGACGGTACCCAGTTTCAAAACTTTATTTTTTATACTTCTCTGCTAATTTCAAAATTTTGGATTATTTGGCTGATTTTTTTCCAAAATATTTCGATTTAACCCCACTGTGCACTGAATATTGAAGTCTATACAAAGAAAAGTGCAATTATAATTTAGCATTTTGTCCTAAATAAATTTTAAATATTATTTTATTTGCCGCATGTTTTGGGTTTTCTAAATTAAAACTTTACAACATAGAAGAAATTGCGGTTATCTGTCTATATATCATGACATATACACATGTTTCGATAAATATACATGATAATAACTGCATAAGTTTTATAATTAAATTAAATTAAAAAAAAAAATTGTAAAACTTTTCAAGAGCCAAGTTATCATATTCTTTTTTGCAATTTCAATCTAAATTGATGTCACAGATGTCAGTTTTTAGACTTTTCTCTTCCTATTATATTAAATCATTTGTTTTCTGCAGTGGTTTTGATGAAACTAATTAAATCTTTTGAAAAAATTTAAGTGGTTTATACATTCAGACTCACATACACACACACCCATACATTTTTGCAATATTTACAAGGCTTTGAAAAGTTTTTAGATTTTATTGTCAAGTTAGCAAATTTGTAGGCAACCACTAACCAACAAAACTGAAGCCTACAAAACAAAAAGTTAAAACCACAAATGAAAAACGAAAAATGATTAAAAAAGATAAAATAAATTGTATATGTATGTTTCTAAGTTTGTTTCACTCTTCTGTAGACAAAACATATCAAGAGATTGTTGCTTAAGTTTCAAGTCACTAATGTAAAATATTGAATTTTATACTCTTCGTCTTTAGGTTTTTTTAACCGACGCGCCGAAGGGTTGACTAGGAACTTTTAGGAAGATAAAATTTGCTTAAAGAAATATAAAAGTTTAAATTATCATGATTTATCGTATTCAAATATTTACACATTCAGGCATGATTTGTTTTTGTGATATAAAGTACACATACGTATAGATTTTTGTATTTGGAAAGCAGATATGAATTTTCGCTGAAGCCTCTAAGATACAAAAGGGTTGTGCAAAAGTATTGGTCTAGTGCTACTTGCGAATTTTTCTTCTATATTTATTCCAAACTTTGTAAAAAACATTTTAATGGAAAAGTGATTTAAATGGTTATGAAGTGATTAAAAAGAAAATTTTTAATTTTGATAACTTATGAATCACGCAGCATTAAAAATCAAAACTTGTATCCAAATGGAATATGACATGGCTTTTATTTATTTATATAGAAAATTTCTTTACTCCCTCAAAACTAAACTACTCTTAAAATGTTTAAATCCCTGGAAGCAAAAAATGGCCTGCTAATTTTGCTATACAAGCACCAGCTTATGGCCACGAGCCCATTAAAACCATTTTAAGAATAATTCCCTTTAAATACTGACGGGACATATTCGTCCCACTAGGTATTTCCAAAAAACTAAAATACATTTATTACCATATAAAAGAAAAGAGATTTATCATGAGAACCGAATTTGTTGCCAATCGAATTTGGTCGGTTGTAGAATAAATGCGGTGCTTCCAACTATTTTAAAAATTGCTTCGATAGTCGATAAAAATATTATTGTGAATTAATTAAAACAAATTTGTATTTTTATATTAATCTTTATTTAGAAAAAAAGAAAAAGAAAACAAATAATACAATTCATGATTGTAACATAAACTTTAACCTCAGCGCTAAGCAGTCCCATTTCCTCACGCTTTCATGCTTTTCACTTTAAATGCTATTGTCTCCCGTTTTACATTCCATACTTGTACTTCACGCTTCTCTACTGCGAAGTAAATAAAGCTGTTGAAAATCAAGATTTTTTACACATGCCTCTATCTTACCTTTTAGCGTTAATGCATAAATTTTCCGAACTTTCATTAAATCTTATTGGACAGATATACATATATTTAAATATTTAAATATTTTTTTAATTTCAATATTTTTTATAAAATATTTATTTTTATTATGTCAAGAAATTCATAAGAAATAACGCAATAGATATTTGTGGTTCTGACAACCAATATTAGGGTTTCAATACTAAAGTGCTGAATAAGTATCGTTGCATCTCCCAATAACCCGAAAAGATTTTAATAAAGACACAAATTGGTTAGGTAAACTTTGGTAATTATTGTTGTGACCAACCTTTAAGATCTAATATAATTTGTTTAGTTTATAATGCAAATAATATGTCAATATTATATTTTATTTATTATAAACATTAAGTTATGATGTTAGTAGTAGAATTTTGAATATTTTAACTGATTTTTTACCAATCTTTTTTCTGTGTGTACATTTTCATGTCATTAATTTATTCAAGCAAAGAGATTGTTGTTGTTGCTTTTGGATTCAATTTTCTAAATTACAGGATTAGACTTCATTTGCTTTACATTTTTCATATTTTTATTATTGGGACGTAGGTGTTCCATAGTAATTTACTGATGGGACAACCCTGTCCCAGGACATTTTTCATCCTTTACTTAAACACACCCAAAGCAACATTTTCGAGCCAATATTAACTAACCACATCAGAAAAAACAAGTTCGTATTAAAAGGGTTAAGCTTACTTGTGACCGTGACTTCGTTTGCATGACGAAATATAAAAGTCTAACTCTCATATGGTATGATTTTCAAAATATTCCAAAATATTGAGTTATAGTGCCATCTGACGCTACATTCTACATGTGAAATAATTTTATCTAAAGCGCCTGAAATTACATTAGGATTAAGTTTTTAGCCTTCTACTTGTCTTATTTCGATAGCTATAAACTTTTTTTTAGATAAAAGACCCTTCTCTACACCACTGATAACGTGTGTGAAAAATTTCATAATGATCAGTCAATTAGTTAGAGCATTCAAACGTAGCAAACAATTAAATTCACAATGGAATTTTAAAATATTGTACAAGGAGTCAGGAGAGGTGTCACTCGACTCGATACTATCTCAAAAAAATGTGGTATTCGTATTTTCTATTAAAAGTTCAGAGGCCCCTAAATCGGAAAATATGGGCGAGCGCCAATTTTTTCATTTGATGTTTTTTTTTTATTATTTTTGAATTCTCTATCGCCCATATATTTGTTTTTTTTTTGTATTAGAGTTACTTCATTCTTCTGAATGATATGGAAAATTAAGAGGCAGGCGTGTTGTTTTTCCCACTGCTTTCAAATACATGGACCGATCTTGCTGATTTTCGATAACAAAATTTTCATCTTGATATGAGTGCACCATTCTACACTTTATCAAACGCCTTGTAAATATCTAAAGCCACCTCCTTACTTTTACCGAATTTGTAAATGAATTGACACCATTTTCCGAAAGGAAGGCCAGTAAGTCACACGTAGAGCGTCCCCTACGGAAGCCGTATTGTCGGTCCTTAAGTAAGCTTTTGGACTCCAGATATTTCACAAAATGAAAGTAAAACATACTTTTATTACTTTGGAGAGTGCAGAGCAAATTGCGATTGGACGGTAATTTTCAGGGTTGCTAGCCTTTCCCTTTTGGGAATTGGCGTTACATTAGCAACCTTCCATCATGATACGAATTCACCATTTTGGTACAAAATGTTGAAAAGTTTTGCTGATGGACGTGCTAATGTCGCAGAGCACTGCTTCAAGACCAGTGCTAATGTAAAAATAAGAGTATGAGTTAGATATCAGTAGAATAAAATACACTTTCATTTATTTCTTTAGAATTCTTCGTTTCATTGTATTCACTTACATAATAAGTTTCATCAAATTTTCGTTCAAGTCAAGAGTGGTTGCGGAGTTACGCACTTTAAAAATTACACAATATTGGGTGCTAATTCTTCTAATTAGAAAAAAATTAGTAAAATTATAAAAATTCATTATGACCTTAAATTTAGTTGTGTCGTTAAATACTTGTAATTTACTAACGCTCTGAGTTGCAAAATTTTTAATGCACAAACAGCGTTGCCGCTTTGGTCCAATCGGACCAAACTTGGTAGTTTTTCGTTTTTAAAAAACAGTTTGGTAGTTTGGTTGGTTTGTTGCATTTTTTTAAGTTTTTGGTAGGTTTTCCTCCTTTAGCAATTTTTTAGCAATAGTAAATTTTTCACCTTAAAAATTCAGAACATAAAATAAATAAAAATGTAACTTTGAATTAAAAAAACAATAACTTTGAATAGTGTTACCACTGTTTTCAAAAACTGTTTTAGATGTAATAAAAAACATCTCTGCCATCTCTGGTTTAGGAAACGCGAACAATATTATTAAATTGAAATTAACAATATTTTTGAGTGAAGGTTTATTTTCAAGTGTATGTATTAAAAAAATTAACAGACAAAATGGAAAAGTAAAATACTTTTTTAATTGTAAATATATACCTAATAATTGCATAAATATTTACTAATATTGCATGTACTTTTTTTTAGATTTTAATCAAAAACTCCAAAATTAAATGAAAATAATATAATTTCAGAAGACGACATTTTTAAATTATATAATACTATTAGTGAACATTGTAAAGAAACAGTCAAAAGAAAATTTAGAACCGAATGGTTAAGCGAAATTGATTAGCTCCGGGAAAGAGATGGGTGTTCATTCTGCATAGTATGCTCTATAACTATTTTAAATCATAACACCCATTTTAAAATCACGAAAAGACAAACTTCCATCTCAACAATTACGGGAAAAAAACAATTGAGTATAACAGGGTTTATGTGCAAGAAATGCATTTTTAAATTTTTGGTAGGCTGTGAACCATTTTGGTAGGATTTTTGAAAATTATTGGTAGGAAGTCAATTTCTTGTGTGGCAACGCTGTGCACAAATACAAAAAAATATTAAGTGAACTCTAGGAAAAGCAACAAAACGTAACGTTAAAAGTTCAATGCAATAAAAAAAAGCTCACAATTTATAACGACTCCTTATAATAATGTCGATGTTCAGTTCCTTATACCTGCATTGTCTACTTGCTGTTGTTTGTCGAAAGTTTTTGTTTAGTCATGTTTTTTTTTTTCTTCTGTGTTGTTTGTTTATATCAGTAGCCTTTTCATGTAAGATTTTCGTAAACATTCAAACATTGCAAAAATATACAAAGAACAACATAAAGTCATTAGTGAACTCTTGTTGATTGCTGAGCAAAATACAAATATTAGCTGCTCTTTTCCAGGGCGGCCTGTAACACTATACAGTTAAAGAGTGTTTTTTTTTTGTAAAAGTAATACTTTCTTGCTAATTGCACACAGAAAAAAGATTGGTAAAAAATTTAACTACAACGTAATTTTTATTATAAATATATAAAATAAAATCTTGACCCATTTTTTGTATTAAGAACTAACAAGCGATATTTTATATTAAAAGTTGATCGCAACAACTGCTAACAAAGTTTCCCTGACGATATAAATCGACAGTTTTATTACTAAGAATCCAAATAGTTTAACATACATAAATAAAAATATATACATTTGAATTTAAAAAATATCCCAGTAAAAAATAGGATCATCCAAAGAGTAATCTTGGAGCGCTCCTTTGCGAGTAATGGATTACTCCATAAAACTCCGAAACACATTGTATTTTTAACATAGCATGTCCGCAGACACGAGTACTCCTTTTAAGGTCCTTATGGAGTACTCTCTTTGATCTTGAAAATAACGACAGAGGGAGTAATCGTTTTTGTCTCCTAAAAGAGCATAAAGGGAGTAAACATCCATATAAAATACAAATTTTTTTATTTTTACAAAAAAATTTTATTTAAAAATTTTTTTTGTGTTGCTATTTTTTTTTGCATTTTGTGAAAGAAAAAATAACACGTAATATATTACTTAAGACATGATATTAAAAATTCAGCTATTACCGAAATAAAAAAAGTTAAACAATTTGTATTTGTTTGTTTTGATCCATCCCAATTTAATTTGACCAGCATGTTTTGCCGATCATTTTGCGTATTGCTTTTTCAATTTTGATTTTGTCAAACCGCAGTTTAATGTACGAAATCTGAAATAAATTAAAATAAAAAACAAAGAATTTTAAATACTTGTTTAACTGATTGCATTAAAAACAAACTCAGTCTTACCATTTCTGAATCAAGCTCTGTTTTAATCAGCTGTTCTGCCGAATTTAATTCCTTTAAAGAATCAATTGGGAAAATTTGTATTCCTTAATTTGATGTGTTCTTCCACAAACCGTAATGACTTTGATGAGCTTTTATAAAGCGGCATTCCATCCACAATTATATCGATCAATAGTTCGGCATTTGTATCCGGTGGTATGTATTGGCCGTGCATCATCAGTGCGTTTTCTAAACCACAATGAAAGTATTCACATGGTGCCATATCTATTATTTCTGGGCTCCCTGTGAAGCAGCGTGGGTTTTCTGCTTGCACTGCTTTTAACAATGTTTCTCTACATAGTAGAACGTCCATACCTTCACTTTTTAAAATGTAGAGTAGTGAGTTACAGCATTCGTTCGAAACACGACTTTCAATTACCCAAGAAGCGAGCTTCTTTTAAAATTTGCACTGATATCATAATGAACAACAAAGTTTTCCGTTTGGCTATCTTCATTTGTTAATTCATTGACTTTGTAAGGTACTGATGCCTCTTGTTCACTTTAAGTCTCTCGATTACAATTTGAGAATTTTTCAATTTCTTTTTTAACTAGACGTCTTAAATGCCGATTAGAAACTAAATTTTCACACATTTTTAACAAATTTGTTACTATACCGTACCTTTTCGCTTTTTTTGCAAACATGTCTTTCACTTTTTAAAACTAAACTGACTAAATATAAAAACAAAACGAAAACATCAACAATTAAAAGTTATGTCACAAACAAAAACGAACTGATACATCCCCCATTGATCCATTTGGAGTATTAAGCGAGGCATAAACAAAAAAACAAAAATTAGTTTCGATAGCTCGCTTATTACTCCAAACGGATGAACAAGTCATTACTCCTTTATTGCTCGATTATGGATTAATACATATATTTTTTACTGGGATTTAAATGTTAAAATAAAAAAAAGATGGGAGCAAAAATTCGCCAGTTTTGTCAAAGGGCAAGTTTACAATTAACTTGAAAGAACTTTTGTAATGAAAAATATTTGAAAAACGTTTTATTTACTTAGGATTGGCGAAGTATACCGTGTTTTCTATTAAAATGGAAAATGGATGGTTTTAAATGAAAAGTAAGAAATCCGGCGAAATAGGGAGGCGTAGTGGTGAGGTTCAGCCACGTTTTGTATCATCAATTTAGTAAACATAATCGCATTCTTGTAATGTAATTTTTAAATAAATGCAATAACGAAGAAATTTTTTTTTTTAAATTCACGCTAATTTTTTATGGTAGAAGTAGTCCTCCTTCTCGAATTATTTTTTACAGCAGTTGGGAGTAGCGTATTAATTCAGTCGTGTAACCGAATTCCAAAAAATCCTCATAACCGGCAAAATTCGATCCGCAACAAATTCGGTTATCCAACCGAATCTGTTCTCTCCGTAGACGACTGCAGACGACTTAAATAATTTATTTTCAAAATTTTAAGCAAATGTTTCATACAACTTAATAACTTATATTCGCATGGGCATTTAAATTTTGCAAAAATACCGACTTAAAAACAGATTTAAGGTATCTGCCTTTAACGGTTTAATTGGGATACCCTTTAATTTCCAAATTCAAATTTTATGCTTATCGGTATAGTGGACTAAGCAATAAAGGTTCTTTGTAAATTTTAGTTGACTGTGGACAACTGTTCCATAGTATGGCCATGTACATCAAATTAAATGAACTATTGGAGCACCCTTTAATTTAGAATTTGGAATATTTATACTTATTATTACAATGATCATAGTAATCGACCTTCTGTCCAATTTTTAAGCGTTTGCCTATAACGATTCAAAACACACGCACATATAGGTCAATTTACGATACTTAAAGGGCACCCTTTAATTTATTTTTATTTATTTTTTATATTTTTCTTATAATTTAATTTTAATTTTTAGGTTTATATCCAGTTTTTTTTAATTTTAAAGTGGCGCCCTTAGCGGTTAATAATACACTTAAAAAAGATGTATGTTGTATAAAGACACCTTACAATTTTTAAGATTATGAAGTGTGTTTAAAACGGAACCAATCCATAATTATAACCTTTCCAATAAAGAAATTTTCAAAATCGCTTTAGAAATTACTGACATCTGCAGGCACAAACATTAAAGAAGCAACATTCAGGCGAATTAATAACCTCCTTCTTTTTTTTGAAGTCGGTTAATAATTATCGAAGGATTAAATAAGCTTGAATTAATAACACAGCGATTTTTTGTCTTAAATTTAAAAGACATAAACAATTCATGTGGCAACCTCGTGAGCGTGCTGCTTGTGAATATAAAAATTCGAAGTGCGTGCATTTGTATGTTTTTGCTCCCAGCAAAAACTTTCCATAGTTCAGAGCAGCGCAGCGCAACGCAACAGCTTGTTTCCTTTCTTTTTCGTATTAATCCCTTTAATTTTAAACTTGGAATTTGTTTACTGTACTTTATTTAAAGAGGACTATACAAGCAGTTTTGGAACAAATTTTATTGCATTTTTAAAATTCAAATGAAAAATTAAAATGTTTGAAGCTGCAGCTAAAATTATAACATTTTCCCCTAAAAATATGTAAATTCATGAACCGTCATTCTCTTAAAAGTTTGTACTGCTTTTGCAAATCGTTGTTTAGTTGCAATTTATTTATTTTTTTTAATTGAAATTATAAAATGTTTCAGCTACTGGCAAAAGAAAAACCACTTAAAAAGTTATAGAATTTTTGGGAGTGGTTTGGGGTTCGGTTTTGGAGAGCTCAAACTTACTAACGATGTTTTAATACAACAAAAATTAACATATTTTTTTAAAGTACATTTTTCCAAATACTAATAAATTAAATATTACATTAAGCAACTTAGAGTAATTAAGAGATGACGAAAAAATTATTTTAGTTTTAACATATTTATAAAACTATAGTGAGCACACACGTCAGGATTTTCGCTTGTTTTACGTCATTCAAATTTTTTTTCGTTCCTACCGTTTTACCTCATAAACCCTTCACCAGAAAAAGTTGTAAAAGAGTATAAATAAGTTTTCATTCCGTTTGTGATTCCTACAATAGACATTTCCACCCCCATAAAGTATATATATATTCTGAGTTTTTGTGCATAGCGAAGGCGATTGAGCGTTGTCCGTCTATCCGCCGTGTTCGGGTTGAAATCGACTTTGCCAAGGCATTAGATGAGCTTGAGACAATTTAAACACGACAATCGATCAGACATAGTATCAGACATAGAGGTGCTCTTTAAGAAATTAGCGGTCCATGTCCTTCGAAGCTACTGTCAAAACACCACGCCTACCTCATATTTTTCCATATTCTTTAGAATAATGAAATAACTTCAATCAACAAAAAAAAAAAAAAAAAAAAAAAAATAAAAAAAAATACATGGGGCAGTAGAGAATTTAAAATAAGAAAAAAAGCATCAAGTAAAAAAATAGGCGCTCGCCTATATTTGTGAGTAACGGGGCTCTGAAATTTTCAAATTTTCTTAAATATCAATATGGGTATCATTTAAACGCCTTTGAAGAGGTCTTTAAGGAAATGCTAAAGTTTTTTTGAAAACGCTTAACCCATTAAGAGCCGCTGACAGTGTTATGTAAAAGTATATATATGCTATGCTAAGAAATTTATTTTTTTTTTATTTTTTCAATTTGAGGAAGAACATTTTTGTAAATATGTTTCGTATACAATCGTATATATGTAGTTCCTAATGTATTTTTCTTATTTTTAAGTCTCTGTCACACCAATATTTGCTTTTTTAATTGGAGTTATTTCACTATTACTGCGTTTCTTACTGACTTGAAATCAACTAGTTTTGAAAAAAACACTTCGAAGTGTTTCAATTGTGCTGAAGTACATATTTTGTAAATTCGAATTTGTGACGTAACACAGACATTTTTGGTGTAAAACAAAAAAAAAAAACTATTTTATTTTTTGTAAAAAATCGTTTTTAATGTAAAATTATTTTTTTTTTACATATGTATGTATTTTTCTTTTTATGTATTTCAACACTTTTTTTTGTAACAAAAATGATTATTGCTTTTAAAATTTTAAAGTAATTGTCACTTTTTCGATAAAAACATTTAATATGAATAGATTTGTAGAACGGAGTTGAAATTAAATATCCTACATACAACACAATGTTGAAAAGGCAAAATAAGCTCGAAAAAAAAAATTTATTTTCGACATGCTTTGAAATAAATCAAGTAATATAAATAGTTTTGGCAGTGTGAAAACTGTATGGAAAATTAAGTAGCAAAGCACTTGATTTGAACAAATCAAGTGTTTTGGTCAAAATCACATCAATGGAAAGACACTTTTAACTAGATTTATATGTAGTGAAGGGTATATAAGATTCGGCGAAACTGAATATAACACTCTTACAAAAACTATTGTACCGACTGTAGAGATATAATTTATTAAAATAAAAAAATTGTAAAAAAATAATTTAATGGTAAATATTTAGAGTGTCTGCATTGTTTTAAATATTTATATTTAAGTACAAAATCAGTCATGTCGCGCTTTGGTTTTAAAGTGTTTTTTTCTGTTGTTTGCTTCAACAAAGACAGAGTTGATTTTAAATTTTAATTGATTTCCGATAATTTTAATTGATGTTTTTAAATAACACTTTATTATCAAATTGAAATAGTGTGTATTGGATATTAATTATTAATGCTAAACTTCACATTGCTTGACATAATATATAGTGTAGATGTTAGAAATTCCAAAAAAAAATTTTTTTTTAAATATTTAGTAACGATATAAATTATGTGTTATCATAATTTTAAATTACAATCCCTACTTCTGTTGGAAATTTTAGACGTCATTATTTATTTATTTTTGTACGTTAATCTTAATGTCTTTGAAGTACGTAAGATTATTTGTAAAGTTTTAATAGGAACTTTTTTCTTATGAATTGCCATACATTGCCAGCCAATTATCTTTTTCTATTTAAACTTTTAATTTCATGTTAAGCTACACACAATTATCTTAGTAATGTTTAAACTCCCCTGAAGTTAAACTTTTTATAAAATATAGATTTTTCACTTAATTTATATTTAATACTCCTACTGATGAAATGTACTTTCAATATATTTTCAGATAACGACATATTTCAATGAAACATCATGGATAAATCCTTCAGAAACTGATACCATAGTGGGTGAGGATCCCGAAGTGGAGTCACTTTTTTCATTAATTGTTGTTGGTAAAGTAAATGTCGTTGAATGTTTCAATATTTCCAAAAAAAAAAACAAACATAAAAAATAAACACACACATGCACATATTTATAAACACTCATCTATATACCCCAGTCTTTATGTTAGCATGTTCTCTATGCTCTATGCTGCATGTTCCATTTGGCAAAATATGTACAAAAATTAAAAAATATAATTACTAATATTTCCCTACAAAAGTGCTGCATTCAAATGAAAAATTCTACATGTCTTTGAAAATGTTTTTGAATTGAAAATCAATTGTGCTATAAAATCATGCAGTCACCCACTACCTAAACTCATTCAATCTATCATCCATTCATATGTGTATTGACTTTTTACATATTCATTTATTTTGACATGTCTGTCTATTCATTTTCATCTTCATATTCAAATATTCTGTATATTCTGTCGCTAGAAATCATGAATATTTTGTATTTATTTTATTTAGTTTTTTCCCTCCAATTCTGGGTTTTTTATTTTACAATATTTTTATACTTTTTCCACAGGCATTTTTCTTTCTGTATTAATATTCTTGTCAATTGCCGGAAATATACTCGTCTGCCTCGCCATTTATACAGAACGCAGTTTGCGTCGTATTGGGAATCTCTTTTTAGCATCGTTGGCAATTGCGGATTTATTTGTGGCTTCGCTGGTGATGACATTTGCTGGAGTTAATGATTTGTTGGGTAAGTGCTTTTTACATTTCTAATAAAATTGAATTGCTTTTTTGTGTGTGTGTGTGTTTTTTTTTTTTGATTTGTAATTTTAAAAAATTTCATAAAAACATGTGGTTTGGATTATTACGCGAAAAGGGTAGAAAAGCAACTGTGTTTCAAGTTGTTAAAAAAATACATTATTAACAAATCAGTAAAAAATTTTAAAATTAATTATTTGAAATCATTATTTAAAAACTTAAACGTTTATTAAAACTTTTAAATGATTCTTAAATAAATTGATAATTAAAAAACAAATATTTTCTAAAAAAAGACCATTATCACCCAAATTCTCACAAATATTCATCATTAAAAATGATGATTTACAAAGCGAAATTTAAACCCCCGAATCTTACTTTGGGGTACAGCTAATAATTCAAATATCGAAGTAATATAAAGAATTCAATAGAAAACTTTAAGACTCATTACTCAAGCGCCATGGTTCATAAGAAACGATTATATTCATGATGTACGATGTACGCAATCCAAGCCTTAAGGACGTTATAAGAACTTATGGTGACAAATACTTAAATCGACTAAGTTACCATATTAATACTATAGCAATTTGTTTATTAAATGAAACGTGTTAAAGTGCCAACTTAACTAACAAAACTTCTTTTTCTCGCGCTTTTGAAATCGTTTTTTTTTCCTTGAATTTCTTTTTTAATTATAAATAACGAATTAACTACATATTTTCAGTCTATTTCTAGACCTTTATACCTTATAATGTAATAGAATTGTATTATTTAGTACTTAAGCTATTACGGTAAATTTTTAACCCCTATTTTTAATTTTTTCCCCGTGGCCTTGGGCTACGGTTCGTTTTGTTAAGCTCCAGCCAATATTAACAAGAATTGGACGTATCAACTTATTGAATTTAAGACCATTTTGAATATAGCTATTACACAATTTTGAAATAAATTATAACGAGAAGAAATACTTATTAACATTCGTTTTTAAGGTTACTGTGAAATATCTACTTGGGAAATAATCTCAACATACGAAGCTTAAAAATGCTCATGCTTCTCTGAAGCAAGCAATACGGATAAAACAAAAATACTTAAAAGATACCATATCCTAGACTTACCTAACCGTAGATAACGACTATTAATATGTTTGGATACTTAAAGTTGTTAATTGTTGTTGTTGTTGTTGTTGTAATTACACAAATAGTTTTAGTGCATTTAGTGCATTATTTAAATTAAACTATATTATATTAATATATAAAAATTATATAAAAACTTTTTAATCAAATAAAATATTTGTGTAACTTATGATTGTATTTTAAAGAATTCAACTATCCATGTTAATTTAAAATTATATCAAATTTGCTTATTGTGTTATAAAAAAAAAATAGAAAATTAAAAGTTAAAAGTTAAATATATTACTATAGACAAATTATATCAATATGAATTTTTTTTAAATGTACGGAACACAATCATTTATGTGTTTTTTATTTTTTGTTTGAAATTTGAATTTAAAAATGGCAGGGGTACATAACCACAGCGCCAGGGTATCCCACAAATTTTTAGAAATATGTAATTAGTCTCTCCAGGAACGGCACATCGACCTTTACCTTCGTATAGGAAGTGATAAATCCTGAACAGGATATTATAGTTTAAATGATTATATGTATTTTGTTATTTTATTTATTTGAATACACGATGGCATTTTAGTAAAGCCAGTTGAAAAAAAACGTGCGCGATGCGTCTTTGATTATAACCTCACTTTTTTGAAAAAGGAAAATCTGCTCGCACGCAGATGTTCCCCCTTCGAGATAAAGTAATAAACTATATGTGTTTTTTATTTAAATATTTATTTGCGTACACTACTGTTGGAATTCTTAATATGTATTATAATAACCCTGTAAACAATGTGAACGCAGTTAACATTCGTTTTTGCTGTCTTAATTTTTTCATTCCTATTAAATATTCAATTGAACTAAGACGTTTTATTTTTACTTTGATAAACATTTATTCAAACCTAAAATTAAACAGGTTATGGTCCCAGGAAAAAGTCCATATTAATTGTGGTCGATAAAAGTTTTGTTAAGATATTTTAACTAGCGGAAGATTGATAAACTTGACGGTACAAATTACTATAGTTGGTGCATTCAGATGCGTAGTGTACTTATAAATAATGGCTGGTGAAAAATCGTAAATGGAACTGTTTAAAAGGCTGAATATGCGGCTGCTAAACAATCTTGGAAAGACAGCAATGAACGTGCACTGGCTACAAAAAATTTGTGTGTAAAGCCAACACATTTGGGTCTTATTAGAAATTGTTTAACTTCTTATAACCTGTTTAGACATACGTTGTAATTGCACAATAAGGGAATTTACGCAATTAAGTACCTAATTAAATTTAATTTACCATATAAGAAATTTATTAATAAATTTTTCAATTAGTACTTCAATTGAGAAATTAATTGATTAATTTTCCTAATACAACCCTTGTCAAGTGCGTTCAGTGAGAGAAAATTTTATAAAATGACAAAACTAAATGCCATAAAAATGAAAAATAAAATATTTTCAAATTAAATGAAATGAAAAGTTTTTGAAAATTTAATGGAGATTCAAAGCTATCGTGCAGTCAGAACTTGATCGTACTGACTAGAAGAGTTCCATATTTCAAATAAAAACAAGCAAACTTTCTTTTAAAGCCGAACTTCTCTTCATTTTTCCAAATTTACAAACACAAATTTCTGATGTAAAAATTAGGTCTGTTCAATAAATTTTCGGCAGAAACTAGCAACAATAGATTAAAATAAAAATTTACAACATTACTATTCCAAATAAAAAAAAGGAATAAACGCATTGTTGGAAAAAAATAGCAAAGTAAAGCCGAACTGACCATAATAACAAACAACCATAAAAATAAATATTTATCTAAAGCATTTTGTAATGCAACAGTTAGCATTTGCAAGAGCTTTGTCATCGATTGTGAGCATCTTTTTTCGAATACTTTGCAAAATTGCCAAAATTTTTCTGTTTTTTTTTTTTTTTGTAAAACTTTTAGTTTATTTTATTCTATTTCTTTTGTTTATTGTTTTATTATCCTGCCGTTTTCTTGTATATAGTTTTCTCTGATTTCTTCTAATTATTAAACAAACTTTAGCTTCAATTCAAATTATTTTTTATTTAAAACCGAAAACTATAAATGTTATATATATTTTGTCGTCAATAAAAGTAAATTTAGCAATCAAGGCTGAATTTCGACCTGCAATAACAATAACATCGAAATATTTAAAAATGCAATAATTACCAAATGAATTTTAAATAAGTCTCGCATTAAAGCAATTATTGTTTTTAAAAAATCCGTATCAAAAATTAAGAATAAGAAGGAGTTAAATAACTCACATTTTGATGTCATTGATTTAAATCTTATTTTGTGTTGTAAGGATGCTTGTTTTTAACAAAAAAAATTAAGTAATTCTTTTCTCTCAATTGAAACAAAATTAATTAAATATCAAATAGAGGGCCACATTCACTCCGATTCAACATCCATTTAACAAAATATCTTTTCATGTTAAGAGTGTAAAAATTAAGGTCTTAACGTAATACAGAAAAAAATTAATTTAAATTTCATTCAAAACATTAAGAATATTTAAAATAGTTAAAAGAAATACATTTTAAATGTAAATAACACAAGTTTTCTTTTACACACTTTAAACACAATACACATCCGTGTTGGTAATAAAATTCATTTTTATTCCATTTTTTATGTTGTTTTTTTCTTGCGTGCTTGAGATAATTTAAAAATGAAAAAAATTCTCTTCACCTCCATGAAAGGAAAAGAAAAGAGGAAAAAAAAACAAACACAAAAACCTGTTGATTGAATAAAGTATCAAACTCTTACCATAAACGCACCCTTAAGCATAAGTGTACAAAGTCCTGTTACACATGTCTACACTTGCACGTTAGTGTTTATGTGTTTGGTGTGCGTGTTCCAGTGTGTGCCTTTGTATGTAATGTATGTACATACATCCGCCACGAATCTTAACGGAAATTGGGTTTATTGAGAATAGCAAGAACATATCTAATGCAAATCGTTAAGTATAGGGTGTGGCAAAAATAAATACTAATTTCCAACTCGTGCATCGGGAAATTTATATTCATTAGGCGGAAAAGTTATTAAACAAATTCTTCAACGTGAAAACTAAAATGAAATTTTATTTACTATTGATCCACCCTGTATACATAAGCAAAGATAAAAGCAAGACAAATCTTTCTTTTCAACTCTTGTGATACAAAAAAAAAGTTTACACCACATAAATTTTTCCAAGACACGTGAAATATTGAGAAAGAAATTTAATTTATGAATATAAAGGGTGGATATTTGTATTTGTATAGCAAATATTATAGTGTTTATTTTTAAATATGTATATTTTTTAGAAGCCTGTGATTGAGAATATAATCAATTTATTGTAAATCTCTCTACTTATTATTTTTTTTTTATTTATATAAGAACCCACATAAGTTCAAATTGTGAATGACTAAAACAGATACAGCCTGATTTCAAATAAAATTTTTGAATTTATCAAACATTTTAATATCCATAAAATAACATTTCTTAAATAAATTTAAAAGTGGTTGTCATAAGACATAAGAAATACATATAAATGAAACCGTTAAGTGCGAGTTTTACTTATGCACAAAGCGTTGCGTATTATGTGTGGGCCATCCTTTAATGTTTTAAACCATAAAACAATATATGTAAAAATCAAATGTTCTATGGGGATACACTGTGAATTTTGTTATTATAAAAAATTCAAGTGTTTGCCACACGGGTAAGATCATGTAAATGTAATTAACTTGCCTGTTGGAACTGTTTTATGAGAAGGCATTTTTAAATAACGGACTTAAAATAATAAAATATAATTGTTAACGTTTGTCATTCCGTGTGTAATTTCTACAATATCCATTTCCGACCCCATAAAGTGTATATATTCTCACTTGTTATGCATAGCGAAGTCGATTGAGCGATGTTCGTCAGTCCGTCTGTGTAAGTGTTGAGATCACAGAAGAAATAATTATTGCAATCTATCAGATATAGGGTCGAAAGTGGTGCGTGCAATTGGAAACAAACATGTTCGGTCCATGCCATTCGAGGCAGCAGGCAAAGCACCACGCCTACGTCTAATTTTCATGTCATTTGAAACAATAAAGTAACTCTAATCAAAAAAAAAAAGAAACAGACAACTCAAAAATAAGCAAAACCCATCCAGTGAAAAAATTGGCGCTCGCCATATTTTCCGAGTTGCGGGGCTCTGAAATTTTCAAATATTTTAAAATATCTATATGGGTATGATTTTAAAGCTTTTGAAGAGGTCTTTAAGTAAATACTAAAATTAAAAAAAAAAAATGCTTAACCCATTAAGAGCCGATGTCATTTTTATATAAAATTATTCATATGCAGTACCAATTTTTTTTTTATTCTGTGTCAACCCAATATTTGCTTTTTTTTATTGGGGTGCCTTCACTAAACTAGATTTAGGTAGATGGTGAAGGGTATATATGATTCGGCATAGCCGAATATAGCAATCTTGCTTGTTATTTTTTGTATTTGCTTTTATAGAGGGAACACCTTGTGCTAAGTTCCAAATATATATTTTACTGTTTCAAAGTTGGGGTGTATGCGTTCGTATTTCTTCTAATGGCAGACATATTAATCAATACATATCAATACTCTGTGCAAATTTCTAGTCCTTTAAAATATAAGGCCGTCATCCCAAAAATCAAGGACTCTATGGAAAGGCCCTTGAACTTCTAAATTTTTATTTGGTTTGGTTTTTATAGCGGACTTATTTGTACAGACTTCGTTTAATTTTTTAATGCCTATATATTGCAGTTAAAAAGCTAAAGCCATATACATTGTAATCACTTTAGTAAAGGAACATCATTTACATTTAAAATTTGATTTTAATTTTTGTGACCTGTACCCCGTTTTTGTAACTTAAGTGAAAAGTTTTTCACATAAAATTATTTTAGTCATTTTGTTTTAGACAGAGTGAGTCAATACTAATTAATGATTGTTTTATTATTTTATATTATAAATACTTTGTTAACTCTAGATCACCCTATTCAAAACACTATGAAACAATATTTTCATGTGAAAAACTTTTCAGTTTAGTTACAGAAACGGGGTATGGGGATTTTAAAGTACTTAACCCTCAAGCGTTCATCTATCGCAGGTCAAAATTAAGGCCAAAGGTGATAATCACGCTATTGAGATACCCTATAGTTTTTTTTGTACTTGTTCGTATAATGGACATAGTTTTACACACACAAAATACCTTTCTGAAAAGCAATTAAACTAAACTTACAATTATCTTCATACATAAAAAACAACATTGTTGTAAATGCGTTGTGTTTTTATAACACACGATCGATCAAACTGAATTCGATTAGAGATTGTTTGTATGGTCGTGTAGATGGTTTATCTAAAGTTTGTACGAAACCGGTGGAAGCGTTCGTGAGTTACGAGTTTTCATGGCAACGTAATTTTATTCATATAAAAAACAACAACAAATACGGATTTCATTCAACGTTGAAAATTTATGATACACACAGAAAAAAGATTGGTAACAATTCCCTTCATACGTTAAAAATTCAATTACTTATATAATAATTTGATTTTTATTATTAATAATTTATAGTCTTGATTTATTTTTTGTATTAAAAGCTAACAAATGATATTTGCTTTTAAATGTTAGTTGTAACACCTTTTAGAAAACCAGATTTTGGAAGTAAGAATCATAAAACTCGATTGCATATTCAAAATTCGAAAAATGTTTGACACAATACGAGTATAATTAAAATGTGTACACATTACAAAAATCAAAAATATTTTAGTTCAAAAATAATAAGATTTATTAAAAGTGGTGAAAAGTTCTCCAATATTGGTAAATGGTAAGTTCATAATTATCTCAGAAATACATTTATATATAAAAATAATTTTATAATATTTAATTTATTTCGCACCGCAAAACGTGTGGTATGGGATAGCAAGTTAAAGAAACTATGTGGAAAAAAAGAAATCATGATGTAAAGGAAGAAGATAGCTGCATTCAATGGTTCGAATCATGAAATTTATAATATTTAATCTTATTCCTATAATTTATTATTAAAATAAAAGTAAATATTAAAAAATTATTTTGTTTTTCTTAATTCACAATAATATTTTATAATCACCCAAGAATCATTTCTTAGAATAGTTGTGACTGCTATATATATTCAGTTACTACAACGAATTCAAGATAATACACACAACCGACAAAATTCGTTTGGCAACAAATTCGGTTTTTATAACGAATTTCTTTTCTCTGTGTAGGAACACAACTGGCACAAACACCGAAATTCATCCAACACGACGAATACGTCGTTAAAAATTCGTTGTATGAAGCACAATAACTACGAAGAAAAACAGCTGTTATAAGGTGACCAATAAAGAAAATAATATTAAAAAGTTAAACATTAACAAAAACATAAATAAAAACAATTTTTATATTTAACTAATAATATGTACACTTATTATAAATGCTGCAAAATAAAAAGAAATAAATTTTTTAAGTAAAATAACATTATTTACTAAAATACTTCGAAACTGAAATCAAACAGGGTCACATTGCATTGATTTGTTCATCGTTCGCCGTCGTAAGAACTAGAAATAATTCTATTGCAAGGTACACAGCGTAAGACGAAGTTCGTCTGACTTCATGATTGTGTTCATTTTCATATACAACAATGTGTTGTATGTTCGTCCTAGTTATGTTTCTAGCATCATTCAGAGCGAAGCACGCTGGAATCTCCTAGTATTTTATAATACAAAACTTTTAAGAATATTATTATTGCAGTTATAGTTTTTTTTTTGTAACAAATAGATAACAACAATATTATTTTAGGCACTAGTTAAATCGGTTTATATTTCTTAAGATTCATTGTTATTTTTATTCTTTGAAGATATAAGCACTAAATATTATCTACATATTTAACAAATTTAGTAGAAAATTTGTCATAATAAAATATTATTTTTAATGCCTGCACGTATGTTTAGATTTAATTTTTACCCATCCTATATAATTACAGCAATTATTTTTTTTAATAGTATTATAATTAAATGAATAGAAATTGTGTTTTAGAAAGAAATGTTATTTTACAAATTAACGTTTTTCAAAGAAAACAATAAAAATTTAGATACCAGCAGAATATAATGCTGCATTTTCTGGATCGCTAAAACCTTCATCAGCATTCTTTGCATCCATCTACCTTGGATTGTGTACATTGTAAACATCATCTATTTAACCAACTAACTTTGTAAATAAGAATACGAGGAGTATTCAGGTTAATACTAATTTGTTTGGACGAAATCCACAAACAAACCAAAGTATTTCTTCATTGTTCTCTCTGCAGCTCGTTTTTGTCCATTTGTGCATAGGAGTTATAGCTTAACTTTTCAACTTCTGATAGTTTTTTGTTTGACTACGCACATTAATATGGAAGTTACCTGCACAAAATAACAAGGTTCTTCGTGTTATAGTCCTGTTGATACATAATATTATTTCATTTCGTAAAAGGATGTTAGTTACTTTTATAAATTCAAAGGCTCTAACTACTGAAATTTTCAAGTTTCCAATACACGAAAAAATAAACTAGGTTGGCCATATTAGTTTGGACTCTGTCAAAGATTAATTAGTTGATTCAATTTACACGCAAAGAAAAAAATTGGTTGAGGTAACCATAATCTAAGAGCAACATATTATGGTTGTATTATATGCTTGTTAACAAAACATAGTATTTTTACGTTTAATAATAATAAATCTGGTCTTGCAACCATATTGTTGTCTGGCATAACAATAACATGGTAAAATCCAAAAATAATTATGTTCAAATATAAACATTAAATTGTTAAATTAAAACATCATAGTATGGTTGAAAATATCATGTTATAAAATTGAATTATATACAGTATACTAAGTGCGAATATTCCTAATATAAAAGACTAATTTATTGTTTGTTTAATTTATTATTGATTTGTTACAAAAGTTATTCAAAAACATTAATTCACAAAAAAAAAACAATTCTTCGCTTATTATATATAATTAAAAGGCTTTAACACACAGGCTACAAAAACTATTTATAAAAAAATTATAATTTATGAGCCCAAATAACGGCATATTATCTTCAAACATTACTATATACGGTACGTAATGGTAATTTGGAACTGACTACACATTTATCCAAGACTTCTAACACGTTAATCTGGCACCTGCAGTGATACATTTTATTACATAATAGCAATTTTTATGACAGCTTTAATAGAAAAATATGTAAATGGCTTCACAATTGTGCTTAAGACACAAAAATTTATATTTAAAAGATTTATATACTAGCATACATATATATACATATATACATATATTTCAACTATTTTTGAAATATTTTGCTTATCTTTTTATTTGTTTTCATATTTTGTATATTATTTTTAATTGTTTATTTTGTACATAAATTTTTATTTTTTTATTTTCTATAACAATAAAAACAATTTCAAATTTAAGCTGGTAAAAAATTACTAAACTGATAGAAAAGCATTCTGTCAAAACCTAAAACAAAATATTTTTAAATGCAATTGTTATTCTGTTTGCTTGAAATCATGCTCTGATTAATAAAACTATATTATGGTTAAATATATTATCTTATCTTTAATAAGTTATAAAGCTTTGGTTGTATGTCAAATTTTTTTATGTTAAACCAACAATGTGGTATTTTTTGTGCACAGTAACCATACAATAGATTAATCTCAATAAAAACGTGTTTATCGGGACTAAAGTATTGTTGAAAACTACTATAATTTGTTCCCTGCAGCTTTACAATGTTACAAAGAATCATGTTTTTTCTTTGCGTGTAGTGAATGTGTAAAAGCTATTTGCTATTTGAAATTAAACAGAAGTATCACTTACAACTTTTGAATGTTTGACTGTATATGTTATATTAAATTGGCCACATCCAATACGCCTCGCTACTCTAATGGGGATAATCGTACCACGACTACTCTTGCAATCCAACCAATTTTAAGTTTGATTGTGCACACTAATGTAAAAATTATTTGTAGGAAATTTTAAGACCCATTCCTTTGCACTTTCCATAGGTAAAAAATAAAAAACTATTCACCTTGTATGAGAACCACGTTTACAGTCCCAATCCATCCAATTTATCCAGTTTTTCGCAACATGTATCCTTTGTATGGAAGATAACATACCCACGTGAAAAATTGAAAAAGTAATTAGCCAATTTTACCAACCGCACAACTTATAACAGAAAAATCGATCCGCTGGTTTAGGCAGCTATAGCTTTCCGAAAAACAAATACATTTTTTTTGCCTGTGTATTTTATACAGTATTGTACATTTTTGGTAAAATTTTAAAGTCTTAGTGATTGACAAACGAAATCATATTTCGACAACTTAATAAAAATCTAAATATACAGAAAAAAATTCTTATTGATGCCACATAATGTTATAGGAGTTTTACAAATTTGAATGATTGATTTCAATTGTAAACGTTAAAAATACCTTTTTTATTTTTGGTGTTTCTTTTCTTATTCAATCAATTTAAAAACTTTCTTGAAGGGGCATGCAAACCCATAGTGAATTTTTAAACATTATTTATCAATATTAAATATATTGTTGTATTCAAAATAAAGATAAATTTTTTACAAAATAAAAGTTTTATTACAAACGTTGAAAGGCAGTAAAAACTTTACTTTTTTCGTAATAGAATTGAATAAATTTTAATATTAAGTAAAAATTTATAGTATTGTTATTTTAAAGGCTGATTTTTATGATATTTTTATCACACATTGTTACATAGTGAAATTAAAAGGGACTAGAATTGTAACAGTTTAACTCAAACTATTATTATTTCATTTTAGAAGTCACTATAAGACGATGCTGTAATTCAATGTAAAAATAATGGACGAAATAAGAGGACATTATTAATTAACCCCTTCACGCATACAGGGTACTGAGAAGGGTAACAATGTAGTTCATTAGGCAACAAATTAGGCAACAAATAATAAAAAGATTAAAAAAAATGTTTTTTTTTAGTAATTTCTTAGGCTGGAAAAATGTGTTTTTATAAGCTCTAAGAGATGCTCATTGAACTCACTTCAATTCAGTCATTGTTTCTTTTTTAATAAAAAATATAATTATAACATTTAATAAAAGCCTATTTATTAACAAAAAAATAAACATTTATTTAAAATAATGGTGATAATCTGCAAAACAATATTTTTGAAATAGTAAACATAAATGAACTTCGCAGGTTGAATAGATGCTTGTCATTTGATTTTCAATATGAGCTCTTACTCTTGTCATAATATAAAAAGGAGTTAAACTTTTTGAAGTATAGCAGATTCGTTTAGCTATTATTATCAAATAACGAGGATTTCTCTGTCGAGCCCTGAGATCATCAACGAGAGCATGAGCCGCTACTTGTCGAAATTCCAGGCAAGTAATCATAAACAGGATCAGTTCTGAGGATTAAGCAATATTATTCGAAATAGTGAGTTCATCATAAATGTATTCTTATTGGTCACTTGAAGAATGCGGCATTTGAAAGTTCTATTTTCAGTTGAAAAGTGCGATAGAATAATTGTTGTTGAATAATTGGTAGAATAATTTTTCTTTTTGCACATCTTCATAAAATTTCATGGCCTTTTAATGTAAACTATTTACGTCTACCATTAAAAATTATAAATATTCTGAATTATGTAGCAAAATCTGCTATAAATACTTATTAGACTGAAAAAATAACAGTGCTATAAACCCTTCACCATCTAGTTTAGTGAAGTAACTAAATTAAAAAACTCCAATCAAAAAAAGCAAATATTGGGGTGACAGAGAATTAAAAATTAAACAAATTTTGCAACTGCATATAATTTTATACAAAAATGAAATCGGCTTTTAATGGGTTAAGCAATTTTTAAAAAATTTTAGTATTTCCTTAAAGATCTCTTTAAAAGCTTTAAAATGTACCCATATTGATATTTGTAAAAATTTGAAAATTTCAGAGCCCCGTAACTCGGAAAATATGAGCGAGCGCCAATTTTTTCACGTAATTTTTTTTGTATTTTTTGATTCCCTATCGGCCCATATACTTATTTCTTTGATTGGTGTTACTTTATTGTTTCAAATAACATGAAAAAATTCGAGGTAGGCGAGGTGTTTTGCCTGCTGCCTCAAAGGACATGGACCGATCATGCTGATTTCCAATAGCACATCTTTCGACACTATATCTTATCTATTGATATATTCATTTATTTTTTCTAGCTGATCTAGTGCCTCGGCAAACTTTATTTTATCACTAACACAGACGGACAGAAGAACATCGCTCAATCGACTTCGCTATGCATAAGAAGTCAGAATATATATACTTTATGAGGCTGGACATGGGTATTGTAAATATTACAAAGGGAATGACAAACTTTACCACAAAAAGTTGAAAACGTGTATAAAACAGTATTGAATACAATAAAACACCTAACAAAATATATAAATCAATACTCTAGATGTTGAATAGTCACAAAATTAAAAAAAAATTTAAAAAAATAATTAAGTAAACACAATCCTTCTTATCTGAATAATACTCAACTTTTAATCAATTTATTTCTTTTTCATGTAATGATCGCAAAGCCTTTGAATATGTTTAAAGTTTTGAATTTTTAAATTGATTTCTTTAAATAAGTTCTGTCTAAGAGTTAAACAATTTTATATTTTTTTTATTAATATTTTTATTAAACAATATCCTGCTTCTTATAAGAGTTTTTTAAAGCTTTCTCTGTGTATTAAAATTTTATGTATCCACTTAAAATAATTATAGAGCGTTTCAATTGAAAAATCGAAAAATCCTTTTTCGATAATACTATATCTTTTTTTTTTAATTTAATTTTAAACTTTTTAAAAAGTCTTTGGATAGCTTTTTAATGAAAAAAAAAAATTAATTCAAATTGTTGAATATTAGTTTTATAGCAATTTTTATGAAAATTCTTCATTCTTTATTTTGCTTTCATAAAACGTAAGTTTTGAAAATGAAAAAAAAAAAAAATACAAAATGCCAATTACTATCTGTCATTTAAATGTACAACGTTACGATATGCTATATTCATTTGACCCAATTGTTGAAGGTCACTCCTATAATGTGTAAATTTTTTCAATTAAAATCATACATCCATACTAACGACGCACTGTGTCGCAATTTCATATGAAAAAGAAACAGCTAGAGTTAGGAGGTGAACTTTGACATAAATGTTTAGTAAAGGAAGTATTTGTGCGACATTTTGTAAAAATCGAACAAGGGCCACACACACCTTCCATACAATCTAAACTTAAAAATTTTAATAATTTAGAAATAAGAAATGAATGAATTCACCAAATAATTCGCTATCTAGCCAGTCACTTAACTCAGCGTCAAATCTATGTATCTTTCATGCGATGATATTTAGACAAATTGTTAGAATATTTTTAAAGAGTAAGATATAGCTTTTGTTGTTCCCTTTCTAACAATACTCGATTAAACTGATTTTCTACAAAATATTTAACATGAGGCATAACATCGTAGGGACTTTTTTGCTTTATTTCTAGCCACAGTTGAGCAATCACATGAAGAATTTGAGTATTATCAGGCAGCTGAACTAAAAATATATTTAAATACCTACTGGTAATTACAACATACAAAAAAAAAGTAAAAGTGTTATTTCTACTTTCTTTTAAATTCTCTACGAAAGTTTACGGTTGCTGCAAAATCTTAACAATACCTAACTACTATATTTTTTCTAACAGTATCCGACATATGATCAATATTTGTGCACAAAAACTTTATTGGAATTATAACTAGAAGTATCAGTTACAACCATGTTAAACATTTTAGTATGCCATTACTTGAATGTTTGTAAACACTTTAAGAAGATATTTTTGATATCATCTATCCAAAGTATTAGAATGAAATTAAAAAAGCATTGACTTAAACCATTTTTGGCAACCCTCGTGACACAGTGCGAAACTCAGTTTATTATAAAGACTTTATATAAATTCAAATGTCAACATAAATGTGAATTCTTTTTGTATTCGTTTACATACTTTTCTGTTTTTAATAATTTGCATTGTCAAGATGCATACGTAGTATGTAGAGGTGTACAATAACACATTAATATGCGTATGCAAATGTGATGTTATTAAATGTGCAACATGAGTAAACTAAGTAATAAAACTAAAAAGCATAACATATTAGAACATATATGTACATATATGTATTTGTATGTAAGTGCATGTGAATAATAAAATAAATCTATACAATGGAAACCATGAACCGACCAGTTAACCAACAATATAAATATGTCAGTTGCCAGCTGTCATTTATCATAAGATATGGATGGCTTGACAACCAATTTGTGGACGATAATATTAAATACAAATGATGTAAGCATGTGTAAATATATTTACAAAATAAAAATATGCATGTGTGCATAAAATTATGTTTCTTCTTAGAAAATGAGTAATACATATGTATATTTGTGACTGCACAAGTCAACAGAAAATATACTTTTGTTTGGTTGTCAACATTATCATCATAATCGTCATCATCTTCACCGTCATCACACAAGTATGTGTTAACAAATATGTATTTCCATTAACCATAAATATCAATACTAAAATGAAAAAAAAAATAAAGGAACCATAATTTACTTACTTCGTACAAACATTTACGACTTGTATGGCTTTGTACTGGTAACTACATACGAGTACGCTAATACTTTTACATTTGCTTTTATTTCACTCATTTGCATTCAACAATTTGTTTTCTTTCAATACGAAAGGTATAAAGATACAAAATAGGTTAATAACTTCATTTGACATGTTTACATTTGAGTTGCAAGAGAAAATAATGCAACTTTAAATTCTTTAAGTTTCCACTATGCAGTTCTAAAAATTCGTACTTTTACACTTAAATTTTGTAAGTAAAACCTAGTTTTTTTTCACTATATCAATACAACATTTTATGAACAAAGCTAGAAAAAATTCAGTTGAAAGCAGAACCAAAAAAAAAAAATGTTGTTTAAGAAAATTTTAATCGTGTTTTCAGCGCAAAAAATTCATATTCATTGTGTTTTCTTATATTTTTAGCTTTTTTGTGTGATATTTAAAATTAATATTTTGCAGGATAGCTCGCTGCTTGTCAGATCCAAGTCCTCCGCCATTAATGTTTAAAATATAAATGTATTATTCCGGGAATATGGGCTAGATTTCCTACGCCAGCCTCAGAAACGTATTATGCTCAAATGTGGAAGAGTTGTTTATTCTTTTTTCGCCAAATTTGGGTAATTTTACTATTTTCACCCGATTTTCTCTATTTACGAAACAATGCTGAGAGACTTCAATTTTCTTGGTGTGTAAATAAGTTTTTCGCGAGTTATGATGTTAAGAGTATCGGATCCTTCCGAAATTTCCTGATTAGGAAGGATTCATGCATGCGGGTTACTCGCTATCCTTTTTCACTTAATCCAGTTTGTTATTTAGAACTTCCGTTTCTTAACGAAACATATTTAAAAAAATGTTCTTCCTCAAATGTAAGCAGCAAGAAAAATAAATAAAATTCTTAGCATATATAATTTTACATAAAAATGACACCGGATCTTAACGGGTTAAGCACTTTTAAAATTTTTTTAGTATATTCTTAAAAGTCTCTTCGCAAGCTTTAATATAATACCCATGATAATATTAAAAAAAAATAAAATTTTAGAGCCCCGTAACTCAGAAAATATGGGCGACCGCCCATTTTTTAACTTAAAATTTTTTTTCTTATTTTTTATTTTTCTATCGCCTCATATAGTTTTTTTTTTGACTACAATTACTTTTATTACAAATAATATAAAAAAATAAGAGATAGGCGTGGTGTTTTTTCTGCTGTCTCAAAGGACATGAATCGATCATGCTGATTTCCAATAGCACCTCTAACTCTAATCGACTGACACATTTTTTTTTTAAATTCAACACTAACACTAACGGACAGATGGACATAGTGCTACCGACTTCGCTGAGCATAAGAAGAAAGAATATATATTCTTTATGGGGTCAGAAATGGATATTGTTGAAATTACACACGGAATGACAAACTTATATATACCCTTTTTCCACTTTTAGTAGTGATGACTATAAAAATAAGAAAGAAATTATATATATATATATATATATATATATATATATATATAATTTTACATGAAACAGTCATCGGTTTTAAATTTTAGATCTCTTCAAAAGCTTATAAATCATTACTTATATTTTCAAAAATTTTAAAAATTTAAAGGGTTGTAACTTGGGAAATATGAGCGAGCGTCAATTTAGTCACTTTGTGTTTTTTCTTTTTTTTTAATTCTCTATCGCCCCATGTATTTGTTTTTTTATCGAAGTTACTTCACTGTTCCAAATATTATGGCAAAATTATAGGTAGGGGTGTTGTTTTGCCCGCTGCGTATAAGGACATGGACCTTTCGACACTATGTCTGATAGATTGTAGTATTTAAGTATTTGTTTCCAAAGGCAAACTTGATTTCAACCCTAACACATACGGACAGACGGACATATACATTTTTGAATTTTTACTCGATTTAAAATAGAAGCAATAACGCATAACTAAATACCATAACACTGTATCTTTTAAGAATCGAATAATAGAGCAGAAATTTGGGGAGAGAAAGTTTTTTTTATAACTTCTCTCACCAACTTGTTATGTTTTTCCACAATAAAATTTGTATTAATTTTAGCTGGTGTTTCAAGTTTTCAAAAAGTTCTCCTCGTTTTATCTGTAAACCTTTCTTAAAATACGAGGGCTGCTATATTTCTGGCCTGGCAACACTGAGTGCTGCCAAGTGCAATCTGACATTTCCATTGGAAAGTTTGTCATTTTTAAGCATAATCGTACTCAAAAATTTTGACGTACGACCATTATTTGTGTTGTTAACAGTGACTTGAAAAAATTAATATAGAAAAAATGGAATTAACTCGTAAACATTTTCGTGCCATCATTTTTCACAACTTTCGACGTGGATTATCACGACAAGAGTGCATTGATGAACTTAAATCTTTGTATGGCGATGAAGCACCATCCTATAGCACTGTAAAAAATTGGTATAATGAATTTAATCGTGCCCGAAGCTCGCTCAAAGACGAATTCCGTGAAGGTCGTCCAAAAACGGCTGACAGAGAACATTGATGCCGTGCGTGAACTCATAATGCAAGATCGACATGCGACATACCAAAACTGGTCATGTGGCTTGAGCAACGTAGGACGGTCACTTCTGAGTGGTACACTACAATTTGTTTGCCTGAAGTCATCGGAGAAATTCGAAAAACCAACAAGAGAAGACGAATCATTGTTCACCATGACAATGCGAGCTCTCACACATCGGCTCAAACCAGAGCGTTTTTGACCGGCCAAAACGTAGAATTAATGGGTCATCCGCCCTACAGCCCTGAGTTGGCACCTAATGACTTCTTTTTGTTTCCGCACATCAAGAAAAAAAATGCGTGGTCAACGATTTTCGTCGCCAGAAGAAGCTGTTGAAGTGTTGAAAAACCATGTTTTAGAGGTGTCTCAATCGGAGTGGAAAAAGTGCTTCGACAACTGGTTTGAGCGCATGCAAAAGTGTATAAATCATGCTGGAGAATACTTTGAAAAACAATAAAACCATTTTTGATTATAAATATTCGCATTTTACTATTAGGCCAGAAATATATAGAGCAGCCCTCGTATAAATTGTTTTAGCATTAACGGAAAACTGCGGTATGGCCCCAGTAGGAGTTTCTTGCTACCTTGGAGTTATTAGACTAATTGATGTCACTTAAAAGTGTGGTCTACTGGTATTTTATTGTCACAGATAACAGTAGTTAACTTATGGAACTGATGATATAAAACACAGAAGATAAAATGCACAATAAAACCTGGAACCAACCAACCAAGAAGATTTCAAACTGATTCTGAGAGATGCCAATGACCACTGTTGTTAATAAACCGACCTCAAGTTCCTTTTTATTAAAAATTTAAAATTGTGTTATAAAGAATTTTACCAAAAGCAAACGTACTTTGATAACTCACAATTTTAGGACGTTGATGATATTATTTCGCGGTTTTTCATAATTCATTTTCATTTGAAATTAGAATAATTATCAAAGCCAATATAAAAAATTTTATCCAGACATCAGCAGAGAGCTGAGAACATGGATAATTTAGTAAAAACAAACAATAAAGATTAAAGTTTAATTATAAACTTTAAAGAGAATATTTAAATTTAAAATATTATGAAATGATTTCAATTTTGTTCTTTCTGCAACGCAAATTTAAGTTCGCATAAAAGATTTATAATTTTGAATGAAAGTGTAATTATTAAAATTATAATCCACAGATGATAAGTGTAATGAAACTAAAATAAATCGTTTTGAAAATAAATTATTTATCGCTTAACCAAAAGACTGAAATGAATAATTGTTAATAATAATGGAATAAAACATTTTGAAATGATATAATTTAAATTGGAAATTTGTTTTCATTTTAATAATAAAAATATTTTAAAATTGAAATTTAAGATCGTTATTTCTTTAGTTATTACAATTTACTATATTAATATTTTTTGGCTTTTGTCCTTTTTAGGTTATTGGATTTTTGGTGCACAATTTTGTGATACATGGGTTGCCTTTGATGTAATGTGTTCAACGGCGTCCATTTTAAATTTATGTGCAATATCCTTAGACCGTTATATTCACATAAAAGATCCGCTGAGGTAAGTATGACACCGATTAAGATAAGCCAGCACTAACAAACTTACAAACATATGCCCATACAGTCTACACTTGTGTGTGTGTTTTTATATTATAAAACAAAATCATTATATCTGCTAAAATGTATATGACAGAAAATGATGAAAGCACAAAAAAAAAATACAAATAAAAATATTCATAAAATAATATTAAGGTTAACGTCAGTTTAGTATAGTGAGGTTGATGATGATGATGATGATGATGGTGTTTGTTTAACTACTGGTCATTCACTATGATACTGTTCTTTTATCGTCTTTATAAATATTTGTTTTTACTACTCGTCCTTATTTTGTATATATACTCGCAATTGTGTCATAAACATACATTCACGATTATAATAGTGATAGTGGTTAATGGTGGCAAGTAATTGGGGCGGGGTTCTTCTTTCTATATTAATCATTTTAAGTGTCTTAAATCTTGTACGGCATATATTTTATTTAAATTTATTTAAGATTTATACCCTCATATAACAAGTAATTTATATAATTACAGTCTATTAAATAATTAAACTGAATAACGAATTTATATGAAAAAATTTTATAGATTATTTGCTAAGGTTTCTAATATAAAAATTGCAAATTTTTTCAGTTTATTAAATTTTGTCAGTGGCGAAATATACGATCCGATTAAGTTTATTTACTTATAGTACGATTAATAATGCGTGGCCACTACAAAAATATACACTGTCTTTTACGAGTACTTTGAAGAATTTTAGAAATATTTAGTAAAACGTAGTAAATCTTCATTATTTTATGTCAGTGAAAAATTTTAAATATTAAGAAAATTGATGATCACGCATTTAATTGCTGATACTGTGACCGGTCCATTTAGACATTTTTTGCAGCGCTCAGTCTCACGTAAGTAGGGCTACGTACAAAATGCGTACTACTTTTTAATATATAGTTTTTTCACCACAAAAAGTGAGAACAGTTGTCTTGCTGATTTCGCAGAGGATCTAACAATTGATGAGAAGGTTTTTACGTCCCCAATTGTAAGAATCTTATATAGTGAACGACTAGCAATTGATAAGGACGTTTGTACATCCCCAATTGCTAATTGTATAAATCAGTTACTGTTGCAGTCTCTGTACTGGCTACTGTGGGAAAGACGGGCAATTCCGACATGAGGTTATACCTCCAACTGGTTTTCCTTACTCACCGGCAATAATTGGCTACTCTACGGGAGCCGGATAACTCCGACACGACGTTCAACCTCCAACTGGTTTTTTCTTGCTCTCTGTCAAGAACTGACTACTGTAAGAGCGGCACGTCAATCAGACACGAGGTTATACCTCCAACTGGTGCCGTTATCTCTGACAAGAGTTAGTTTTCGTGTGAATTTACTGCGTGTGAGACAAGTAAACTCAACCCCAGGTTATCCCTCCCACCGGTTGCTGGTGCTCTCTGTCAAGAGCTGCTTATAGAAAACTATTGTGTGTAACAGTGTTCAGCATTAGCTGAACGTGTGAGACAGTGTCTTGCTGATTTTCTTAGCGCGGTACTACCAAGAGCCGCTCACCACCGGACCAAACTGTTGGCGTTACCATCTACACCAATGAATGTAATAAAGAGATACGATTTATAACGTCAAGAGAACGATAGGTCTTTTTCTTCACCACTACATTGTAACCAGAGTGAGCAACGACCCTGCACTCCGCTGAAGCTACCCCAGCAACCAGCGAAAACGTCTCGTTACATTGGCTTATCGCTCAATCGACTTCGCTAAGCATAACAACTCAAAATATATTTACTTTATGGGGTCGGAAATGGATATTGTAGAAATTACAAACGGAATGACAAACTAAGATATACATTTTTTCTACTTTTTGTAGTAAAGGATACAAAAAGGATGTTCCTACGTATGTTTCAAGTAAATTAAGGAATACATACAGGATCTTATTATTCTAGAAATTTTTAAATATAAGTAGGTTGCCCACAAGGCTCACGTTTATCTTCATTTTTATATAATATATACAATGCAGTTTTTACTATTTCTGACTACTGTACAATATCCATTTTCGCTGATGACACTGCAATTATATGATCTGAAGATAAATTGAATTTAAAAAACTTCCAAATAAAAATCTATATTTTTCGTAATTTTCAAATACAGGTCAGCTAAGGTCGGTTTTTTAATTAGATTTCTGAACTACATACTCTTATTCATGTCTTTTAATTTTTTATATTTGCTTGATTTTATGAAGTTTCTTTTATTGCTAAAAATTTATTAATTTATTAATGCAGTTTTTTTTTGCACATTTTATATTTTAGTTATTTTGTTTATCGCCTTCTTTCTGTACAAAGAAAACATACTTTTTAAGGAATTTAATATTTCGTTATGTGAACTCTAAATACTACATTTTTGTTTTTTCTTTTTATTGAATTATGCCGGTCACGAATTAAATTGGTTTGAAACCATAATAACAATATTTAGCTGCAATGTATTTAAAGTAAATCTTAAAGTAAGAGGGTTTCCTTAAGAAGATTTCTTTCTGTTACTGAGGAATTCGAATTGTTTTTGGAAGATTTTTTAGTTTTCAAAAGATTTCAAATATTTTCAACGGTTCTCTAATTTTTATTTTAACGCTTAATTTAATTTGTTTGATGAATATCACGCAACAGTTTAATTTTGCTTGAATTTTAAAATATTTATTTTAGATATTACGGCAATATTATTGCAGTATTTAAGGCAAACTGTCATTAAATTGTAAAAAAGAGTGCCGTGATACACGGTTAAGGTGCCGTAAATCGAGGCCAATAACAACAGTTAGATAAAGAAAAAAAAAAAAACTAAGATTTGAACTGTGGATATTATAAGTGAATTAAAATTGATGTTGGCTTAAGTTAATTTTTTAATTTCTCAAAATCTGTTTTGGAAAGAAAAATTATTTAAAAATATAAGCGTACGTTTCCAAAGAAGGAACTAGTTCTTTATGTTAAAAGATAATACTTTAAAATACGTATTCCCTATAAAAATTAATATAATCGATTCTCAGTAATTGATGATAGCAGTCTCATGCCTTGTTAAAATCATCAGGTCTCGATCAACTTTTTAAACATTTTTTCTGGGTTAGACGAAGTCTACACACAAATAAAAGTATTCCTGCGCTCTTCTCTTTGTAACTTGTCTCGTACATTTGTTTTTGTTTTGTACCAACCTTCGGTTCGTCACGAATGCAACTTTGTATCATTAAAAACAAAAATTTCATTCGTGCCCATATTATAAAATTTAAGACTTCAACTAAAGGGTCCACCAAATAACTTCTTTTTCAGTTGGCTTCAACTCCTGAGCCAATTGGACTTTGTATGGCGTCATATCAAGGTCTTTATGCAAAATTTGTCTCAATGATGTCTCCAAAATGTTCAACGAGGATGCCAGTTTCTTTCATTTTTTCACAAGATAACGAACATACGGAGCTGACGGTGTTTCTCTTCTTCCAAAATCCGTACGCAATTTTTCCACACATTCCACACATTCAAGCATTCAGCGGAAGTATAAAATTAATTATCTGTCAAATCGGACATGAGCTAAGTGTTACCATATGAAAAAAACCGTTAGATGACGGACCCCATAGTAGCATTACTTTAATTCAGTCCTTCGTCAAGCCTCAAGATGACATGATCTGGGAATAAAGTTGAATTACAACTTGATGGTTTGACGCATAGACTTTTGTCAGTTTTAAATAATTTTGGTGCTTAAAAGGAAAGGCGGGACGTTAACAAAAAACTCCTAGAATTTTACTGAGCCAACTGGACATTGTAGCATAATAAATTTTGAAACCGGATCAGGGTTGGGTTGGTTCAATCATTACCGTGACCTATGTCGTTATGCCTGCATTGAAACAAACTAATAATATCTTGGAAATCATCAGAATTTTGGTTTTTATAAATTCAAACAAGTTTTCGCACTTTGTGCTGCTAAAAGTCTTTATAAAAAAACCAAAAAAAAAAAAAAAAATAAGTTAATGAAGTTATGATGTGTTTCTTGCAGCATGTGTATTAGCTGCAAAATGTTTCAGGCAACATTTTTTTTCCAACCTATGAAATAATATAAGCTGCTTTAAGGCCTAGTACTCTGTTCGATTTTGCGAAAAATTTTGAGCAAAAATTGAATTGAAATTTAAACAATTTGACAATTAGCAAGTGGTGACAATACAGCGGTTTAGAAAATAATTGTCGTTTTTATTTCTTTCAGTATGCCTTATTGTTTTAACAGCGTAAAAAAAACATATGTTTTTATGTTGTGTGTCTGGAAAAAATTTTAATAACAAGATTTTGGGATAATATTTTAACACTAATCATACCAAGACTTAATATATACCTATTTCTACCATAGCGGGTCAAATGACCCGACTTTATGTTTAATGCTTGAATGTATGAAATATGGATGTTAGGAAGGAAATAAAAATAAAAAATTAAATTTATTATAATTAAACAAAATAGTATGTTGAGCATTTCTATTACAAAAGCAAAAAATTAAAAAGTTTTTAATTCATAGTTCATCGCATTTTTTACATATAAGTGTTTCCATTGTACATATTTTTTACATTTAGAGCAAATTTTGTTGGTTTTATTTTCTTAACAGTATCCTATTTGACATCTCATACGTTTATAAGCATCTGCAGTAGACTTAGAACTCCAATCGGAACCCAATACTCTCTTTGCTTCTTCGATTGTGCATGTTCTTATATGGTTCATAATACGGTTATCAATTATCAATGAAAATGCAGTACTAATTTTACCTTTCATTATATGGCGTTTTGCATATCCTGTTGGGCCTACTTCTTGCCTGAAAATGTTATGAAGTGGTGCTCTTCCAGGTGTGCCACCTACTTGCATTTGTTGCCAAACAGATCCATCATTCGCAACATTTTGTTCATTTATTTCTACTTCACTTTCTTCCGAATTTGAGAGTAATCTTATTCTTTTTCGGCCACTACATACATTCACAATATTTTCCTCTTCATCGTCAGTATCTGAAGAATCAAACTAATTTTTATTTGCAACCAATATATCTTCATTTTCAGAAAATTCTTCTTCACTAATTTCTGAAAACTCTTCGCCAATATTATTTATATCTTCTAAGAACTTGTACTGTCTTGTATGCTTCGACATTTTTCTGGGTAAAAAATTATCTGTATTACTATAGCTATCAAAATAAAATATAAGCTAGGTACTTACCAAGACTTTCAATTTTTGCACTTTTTCTTACACTAAAAAGCTATTTTAATCTAAAATTTGATATTTTCTTGAAATTATTCTGAGATATTTTCGTTGAAATACTTTACGCAACAGTCTTTGGAAGAATGTGTATCTTTCTGACTACAAATATGACTCGATAATCTCATAAAACAGAAAAATTCTCTCCGGGTCAAATAACCCGTTGTGGTAGATATCGGTATACAACAAGGATTACTCAGAATAAACAACAAAAAAACAAAACAAAAATATTTTTATAACTGTACATTAATTACTTAGAAAAAGTCATGAAGTCAAAAGTGCAAACGCAATAAAATTATACGTGCATTTTCAATGCAAAAGTTCAAAATGGGTCATTTGACCCGATGGTACGTTTAGTGTTAATAAAAATAACATCATATTAACACCTTGAGGAACTTTTTAAAGACACACGATCTGAAAAAAGCTCTTACCTCGAGGAAAGAAGCGGTAAAGGAAAGTTTGTTTCAAATGTATGTATAATTTGCAGAAATAAGCAAATGCTTTTCTGCATTAATAAATTTATTTTTGCCTTTTTATTTTGAAATTTATACTTATTTCCATTTTTTAATTTTTTGAACACAACAAAAATAAATTAAAACAGACGATCTGAAAAAAATAGTTGTCATAATTCCGCACAAGAAAAGTGTTGCTTATGTTATCCGCAGTTGAAAATAAATGTTGTCAGAAACAATTTTTATTTTGGTTAACATGCTGTGAGAATCATTTCCTTACTATTTGACAAAAAAAAAAGAGTACTATTACAGCAACATTGTTTTCTATTTATTTGGTAGTAATTTTTTTATATGGACTTTTGACAATACTGCGTAAAAAATTATAGCCTATATCAGCCTATGTTTCAGAATTAAGGCTAATAAAAATGAAATATTTTCTTCTAAAATATAAAAGTGGCAACACTTGCAACTTTTTAATTTTTAAAACGAAATAATTTAAAAGTTTATTCCAAAGTACTAAGCTTGAAGTACAGTATTCTGTTTAGAATTTCGTGGTAAATGCTGTCAAAATCCCATATAAAATATCAGTATGAAAAATATAAGAAATAATCTTGCTGCAGTTGTACTTTGTGCATGTTGTAAAGAGATACAAAATGTTTCTGGCTACATCTTTAAATCAAACTGTTTCAGCAACATTTTTTTTCAACTGTTAAGTTATCGACCCTAAAGCTTGGTATTCTGTTCAAATTTGTGAAAATTGTTGAGCAACATTAATTATTTCATGTGGAATATTTGACATTTAAAGTGTGGAATCATTGTTTTAAAATGTAAGTATGCAAAATTCCGCATAAAATAATGCCTACTTGCTTTATTTCACAGCTTGGATAAAATGTTGCATATGAAATGTTTCATATGTTTTTCCACAGTTAAAACATAGTACTACTTCTGCAACATTTTTTCATGACTTTTTCATAAAAATTTTTATATATGAGATTTGACAGCATTCCGCATGAAAAACTGAACAGAGTACCAGGCTTAACCTATTGAAAATTTAATAGCTAAAAAAATTTTAAAGACCACAGTAGTATTAAAAGGAAAAATTTCAGAAACACCTCTTTTATGTTTAAAATATTTTTTTCAGCTATAAAAAACATAAAGTTTGACCTCATGACTCAAAATCTGTAAACGTTTATACTCTTGTAAAGTAGACCTGTTAGTTTCCATTGGGATTAGAACAACAAGTTATCTGGAGGCGATTAATCTTAGCGTGTTTATCACATATTATTCATATTTAGCTTTTTAACTTATCATTCTCATTTTTCAAGATAATTTCTTCGGTTTCCTTAAACAACTTCCTATTATTTCCCCTATCTGGAGTTGTTCTATTACCTTTTGAAAAAATAGCCGCATGCATGTCAGGAAGCCAACCATTTTGCTACTCAGCTGGAGTTTACTTATCTAATGTTATAATTATAATTACAAAATAGTAAAAAATACATACCTACCTAAATTCATACATATATTAATACATATGTATGTATAAATATTAACATGAGAACATGTGCGATGAATGGTTTATTCGTATTAAAGTTAAATAATAATTTAAATATTAATTATTGTTTTGGTCAACACATTGTAGTTGCCAAGGTGGCTTTTCATAAGGATTATTATTATGGTGAAAAGAAAAACTGAGAAAATACTTAAAGAATGGAAGTGCTTTTTTTGTATATGAAAACATTTTTTTTTTCTTCCTTTTTAGTCTTTAGCAAATGACTGCTACTTGTAGTCTTGGTGTCATAAATTGTTGAAGATATAATAAATCCCTTTTTGATGTCATTTCTAAGTCATTTATGTACAAAAGAACAGACAGGCTGCGTATACATATTTTAAGGTAAATAGATTTATTTGCACGTAATCTCACCTAAGATCTGTGTTTCAAAATTAAAGGAAGATTGTTTTTTTTGGAATATTATTTCTTGTTTTTTAAGAAAAATCCATCTTTTCTTTTTTTAAAGTAAGGCATATTTTACTAATGTTTCAAGTATTGAAAGCACCCTACAAATTATATGCGAAATAATATGATTAGCTCAATTGTCCAATTGTCTCACTTTTGAACTTGAGATTATTCGAATTTTTCTATGGTCTCGAAAACAGCACTGAGTTTAGAGGCTAACGATTAAAAAAATAATCTTAGAGTAAGTCGTGGGAGATATTTAAGTTTAAGAAAATAATCAGTTGGTATTTTAATTCATTCTTAATATTAAAAATCAACAAAACATTATAATCGTTGATTTAAAAATACTCACTCGCATAAAAAGCAAATTGTAAAATGTTTAACTATCTTTGAAAACTAGTTACCACATATGAATTAATCATATAATTTTTTTATACTTAAATATATTTTTTAGTATTTTATAGAAATTAGTTCAGAAAAAGGCTGGACTCACACTCGTAGGATTCCACAGCATGTGACCGTCACCGTTCAGTTTAAATTTAATTTAAATTTTTGTTTTTTTTTTTTTGTTTATGATTGGGCTTGTGGAGATATTCCACAATGAAAATACTTAAAAAACAAAACAAAAGAAACGAAGAAAATTTTGATTTTTAAATTAAAAAAAATCTAAAACTCATTAAATTAATAAAGAATTTTTTGACCAAAAAGAAAAAAGAAACAATATTAAATAAAACGGTTGTTTTAATTAAAAACAAATACATATATAGAATAATTCCTAAAAAACATTAAGTTTCGGATGTGGAATTAATAAAATTACTTTCAATGCCTACATCTCTAAAATTAAGGGAAACACCATATCTCTAATTAATTTATACACGCAAAAAAAAAAACATGGTTGAGGTAACCATAATCTAATTGCAACATACTATTGGTGTATTATATGCTTGTTATCAAAACATAGTACTGTTAGATTTAATAATAATATAGTTGATTTTGCAACCATATTGTTATCTAGCTTAACAACAACTTGGTAAATTATAAACATAATTATGTTTAAAATTATATTAAAATATCATAATATGGTTGAAAATGTCATGTTATATAATTGAGGACAAAGATTTCTATGTTTTAATTGACTATTATTATTATTAATTGCTTCATTTTTTAATGACATATTATAAAAAAATTAAAACAAATATACAAAAAAATCATTTATTTGTATGTTATATGTGAGAATAGGCTGCAAGAATTATTCATACAAGAAAAGTGGTTTATAATGGCATCTTATCTTCATACATTCTATACATACATCCATTTATTGATTCAACGTTATGTTCTCGAATTGAAGATACGTAATGGTAATTCTGACTGACTCCACATTTATTCAAAACTTCTAAAACGTTAATCTGGGATCTGCGGTGTATATTTTATCACATAATAGCAATAATTGTTGTTTAATTATATGACAGCTCAAATTGAAAAATATGCAAATGTTTTTACAATTTTGCCTAAAACACAAATATAAAGAATTGTATTTAATTCAACTATTTTAAAATGTTTTGCTTACCTTTTTATTTGTTTTCATATTTTGTATGTATATTATTTTATATATTTTTTTACATACACACATGTTTATTTTTTTATTTTCTCTTACACTGAAAAATATTTTCATTTTTAAGCTAAACTGATAGAGTAGACCTAAAATAAAATATTTAAAAATGCAAACATTATTTTGTTTGCTTTCAATCATACTTTGATTAAAAATATTACATTATGGTTTAATATATTATATTATTTTTGATTAATAATAAAACTTTGGTTGTTGCAATATTGTGCCTAGTAACCACATAATGGTTAAACGTAAACAAAAAATGTTTGTCGTCACTGAAGTTTTGTTGAAAACAACTACAATTGTTCTCCACAACTATACATTGCTACAAAAAACATAATATGGTTATTGTGTTATTTCTCTGCGTGTACCTATATATTGTGATCATTCTCATAATATGATACAGAAATATATTACTAATAGTCTTTGCAAATTTGTCTTTGGTATTCGTGCTATATCTAAAATTATGACTTTAAAAATTGTTTGGCCCGGATTTAATAGGGACGTTTATTTATGGTCAAGGAATAGTTTAAATTTTCAGATAGCAAAAGTTTAGCGGCACACTAAGTCTCCTATTGGGATATATGAAGCAGCTACTGCCGTTTTGAGCATATGAATATTGACTTAGTGTGCCAATTACCACCTTGTAATGATTATAAATATGGCCTAACTTACATTGACAGATTTTCAAGATGGCCAGACGTATTTCTTTGGAAAGACAAAAGCGCCGAATCTGTATCAAGAGCTCTTTATGAGAATTGGATTTGTAGATTTGGAGTTGCCTTAAAAATAACCTCTTATCAGGGTAAACAATTTGAATGCCGTATTTTAAGCATACTGCCAAAACTTCTTGGCTTTAAACATATTATGACTACTCCTTACCATCAATCCTCAAATGGGATGATAGAACGTTTTAATAGAAGTTTAAAGACTGTAATAAGATGCCACTTAAAACAGAATTGGGTAGAAGCTGTTCTCACTATTTTATTTGGGTTAAGGACAACTTTAAAAGACGATATTGGTTTTTCTAGCGTTAAGTTCGACATTCTGTTTGTAGTTTTTACAATCATCGTTTCTATTTGTTATGCATAGCGACGTCGATTGAGCCATGTCCATCTGTCTGTCCATCTTACTATTGAAATCATGTTTGCCGAGGCACCAGATCAGCTACAGAAAATGTAAATACGCCAATCGATCAGACATAGTTTTGAAAATTTTTCTATTAAAAATCAGCGTAATAGGTTCGTGTCCTTCGAGACAGCGGGAAAAACACCACGCCTGCCTCTAATTCTTTCATATTATATGGAACACTGAAAAAACTTCAAATAAAGAAACAAATATATAAGGCGATAGAGAATTAAAAAATAAGAAAAAAAATAAGTGAAAAAATTGGCGCTCGCCCATATTTTCCGAGTTACGTGGCTCTGAAAATTAACATTTTTTTTTTTAAATATTAATGTGGATATCATTTAAAAGCTTTTAAGGAGATCTTTCAGGAAATACTATAATTTTCTAAAAATGCTTAACCCATTAAGAACCGATTGTATTATTATGTAAAATTTTATATATGTAGCAATTTAATTTTTAATTTTTATTATTGTAAAAGATGACATAGTTGAGAGTATGGCTTCTATTGCATGTGTCTGTCTACAACGGTTTGAAAGATACAGCAATATTGGTGACACAACATCTTAATGGGGATACACTTTGATATTTAACTTTATTTTTTATTTTATAAATTTCACGTGTTTGCCTTTAACGTTTTAAAACATATACATATAAAAAGAAAAAGAAAAAACAAAACGTCCCTATGCGGACACCCTTATTTTTTTAATTTTGAATTAAGTATTTGTTGTTCTAGTTCTCTAGCTATTATAGTTCTTGAGATAAAAGCATGTGACGGGCAGAGCCAGACGAACTGACATTGTAGCGAGAATAATAGAAACAATGTTTAAACATTTTTAGAACGGAACCTTAAAAAGCGGAAAATAAAAAAAAAACAATGAAGAATAATCTTAAAGCAAAAGGTGTGAAACTTTCAACAAAAATATTGAATGGTTAAAATACACATTCATACATGCATAACTTAGTTTAAGTATTAAACTGATTAAGGAGCCACACAATCTCCTTCGTTCATGTGTGCATAGAGTTGAAACAACTAATAAAAGCAAAAAGAAAAATATAATGGAATACAATAAAATTTTTCACCTGAATAAACAATATTTATAAAATGTGTACAAAAGTATAAGAGTTGTCACAAAATTTTCATTATGTTTTTGATTGACATCATTTTAAAATAAAAAAGAGCAAATGCAAATGCTATAAAGTGACAAAATTATATAAAAATTTCAAATTAAGTCAATAAAACTTCCTAATGGAATTGTGTTTTTTGTTCTTTCGCTTTTAATATTCAATCAAGACGAAATTATTTACGCAAGCACACGGTAACGATATGAGCGAAAGAGTTTTTGAGTTTGTTTTTTATGGCTTCTTTTTTATATATTAGAATAGTAGATATAGAAAGTTAACTGTATCGCATGGGAAAATTTAAAATATGATTTTTAAGAAATTAAAATTGTTTTATTTAATTGTGCGAAGGAATCCACTTCAAATATAAATATTTCATAACATTCTTATGAAATATTTATTATTAAAAAGTACAAAATGAAATGTATTACTGTGGATAAAGCATATTCTTATGGGCTACTGTTCATATAGCTTATCAGTGGATTTTACCCAAATTTTGTATAACAACATCTAAGAGTCTTATATCAAAAGCCAAATTGATTAAATGAGAACTTCAAGAACTTCATTGAATCAACAAAGCAAAAAGACGGTAAAAACTCCAAAAGCGTTTTACACAAAAAACACAGTAAATACTCAATATAACTCAATATTTGTATTTTTTCTTTCATTTTTCTACATAAGCGTACCCATTGGAAACCATTCATATGTATTTTTTTTTCCTTTTTATTAATTTTCTTTTTGAATTAATTCAGTTAATGCATTTTTTATTAAAAGGAGACTCACCAACTTATTTTAGCTGACTTTTATCGTTTCTATTACTCCGTGCTTTTCTCTATCTTCAGTTGACTCTTAATATAGTGCCTAGACACTTCTTTTGCCTCATCTTGACTTGCTAAGGTTTCACTAGTTGAAGACTTAGACTACACTTTCTGAAGTTTTCTGTCTGCACATCCCAATTTTCAGCATTTATAATACACACTTTACCACCAGCCACCGTACAGTGTGACATCCAGCATTAAATATGTTAAAAAGACCTTGTAAATATTAAGTTTATTTTCTATTATATATCAATTTATGAATTTTAAAATTGTTGGCTCTGTAACTAACTACAAAGAACAGAATAAATTAAATTTTCAAAGTGCAAAATTATAATAACTTGAAAATTTTATTCCCGCTCCTCTCGGCTTAATAAATAAAAATTTTTGTTTGACAGTTTAAGCTTAACATAATAAATATACCGAATTCGATCAACATCGAAGAGGGTCCAGAAAATTCAAGATTGGTTATTTTTCGATATTACACCAATCTCCGATTGGTATCTTAAGGAAATCTTAAAAATATTTTTATATAAAATAAACATACATACATACAAAAATTTCTGATTACAGCAACAATGTATAAACTCACAATGTGAGTTACAATAAATAAACAAACAATAAAAAAATACTTAAATTTTGTTTTAAAGACAATAATATTTTGAAATATAAAGACAAGGTCTACAGTCAACACAATGGTTTACCTATTGGCTTTCCATCATCACATATTATAGCTGACATTGTTTTGAAAGAACTACTAAATCGAACGAGAAAATAGTTGAAAGTATAAAAACGAGTCCTGACAAAATATGTGGACGTCCTGTTTGGAATAATGAAAACAGATGCAAGTGACGAAATTTTAAAAGAGCTAAATAATTTCCATCCGAGAATTAAGTTTACAAGTGAAAAAAAAACAAGGCAACTTACCATATCTTGACACATTAATACCAAGCAGAGACAGCAAAATTTATTATTTATTATATTATGCATTTTCAAATAAAAATGCAATTTATATGTTGGTTTGGAATAGCAGGTATCTATACGATTTCACCGGTTGCTTAAGTCAGCTCATCAATACACCTTTATCCAAATTTTTAGAAAAGCCAAAAATATTGTTTTTAAATATAAGAACATTGAAAACAACATAAGATTAATTTTAGAAGCCAATACAGAAATGTTAAGGCTTTAACAAAAATTACCAACAAAAAAAGCACGTTTTTATTTTTTCTTATATTCCCTTCTGCGTTAGGTTGGTTACATGCCGACTCTTAATGCAGATGTAAGGCGTATTAAAAATAAAAACAATACAGTTATTTTTTTAAATTTCTGAAGAGAAAGAAAAAAATATAACAGTGTTGCCAACAGTTTGCACAAGTAATTGCATATAATATTTATTTGTAAAATTATTTTGGGAATTTTTTTATAATATTATTTATTTTTTATTTGAAAATTTTATAGGATAATATAAAAAATAATATACAGGCATGTTCTGAAAATCACAAGATTTCAAATCACATGTGATTTTAAAATCACAATTGTGGTTTGATGGTGTTCTGAAAACCACAAAAGTTTTAACTTTTCGTTGTGATTTCACCTCTTCGAAACCACAAGAAAACAGCTGGTATTTTGTTTTAGTTTGACAAATTTTTTATGTATTGAAAATTATTAGTGTTTTTCTTAAAATATAAAGTGAAAATAAGTTAAAAGTATTGTTTTTATAAAAAACTAAAAAGAACTGATAACAAAAAAGTAAATGCAAAATCACAAAGCAAATAACAATATTTCTTGCAATAGAAAGTGTCTTTAATTTTTTCATAATTTTATAAATTCTTTGGTGCCAATTGCTAATTTTGCTATAAAAATCAATAAAAAACATTTTAAGGTATTCATATTATTAATTTACTGCGAAGTTCAAAATAAAGTGGTTGGAAAAATAACCAAGTGATAATAAATCGGCAGACATTTAGCTGACTGGTTTAAAATCACAAAAATTTTAAAAGTTTTGTATGCAGAACAGCTTTCTTGTGATTTTAAATCACTTTCACAAAAAGTGATTTTCAGAACATGGCTGATAATAAAAATTCCCAAAATAATTTTAAAAACAAAATTTATATTAAATGCTATCAAAAGTCAACTGGATCTGAATGTATTGTGAATTTTTTCTTCTGCTAATCAAAAACGATCATAATTAGTGCCGCAGACAATTTTAAAAGACGCGTTTTGGCGATAAGTAACAAACTGTAAGATAATATTAAAAAGATATAATGTATTTTGATGCTATGATAAAGAAACTTAATTTTAACAATTTAAAAAATAACATTCCAGACACAACAAATAAATATAATACTGAGACGACCGAGAAAATTTATAAATCGGTTGATATATACCAGTATTCTCAGAACGAATAAAAAATGCTGAATTATTTAATGCAGACAAATACAAATTACAATTTTTCAAAAAAACCAAAAGCAATGGAAAAATTCAATGTTATATATGAAATCAATTGCACTGGCGACGGGGAAAACAAATTAAACATCAGAATAGCAGATCAGACCTAAATTGTAGACACAATATATTTACATAGAAAGCAGCATTTGCCGCCCATTTAACTGAGAGAAGACGTATCCAATCTTCGAACAAATAAAGATTATAGAAATCGAAGAGAAATATAATAAGAGATTCAACTCAAAAATGCTACATACTATCAACATACCACAGGATAAGAGGGTGAATTATAATAAATAAATAAATAAATAAATAAATAAATAAATAAAAAATAAGCCACCAATTCAGTGTAATAACAGATGCTGAATTCAACTCTATTTTGTATTGTTTGTTTATTTATTGTATCTATTATGGTAAGTTTATACATTATTGTTGCATTAAGTAACTTTTGTGTTTGTAGTGGTAAATATGTATGTTTATTTTAAATAAAATTTTTGTTTTAGATTTCCTGAAAATGATAACCCGAGGTTGGCAGAATATAGAAAAATAAAATACACGTTACAACAAGGACCTTTAAGCTCAAAAATTATTTACTTCTTAATAGGAATAAAAAAAGGTTGACCAAACCTGATGAAAATTATAAAACTTTGGATTATTCCTTTTAGCATGTGTGAGGAAGCTCATGTAGATTGATCGCTTTAAGTACTTAGAAATTAAATTGAAATTATTATAAGTACGATATTCAATATTGATCAAAATTTAAATAGGTCTGATAGATTGTACTGATTAATTAATTTTGGTCTAGGATCTCAGCTAGATGCAGAAACTTGAATATTGTCTTTATAGCAAATATCATTGCGTATTTTAAGTTTCGTAAATATATGTCGTGAGTACATAATTCAAGTTTTAAATAAATAATGTTGCTTATGACAACAAGTTCGTGCACGCTGCTGCGTTATCATATTTTTATGCATTATTAACTAAAGCAGCAGTAAAGCAACTCCACTTTAAAAAGGGACAGATTTACCGTGTTTCTTGTTCTTGGGGATTTTAATGTTTATATTTTGATAAATTGTCATCAACCACTTTTTGGTTTATATTTTTTATTTGATAAATTGATCAGCCATAATTTAATTTGGTTATCTCTCATTTAAGAAAAAAAAAAGAATAAGTGTTAATCTTTATGGGTTGGAATTCGCATCGATGTCCTTTTTGTCATTTCATTAAAACTGTTTAAAAATTCATTAAATTTTTGTTTTTCTTTATAAAAAATTGTATTTTATATTTGTAAATGACTTGAGATTTCATTTTATTTTGATTGTATAACAAAGATGTAAACAATTGCATTAATTTATATCAGCATATCAACTAAATGTCACAACGATTTTGTTACTCTTAATATAATTTATCTTTCATTACCAACCGTGTACCGTACAAATATTCAACTTAATTTATTCAACATCATAATTTTTTTCTAAATTTTTGCTTTTTGGTTCTATTAAATGTAATTTATTTGCTTGTCGAATAATCTAAAAGCTTTGCGGTAAAATACAAGTGAAACAAGAAATTTATTTTACATACATAATTTTCTACCTTTTTGTCTGACAGAATAAAATAAAAAATAAAGTGGAATAAATTAATTTTTTTATAGCGAAAAACCAGAGGCAATGTCATGTTATTAATAGAGAAAACAATTTGTAAATCTATGTAATGAAATCTTTTTCAACGGTCGTTTTTGAGTGTTTATCCTGCTGGTGGCCTGTTTTTTTGGTTGTGTTGTTTATTTTTTTTTTTTTTTTGTTTTAAGAGGACTACATCGTTTATATCCCACTTCTACGTTGTTTTTGCGTTAAGGAAAAAAATACCCTTTGTTTTAATTGTGCAAACTCTCTCTGAAAAGTGAAGACTAAAAAAGGATTTTAAAACATTAATTTTTAAATTGTCAAAAAGATATATTTTTATTGCATTAATGCAAATTTAAATGTCTTATAAAATGATATCATTAAACTTAACACAAAATTAATGTACGAATATTTAATCAAATTAAAACGAAAAATAAAATTTTCTGCCAGCTCAAATAAAAATATGGATGTGATGTTTTATTTTTTATTTTTAATATTAGATTTTAAACGTTTTTTTTTTCTTTTATATTTTACTATACATACTTACTTTGTTTGTCAAACAACACACACGAGAATACTTTTTATTACGTTTTTTTTTTCATTTTTTATAGTTCACGTTTTAGTTTGTTCTTTCTGTGTGCAGTTTAAAGTGAATAATTTACACATAAGCATAAATTTTAACTAGTTTATTGCTACAGAAACGACTACGAATCAAAGTGAAAGGACATGTGTGAGTAATATAGAAATATGTCTTTTTGCATGGGGGTAGTTCCACACTGTAGGGTTTGATTCATTTTAAATTAAAAACCAAATTAAGCTTTTTCGTTAGACATTGGGTAGAGTGAATAAAACGGCAGTTAATACTACATAGTATTTTATACTAGCACTAGCTTAAACTTTTCAGTACTACCGCCGAAAAGTATAAACTACAAAAAGTGTGAACAAATCTTTGTTACTAGTTAGCTAGTACTAAAAAGTGATAGCTTGTATTGGAAAATTAAAACATTTGAGAGTTGCTTTAAAACAAAAAACATTTTTTCTTATAAATTCTAAGCAAAACTTGTAGCAAAATAAATTTTGTTTTGATTGTTTATAATCACGATGGGTAAAAAAAAAATAGTGCAAATATTTTTGATATGCTTCAAAAGCATAAAACTATATTTAACTCGGAAATAGTTTGAGACAATTTTCTATCTAAAGAAAAAATTGATTTAATAATTTTGTCACTTTCCGAAAATCATAAGTGAATTTCCGGAATCTGTCTATATATTACCTTAATAACTGGTTGCATGTTTTGGGTATTTTAAACTGTTAACTCTTGGAAAATTGCAAACCGCAGCTCATGGTTTCGTGCTTTACCAGTTAGTGCCCTCAAGCGTCTTAATTATCACGACTTACTTTTTAATACTAAGACGCCTTCACCAACTTTATATGTGGGCACAAGAGATTTTTTATTTTCTAATCAAGCCATATGATTTTTCGAACTGCTGTTGCCCAGGTAAAAATTTCAGGAAAGATAATCTAGTGTGAAATTAAGCATTTGTAGTGGAAGGTTTTTCCAACAGGATTATTAACCTAGTGATTTTACAAAGGCATGAGACTTTTATAATCAATTACTAAGAACTGATTACATTAATTAATGTAGGAAATAAAAATGACCATTAGTATGTTTTTTATAGTATTCTATTTCAACTTAAAGAACTAGTTTAACAACTACTTCCTTTTTTTTTTTTGCTAATTATTGTAATGTGTTTTGTAAGCTTATAAGAAAATTTGGCAATCTCAAACGTAACTCATTATATAGCAAGTACTTTTAAAGGTATTGTCTAATTATTAGCTGGATGCCTATTTTTATGCCTTTTAGTCATCTCATACACCACGGCTACTCTAAACTAGTTTTGTTCTTTTTGCTTAAGGTTGTGTTCGGGTTTTAATAACGAAACAGATATCACTACAAACGCAGCTGTACAGCTATATACCTGTAAATAAGACCGATTAAAGTTGTGCGTCTAGTGACACACACACCCACTGGACAGCGGCAAAGCTGTTATTAAAACAACAACGAATACAGCCAAAATGGCTGCTAAATAAATTTTATTTGGTGTTCAATTTACTCTACTCCAACACAGCACACTTTGTAAGTGCATTCTGCATTCTTTTGTTGTTTGGCTTCCAAATATTATTTTTCTACAAATATCTTCAATTCTTTCCTTTCGCTAGATGAAAAATAGATTTTATGTCGTTGCTGCCTTAAAATTCTTGGGTAATCCCAGAAAAAAATGTAGAAAACACATGAATAAAGAAAAACTTTTTTAAATGCTTTTTTTAAATGTCTCGCTGCATGTCTCTTCACTAACGCATTAAGCAATTGCTCGTTAAAATTTTTTAGATACTCGAATTTTTACCATTTAGGAAAATAAAACTTCTTGCATTTTTTTTTTTTTGTGATTAAAGCTGAGGCTGAGTTCATCATCTGAAAATGCAAGGTGCAAAGTAAAATTGTTTCTCTGCCTTTGGATTAAAGCAACAACTAACTTAAGTAACCCAAAGACTAATACATCAAAAAAAAAACAAAAACTTAATTTTTTTTTCCGCTGCCATGGCAATTTTTATTAGATTTTCAAAAATATATCATTCCAAAAATGCAACTCTACTTGCCTAATACTAATTTTTTGACAAAGCATGCTCTATTAAATATTTTCAAAACTTTATCTAAACTTTTGTTCAATAAAAAAATTCCAAATACAATATTTAAGTTCTCTACAAGCTGTTTTTAATATGGAATATGTCTTAACTCCATATAAAAATTGTTGTCACACTCATACATGTACAAATAAATTAACAAAGATAAGTAAATAACATTCAACAGGAAAAAAAACGAAGAGAGTCATAAAATATTTTAACCACTTGTAAACAAAGAAACAGGAAAACTTTTTTTCTCGACTCAGAAAAACATTAATTTAAAATGTATAGACTACCATGTAGAAGTATGAAATTTAACACAATAAACAACAACCCAAACTCTACTATATCGCCTATGGAACAATTAGATTGTTGGAACAAATTTTAAGCGACCTCTGTAAACATTTTAATTAAATTTAAAAGAACAAATACGTAGAGGATAACAAAGGAGCAAAACAAACGATTGCAGTTTTTTAAGGCTGAGGAGGGAATGGACTAAATGTCATGTAATTTGCAAATATTAATTTTCAGCTCATACCAAATTCCAGCCAAATTCCAGCCTGAAAAATCTAAATTCTTAGAATTTCGTATTATCAATATAAAATTAATTATGGAATCTGGTGATCAGAGTGCCCTAATTTTAATTTATAATTCTAATTAAACAAGTAAACAATCACAAGTAAAAGTTATTTCTTGAATAAAAACTTTTGCAGCTTAAAAAGTTAACCCTTAAAATACGACTGTTCAGTCACTACTTTTCATTTGGACCGAAAATGGTGAACGCAAATATTAAATCGTGTCCTGTACTATCGGTTTTAGGACCTTAAAAAACATATCAATGTTTAAGCATAATTCAAAACGGCCCAGCAACGATTTTTTAATTGTGAGAAGAACATTAAAAATATCAACCTCCTGCTATATTTATAATTTCGAACTTAGGCCTACCTGGGCAATAGTTGCACAAGTTACAAAAAAAAAAAGAACATTATAGGAGCACAAAAAATAGACTTAATACCAGTTTCACAATAGAATGCATGATTGCTGATCTAATTAAAAAACAAATACTACAATTGGTTGTTAATAGGAACAAAATTAATATCTTTAATTAATTTAATTATGTCTTAAAAAACTACTAGACTAGCGACTACTTCTCGAATTAAAAGTTTATTAATACAATAATTAGCTACGTCTTGAATTTAGGACAAAGTAGCTGTTGTTTGTCTCAACTGCTTTTCAACTTCTGTTACTGTTTTTCCAAGTCCTTACTACAGCACCACAAAGAATCTAAGAAAACCAGATTACTAATCTTATGATTATTTGCTAGGAAGTATATTAAAATTTAATTATTATCACCGATGTTCTTGTATTATACCCATTTAGGTATTATTCGCAAGTTTATACTTTAAAATCCCTCTATTTTTTAAAGGTGTTTTCAACACCTTTTGTTCTCCCAAGACTTTTCATAAAAAACAGCAAATTACGTAATAAAAAATACTTAGCAATCGTTAAAAGTAAACAAATTTTGGACAAGCATGGCATTAAGGCTTGCATGCAAATGGATAGTTTTTGATCAGTCAACGACAATACACACTTCAAAATCGACAAACGTTTTAATAGGAAATATTTAATATCGTTGTTTGTGACGTAATTCATTAAATTAAACTAATTCATTAAATTCATAAAGAATTTATGGGTTAAAATCGTTCTCATAGTCAACACAAAATGAAGTGGAGATTTAAAAAAAAAAACGTTTATAAAATCAACTAATACAAGTAAGAGTGTTATGCCGAATCTTATATACTCTTCACCATGTATGTAAATATAGTTCAGTGAACAAAAAAACAATTGTGGTGACTGAGAATTAAAAAAAAAGAAAAAAAAATTAAGTACTATATAAAATTTTTTACATAAAAAATTCATCGGCATTTAATGGGTTAAGCACTTTTAAAAAATTTTAGTATGTCCCTAAAGATCTCTTCAAAAGCTTTTAAATGATACTCATATTGATATCGTAAAAATATTTCTATAAAAATTTCAGTGTCCCACAACTCGGAAAATATGGGCGAGCACCAATTCTTTCATATTTTTAATTCTCTGTCTCCCCATATATTTATTTTTTAATGGAATAACTTCAATGTTCCAACTAATATGGAACAATTTTATGCAGGAGAGATTTTTTGCCCGGTAACTCAAAGGACATGGACCAATTTTGCAGATTTTCAATAGCAACTCTTTCGAAACTATGCCTGATCGATGTGCGTATTTTAACTTTCTCTAGCTAATCTAGCAAACTTGATTTCAACACTAATACGGACGGACAGATAGAAAGATGGTCAGAGAATATTTATACTTAATAGATTCGAAAATCGATATTGTAAAAATTACAAACGAAACAAATAAGTTATAACCTTTTATAATTTTTTGGGGTGAAGTTTCTTGGATTAAAATCGTTCTCATACTGATAGAAAAATCATCATAACGCTTAAGTAATTTAACATCAATTCAATGACAAATGTCTTCGTTTTTGACCCCGTGACACTTGTCATTGTTGTGATGTCAACCATGTCATTATTTGCTTATTTTGTCATCTCTTGTGTTAACAATATGATGCTAAAAGTTCATCAATCTGATGACATATAAACATCACTCCCTATGAATATGAGAAAATTCTCTGTGTTTAGCACTTTCCTCTCATTACTTTTTACGTTGGCGTTATATATTTGTTTGGTCATAATAATGATGATGAACTTACATCAATGTGATTTTAATTTTTAAATTCATAAAAACGCTTTTAAAAATAAAAATTAGGAAAAAAATAATCAAGTTGCAATTAAAATGCTAACTGGAATTATAAAAACTCTATTTACTTTTTTCTTAAATTTATATTTTACGAAATAATAGTATACGAAATATTGCATCAAGTTGATGACATTGTAGTCATAACTTAGATGACATCTAATATATGACAAAATTCTATGATGATGTCTGTCATTGCATTGATGCCATTTTATACCTTATTGATGACATCTTTCATAACATTGATGTTTAAATTTTGATGTTATAGCGTCATCAAACCAACGATGATTTTTTCTATCAGTGTAGTCAACACAAAATAAAATGAAGATTTAAACAAGAACGTTAAAAAAAACAATTAGAAAAATAATAATTCTTAAAGTTAATTTCAAAACAATATTTGTTAAAATAACAATTATTCACAATATTTCCTTAGAAGTTATTTAACTCGAAGTTTTAAAGATTTTGTTCGATGCTATAAATTAGAACGGATAATGGATTTGATAGGAGTACGTTGCTTTTAAAGTTAATGACTTCGAAAATTTCCTGCTGTCTTACGTATTTTTTCCTTTCTTGTTTTTTTTTTTTTTGTAACTTGTACGGTATTATCAACTATTTGCACTGGCGTGCACACAGGTATGACACGTATGTCAGCCATAGCAAACAAATCATCGGCACCCCCTTTACTCACACAAAGAAAAGAAAAATATTCGATCGACGTTATTTATGAACGAATATAGGAAAGCTAATCCAATTCAAGGCTAGTGCTGATGACTATTGAATTGTTTTAGAGAAATTCAGGGTCAACTTTTCAGAGCTAAAGGCTCAGTGCCGTAACGAAAAATACTATCCACCTACAAATATTCACTAATGGCTAATATGGTAAAGTAGTTTCCGATGTTTTTTATATTCCAGTTACTAGTTGAACATGTGAGAGAAGCTTTTCAAAATTAACAATCATCGACAATAATGACTCAAGAACACTTATAGCCTTCTTCTTAAAAGGAAGAGTTTTTGATTTCATTTGATGCGGGAGATGTAATAGACAGATTTGCAGAAATGGCTCCGGAAAGGAAATTACAACTTAAATTATGAATCTTTAAGCTGATACAAGGGTGTTATACAATTTAAATCAATCTTATTATATTAAAAATTTTTGTATGTATATATAATGTCTATAAAATAATAATTTAATATATTGCATTTTTGTTGTTGTATAATATTAATTGTTATCAGATATTTTTTTTAATGTTTTAATTGTTATTTATATTATTGTTATTATTAATTTGGCGGCCCTCAAAAATTCTGCCATACCAAACAGGATACCCTGTGCGCGCTACTGATTATTTGTACTGCGCAATTTATTACGTTTTAAGTTTTTCGCAATTATTGTGGACTTGAGAGCAAAAGCTTAGTTTATTGTAGTAAATTATATTTGTGTGGATTTATTTTTTTATTTTTTGAATAAATACAAAATGTTTTGGATTCATAACTAAGGTTTTCATTCGTTCGTATATTAATTGTATTATTTTTTGCATATGTTATATTGTAAATATTTATTCTAGGAAATATAATAATAATGAATAATAATTAAATCCAACAACAAGTAACATTTCGTTAGTAACTCTCTCACCATGTCGACAATATTTTTTTTTTTTAATTTATCACTCTGCAAAACAATAACAAAATATTTCAAACTTTAATCGTACAAACGTATGCATCTACTCACACATTAATTTAACTATCATATTATTTTCCCATCTGAAATTTGCCGAGTGTCAGAAAAATACACATAAATAACATGTGAAATATTCTTGTTTATGAATATCCACATGTATATAATTTATTTTCATATGTATATATGTTTTTTACCCATAACCCCGCAAGAATTTTTTTTAAAATAGTCACTTCTTCGTTAATTTATGGTATTGAAATGTTTCGCAAATAATTAATATTGAATTTTAATCTAAATGGTACCCAAAGTCGGGAAGGAACATGCAATGATAAAACTATAGGGAAACTGTTTAATGTCTCTAAGAAAGACAAAAATTTAGTATTCCGATAGTGTCATATATGTGTATGTGTTAGAAGTGTTAAAGGGGTGCCTTCTTAAAATATGGAATTTAAAACCTCTTCAATTAATCCTTTGCACTCGAAGCTTTTTTTCACTCATAATACCAGCAACTGGAATCAATTTTAATAGAAAAACCATATTCACATATAAGTAAATGATATGCGCATAAAAAGAAAAGTCATAGTTGTATTTTAAATCTTTTTTAATTAATTATAGATACAAATGTTATAATATATTTAATGATTAAATTTAAATTAAATCCTTATGTTATGAACTGAAAATTATTTGCATTGTCTCCATAGCAGAGCCCTCGAGTTTGAAGATAAATTTTAAATGGCTCCGCTCCGGAGCCCTCGAGTGCAAAGGGTTAATTTTAACATAATAGAAAGGTTTGAAGAAAGAACGCAAAATACGAAGTAGAGATTAAGATAACAAAATAAATATTTTGTGCTCCAATAAATAAATAACTAATCTGCTAACATAAATCTACTTGCAGCTACAACTAAATTTTATTTTATTTTTATCAATTTTTTTTTTTTTTGTAGTTTGTCTTAGCATTTTTTATAAAACAGAGGCATTTAACAAAACCGAACACTACACAAGTCGAAATAAATGACATTAATGATTTTGTTTATCTGTAACATTAATTCATTTAGTCATAGCAGAGTCGAAGCTGTAACCTATAAGTGATCAGTATTCAATGACTATGCAATTTGTTTTTGTAAATTTTTGAGCAATCAATTTATTATCGTCTGGTAATTACGGAAAAATTTACCCTTAGAATAACAAATTTAAGGGAAAGTGTTTTTGTATTAACGGGTCTTTTTATCAAATTAATTTATAGTGGATACAAAATAATGTTTCTTAGAAGATCTTTATTCGGCAATAATGTATTTTTTTTTTATTATATTATGCTAATGTCCCATAACATTTTCAAATAAAAGGGCAATTTTTTTGTTGGTTTGGAGAAGCCGGTACCTATACGTATTTCGCCGGTTGCTTAAGCCCGCTCATCAATACACCGTTATCCAAATTTTTAGAAAAGCGAAAAGCATTTCCTTTAAATAAAAAAACTAAACATAAGATTATTTTAGAAGCCAATACAGAAATGTTAAGGCTTTATCAAAAATTACCAACAACCAAACCATGTTTTTATTTTTGCTTACATCCAATTCGGCGGTAGGTTGGTTACATAGCGACTCCTAATGCAGATGTAAGGCATATTAAAAATAAAAAGAACACAGTTATTTTTTTAAATTTCTCAAGAGAAAGGAAAAAAACATAACAGTGATGCCAACAGTTTGCACAAGCAATTGCATATAATTTTTGTTTTGTAAAATTATTTTGGGAATTTTTATTATATTATTTATTATATTATTGTTATATTCTATAAAATTTTAAAATAAAAATGCAAATTATTTGTTGGTTTTGAAAGACAAGTAATTTTTTTTTTATCTAAAGAATCAACGAAGAAGTTAGATCTATCGATGAAAGCTCTGCAAAATGTTGACAGGGAAGTGTGCGAAGCATAAAACTCCTAGTGTTTTTCTCTTTGAATTTTTTAATTCCCTATTTAATTTCCATCCAAAGGGCTCGTTTTTTCCAAGTAGTTTCTATTACAGCATTAAACAAGTTGATGAAACTCTTTATTTTCTCACCTGGCATTTGAAAAGTGATTAAGTGTGTGTGTGTGTGTGTGTAAAACTTAAATTGGGTTTCGTAGTTGCTGAAGCGGCAACTTAATTTACAGGTGCTATGAAGTTGATGATTTTTAAATTTTAAATTCTAAATGATAAATTACAATGAAAAAAACTGTAGGCTTTAGAAAATGTTTGGGCTAATGTCTTGTTTCCTTTTGAAGGTATTTATTAGGGACTCTAAAAAATTTCCGTCAAAATAATAAACTTACACATTTATGTATATTAAAACCCTTAATGTTATCAATATATTAAAAAAACACATATTTTTCCTATTAATTTTTTGTAAAGTCAACAACTTTCTATATAGTACTAGAAAAGCCAAATGATAGAAAAATGGCTTTATTTCCGCTGATATTACACTTCAGCTTCAATAAATATACAATAATTTAATTTTCCTTTCATTTTTCAATTATTTTTCTATTATCTTACTAAAACTCTTACCTCTAAGAGCATACTTAAATTCCGCTTAGCTAGCAATAATTCCAATCATTTGTTTTCCATTCAATACTCTTTTCAATATGTCTAACAGTTTGTGGAAAATACTTGTGTTCAAATTATTTATATCTGTACTTAACAAACAAACGACTACACTCGTATCCACTGCTATTGTAACCTGTAACGAACACTAACCTACCTTTTTCCATATGTCAGTATGTGTAGGAATATGTGTGACTATTTCTTTTCTAACTACTTCCGTTCGAAATTTAATTAAATGTCTAAGTATTTTCCTGTATGTATTTTTTTCATGTTATTAAAAAAATGACATTTCCTGTTGTTTGTTTACTCCTCCACTATCCGAGTACATTAAACAGCTAAAAGCTTAAAAAACAAGAAACACAAATTTAATGTAAGCATAATAAACTTGTTAAATAAAAAACTCAAAATTGATCGACAGTACTGAGCTGTTAAACCTATTGGCAGACATTGTGTAATAAAAATAATTATTCATGTGCGAAATTGAATGTAAAAAAAGTATAAAATTTGCTAAACGTCAAAATTAATTTAAAAATGTTTCCTTAATTGATTTTTTTGCATTAAAAGTTTGTATAAATCTGTTAAATTTCCAATTTTATTGAAAAAGAAAAAATATGTAGGCTTGAAAAAATTGTTAAATATTTGAAGAAGAGTGTGAAGAGCTTGTTGTGTAAAAACCTAATCCCTGTTTTATTAACTAATAATACAGGGAGATAACCTGATAAATAAAGGCCAGAAAACAGGTCGAAAGAAAGGAGAATATGTAAAATGGCTGACTGTATACACTACTGTTGAGCTTTAAGACCAGAATTTGTTTGGCGAGAACCTTTAGAATAAAATAAAAAAAGAAGTAAAGTAAAAAACAAATAAGAGTGCTATATTCGGCTATAATCACATGCTCATACAAAACAGCATAAGAAATTCTTTTCTACTATTAAGTTTTTTTGTTAAAAAAAAAATTTGACAACTGTAAGTTGTGCTTAGGGTTGTTGTATCAGATGCTAGCATAATTGTAGTAAGAGGTTAATAATTACTATACACAACCACCTGCAGGAATAAAAACAAAAGTTGAAAAAAATATATATAGAAAAATAAAGGCAGACATGTTGGCTTAGCCGCTGCCTTAAGGGACATGAACCGATCTTGCTGGTTTTCATAAGCAAAATTTAATTTTTATTAAATTAGTATTTGAGCAGTGAATATTATAAATTAATTGAAATTATTTTGACATTAGTTTATTTATTTTTAATTTCTGAAAATTTTTTTAGAAAGAAAATTTATTTTACAAAGATTTTTAAAAATTAAAAAAATATTTCAATTAATAAGCAAAATTATTGAAACTATGTCTGATCGAAAAGAAAAGAAATAGTCACACATATTCCTACACATACTGACATATGGAAAAAGGTAGGGTAGTGTACGTTGCAGGTTACAATAGCAATAGCTATGAGTGGAGTCGTATGTTTGTTAAGTATAAATATACATAATTTGAACAGTGTTTTCCACAAACTGTTACACATATCGAAAAGAGTATTGAATGGAAAACAAATGATTGGAATTATTGCTAGCTAGCGGAATTTAAGTATGCTCTTAGAGCTAAGAGTTTTAGTAAGATAATAGAAAAATAATTAAAAAATGAAACGAGAATTAAATATTTATAGCACATGTAGTGCGTTGGCAAAGTTGATTTCAATATGAGCACGGACGGAAAGACGGACAACCAACCATTTGAATCTGCTTCTACAAGTTTATGTTATTTTTACATACATTAATCACTTTTCCATTCTATTATTGTTGACACATTTTTAATTTATACAAACTATTACGTTATGTTACCTAAAATAAGGACTAAAATGTAAGGAAATTGTTTTTCCCTTATACTTGTTCATTAAGGAATTATGCTATATAATTATAATTAAATTTGATAATTATCTTAAAAAATAATCTTTCATTTTGATTTGAAAAAAATATTTTAGAATAATCAATTATTAACTAAAATCAAAAATTTACATACCAGATAAGTATAATACTTTATAACATAAAAATAATAAGAATAAAAATATAAGTATAAAGGGTTTTATTAGTAATAACAGCAATTACATTATAATAAGCTTTCAGAAATCATTACTTCATAATAAAGAAGGTTTGCAAAATAATGTGACTATCTCATAAATAACCTCAGGAAAAACAATACCCTATTGCTTTATTTCTCTAGTAACGGGATGACGTCATAACAGTCCACTTTATTAAACATTCTTTTCATATTTATATTGGAATTTAATTTGTGAAAAACTATTTCAAAAATCGTCATATATTGTCATCCTTTGTTTTTGTCTTTGGCTTTGAATAGGAAAGCTAAGAATGTTATGCATTCTAGCGTATGAGTAATATATATAACCTTCGCATAAAAATATCAATCATACGTTTGTATGTGTAATTGTTTCTTTTATATTAGAAATTATACAATTCATTGTATGAAAATATAAAAATCTTTTAATAATTTTGGTAGATGTTTTTTGCTGTTCAATTTGTTCTTGTGTTTATAGCGTAAGCATTATTTCATTGTCAAATTATAGTTGTCAAAGTAGTTAGCCATTTCGTTTTTTGTTCGAAAAATAAAAACGGAAATATATTTATTACTTGGATACATGGAACGTGCAATTTTTAAAGAAGAAGCATGTGACGGAAGAACACGAAACAAAAAAGAAATCAATCTGAGTAATTTTTTTAATAGATATATTTTATTATGTTTAATTATTATAACCTTCAAGACAAAAAGTGGAAAGATTTTTATTATGTTAACTGAAAACTATTTTTTTTATACCCTTTGCCACAAAAAGTGGAAATAGAGTATATCGCTGGACTCATGTAGAAAAGCCCTAACTCGTATATAAGTAACTTAACAGGAGAAGGTAAAAACATAACAGAAACTGTATTTATCACAATGTCATATTAAAAATGCAAATCCTTAGAAAACCGTTATTTTCGATACTATTACATTCAACTTTTGTGACAAGGTGTATCTGTGCGAGATGTATTGAAATCACGAAAAATTTCAATTTCGTAAAAAATCGAGTTAGGGCCTTTCTACATGGGACCCGCTGAATCGTTTTTAAAAAGCACGTGCTCGAAAGAGTAAAATTGTTTGCGATTAATATCTGTTCAATTAATTTTATCATATATTTTTAACCGATATTTTTGTATTTCATAAATACTGTTTAATTTGAAACTACAAATCAAAATTATGTTTTTCTAACAGCTTGATAATTCCAACCCTAAAATACCTGTCTCTGTTGAACTTTCTAGTAGTTGTTTCACCCCATCAAAATCATAATTTTTTCTAGTTTACAAACATTGAATTTGCTTAGTTAACAAAATATGTTAAAATAGTCATTTGCATATAGACAACATATTAGCCCAATTGACAATCTTGTGCAAATGGTCTTGCATCCTAGCATTTGCAAAATTGTGTAACATATTTTACTCATTACTGTATGTTTTGTTGGTGTAGATTAAAAATATGCTAAGCAAATTTGCAAATGCTATGATGCACGACCATTTGCACAAGATTGGGAATTGTGCTATTATTTTAATTTATGAAGCCTTTGCACATTCAAAAATTATGCCGCAGAAACATCTGCATTAGTTTTTAAAAGCTTCTTTTGAACAAAAATTAAGTCTCATTAAAATAAGGTAACAATTACGAGGACTGCTATATATATTTCTGACTTGGCAACACTGAGTGCTGCCAAGTGCAATCTGACATTTCTATTGGAAAGTTTGTAATTTTTAAGCATAATCGTACTCAAAACGTTTTGACGTACGACCATTATTTGTGTTGTTTACAGTGACTTAAAAAAATTAATATAGAAAAAAATGGAATTAACTCGTGAACATTTTCGTGCCATAATTTTTCACAACTTTCGACCTCGATTATCACGACAAGAGTGCATTGATGAACCTAAATCTTTGAATGGTGATGAAGCACCATCCTATAGCACTGTGAAAAATTGGTATAATGAATTTAATCGTGGCCGAAGCTCGCTCAAAGACGAATTCCGTAAAGGTCGTCAACAAACGGCTGTTGTGCCAGAGAACATTGATGCCATGCGTGAACTCATAATGCAAGATCGACATGCGACATACCGAGAGATAGAGACATCCTTGGACATTTCTTCCACCAGCATACATTCGATACTGCACGAACACCTGGCCTTAAAAAAGGTTTGTTCTAGTTGAAAGTCGGCCAAAAAAAGGCTCGTGTCGATTGATGCAAAGAAATGTTGCAAAAATAGGATTGCGGTGCTTCAAAAGACGTTTATAAGATCATGGATCTAAAACAACAATCGACCGTGTGAGTCTTCAAAGACGAGCAAAATCCAGCGAAAGTTGTTCGTGGAAGAAGCACTTCGAAGCAAATGGTCGCCTGTTTCTTCGGCAAAACTGGTCATGTGGCGACTGTTCCGCTTGAGCAACGTAGGACGGTCACTTCTGAGTGGTACACTACAATTTGTTTGCCTGAAGTCATCGGAGAAATTCGAAAAACCAACAAGAAAAGACGAATCATTGTTCACCATGACAATGCGAGCTCTCACACATCGGCTCAAGCCAGACTGTTTTTGACCAGCCAAAACGTCGAAGTAATGGGTCATCCGCCGTACAGCCCTTACTTGGCACCTAGTGACTTCTTCTTGTTTCCGCACATCAAGAAAAAAAAGCGTGGTCAACGATTTTCGTCGCCAGAAGAAGCTGTTGAAGTGTTCAAAAACCATCTTTTAGAGGTGTCTCAATCGGAGTGGAAAAAGTGCTTCGAAAACTGGTTTGAGCGCATGCAAAAGTGTATAAATCATGCTGGAAAATACTTTGAAAAACAATAAAACCATTTTTGATTATAAATATTCGCATTTTCACTATTAGGCCAGAAATATATAGAGCAGCCCTCGTACTAAAAAGCTTTGTAGTTGTTGATTATTTCTTTATATAAACAGTTTCAAAATAAGATAATTATTATTTTGTATAAATATAATAACTCTTGCACTAGCCTCTGAAGAAAAGTTTTTATTTCCGTTAAATAAGACCAAAGTTAATCATTTCATTTCCGTTTCCTTTACACATGTGCCCAATGGCTTTGTGTGTCAATTTTGTCATTTAAAATATATGGCGCTTTACTCGAACATGAATATATTTTGCTGGCTGCTTTTTGTCTTACAGTTTATAAAATGATTTTTAAATTGGATTTCAAAAATGGTTTCCTACGTAGCTTAAGCTACTTTTTGACCTTTCCCTGTAATCATATTAAAATGAAATGTAATATATTTTGTAAAGGAATGTATTTCCGCCTGTCATGTATATAAACTAATGGATTTTATTTCTACCTCAATCGCATAATATTATTATTCTTTCTGTTTATTATTTTTGGGGGATTTTATTGCTATTTTCTATATGAGTTCACTTATGATTTTCTACATATTTCTTGTTTTATACTTTTTTTTAAGGCTAACGACATCATGACATAATTGAATCCGCCGGAATTATATTATTCAAAAGATATAATAAAATATATATTTTATTGTGCGTGCTTTTAGCTTTTATTGTATTATGTGTAAGCTGTCCTATTTCCTTTCCGGTGCTACTGTTTGCTAATGGATCAATACAATTATAAGAATACACTAAAAGTATAGCAAGAAAATATACTTAAAGCTTTGGAAAACTATAAAAAATAAATCAAAATTGCAAATATTTTTTGATTGAAATCGTAAATATTTCTTATATAATATATATACTTATTTATATACTTAATATAATCATGACGCCTTGTGAAACGTAAAAATAATCCTCCTGTGTTCATTCACTAATTTGTATTAAAATATCTTTTATGATGAAAAACCAAACAAGAAATGTGCGCTGTTTTGTTGCGTCTTTTACTTAGGCTTTAGTAGAGCATGTAGATCTCTTTAATATTTCTAATGTATAAAAACAACAACAACAACAGAATTATAAGCTGTAATATAAGTGCAATTAATAGCCTGAGAGCAGACTATTGAAGTCTTTTTTGAATAAATCCAATATATATTTTTGCAGCTTTCTGAAATTTTTACTGTTCGCCAGCATGTTAATAATTTTTTGATCACGGAAAATTAGCGAATCAAAATAAAATTTCAATTCATTTTTCAGGAATAAGCTAGTTTTACATGATTTATGAGTTCATCACATTAATTCTAATTAATTAGTTTTTAAATATGCTACGAATGATTTATAAGTGTTGATACGTTGTGATTTATGGACTTTAAGATTTAAATAATTAGTTTATTTTAAAGTTGTTAGATTTTTCTTAGCAATATGTTTTAAAAAAGGAAATCTTTTTGTATTGTCATTATATATAAACGTAATTTGAAATGAAAATTCCTAAGTAAATAAATTCAATTAACAAAATAATAGCGACCATTATAAAAACAAAAATTTAAACACAACCCAGCAAAAAAATTTTGAAAATGTAATCGAGTGTGGAATTAAGCATTTTTCGCTAAAGTACTTCATAACTAGATTGCCAACTTAATGATTTTAACAAGGCATGAGAATTTTCTTTTCGAATTTATTAAGCACTAGGTCAGTTTTATAAATAATAAAAATTTTTATTTATATTTTCAATATATTTCGCCACACCTTTGGGTGGCATCATCAGGAAACAGGAAACAAAAAATTAGATTTTCTTTTTTTTTTAAATAACAAAATTAAAATGAAATTATTTTTTCAAACAAAAACATAAAAATCAAAAACCAACCGACAAAAAACTCAAATATTTAAAATTTACATTCTTATAAATTTAAAACTCAAAAAACATTCAAGTAAAATAATTCAAAAATTTTAAACATTTACATTCTTATAAAAATTTAAAAAACAGAAAACATTTAAATTATTTAAAAATTTTAAAAAACTTAATTCAAATACATTAACATAAACTTTCACGACAGAAATGTTACAAGCAATCATATACTCTCAAACGTTAATTATTTTTTATGAACTAATGTGCTGTTTCTGTATTACAGGCGATCAACTCGTCTGAAAAATTTATATGAAAAGCACTCAGTTTTTTGAGTTATTTCCATACAAATTTTTCAGACGAGTTGATTGCCTGTAATACAGAAACTGCACATAAATGTCTATAACATTGCGCAACATTATCAGTATCAGCCTTAAAGTTTATTCTTTTTGTTGCTGGTATTTTAATTAATTGTATCATCTCTAACATATACCGACCCTTATAATTATTTTCTATATTTAAAACAGATGCATCTTCAAAGTTAGGATTATGATTAAATCTGGCACAATGGGAAGATAATGCAGTTTTTTGTGAATTATTAACGTCCCTGTATCTTTGATCAGACTTATGTCCAGCTATTCTAGTTTTTAGTTTGTTTTTTGTCGTACCTACATATTCCTTATTACAATTCTCACTATCATTACCATTACAAGGTATTTTGTAAACTACATTTGACATGTCCCATTTTTAATCTTATCTTTTGTTTTACTAAATAATCTATTTAAAGTATTATAAGTTTTGTATGCCATTTTATATTTATCCCCATCAAAAATTTTTGATTTTTCAATCCTTTCTGCTATTTCTGGTACATAAATTAAAGACTTATAAACTTTAGTTTCTGCAACATCTCTTGTATTATTTGCTCTTCTAAACCTTAACTGTTTAAACAAACTATTTATCACTCTCATTGGAAAATTATTATCAATTAATATCTTTTTAACTTTATCTTTATTGCTTTTGTGAAATTCCTTATCACTTAGCTTAAGTACTTTTCTTTATTTCTTTCTTTATTTAAAAATTATGTTATACAAAAAGCCTTCACTGGCCAAAAAATTATTACAATTGTATATAAAAAATTTGTTTCTATCAAATTTTTTCCCGTATTAATAATTATTCTTTTGTTATGCTTTGAATAATAATTAATAATTCTCCCGGAAGCTGTTGGCTTTTGGTACCAATCCATTTTTAGTTTATTCCCTCTCCTTTATATTAATTTAAAATCATTTTCTATTTCTATTGTAAATTTTATACAACTATTGAAACTATTAAATGTTTCCAACATATTTTCAATACCAGATGCAGAAATAATACAAAACAAATCATCCACATATTTTGTCATTATTCTTGGTTTTATACTAATTTCATTAATGCACGTGTCTAATAATTTCTGCATAATAATATCTGCCACAACTGGGGAAGCTGGAGATCCCATTGGAAGTCCTTTTTGTTGCAAATATATGTTATCATTATATTGAAAGTATCTGTTATCTTCAATACAAAATTTTAAAATTCGTAAAAATAAACCTTTTTTTCATTCTAGTATATTCCTGTATTACGTTCCATTTTTCTTCAATAATATTCACTGCCAAATCAACAGGTATTCTTGGAAATAATGAGACCACATTAAAAGATACTAATTTTTCATCATTCAGAACATTTATGTTCCTTATCCTTTCTTTAAATTCAAACGAATTTTTAACATTATATTTTGAATTTTCTGTAATCTTTTTTAAAATCATTGTAATATATTTACATAACTCATAAGATGGAGAATTTATAAGAGAACAAATCGGTCTTAAAGGAAAATCCTCCTTGTGAATTTTAGGTAACCCATACAATCTTGGAGCTCTAGAAACATTGGTTTTAAGCTTGTTTTTCTCTAAAATTGTAATAACTTTTTGTTTAAAAAGTTCTTCAACCAACACATTATTAACCTTCTGCAATTTGGTTGTTGGATCTTTGTTTGCTAACTTATAATTAGCAACATCCCCTACAATATTGTTAATTCTTAAAACATAATGGTAATGATAGTGAGAATTGTAATAAGGAATATGTAGGTACGACAAAAAATAAACTAAAAACTAGAATAGCTGGACATAAGTCTGATCAAGGATACAGGGACGTTAATAATTCACAAAAAACTGCATTATCTTCCCATTGTGCCAGATTTGATCATTATCCTAACTTTGAAGATGCATCTGTTTTAAATATAGAAAATAATTATAAGCGTCGGTATATGTTAGAGATGTTACAAATAATTAAAATACCAGCAACAAAAAGAATAAACTTTAAGGCTGATACTGATAATGTTGCGCAATGTTATAGACATTTAGTGCATAAAAAATAATTAACGTTTGAGAGTATATGATTGCTTGTAACATTTCTATCGTGAAAGTTTATGTGAATGTATTTGTATTAAGTTTTTTTTTTAAATTTTTAAATAATTTATATGTTTTCTGTTTTTTTTTTTAATTTTTATAAGAATGTAAATGTTTAAAATTTTTGAGTTATTTTACTTGAATGTTTTTTGAGTTTTAAATTTATAAGAATGTAAATTTTAAATATTTGAGTTTTTTGTCGTTTGGTTTTTGATTTTTATGTTTTTGTTTGAAAAAATAATTTCATTTTAATTTTGTTATTTAAAAAAAAAAAATCTAATTTTTTGTTTCCTGTTTCCTGATGATGCCACCCAAAGGTGTGGCGAAATATTGAAAATATAAATAAAAATTTTTATTATTTATAAAACTGACCTAGTGCTTAATAAATTAGAAAAGAAAAACTATTTAAAAAGGTCAAAAAAACATTTATATGTAAGGCATGAGAATTTTATAATCAATTACTGAGAATCGATTACGTTAATTATTGTAGGAAATAATATGTACCATTAGTACGGTAGTCTCTTTTAACATAAAAAACTAGTTCCTTTAGTACTTCCTTTTTCGGTAACTAATGTAATGTGTTTTGTAAAGGCCAGGATTCACTATCATACTCAGTCGTACGATCTGTCAAAAATTTCATGTGAGCACAAAAAGTATGATAGTGTGGATTAAAATTGAATGTGTGTGACAGAGTTTTTGACAGATCTGTACGATTTTATAATCTTTTGAAATAATTCATAAAATATTTTTCTCTATGCGATCAGGGTTGTATTTTTTTAAGGTGATGAAGGGAAAAAACAACAAAATATTAAAACCATATGTTTTTGCAACTTTCTTGTATAATAGTGTGGCACATACGACACCATTTTGGAACGATTTTTTAAGTAGGACAGAATTCTGTCAGATTTTTGTGTGATTAAATCGTACGACTGTGTATGATAGTGAATCCTGGCCTTAAGCGAGTAACAAAAAATGGCAACCACAAAAGTAAGTCATTATATGGCAAGAACTTTTTAGGGTAATGTCTAATTTTTTGCTGGAAATGAGTATTATATTAAAAAAAATAAAAGAATACATAGTTTTCTATAAAGAATTAGGATAATTGAAGAACAACCTCTTAGAAAGAAGAATGAAGTGGATTTATATATATCAAAATATGCCATTCATTAATGGGAAAAACTGCGGTAAAAACTACACAGTGTTATAGCTGCCGGCTATATGGCTGGAAGGAGATGTCTTCTATTTAATTCCTGAATGCTTAGCAGTTCTTAATTCAGGGAAAAAACTTCACAGCAGACCTATTTGTGTAATAGTTTGGTAGAGAGGCAGCCTTATCTGCACGCCGCTCAGTGGCACTTGCTTATCTTCGTTTAGCAACCATCTAACCAGACAACCAGCCCTTTGACCAGACAGCAGTATTATCTTTAATAAATCGGTTTATTGTTAGAACACCTTTTTGTTTCTTTAAAAATAATACCTTACCTTTAGCTAATTAAATGTTTGAAACCAACAATTTGCATTCTACTTTTTACTGAACTATTAAGTACATGGAATACTTTTATTTACAAAAGCACATTACGCGCATTCCATTTTATATTAATATTGCTAACTTTAAATTAATCCTGAATTTCCATTTCATATAATAGATGAAATTACTTTTCGTTCACATTACTATTAGCCACGCAAGGGGGAAACAATTTATTTATCAGCTGGGTATATTGAGTATTTATTTAATAACCTCACTTTCCAAGAAAAAAAACTTAACCATATAAATAATTAAATCAAGTTAATTTTTATTGAAATCTATGCACGATTTATTTAAATCAACAAATTTAGTTTGAAAAAATGTTTTCTACGTGCTATTTTATATTACGTCGATTAATTATTTATATCACCAATATTGATTATTGAGGGTGAGAGCACGTCTCGATGGCCATTTCGCTACCGCTTACTTAGATCTTCAGGAAACTTCTCATAAACATTTTAAGTGAACTAAAAAATGAAAGAAATAATAAAAATAGTTACTGAATGTTTGCAGTGTTTTTGTATAAAACATTTTGGAATTGTTATTGTCTTTTTGTCTTATTGATTCAATGGGGTTCTTATTTAATCAATTTTGCTGTTGATATAAGACTTTCTGGTTTTCTATATAAAATTTGGTTAAAGTCCACTGACGAGCTATTTAAGCAATTGTGAAATGGCCATATGGATATGCTTTTCCCGCAGTAATACATTTCAGTTTGTAGTTTTAAATAAAAACTATTTCATGAGATATCAAGCACGTTTAAAGTAAATTAAACTAAAGATTTTTGTACAAACAATAGAGTAAGGACAAAAATGAAAGTTTAAGCAAAAAGAACAATAATCAAATATGGTTTTAGTTTTCTTTTATCCACTGTATACGGCTGACTTTTTTTCGGCTCTTTTATACAGTTAAAAGATGATGAAAAATAAAATATCACAAAACACTACGATAATTTATTTATATGCACGGGCACTTTCCAACTATTAAATTTAATTAAACAAAGGTAATTTTTTTATTATATTAATTATTTAAAAAATAAATTACGTGCTATTTTCTATTATCTCGACTAAATATTTTAATCACCGTTTTTTTTTTTTTGTTTGTTTAATAACTAACGTAATAAAAAATTCTCTTTGTTTAATTAAATTTAATTTAAATTGACAGATATTTGTTTGAAAAATTCTTCGATGAAATCTGTTAATTTTACATAAAAATAGTTCAGAAATTAAGAAAATTATTGTAAAAAAAATTAAATTTTAATTGAAACACTAGTAGATCTTCATTAGGAAAGCAACGCTTGAATTTATATATATATTTAATTCCTAAAAGCAAATTTATGTAAATTATTAATACATTGATTTTACTAAATATATATTCATTTCCTAAATTGTTTAATTTTCTAATGGTATTTAGATATAATGGTTCTGATATGGTCATAATAACCATATTTTATTCTCTGAACAATGAACAGTTGTGGCTTACAAATTGTAGTTGTTCCCAACAATACTTCAGTGACGATAAACGTTTTTTTGTTAACATTTAATTAGTTTATATTTATATCTAAAAGAAACATACTAAGCATTATATAATAACTTTAACTATAATATATTCTTACTAGTCAAATTATGATTAAAAGTAAAAATGTTTTGTCCTAGAATTTGACGTAAAGGTTTTCTACCAGTATAATGATTTGTTTGTTAGCTAATGGTTAATTTAAAATGCTTAAGATGGAAATAGTTATTTACTGTTAAATAAAACTTAATAGTAAAAATAATAAAATGATTGATTTTTTGTAAAATAAAATAAATAAAACAATAAACAACTAAGTTTTATATTTCATGAAATGTTTTAGTATTTACGGGACAAATTATGTTTTAATTACCTTTCAAGAGATTTTTAACCATTTTATGGTGTATTTGAACATAATATTAACACATTTAATCTTAGCATGTTTACATTTTAAACACAATTATGTTATAAATCTACCATGATATTGTTATGCTAGATAATACTATGGCTCAAAGACCAACTATATTATTATTAAATATTACAATACTATATTATGATTATTAACGAAATATATATATTTTTTAATGTGTAGGATCCCTGGCCCTTAAAAAAGATAACTAGAAATTTCCCTTAATCATTTTATGGCAGCATATATACCTTTCGCGTAAACTCTGGGACACACTTAAAAACATAATTCTATCAAATTTGAATATCAGCTAAATTGGTTCTGCTAATATTATTCTGTATCTTCAGCATATCTAAATATTGTTTAAATTTAATTTTCAGTTCTTCGGTAATAATCAGTTATTTCTTTCAAAATTACATTCTATGTTGATGATTATTTCATGGAAATGTTAATCATTAATGGACATTTTAAATAACTACTACAAAAGAAACTTTAAATTTTCACAAAAAACTTCGTGCTATTTTTTATTTAATTATCCCGATTATATTAATTACCGATATTCTTTATTGAGGGTCAAAGCACGTCTCGATGGCCATTTCGTTACCGCTTACATAACTCTTCAGGAAACTTCTGACAAACATTTTAAATAAACTACATTTTTGTCCAAACAATAAAGCAAAGAAAAAATCAAAGTTTAAGCAAAAACAACAATAACCAACAGTAATTCTATTTTTCTTTCTCTACTGTATACGGGCGACTTTTTTTCGACTATTTTATACAATTGAAAGAGGATGAAAAAAAAATATCAAAACACTACGATAATTTATTTATATGCACAGGCACTTTGCAAATTATTTAATTAAAGACACGGGAATATTTTTTTAAATTTAATTTTCACAAAAATTCGGTAATTAATATAATCGGGATAATTAAATAAAAAATAGCACGAAGTTTTTTGTGAAAATTAAATTAAAAAAAAATTTTTCCGTGTCTGTAAGAACCTTTAAATAATTTAATGTCTTTAACTTTCTAACACCTTGTTACAACTTCAAGCACCCTCAACATATTTTTACTATACCTTTTGCTATCAAACTTTTTCTTCAGATTTCATATTAAATCATTTCATTTTTTCCTAAATTCTTATCAACAGATACGGTCGATGGGTGACAAGACGTGTAGCTGTTGCCACAATTGCTGCCATTTGGCTTTTAGCTGGCTTTGTGTCATTTGTACCAATATCGTTGGGTTTGCATCGACCCGATCAACCCTTAATTGTGGAAGATAATGGTAAAAAGTATCCAACATGTGCACTGGATTTAACGCCAACGTATGCAGTCGTATCGAGTTGTATAAGTTTTTATTTTCCATGCATTGTGATGATTGGCATTTATTGTCGGTAAGTATAAAAAGAAACAAAATTTTAATTAAAGTTTTAGGATGGTATCAACATCCTTTTAATTTATATTTTAAAAATATAAACATTAGTGGACAATTTTAATTTTTTATCTAATTTTACAAAAAAAAAAAGATGTATAATTAATTTTTAACTTTTTTGACAATCAGGATTTGAACCATGGATCTTATAAATGAATCAAAATTGACTTATTTTCGGCTTGGGTTCATATTTTTTTTTTTTATTTAATTTTGTAAAGAAAACAAGAAAAAGTAGAGGCTAGCGGAATGAAATGCAGCATTTTCTGGACCGCCACATCCTTCATCAGCATTCTTCTCATGTATTTACCTTATGTTATGTACATTGTAAACATCATCTATTTACCCAACTAATCTTAATATTAATTTGGTTAGATGAAGTCCCCACACAACTTACAGCATATCTTTGTCGTTCTCTTTGTAACTAGTCTTGTACATTTGTTGTTCCTTTTGTACTAGCCTTTGGATAGCCACGAAATGCAACTTTTAATTTCTAATTATTCATACTTGTTTGCTCACAACATTATAGACGCTATAAATACTTGTGTGTATTTTAATTTTTTTTTTAATATATTTTAATTTTTTAAATTAAAATACACGCAAGTCACAGCGTGTTTACATACATAACTTACTCATGACAGTCAATAGGATATTGAAACAGTATCTATAATGTTGTAAGCAAACAAGTAAGTTTTTAAAATTAGAAGTATAAATTTTAAATGCGATCAAAGAAGATTTTTTTATCAGAAATAAATGCCAAATTTAGAGCCATCGTTGATTAAAAAGTTAGGAATTCGGTTTATGTTAATTTATTATAAATATGGAAATAATTCCACATGAATATTTAATGAAATATTTTCGGTCTCGTTTTTTAATATATTTTTTATTTTAACAAACAAAAATAAGGTACATGTACTTAAGGTATTAACTGAATAATGAATTAAAGTAGATGACCCTGATAAAGTGGTTTTCCCTTAATTTATCCTAAATAAATGTTAGCTCAGTCATGAACGTAAAAGGTACTCATTCATACATAAATGTTTCAATAGATGTCCTTTTTATGAAGAACCTCAAGTTGTGGTGGTGCTTAAGCCAGCAAACTTGAAAAAAGAACATAAATAAAAGTTAATCTCTTAATGATGATAAATAATGCTCATAAACACTTAAAATCACATTTAAAATAAATGAACAAAAGATACGTAGTAAAGCTGCTTACAAAAGTGACCACACATGTATTATTATTTATCTGTTTATAAAAACCCAAAATTAAACAAATGAATAAAATGAAAGAATATTTTAATTAAAGGAAAGTAAAACAAACTAATCACTTTGTGAATCGTTAAGTGTAACATTTCTCAAGCTTTTCTTGATAAAAGGGAAGAAATTATTGTGCAATGAAAAGCTTACCAAAAAAAGCCCTTTGCCAATTCTTAAAAAAATATTTAGAACTTTAATTCATAAACAAATAATCAGTGGATTTAGTTTTCAGGCAGATTAAAAAAAAAATTTAATTGCTTTATTACAAATGATTTATTTCTCTTCGGATGACTTTTAAATATGATTAATTATAACATTTAGAAGAAGACGAGTATTAATAGTTTCGGTTTTTTTTTTTTTTTTTTTATAATATTAATTTTATGGCTTTTTGCTTTATTGATTAAATACAATACTTACTTAATAAATTAATTTTGAAATAATAGAAGTTTTAGCTTTTAGGCGATCAACTCTACTGTAACATTTATATGGAAATAACTTAAAAAGCTAAGTAAATTTCACACAAACTTTATAGGCAAGTTGATCTCCTGTAATACAGAAACAGTACAATAAATTTATATTGTATCCAGGATAAACCATTTGGTTTTCGAATTAAACAATTTTCTTATTGGATTTGTTATGATTTTTTAAGATAAAACTCTTAATTTTTGAGTGTTTTTTCAATAAAACTTATTATTAAGCAATTCACAAGCTGTCTTAATATCTGAGCAAAGGAAGACTCTAGTGGGTGCTCAAATACAGCCCTTTTGATTGGATCTTTACATTCTTCCGTGGAATAACGCCTTCGTATTTTGACTGGAAACTTTATCTAAACCACAAAATTGATGAGATTAAAATTTTAGGCTGGTATTGTATATTTCTTTCCATTAGTCATCAAAGTGAAAATGAAAAATCCCTAGCGAGAATACTAAATCATTAGCATAAATGAAACTCTTCAAACCATAGTTTTGTGCAAAAAAGCAAATCAAAAAACAATATAAAAAACCAGGACGTCAGCTAAACACGCAAAGAAAAACATGGTTGTGATATGGTCACAGTAAACATAATATGTTCTTTGAAACATTGCAAAGTTGCAGGGAACAAATTATAGTTGTTTTCAACAATACTTCAGTCAAGACTAACACATTTTTAGGGATATTTAACCATTATATGGTTACTGTGCACAAAAAAATACATCATGGTTGGTTTAAGGTTAAAAAAATTTAAACCACAACCAAAGTTTTTAACTTTTTAAAATTAATGTAATATATTTATTCATAATATATTTTTTATAAAAAAAATCATGATCAAAAGCCAACAAAATAAAGCTTAAAAATATTTTGTTCTAAGTCTTGACAGAATGCTTTTCTATCAGTTTAGTAATTTGTTGTTAGCTTAAAGTATAAATTGTATTAATTGTTAGAGAAAATGAAGAAAAGAAAAATGTATGTACAAAATAAACAATTAGAAATAATATACAAAATGTGAAAACAAATAAAAAGTTCAAAAATAGTTAAAATATATGTATGTATGTTAGCATAAAAATCTTTATTTTGGTGTTGATTTACTTTATTCGTGCTTGATTCCTTCAAATATAAATATTTCATGATATTCTCATGAAATATGTATTATTTTAAACTAAACTACAAAATGAAATGTATTACTGCGGGGAAAGAATATCCATATGGCCATTTCACTACTGCTCAAATAGGTCATCAGTGGATTTTACCCAAATTTTGTATAGAACAAAAGAAAGCCTTATATCAAAAGCCAAATTGATTAAATGAGAACTCCATTGAATCAATAAGACAGAAGACAATAACAACTCAAAACTGTTCTACACAAAAACACAGCCAACATTTAGTAACTATTTTTATTTTTTCTTTCATTTTTCTACATAAGGAATCCCATTCGGAACCATTCATATGTATTTGAAAGATTCAATGAAAAAATAAAAATTGAAAAACAATTTTTATTAATAAGCAATGTGCACATGCAAATATATCAAAATGAAAATTTATTATTCGGAATCTTTTAAAATTTAATTAATTTACTTTATTCGTGCTTGATTCCTTCATATATAAATATTTCATATTCTCATGATATATTTATTATTTTAAACTAAACTACAAAATGAAATGTATTACTGCGGGGAAAGCATATCCATATTTGAGCATTAGTGAAATGGCCATATGGATATGCTTTCCCCGCAGTAATACATTTCATTTTGTAGTTTAGTATAAAATAATAAATATTTCATAAGAATATCATGAAATATTTATATTTTAAGGAATCAAGCACGAATAAAGTAAATTAATTAAATTTTAAAAGATTCCGAATAATAAATCTTCATTTTGATTTATTTTGGTCTTTTAAAAACAACTGTGAAACCATTTATTTTTTTGTTTTTATTTAAATAATTGCCTTTTTTTTTTTTGTAAATTTATGTTTTTCAATAACGTTAGTGACAAATCAATAATAAATTAAAAAATGAATAAAGAAGTCTTTTATATCAGGAAATATTTGCACTTAAGAGACTATATTATAATTCAATTATGTATTGTGACATATTCAACCAAATTATGATGTTTTAATTTAACCATTTCATGTTTATATTTGAACAAAATTATTTTTGGATTTTACCATGTTATTGTTATGCTAGACAACAATATGGTTGCAAAATCAGCTTTATTATAAATAAATGTAACAATACTATGTTTTGTTAACAACCATATAATACAACCATAATATGTTGTTCTTAGACTATGGTTACCTCAACCATGTTTTTTCTTTGCGTGTAATTTCTGTACGATTTTTCTTTTAATTGATAAGCGGCTGAGTTTCCATATTCATTTACGTTTTTGTAGCCCTTTCTCTCTTTCTCTCTTTATTGCAGATGTTGTACTCAATTATCTAACTGAATTCTAAGTTTTTAAGATATTTTTAATTTTATGTAAAATTTTAATAAAAAAAAAAATAAAATAGCAAAAAAAATTCAAAAGTTTAGTAAAAGTTATAAAACTAAAACGAGACTACCAGAATTAAAGTCGACTTATTTAATTATCCGCTTCTAATTAATACCAGTTGTTCAATCTACAACAAAAAAAAAAACTAATAGAAAATTTCAAAATCAGTTGCCTTAAATGAATTAATATATTTGAGTAATGAAAGATGTCCTTATTATTAATTGCAATTAATTTAAATGCATAAAGAAATAGCAAATGGTTTCCTACCAGCCTGTAAACGCCATGTGCTTGCAAATTATTTTAGTTCCGCAATTGCTAAGTAGTAGAAATACTTTTATAATTCTTCTTTAATAATTCTTTCCTCAATTGTTTTTCTTTTTTTTTAATATTAAAATAAAAAATATGTTTCCGTTGCACTAACAGGACACAAGTGAAAGTAATAAAGAGCATTATAATTTAAACGGTGATTATCTGTATAACCAGGCATTTTATAAATTGTTCTATAATACAGAAAATTGTGCAGTAAATGGGAAATAAAATAAACGTTATTAAAGTCATATGTTAACTCTACAAGCATTTATAAAATCTACTGGTCTTAGAAAATATCTTACGTATTTTCATTTCTGTCTTCAAGCATGCTAGAATTTAATAAAATGCCACAAGATGTGGTCCCTGGACAGTTATCAACACAACGTGCAAGCGTTGAGACGTACGGGAATTTTCACTGTTCATTTGTATTATATAATCAAAATACACTTCATCCTGGTCTGTCGTACCAAAAACACATTATTTAGTATGATAAAAAAATTTCTTGCTAAAATAATAAATTTAATGATATTTAAAAAAATTGCATTATGAAATTAATAAGCTTTCCAGCCTAAACAAGACAATGGGTACAATTCTATAGAACTCGGTAATCTTCGAGTTCTTTGCGATCATATTCTTAGGACAGAAGCAGCAAACTGCAGTCTCGATAAGATCATATTAATGCATTGACGCTTTAAAAGTTCCTTTGTGGTCCACACTAGGGGATTTAAACAAGAAACAAGCGGGTCTGATATATTTTTAATTAAAAGCAAATATTTTATGCCTGAAAAAATTAAAGAAAATATATGTATGAAATTAGGAGTTGAAGTCTTGATATTACAAATAAAAAAAATGCGTTTCTCAGCCATACCGAAGTTTTCTTTAGAAAATGTCCGCATACATTTACAATGAACTTAAGCCAAAATTGATTTTAATTTATTAAAAATAAAATATTTAGAAAAAAAAATTATAAAATTTTCAAAAAGAAATGTTGCAATATTTTAGCCAAATATAGCACTTTTTTAATGAATTATTTAAAGAACATTAAAGAAAGTAAAAGATAATATCACGATTACTTATTCGTAAATCTCAATATTTCTATAAAAAATTCAAATTTCAAAATTACATTTTTATAAAGCTTCTGTGTGCAAAAGTTAAAAAAATATTCAAAACTATTCTTTAAAAAGAGAAAGGTTAAAAAAAATTTCGGAAAGGTTCGCACTGATAAAAATGTCGCTATTCGAAAATTTATTGCTTAAGCAAATTTTTTTTTTAGGTAGAGAAACTTTTTAAAGAAAATGAGAATTATTTTTGCAGTCCACACATAAATTTTTTATTTGTAGTAAAGTTACAATCAAAAAACCATATTTTTATTTTTTATATTTCTTTTTGCATTAGCTTCCTTAATGCGCGAGTAAAGCGTATTAAAAATAAATCCAATACAGTCTTACATTGATGTCACAAGATAAAAACACACAACAATGTGGCCAACTGTTTGCACAAGCAATTGCATATTTCTTTTAAAAATTAATTATATTTCACAAATAAATAACATTTTTACTATAAAATATTATGGATTTTTCACATGACATTTTTTCGATAATATTTATAAATTCCAAAATGTGTTTATTATTTCAATGAGCTAAATTATAACACCAACCTTTATAAAACTCTGTATTGAATCAAACATTATTTCTTTAGACCAAACCAATTCACCTAAGTTGGCCAATTGCGTTGCAAACTCTCAAAAATGTTGGGATACGAAAGTCCTAAAAGCAATGAATGCTGAGTCGTTTGTCCGTTACAATAAATAGTGGATTTTCTTGGTCCAAAAACAAAAATTGTTTCATTTTTATAATTCTTTACCATTAAAAAAATATTTAATATCAAGGTTTTGCCTAAAGCGAGCATAAAAAATATTGAACAGCTTTTAGTCACAAAGGTTTTCCAAAAATGTTCTTCTTCAATAATTAATGTTTATGTGCAATAATTTTTCAGAAAAAGCTTGTGAGAAAAATACTTTCGAACCGCCGTGAAGCTATTGACTCCGTGAAGGTTAATCAATCAATTATGTCTGCATTTGCAGAACCACAAGCCGAAATAGGACAGATTTTTTTGTTGATAAAGCTCATCTGTTTGGGATGTATATGATTGCCCGCGGTAGTGGTATAGTTTGGCGAGAAATTTAGAAAGTTTGGACACTGCCGTAAAGATATCTCTAATACGACAGCAGTTGCGTAAGAACTTGCATAAAATCTTTATTCTCTAATGGCACTATTCTTTATTTTAGTCCTTATCTCAACTCAACAAATATCAACACATACCGCTTTAATATTTTCAATTACACAAGGTGTCCTATTAAAAGCCTTAAACCTGTGTGAAAGCTGCGAGTTACTCTTCATTATTTAACCGAACATTCCTTAAACGATTATTAGACACTTCTGAAATACTTACCTCGCAAGAAATAAAAAAATAGTTAATGAATGTTTGCTGTGGTTTTGCATAAAACATTTTGGAGTTGCAATTGGGGTGACAGAAAATTAAAAAATAAAAAAAAAGCTTATATATAATACAAATCGGCTCTAAATGTTTTGAGCATTTATTCAAATTTTTGTAGTTCCTTTAAAATCTCTGCAAAAGCTTTTTAATGATACCCGTATTGATATTTTAAAAAAAATTTAAATTTCAGAGCCCCGTAACTCGGAAAATATGGGCGAACGCAAATTTTTTCATTTGATAATAATATTGTTAATAATTAAGATCTGGCAATCCCTGTTGTTGTTCGTATGAGATTGGTGAATAAGTTACTTTCGCTAATGGTGTGTGCATAGAATAATACCACATCAGCTAACAAGAGCTGAGTAACCTCAATGGTTGCGTTAGTAGAGGTGCGTGCTGTAAAACAGAACATCATGAGTTCGAGGTCTCCTTCGGACATGCGTACAACGGAAAATAATAGTTGTTATGATGCGATTAAAAGTTAAGAAGCAGTAGTACAAACATCCCGAGAAGCAAAAGACAATTACTGTGTGAAGCCATGGCAGATAATTTAGTGGCGACATCTAATTTAATATAAGAGTAACAGATAATTGTCAAGACGCCCTTTATAGCAGTGTATGGCACACGTCTGTTGTGGCTATTGCATTAAATGGAATGACTGGCTTAGATAAAACGGTCAGTGAAGTTATCTGTGGGATGCTTAAGTTTACTAAACAAGGCATTGAGTAGTTCATGTCTCGCCGAAGTAACACAGTAGTGTAGCGTAGATAGCTGCGTTTGTAATAATAACGCATGTTTAGTAAATACGACACCATAGGATCTAGAAGTATAGTCAGATAAAGCCAAAATTTATAATGAGCCACAGAGTGGTATTTGCAATCAAAAAAATCCGTACGTTTGTCTAAAAAGCGAAAAACGTAACAATATTTTATACGAGGCGTGTAAAAGTACCAAAAGATATATCTATTAATGACAAACGTTTCGTTAGTCGTTTTTCAAGTTTGTTTAAATAAAAATCGCTTAAATTGTGGTTTTTCTCCTGCCCAACAAAGGATACCAGGAAAGTGTGTGACTTTAGCTAATAAACTTGTGATGCCGATGCATTATTTTCAAAATTTATCAATTTTAATTAACAATAACTTACTTTTTGTGCATGTGATATTGCTTGTTATCAATTATATTTAGTTCAACCTAAGATTATTTTATTACCTTTTGCTTATTAAATAATGTTATTTACCTTAAATCTTCTTTTATTTCATATCAATTAACCTTCCCTACAAGAATAAATGCTCAAACAGGTATCGATTTTTATTTAACATTATTACTCTTCATTACTATTTGGTCAACTCTTGTTTTTAAAGGAAGAACTAACTCACAAATGAACCTCTGTGTATTATTCGAATAAAAAATTTAGGTCATTGCATATAAACGTTTTTTTTTTCATTTTTACATTTTTTTTTTTTTTTTTGGTTGAATAACCAACATCTGTGTGCGTTTGTGGACAGTAATTTTTTCGATCAATTTGACTCTTTATAATTGCATTTGTCCTCTTTTTGTGAAATATGTCAGGTTAAAAACATGAAAACAGCCAGAAATTATCCAGCAGTTCTGCGAGAAACAATTTTCATTTTCTAGAATTCATGCAGATCATTGTCTACATTCATTGTATTAGTTTTAACTAAATAATTAATTATATACCCATTAGAAATTTACAAGGGGTTGTTAATACTTTGCAATTTGTAGTTAATTTATTTAAAGTATATATATAAAACACAATCAAAATCATGAATGATTCTTATACAAATAGTTGGGCATAAAGTGACTATTATACTTAAGAAATGGCAATTCCGCGTTTAATTTTTCAGAGGCTGGCAACCCATTATCAGCGCAGCTCTTCTTGTAAACCCGAACTATTGGGCAATTATGTACGTGACATTCAGATGAATTGTAAAATTTTTGTATTTACGGTTTTTATAAAAACTGCAGAATATTTCGTGCATGTTTTAAAAAAGAGGACAATTCGATTCAAAAGGTATTTTAAATGTAATTCAGTGTTCTGTTTATAAACATTTATAATTCATTGTATTCCCTCATACCTTAAAATTTCAATTGAAATTTTAATCATTTGGCAGATGTTTTATAAATTTATTTAAAAGTCTTAACGTATGAACTAAAGAATGTAAAACACATTATCGCTAATACATTCCTAAACTGTTTAATAGTTTATATTTACTTATCTTTAATTGCTTTTAAAGTAAAGCTAAAAATTAATTGCTCTCCTTCGAATTATAAGGTGGTAGCGATGGCAAAAAACCCGAATGTAAAACTACATGTAAAAAAATAGAATACAGATTTTTTATACATGGAGTTTGTCAGTTAGGCTACCGACGAAAATCAATGAATTCGCCATCGCTACCACCTGGCATTATTTTGCCATGGCTACTAAAAAAAGATTTTTAGAAATTAAAAATAAATGAACTTATGCCAAAATAATTTTCTATCCGTTTATAATATTTACAGTTTAAATAATAATTTAATAAAAATTAAACAAAAAAAAAATGTTTTTTTGGATTCCAAATATTTCATTAATTTCATACACTCAAAAAATTTTAACATTAACTGTTTGCCGTTTATTTAGGAAGTTTTCAGTAAAGTTAAAAATAAATGAAAATGTGGTTGTTTTAGGAAGAAAATTTTTATTTAACTTTTTTCGTCTGTTATTAGAAAAACAAGCGACAAAAAAATACTGATTTTCGGTGCAGTTAAAATTATCAATTAATTTTTGCCTTGTTTCAGTAAAAATGAAATTCTTAATTAAAAAAACAGTTCGTCAGTAGAAAAGTACTATTTGCAATAGCTTTAAAATATATAATAAAAAACATAAACTGTTGGAAAATATGTCAGTTATAAAAAATATATTTAGAACAAAATAATTTATTTAAGAAAAACATCAAAAAAATATTGGTAAGTTTCTTACATAGTATTTAAAATTTGCATTATGTTTAAAAAATAATGTTCCCCTTTTGCAAGTCTTCTCTTCTAAATTCTGTAGTCTTTAGGCAGGCAGCCGTGTTGCCACAGCCCACTTAGGTCCATTGGTTGGTCTTAAACAAAGGTATGTCATTTAAATTTTCGAATTACAAATATATCGCTCATTTAGTAATACAACGTTATAACCCAAAAAATAAAATTTTTTATAACGTGAAGATCATACGGCTTTTTAAAACATCGTCATATTTCGTTTTGTGTCTGTATATACATTTGAAAAGACGATCTTTTTAAAATATATCGACCTTTTACAAGATGAAAACGTTAACTGTGATTATCTTGAAATGATTTTTTGTTTGAGTTAAGGCGTTCTATTTCTAAATGAGCGATATTTACTTTAATTATTGGTTGCAAAAACATAAACAATTTTGTAAAAGTACATTATTTTTTCAGCATAGAACTATCCTGAAATCTTGGACTTTCAAGGAAGAACAACAATTTAAGCAAATAAAAACAAGAAGAATTTGTGTATCAAAATAGTATAAACAATCAATAAATAAATTAAATCTTTTGAGATTTAAAATAAATAAGAAAGCTGTAGTTTTTATTGGTTTGGTAGGTTACTTTTAGAGAGTTGGAATAAAAGAAAAAAGCAGTTAATTTTACTGTTTTAGTAGGTTAAATTTTATGCATTAAAATAAATACAGAAACAGTTACTATTAATGTTTTGGTAGGTTACATTTTGTTAGTTGAAATAAATGAAAAAACAGTAGTTTTTACTTTTCTGGTAGGTTGTTTTTTCGTGCGTTGGAATAAAAGAAAAATTACTTTTTTTTACATATTTTGTTAGTTATAAAATCAACATTCAAAAACAATTGTAAATTACATTTAATTTAAATGAAATGTAAGTGGAACGTTTTTTAAATGAAAAAGTAGTTGTTTAAAGTGTTTTTTCATTTAAATTTACCTACATAATATTTTGAGTGTAATAAAATGCACATGTTTCTCATTGCTGCCGTGTTAATTATTTTTAAGCAAACATTTCAATTACGTTCTTGACTCTTATTGATTTTTGAAGAAGATTTTTAGAAGACCCCTAAAAACCTTATCTTTATCTCATATTTCTTTTTAAAATGATTTTATCCACGTTTAGTCCTTGTTTTCTTATTGTTGTACAACATCGCCTATTGCACATAAACACAAAGACCTCCTAATATTACGAGGAGATTCCTTTATAAAGAACTAACTAAAACACAACATATAAGGATCTGAGAGATAGAATCCTATAAAAAAACGTATTAAAGTTCCGTCTTAAATGAAAAATAAGTAGAAGATAAAAAACTTTTAAAACATTTGACCAATTAAAATACTTAAAAAATTCGATAAGATTAGAAGAAACTTGTTACAAACATTCATATTTTATGTTTGTAAATAAAATGCAAAAAAGATATCCCAACTTTTTAAAAACATTTATAGCACGACTTTGAGAAGACGTTATTATTGTTGTTGAATTAAAAAAAGTATATTTATTGATATTCTCTATTGAGTGACAAGCATATTTGTAATAATAGTAACAACATTTGTGACAAGAACAACAAATATCTATTCTAAGTTTTAAATTTAAAATTAAAGCATTTTATTCTAAATGACAATGATACCTGCTGTCCAATGGCGTGAACACGGGTATGGCAGCTGCCATACCAAACAAATAATCGGCGCCCTCCCAGCTCCCCCAAAAAAGTTATTTGTTCGACGTTATTTACGGAGTATTGATGCCTGAAGTGCTACTTCTCTTTGTAAAAAAAAAAAAAAAAAAAAAAAAAAAAAAAAAAAAACATCTAATTCAATACTAGTGATGATGCAATTTAGGGGAGACTTTTCAAATTTAAAGGCCGTCAGTGCCGTAACGAAAAATACTATCCACCAACAAATTCACAAATGGCTAATACGGTTGAATAGTGTAGACAGAAAAACCACGTATCCCACCTCTTATAAAGTAATTTCTTATAAAGTAATTTGTCCATTGCGGTCACTAGTTGGTCATGTGAGAGAAGCTTTTTAAAATTAACAATCAGCGACAATAAGCTTATATATGCTTAGAGCCTTTTTCTTAAGGGCAAGAGCTTTTGGTTCCACTTGATGCAGGAGATGTTATAGACAGATTTGAAGAAATGGCTGCAAAAAGGAAATTATAACTTAAATTATGAATCTTTAGTCTCATAAATACAAGAGTGGTATGCAATTTAAATCAATATTCTTACATTTAAAAATTTGTATGAAATAATTATTTAACACATTATATTTTTGTTGTTTTACAAAACTATTAATTATTATCACACATAGTTTTAATGTCTAAATTATTATTAATATTATTATTATTATTATTAATTTGGCGCCTCTCAAAAATTATGCCATACCAGAGAGCAGTCCCTGTGCACGCTACTGCTGATATAATATTCAGCCCAATTATAAACAAAAATTCCGTACGAGTTCTTTCACTTTTCCCTTTTCTCCAATTATAAATTTTTCCCCTTTTGATTGTCTGCGGAAAGTGAAAAAAATCCGGGGGAAAAAAAGTAGGTATTCTAAATTATAAAATAAAAATTATATGAAAATAAACAAAAAATCTCCCTTCAAATAACGATGATGCCACTTTTTTATAATTTTATTCCCACGGAATTCGTAATTGGAGGAATCTTTTCTCGAGAAAAATTTTTTCCGTGCGAAAGAAATTCCGTAAGAATATTCATAATTGGGCTGATTATAACTACAACAGGAATAATAACTGTCATTAAATTGAGAATAGCACCCTTAAGAGCAAGTAGAATTCCAAATTTTGAATTAATACCACTAGTGCAAAGTAAATTAAGTGTTCTATTACCTGAAAAAATTGGCATTGAATATTTTGCGTTAAATCGCTTGATCAGCATTTTGTAGAAATGCTTCAAGAAATGGAATAAAAATGTCTGTTTAATTTTAAATTTATTGTATTCCTACCAAATTCTCCAATTACAAATTATGCGTTCTTGGAAAAAAAAACATTTGTTTATTAAAAAAGAAACAAAAATTGTAGTTGTACATTTTCCTTAAATACTGTGACTTAATAATTAATGTGACATAATTTCTTTGGAATTTCACATCACCCACGTATTAACATGAACAAGAACAAAATGTTATTAATTTTAAACATCTGCAAGATTTCTTAAGCAACGGAAATATTCATTATTTCCTTCTACCTACTTTTCAATGAAGTCTATTTAAAACCAAGAACCTTCCGTTAATAATGATTGTTATTCGTTTTTTTTTTTATTTCTGTTACATTCAAATTTTATACAACAAGAAAATTTTATTTTATGAAAAGTCATTTTAATTAAACTTTTTGTTTTATTGTTTTTATTGCAGACTTTATTGTTACGCTCAGAAACATGTCAAATCTATCAAGGCCGTAACAAGGCCGGGTGAGGTGGCAGAAAAGCAACGCTACAAAAGCATAAGACGTCCTAAACCACCAGAAAAGAAAAAATTTAAAGTACGTAACCTGCATCATAGTTCACCATATCATGTGTCAGACCACAAGGCAGCCGTAACGGTGGGTGTTATAATGGGTGTTTTTCTTATATGCTGGGTGCCCTTCTTTTGTGTAAATATTGTGGCTGCCTTCTGTAAGACATGCATAGGCGGACAAACATTTAAAATACTCTCATGGTTGGGCTATTCAAATTCTGCCTTTAATCCAATTATTTATTCCATATTCAATAAAGAATTTCGTGATGCTTTCAAGCGCATTCTAACAACACGTAATCCCTGGTGCTGTAACCAGGATATTGGCAACATCCATCCACGTAACAGTGATCGTTTTGTTACGGATTATGCCTCTAAACATGTGGTGGCCATGAATTCAGGTCGTTCGTCAGCTGAATTAGAGCAGGTGTCTGCAATTTGACCAACAAGACGAACAGGCGATTATGCCTCGTCATTGGTATGCTGTGTTGCAGGCTCACCAGATGCAACTTCATTGACCATAACACCGTATGGTCCCTGAGATTCGGTAACAGTGGCTTCTACGACAATTGTTGTAGAAACACTGGATCCGGCAAGAAGAACAAGTGATACCAAAGAAATGGAAACAGTATTGGTTTAGAAAAGTATGAAACAAAAATATTAAATAAAATCAACTGATGTATGGTGCATTAAAAGCAGCAACAACAAAAACACCGACTACATATTTAACCGATGAAACATCTTTATACAAATGTACATATTATGCATGTTTATAACAGCCACCATTTTTACTTCAACACAATTACAACTCTAGGTATGAAACCATCACACAAACACACATATGAAAACTTATGGTACATGAGCAACTGGATTACAGGGTGAGCGTTAAACAAATCATTCGTTTTATTTTAAGTAAATTTAAGTAGTTTAATGAACTAAACTTAAATAATAATTATAAAGAAAAATAAAATAAATTTAGATGAAAGCAAACAACTGAAACAACAGATTCAAAATACATTCACCAGTTCTTCTAGTTTATGTAATTGTTTTCTAAATGTTAACATTTTAGTTTTATTCTCTAATCTAATTTTCTATATACAAAAAAACTTATATCTATAATTTTGTTAACTTTTTCCATAAATTTCAGAAGTTTTTACTGCTTAAAAGTCATGCGTATCCTTTTTGTTAACAAAATACTTAATATTTTTGTGATCAATTATTCAATATTTTATGAAAAGCGGTCTTTGAATAGTTCAAAAATTGCAAAATTTGTAAAAACTAGTTTCGGTAGAAAACGAACTTTTTTGGTAAATTTGTATGAAAATAATTCGAAAAACTAAGTGCTTTTTATAAAAATTTTTCAGATGAGTTGATCGCTTATAATATAACAAAAAATTCCCGTTGTTTAATTTAATAAAAAAAAATTATTTTTCAAAATAAATGGTAAAAAAATAGAAAAATTCCTAAAGTTACGATTACATTGAGTGCATTTTTTGACACAAATGCGTCACTACAATGCAATACTCATTTTAAATAAATTTTTTTCATCAAAACACTCTTTCACGAGAACTTAAGAGACCGTACATTTGGGGAAAGTATTTATAAAGAAACCTTGTTCCACATAAATGCGTTATAATTAAAGAAATGATTGAGACTTTTTTGATTTTAGGGTTTTTGTTTAAATCAGTACCCAAAGTGATGTAAAGTCTGACGAGGGCTTGATTTCTACTGGAGTACCAAAGGGTTCGTTATTGTGCTATACAATATCTTTGTTTCTAACATATCACAATCGCCACGGAAGCATCTTTTACTTATGTATGCCGATGATATTCATCAGGTGCTAGAGTAAGAAATATTAATGAAAGGCTGAACGTACTGACGGATTAAACATTGCGACGGCCGTGGTCGTAACGTTTAAGGGTAAATGCAAATATATTTACGCACACTGTGACCATATGCAATGCATTGGGACATCGGATAGGCTTAAATACCTAGGTGGTACCTTTCATGAGAATTTCGGAAGCTGTCGGCAAATTGCCGATATTTTCGAGAGAAGTAAAAGAACTTACTCCCTATATAAGGGAGCTCTTAAGTGTAGGGGATTCGGCCTTCTGGTGTACCGCTAGATTATCCGTCCTGCGCCATTTCAACTTGGTTTGGGATTTCCTGTAATCAGATGGAGAGGCTTAGGAGATGGGAGAGTACGACTTTCGGTCCTATTTAGGACTAATTGGCGAGCTTCGAACACCATATGTAGATCAATATCCAGCGCAACTGATTTTACTAGAGTGGAAAATCATATGATGGAAATCGCTGTAAAACTTATCGAGGGCATACAATCTTTGGAGAACACCCTGGTCAGGGAATGCGCCGCAAAACGTGGAGACTCTTCGGATGTCAAGATATCTTTCTTCCGTAGACTTACTGACCTTAAGGGAGACTTTTTATTTTATAATAGAAGACTACACCTACTCACTATTTAGAGTACTGTCTATTACACAGCCCAATAGTTTTTTTTATTTTTATTCTTCATTCATGTTTGTTTATTTTGTTTGTTTTTTTTTTTTTTTTTTGCTTTAAAAATAGACTCATGTAATGTTGTAAATGTTGCTGTAGTTGTAAAACTTTACTTGTTTGTTAAAATTTTTTGAATAGTAAATATAAATCGAATGAAACTGATTTGAAAATCAGTACTTAAAGACCAGTTTGGCTGAAAGTTTCACTTTTGCTTGGTGCACGGAATATACTGCACATCGTACATAGGGTCATTTTGTCAATCTTGCAGGATATTAAGCCACAAATTTAATTTAAGTACGCAGCTCGACAGACTACAAAGCTTTTCATCGAATAGTAAATTTTCAAGGCTTTTGCTTTTGGGACATTTTTAAAATCAGGGAAGGTGAGTCAGTTGCTTCCTTTTTTTTTGTATTTTTGCGGTTTTGAGAGGTTCGCGATAACAAACAAAACAAATAAAGGTTTTGTATTGATTTTTTCTATAAAAGGCTACTTATAACAATTATTTAACAAAATTTACTTAAAATTTTTATGATAAAATATTACGTTCAAATTTAAAAAAGAAAATGATTGTTTTGTTAACTTTTTTGAAAAATAAAAATATGTAAGGCTTTTTGAGAGTGAAAGCACTCGCGATCCTGAAAATATTTTAAGTCACTATAAAAATTAAGATTTCTACTTCTATAACTAACACTGAATGTACCGAAAACTGGTCTTGGAAGCACCAACAAAACTTTACAAACCAAAAAAAATAAATAAAACAAAAGTTAGAGCGGTAGGTAGGGATAGAGGTCTACCTCCATCCTAGCACAAAAAATAGAAAATTTAATTCTAAAAGTATTATGATGTGTGATTTCTTTTTTTTTTTAATACTTACTTTATTTTTAAATTAATTCTTTATTTCAATCCCCACAAAAGTAGGCGGGCTAAAAAGGAATTTTAGAGTGTCCTTGGTCCAAGTTTAAGTTTTTCAGCTTTCGCTGACCTTAAAAGTTGCACTTGCTAAACAAAATAATCGGAAATGCCAGAGGCATGATCAGTTATTTTAAGGGGAACTTTTCCCCTTGATCCGATTTCTTTTTTTTTGCATTAACAAAAAAAAGCCATAAACACATTTTTGTCAAGTTTCATTGACATAGGTTTAAAAGACTTTTGAAGTAACATCTTTGCACTTGATAGTTGTTTCATCGTCCAAATATGTATTTCAAATACAACGTTGTCACATCAAATCCGGCATCAATTTCTCATAATTTAGATGTCTAAAGGCAGTAAGTCCTGAGATATATACTAAACCGATTTCGTTTTATTTACGATTAGGAGAAGGTGCATTAATAAATCAGAGAAGTGGTATTCTTAGTGAATTTGTTTTATGTGCTGTTTCTATATTACAGGCGATCAACTCGTCTAGAAAATTTATATGGAAATAACTCAAAAAAGTGAGTGCTTTTTATATAAATTTTTCAGACGAGTTGATCGCACATTAAATTCAAAATTTTATTAAAAGCAAAAAACAGTCCTGTTGCAGTCAACTACAAAAATGCTACTTATATGTAGTGTTTAAGCCGGACACTTAATTGCTGCTAAGAACTGCAGGGTTATTAACACATCTTTGCACTTTTATGTTAAGTGCTATTATTTGAGCGTCTGTGTAGGAAAGTAAATACCAAAGAAAAACAAACTTGAAATTACAATCTCGCTGTTTTGAATTTTCTTTTTTTAATCTGGTATCTTTTTAAACAAACTGCCAATTTCCACAGATGCGTTTGAAAGTACAACGTGTTTGTGACAAGTTGTTTTCAATCTAACCGAAAAAAACAATAAGGAAAAAGTTTTTTTTACGTAAAATAAATAACCTTTTCAGATCTTCTTTTAATACTAAAAATGAACTATTTTTATAAAACAAACAAAAAATATGTTGAATTTATTGCTTATAGTTCAACATTTCCTAAAAGAGAGAAAGTCGAGTTAGATGGTACAAAAATGAAGGTTTGAATGAGGCAAAATAAATGAAGTGTACTTGAATAAAAATGAAACCATTTGCAACAACTTTTTTCAAGCTTAAGTTGAATAATTTTGTTTTTTATTGTTTTATTTTATTTACTTTAACTTTTTTAATTTTATTTATTAGTATTTAATCTTCTTAAAACATTTAATTAATCTGGCTTTTAATATAAGACTCTTGAATTTTCTACATTGATGAATCCTCTTGAGCTACATGAACAGCTGCGAAAAAGTCATGTGGATATTCTTTAATATAATATATTAAATTTTTTAGTTTTAAACAAAAAATAAAAAATTCATGAAATATCTCGAAATATTCATATTTGAAGGAAAAATATTTTAAATAAAATATTTGTATATTGATGTATTTGCATGTCCACATTGATATTTCTTATCGTTAGCTTAATTACATTCAAAGTACTGTAAATAATATGAGAAACAATTAAAAAAATCATTGATTTGTATTATGCTATAGTAAGCACGTTGACTGCAAATCTGATTGGCCAGGGATCAACCCCTGCGGCAGCAACGAAATAAAAATGTTTCTTCCCTTTTTTCTTTTGTTTACTGGCATAAAATTATATTCAGAGTTTACATTACAGCACGCAGCCTACTTCGTCGGTACTTCTTCATAGCCTGTCCGCCGGCGAGGTAAAATAACTAATGAAATGGCTATTCGCTTCATATTCAACTGCCCAATCTTTCTTTCTTCTTTAACCACCTGTCTTATCGCACATCTATCCCTTTCCTAAAAATTTAGCACGGTTACAAAAATAACTAAATAGATGTTGTTGCCTGAAGTGTTAATTCGCTGAAAAAGTAAAAAACATATATATTTATATACATATATACATGATCAATTTCGTTTTCAATTTCGATTGCACTTTATTGAAATTTCAATATTTTATAAAGTATTCACCAATGTCTTTATATTTAATATTTCTAAATCGCTGACTTGTGTCAAGTTATTTAGCGGTTCTGCGAATTTTTATTTTCCAATCTTGCGTTATTAGCGTTTCTAATTCCAGAGTGAAATTTACAGGTAGAAAACAACAGAACAATTATTTACTAACCCTGTCTAGTGTAGTACCGTTCTCACGAGTAGCAAAATTTATTTAAAAAAGAATTCCAAACCGCTGCCACAAAAATCAGTTTATTTTTTTAACCGTGTATCTCTAGTTAAGTCTTTTCAAATTGCAGTAAAAATGGTCTGAGGAGGTTGCTGTTTTAAACTGTAAAAGTTGTTACGTTTTTCCCTTTTGGTAACAAACGTTTGGATTCTTTTGATTGCAAATACCACTTTGGCTCATTGTGAGCTCTGTATTCTCACTTTGTGGCTTTACCTGGCTATACTTATTGATCCTACGTTAACGTGACTCCTATAGTGTCGTATTTACTATACATGCGTTATTATTATAAAATCAGCCATCCACGCTACGCTGCTGTATTAATCTGGTGAGACATGAACTACTCGATGCCTTGCTTAGTAACCTTAACCATCCACAGACCACTGCACTACGCCTTTTATCCAAGCCAGTCATCCCCTTTATCTAATAGCCACAACGCACATCTACCATACACTATTGTTATGCTGTTACACGGTAGCTAACCGCTACCGTTCTTGCTTTTTATTATAAAGGGCGTCTTGCCAATTACCTGTTTAATTTAATTTAAATTAGACATCTCCACTAAATTATCTGCCATGGCTTCACACAATAATTGCCTTTTGCTTCTCAAGAGGTTCGTACCACTGCTTTTTATTTTTTATTTGTATTATAACAATTATTATTTTCCGTTGAATTCATGTCCGAAGGTTGGTTCGAACACACGATCTTCTGTTTTACAACAAGATCTTTACCAACGCTGCCATTGAGGTTGTTTCGCTTTTGTTAGCTAATTGTGCTTATTGTGTTATTCTATACACACACCATTAGTGGAAGTTACTTATTCACCACGCTCATACCGACAACAACAAAGGGGTTACCAGATCTTATTTTCGTAAGAATATTTTTTTTAACAAATAAACCTGATATTTTCCTAATAAATAAATTGCGGACAGCAATCGCCTTAACAGGTTATTAGCAACGACATTCCAAGCTCGTTTTTTTCAATAAACCTTTTCTTGCTCTTCGCAATAAAGGGAATACTCTTTATTTTTATATTTTGCAGGTTGTATTTAATGCATTTATGCATTAAGCCAACAATCAACTTTTAATAGCACTCTTGTGTTTCACAGGTATTTAAAAATAAATGGAAATGACAGAAAATAAATATGTGACGGTAAAAAAAAACTCTCTCATTTTTTGAAATACTAAACACCTACAATAAAATACAAAATGTTCTTCAACGCAAAATAGTAGATACTAGGAATTTCAAACCTTTGCTGCAAAAATGATCTATAATATAAAAAAAAATCCAATTGCGTTTAAAGCTTTCAATTTTGTTTGAACTTTTCACACACGCCCTTAATACATTTTTATCTATAGTATTCACACGCTTGAGGTCAAATTCATTAATTCATTGCTGAAGAGCATTTCCATATGCTAAACTCAGAAATTTAAATTTTTGTTTTATGACCCTTTTGCAGCAAAGGCTTGATTTGTTTTTAAAGTGAGTAGAAAGTGTTCGAGTAAGTGATGCACAATAAAATTTAGCAAATTAAGAAGAAAAATTTTTAATCCTCTAAAATAAATAAATAAAATACTAAAAGCTTTATTGTGTTCATGAAACCTAAATTTTTTTGCTTTTTATAATCCAAACAGCCATTAGTAAATTATTTGTGGAACACTTGGAGATGTGAAAAATTAAAGCAAAGCAACTAAAACTTTAATTCTATATAATCTGAATTCATAGCATCTGTTAAAATAAAATAAACACAAATAAGCCAACAAAGCAGTTTATACAGTTTAAGGATTCTGGTTAAATTTTATGATTTTTACTTTGGGATCCTGTGAGACTCTAATTAGCACGTTCCTAAACTTAAAAATTGGGTAAATAAAAGCGGTTTTGACAGAATAAAGTTCTTTTTTTTACTTGCACCAAACAACCTAAACTTGTTTTCGTGCAGGTTGTTTTAATTTATGAAACATCTATAAAACACAAAAAATTAATAAAAATAAATAAACCGTTAAAGCCATGAACAATATTTAAACAAAAAGACCAAGAGAACCAAATTAACAGACAATTTCTAATGGCAACTGAAGATGTTTGAAAAACTATTTTTGTTGCAGATTTGGTAGACAGTTCAAGTGATTTAAGTGATATTGACAGCCATTTTTAATGGAATGTGATTTATTTTATTTGCTACATATTCTTCATTAATTATTTATTTTTATTATTTTTTATTATTATCTTTTTCGAAAAATTTTTAACGGAATATTTTCATATTTTGTATGAAAACAAAATTTTTTCCACTGATTTCGGAATAAATAAGAAACTGTTTGGACTGATAACAAAAAGTAATTTTATCATTCACATAATAATTCTTTTATCATAATCAGAGAAACGCTGATAATGACAGCGTCCTTACAAAAATGTCTAATGTTGGATATTTTAGTGGCAAAAGAAATACAGCATTCCTAACTATTTGAATAATATTGCTCCTTCATATTCGGACGAAGAGTTCTGCTTATTTTGCAGAAACTTTTACATTTACCTCTTTGCGAGCTGATAAAAGCTTACCAGCAAACACTTATCTATTTTTTAAGGTTCTTATGGCTTTTTACGTTTCTGGAGAACACCAAATTCGCTACGACTATTCCGGCTGTTGTTGATTTGAATTATTTTTTGTTAAACCTCTTAAGACAGTTTGATTTTTATTTATTTATTTTTTATTTTTTATTTACACAACTGTATCTTGAAGTGTCATTGTGATTATTGAAATGCAATTGAAATTTAAACTCAAATTACAAAATAAAAAAAAAATTGCCAAAATATCGTGATACAGGCAGTATATATTTTTAACGGTTTTCAAATAACCTGTATCTTTTTTTTAATATTTGCTAACGCAGAATTTTCATACAGTTTTTGTTTTAACCAAAACGACATTTTATAGATTGATGCCATTATAAATAAAATAAAAATTTTAAACTATTCTTACACAAACTGGGTAATTTTTACGTAGGTTTTAAAGCTTTCATTTTCCATAGGGTACTTTCTATCTCGATGGTCTGTTGTCACAAGAAGCAATAAAAACATAAAAATAAATAGAGACATGAGTTTAATGTCTATGGGTTTATGTTTTGAATCGTAATAGTAAGAGAAAATATAACCAGAGTGTAGATAACTACGGCAGCTATTGCAGCAAGTAGTCATATAAACCATTACAAGAAGAATTTTAAAGATAAAGAAAAAGCGCTTCTATGCCATAGACAACACAGTATTGTTATTTGTCATAAAAAACCTAAAAGAGTTTTTAATAAAATAAATTTATATGCATTTTATTATTTATTCTAAATATATTTATGGGCACATAATATTAAGTCACACATATACGCCACAAGAATTATTTAAATTTTGTCAGCTTTCATTTTAATCTTTCAAAATATTTTCTAAAATTTTTCTCACGGTGTAGAAAAACTTCCTGTTCATACACTTGTAAGATAAACATCATTTTACGACTCGTTTAACTCGCTGTTGCTTTTATTGCGTTATTTGCTTTATTTACTTTTCCTTGATTTATTTTTCATTCAATTTCCCTTTTACCTTATTTACATGCGTATTACTTTTATTAAGAAGATATTTTTATTGTTTTAAAGCAAACAAGCGGAAATAATTTAATCATTGAAATAATAAAAAATATTATCATCAGATTCTCGTTACATTTATTTTATATTGCGGAACAATACTTTAAAGAAAAAATTATTTTTTTTATTATCCACTTGTTAGAATCCAATTCATAAAATTACTTAATTTTCTTATATTTTTTATCGTTTATAGCGTTTGCATAAGTAATGGGAAGATAAACAGAAATTGTTCCCTATCCATTTCTATTTTGTGCTTGTATAGCAGTTAACATATATACTGCACATGTATGGGTTTGTTTATTACATTTGAAGCCATACAAATCTTTTTTTATGATCCCATACACTTGCATACACTCATGTGCATTTATGTTCTTAAGTTCTATAAACCGATTAGGAGGAGTAAGAAATTAATATTGAGAACTTTTTACTTATTTATCATTGATCTTAATTAATATAATTTTTTAAGGGAGTTTTACAAGATAAAGTCGTAAAATATTTCAAAAATTAGAAATTAAAACAACAAACTTATTTTTTTTATTAGTGCAGTTATACAATCAACTGCAAATTATAACCCATTTAACCATTTGTTTGTTTTGAAAAAATCTTAAAATTTTGGGGCAATGAATTCTATTTACGCCTGGTAGAAACCGTTAGTCTTTCTTGTTGCAAATAAATTCTGTAGAAATTAACGCAAAGGGTTTTACTCTAAACTATTGATTTTTAACCATCAAAAAGTTCATTTCTCTTCTTCTGACTTATTTTGCCAATACCGAAAGCAGACGCACAATCTACCTATCAGTGTTTAGACAAGCCACCAAGTGGGAGGTATAAACCACTCTTATGGCAAATGCCAAACTGATAGCCAACCAGAATATATTCAGGCATGTTCTGACACTCACATTTTTTGAAACTCACGCGTTTTGCTTTATATTTGCTTTTTTAAAACTTAAAAAAAAAACAAACATATGATATTACGTTTAGACGGACGAACATTTGGAAGAGAAACATTTAGTATGAGAACAAATTACGGGTGGGGAAGAGAGTATTGTTTTTGTGTCCGATACTCGGCGATACGCTTTGTTGAATTTTTTTTTTACATACATACATATATTTTAAAGCGAACAATAACAACACTAATGAAATATTGCAGACAACATGTTCGACCATATGAACGCGAATGAAAAAACAAAATAGAATTTAAAATGTTTTTCATCTAAATGTACGTCCGTCTAAACTCGGACTTACAGGCATGTTCTGACAAAAAACGTGCAATTAAAAAAATAACGAATAATGAACTGACGCTTAAAAATTGTGTCAATCCAATGGATATTCCAATTCAATGTAAATTTATTAATTAAAAAAAAAACTAACGCAAGCCAAGAAATATTTTGGCGAAAAATGGATTTTCTATTAGTGATATTGATTTAGCATCTTTGATTTAAAAGGTCACTTACGTTTTAAGTAATCAGTTCTTGAAAAAGTATTTTTGTTTACTTTAACACACAGGTTCAGAATTCAGATCAACCTAAAAAAATTGTAGTGAATCTTTTAAGGTAACTTAACACTAAATCTCACGTTTAATAAGAACTGAATATTATTCTGAAAATTTAAAATTAAAGTAACCGCATATATTTTTTGACTACGGGCTATAAGTTCAACCGCACTAATACTAATATATTTTCGAACATCAAATCAGCTGTACGAGTATTTGTGAAATCGCCAGTACTCAATAAAACAATCAAAATAAACAATTGATAGAACTTAGATAAATGAATAAATAAATAAATAACAAAAACTAAGAACATATATTAAATTAATTATTTAGAACTTTAACTGTGTAAAAGTACAAATAGTTTTTGTTAAAAATAAAAGATAAAATATTAAGTTTAATTTGTGTATAATTTTATTGTCGTTTTAAACTTTATTTTATGCAAATTTCTTGTGATTGTGAACTGCAGAACACCTTTAATGTGATTTCAATTTGCATCGCAAGTTTTAAACGATTTGCGATTGTAAAAACGTGCCTGATTGTTACGTTTTTCGCTTCTGGTAACAAACGTACGATATTTTTATTGCGAATTCTCTATTTGCGAATATTCTCTATTTCTTACGCTGTGACTGTGGCTACACTTGAATCCTATAGTCTGGTCTATTTATTGCTTACGAATCATGCGCTATACTAAAACGCAGACATCCGCGCTGCACTACTGTGTACTCCGACGATACAGGAACTACTTCATGCCTTGTTTGTAAACTTAACCATCCACAGACCAATTATGCTGCTCATACAAACCATCCCGTTTATTTAAAAGCCACATGTCTGCCACAACACTGTATTTATGCTGCTATTTCCCTCCGCTTACAATAGAGGCCTTTTTCTTTATTGTAAAAGGAGCTTTCACAATGATCTGCCGTGAGGTTTGTTTGTCTTAATGTTTTCCATTAAATTGCCTTTATAATAAAATTATTATTTATTTGTTGGTTGGAAGCCAATTGCTTAAGCTAGCTCATCAGAAAACCTTAATTCAAAATTTTTAGAAAAGTCAAAAAACATTTTCCTTCAAGTATAAAAACTTCAAAACAGCATGAGAGTTATTTTTGAAGATCATACAAAAATGTTAAGGCTTCAACAAAAATTACCAACAAAATAAACCACGTTTTTATTATTTCTTATATTCCCTTCTGCTTTACTGACATCCCTAAATTAGCGCGTAAACCGCAAGATATCTGTCAAAATTTCTCATGTACATACAAAATGTTTGCACAAGCTAATATCCCATAACATCTATAAATAAAAATGCAATTTATTTGTTGGTTGGAAAAGCAGGTGATCTTTTGTTTAGCAGCAAACACACACCCATATAAAAGCAGCGATTGACGTTGCGCAATTTGTGTTAGCTAATTGTTATATTATTCTATACATACACCACTAGTAAAAGTAACTTATTGGCCTCTTTTTTTACAACACACACATATACGGTCAACAACAACACTATTGTTCTCAGATATGGAGGGATTGCCAAATCCTAACTTCGTAACAATATTATTATGAAAGTAAGATCTGGCAACCCCTGTTGTTGTAAACAGTATGAGAGTGGTAAATAAAGTTACTTCCACTAATGGTGTGTGTATAGAATAATACCACAATTAGCTAACAAAAGTTGAGCAACCTCAATGGTTGCATTGATAGAGGTGCGAGCTGTAAAACAGGAGATTAGAGTTCGATCCCGCCTTCGGACATGCGTACAAGGGAAACTAATAATTGTTATAAAGCAATTAAAAATTAAGAAACAGCAGTACAAACCTCCCGAGAGATAAAAGACAATTATTGTGTAAAGCCATGGCAGATAATTTAGTCAAGACGTCCAATTTAATATAAGAGTAAAAGATAATTGTCAAGACGCCCTTTATAATAAAAAAAGTAAGAACGGTAGCGGTTACCGCAGGAAAGTTTAACAGCGTAACAACAGTGTATAGCAAACGTGTGTTGTGGCTATTGGATTAAAGGGGATTACTTGACTGGCTTGGATAAAATGAGTATTTGAAATTTCTGTGGATGGTTAAGGTTACTAAACAAGCCATCGAGTAGTTCATGTCTCGCCGGAGTAACACAGTAGTGTAGTGGATGGCTGCGTTTGTAATAATAATACGAGACCATGGAATTCACCAGACCGGTAGGATCAAGAAGTATAGCCAGATAAATCCACAAAGTTAGAATACAGAATTTATAATGAGCCACAGTGGTATTTGCAATCGAAAAAATCTACTAACTGTGGTGAAATAGTTACTTCAGCACTGCACACCGTTATACACTGTACACCATTATATCGACTACCTTGCAACACCTTTGATATGGAAGTTATTACCATCAAGCTATAATTTATTACATTAAGACTCAATCCTCAAGAAACGGCCCAAAATAATTCGCAGTCTTGCAATTTAGATATCAGAATTTAGCTTAATTTTGTTTATATTTAGTTCATATCAAATTTAAATACAGTTAAATCCCGATTAACCGGACTTCTATTAATCTGTTGTATCTATTAACCGGCATGCGGTTCCTTTTATTTTTCCTCTCTATTATCCATGCTTTAGCTCCATTAACCGTGGTTAACATCTATTATCCGTGAAACATTCATATGTTTTTTATTATAGAGGTAAAGCACGGATAATAGAGGGGGAAAAAGAACCGAATGTCGGTTACTCCGATTAATAGAGGACCGGTTAATCGAGGTTGAACTGTACTTTGATTAATGGCTATGACAAAAACATTTCTGTTAACTTGCTGTGTCTGTATATATTTATATAACCTCATTTACCGTGTATTTCGACTTTCCGTACTGGTATCGGTCTCCCGAGAGCCAGATAAACAAGGTTTAACTGTACATTAAAAAAGTAAAGACTGCAAAAATACAAAATATTAAAAAAATATAATAATAATAAAACTTAAATATGCACAAGTTCCAAATTGCAAATGTGTTTCTTCTTCTTAACCGCCTCTACAAATTAAATCTGCATGAATAATTTCTTATTTATTCTAAAAGTCAATATCATAACTCAGTTCTGAATCCACTTCCATCCTCAGTATTTTGTTGGCCAAAAGTAAATTTAATTTTATTATTAATATTCATTAAATTCATATTTTTAGTTTTTTCTCTGTAGTTTTATATTGTAACTGCTTCAGTTTTAGCCAACAACAATTTGTTTTTCATGCAGTTTTTCAAAAAAAAAATACGAAAAATTATACTTTATAACAAAAAAACACAAAACTATTATTTAAAAAATTTATTCCACAAAAGGATACATTTGGTGCATATTAAGTTAGTCATGAGAATTTTTCCTAAAAAAATAAAGTTTCTTTACATTTAACACTTCTAAATGAAATCAATTACAGTTTTCAAAATACAAATTTAAACAAATCTTTTTATTAAAAGTTTTTCTTTGAGCTATTGCACCTATAATTCCAAAAATGAAAGGTTGATTAACTAAAGATGACTATGGATCAGCTGGAACGACTTAAAAAAATACTATAATGATTGAGTATCATTATTTTTTTACTTGTAAATTATACACTTCATATTTTATAGAAATTTTATTTTTTTCGTATAATTATTACAGCCTGTTTATAGAACACGTCAAGAGCGAAACGAAACTGGAAGGCATATGGACGAATACGTAATAATTAGCATCCACGTAACACGCTCCGGTTTTTTCGTTTAACTTACGTTGTGTTTCGTATAAATAAATGTTTTGTCAAATCGCAGTATGGCCAATGTATTAATTAATGTTTTTTATTTACTTTCTTTCTTATACATTTTTTGTTTTCGCCTTTTATGATGGTAACCCTACTTCGGCGCTTAAAAAGAAACAGCTGAGTTAAATAAACAAAACAAAATTATCAAACAATAAAGTAAAAAATTTTATCTACAAAACAAAAATTTGTGAAAATTAAAAAGTTTTAACAATAGTTATAAAAATAAACAATAATTTTTATATGTATGTATAATACTAATAAACGTTTTTATACGACTGTCAAAAAAACTAGCTCGTATATTGATTATACACCGAACCAAATTTCATTATACTAACTATAGATGGAAAATATTAAACGGTAAAAATAATTAAACTAAATTAACAAATTTTATTCATATTAAAGGACATTTTTGAGAAAAAAAAATTTTGGAATAAAATCTCTTTCTCTGGCTAAGATTTAATTATGAACTTAAGAAAAATTCTATCAAAGTAGTCAAGTAATCAAAACACAACGTAAGGAAATCAACAAATGAATTTAGGTAAACTTACATCCTGAAAGTAAATTTAGGTAAATAATTTATACATTAATTTGACCAAGTTTTTTTTTATTTTACTAAATGCAAAAATGTTTTTAGATAAAGAAAAAATATTTTCTTTGTATTTTTTTTATACCTTTCACCACAAAAAGTGTTTAAAAGGTATATTTAAGTTTGTCATTCCGTTTGCAATTTCTACAATAGCCATTTCCTACCCCATAAAGCCTTTATATTTTAACCTATTATACATATCCAAGTCGATTGAGCGGTGTCCTTCTGTCTGTACGTGTTAGTGTTGAAATCAAGTTTACAACAGCAAACAAAAACTTGTCTTAAGACGCAGCGGGCAAAACGCCACGCCTAACTCTAATTTTTTATAATTTTTTTTTTTTTTTAATTAGGACCAGCACTCAGGGGATGACCCCTACTTATGCAATGCATTGTACCAGAACTAGGAAATTAGGTTGTGGGAAGGGGGATAAAGGGAGTAGTGCTTGTGGACATTTGATTTGAATCTTTGCACATTGAAAGTGGCAGGAAAGACCTCTGCGGGGAGTTTATTCCACATACGAACTGTTCGGCTAAAAAACGAATTCTCTCTGTAATGCGTAGTGCGGTTCACTGGCCAATCGACCACAAAGGAATGCGCTCTTGATGCAGAACGCGTTGCGCGTACGAAATTACGGTTTTCAGGAACAAGTTCCCTGATTTCATAAGAGCTCATTCCGTTGTAGTGACGATAAAACAGTAAAACACACCCCACATTGCGTCGATGCTCCAGTGAGTCAATAGAGCTTGATACCCTACTGTCACCGATGAGCTTCTTCGCTCTCTCCTGCACGCGGTCGAGTAACTCCAAAATAGACTTTGAAGCACCAGCCCACACATGAGAGTTGTATTCCATTTTCGGTCTGATAAAGGTGACATAGATAGTAAGGAGGTCAGATGGAGTGAAGTATTTCTTACACCGTTTCAAAAAACCTAGGCACTTGAATGCTTCTTTTGCGACATGAAAAATATGCTGGTTCCAACGAACATCACATTGAATTTTCATGCCAAGAACATCGAGAGCTTCTGATTCCTTAATATATAAAGTAACTCCAACGAGAAAAAAACGAATATGTGGTGCGATAGAGAATTATAAAATTAGAAATAACATCAAGTGAAAAATTGTCTCTCGCCCATTATTTTAGAGTTACGGGCCTCTAAAATTTTAACTCTTTTTAACCGTTTTTATTATATTTACAGCCTGTTCAGAAGGGAACATTTTTAAAATATCTCATTAAGCCTTCTTTCTTAAAATAAAAAAGGTGCATAGAATTTGTGAAAATATCATAATATCAATTCAAAAAGAAAAATTTAAGTATGGCTCAGTATTGCAGTTACAAAATTGTTTCAAAATGAATTAAAATTCATTTCGGCTTATGTTCGTTTTTTAGTTCTAAAAAGGTTTTTTTTAGGAAGAAAAATTGTTTTACAAATTTATGCGGACATTTTCCAAGAAAAACAACAAAAATTTAGACATCAGCAGAATGTACAAAGTTAGGTAATTAAATAGATGATATTTACAATGTACAGAATCAAAGGTAGATAAATGCAAAGAATGCTGATGAAGGATGTAGCGATCCAGAATATGCAGCATTACATTCTGGTGGTGTCTTACTGTTCTTGTTTTCTTTGGAAAACGTCCGCATACACCTTTAAAATAAACTCAAATTAATCTCAATTTATTAATTATATCCACAGTTGAACTCCTTATTTCACAAATATGAAATATTTAAAATTTTTAACCAAACACTTAATTTTCTTGCGATTTAACATCAAATTAATTTACTCAACAAGCTGCTATTAAATTAAGATTTTGTCCAAGTAAATTGTTAATAAGTTATTATTTTCACCACATGCAATATGTGGTGTATGTTAAAATAATGAAGAAAAAAAGTTAGCTAAAAGATACTAAGAAGCAGCGCTGGTAGAGGTTTCTACGTATTTGTTTAACAAAAGATCGGAATTATGAGTTCAAATCCCAACATAGCCCTGCGCATGCCACTAAAAAGTAAAATAAAAATTAAGAATCCCCACATTTGATAAAAGAAATAGTGTACAAAAATTTTTCACTATGACACTTCAAGTAGAATGACAATTCCCAGCAAACCATAAAAAACTTTTTTCTCGTAGCTTTTGCTTTCATATAAAGTACAAGAAATAATAAGGATACTCATACATATTTTGGTGTCATAAAGGAGTAATAGAGTGAGGCATGCTAAGAAATATTTCCGTAGGTGGGTTTTTCTAAGAGTATTTTTACGGAGTGCTTATTTAATGATTGGTTTGGTTATGATCATTAAAACAACCCTGATTAAATAAAAAAAACATGGTGTTTATAAAAAATTTCAAAAATTAATTTTTTTATGGGATGTCAAATTCTTTTCCGTATAACCTGATATACATGGCGAAATAATACAAGGTGATCGCGATGGCGAATATATTAATTTCGCCGTAAACTCAAAATGTTAAACTCCATATATACAAAATATATATAACAGTTTATTGTATGGAGTTTAACAGTTAGCGTTTATGGCGAAAATAATGAATCGAGACCACCTTTGTTATTTTGCCATGCTAACATATGTGTACAATTTATTTGCTTTCACACTATATAATACGTAGGCATTTGACAAATCTTTATACTTGGTATTTTGTGTGAAACGGGTTTTTAGCTGTGTTGAGTCGTCGTGTACACGTCATAGGGAATGTCAGATTTTCCATATGTAAATCAATACACACCGTTTAAACCTCATGAAGTATAACAAATATTATTTTCCTATGTATAATAACAAGTGTTAGTTTTTTATATAGAGCACGCTCTATTTTGATATGTAAAACTATATGACAACAGATGTTTTCAGTGATGCTAACTTCCACTTTTGAAATTTCGGCTCAAAATATTTTAACGATAAAAGTTAGTTCTCAAAAAATAAATTAAAATATTTCTTTAACTTTTGCAGGGAATAAATATAAATTGATCGTAGGCTAAAAAAAAATATTTGGCATTTCCATGAACATGTTAATTTTAAAAGAAAAACAGAAAGCCTTAAACCTTTTTTAATATATTTATAAAAACTAATTATTAAAACTTATGTTTCCTGAAGATGCCACCCAACAGTGTGGCGAAACATTGAAAAAATAAAAAAATAATTAACGATATTTTTTTTTAACTGACCTCGTACATTTTTATAATGTTTGTCTTTTGTACAACTTATAAATAACACTTGCATACATATTATTATTTTGCGTGTACAATAATCAAGACATGTATATTACTTGTTTTCTTAGGGCAACTAACAACTTCAAATGTAATAATAAACAAGAAAAAATGTACCGAGTATAATAATTCTAAGTTTGTAACATGTACTTCATACGAACTACGGCAAGTCCCTGAATTTAACATGCAGTTTTGGGCTTGTGACTTGTTCTTATAACGAACACAACCAAATGCTTATTAATATATAGCAATTTTGATATAACAAATAATAATACCCCGTACAGACATACGCATTAATTGCGTAATTAAGAAATATACGCAATTAACTCCTTAATTGAGCTCAATTGACCATATAAAAATTCAATTAATAAATTGATCAATTAGTACTCAATTGCATCACTAATTGAATAAGATGCGAAATGCAACCCTTGCCAATAAGTATGTTTGCTTTGCGAACTATGTTTAGTAAGAAGAAAAAATTCATAAAATTGACAAGCCGCAGATAAAAATATAAACAAACAAATAAAAAGAAAATTCCGCGTCATACGAAAATAGCTTTTGACACTTCAAACTTCAAAGCAACAACAAAAAGACATGTTGACGACACTACCTAGTGAAATAAATATGGCTTATGCTACTTGAATAAGCTTCATTGAGCATGTGTGAACACCCAATGGAATTGCGCTTTTAAAATTAAACAGGGTATAAGGAAAGGCAGTATTGTGCTTTTCGTTGTTCTTTTAAAATAGTTTTTGCTAAAAAAATAATAGTTGACATCACTGCTTTAAGCATTGTAGTTTTCTTTTAAACAACTAGAGGTTATGTCATATGTACGTAGCATATGCAAGTTTGAACATGATAATTGTAAACCGTATGTTATATACAGATTTTGACATGTACAAAAATTACATATGGATAGCAATTTTGACATTCCATATGACTTGTGCACGCCGTCTAAATACAGCTTTAGTAATATCTTCACCTGTGCTTGCTGTCATTCAGGTTATATTCTTTTAAGATGTCGATTAAAACATATCACTTGTTATATACTCTCGAAAGTTATAGATCATCATTTAGACAATTTACGCTTGGGCAATAAGCGAGTGAGTTACCTGCCTGTGAGAATAATTTTTGGGTTGTGAGCTTTGTTAATATTTTTTTTTTTTTTTTTTGTATCCTGCCTTATTATGCAATGACAAAAAATGTGTGAATGGAAAAAGTTATCAAACCTAAACATCAGTTTTTTTTAACAAATACTTATTTTGACATCCTGATATTCAGGCAGTACTGCTGCAAACTGTTCTTTAGTAGAAATACTTTAAATTAATTTATATACACTTTCATTAATACAACCTACTCTCAAAAAATCTTATTCTAATATCATAATCCACTTAATTAATATATATCGTTGTGTAAACTTTAACCACTCGTATATTTATTCTATTCCATAGCCTGCAGTTTTTACATTACAATATTTCTTATTTTTCCATTTTTTATTATAACACTCAATTTTATTCTATTGTTATATATTTTGCATAAAAACTATGGTTTCCTCTAAAGATCAACATGGCAAAATTCCAAAAAAATATAAAAAAAATTCAAGAAAAGTAAATAAAACAAAACAAAAATTTTGTAAGAGTATTTAATTAATGTGTCTACAGGGTGTGCAATTATTTTCTATTGTTTTATTTGTATATATATTTTTTTCATATATGTAAATTGTTATATATGTTAGTTTCTTAAATTTGTAATCCTTTAGGGATATTGTGTATGTTTGTGTGTGTTTGCTTAGTTGAACTGAGATTTCTGGTACAAAAATTCGAGATTAAACTGCATTTGTAATAACAAAAGTTTTAAATTTATACACTTACACAATTTAAAATCGTTTTATTCTTTAAAGATACTTTTTTAGTGGGTAATAAGTTAATTAAAAAAGTTGAAAATAAGACTCGTACGTAATTTTTTAAAAATTTTAAAACGGCAGCAAAAATATTTAATATCTAAAGAAGCAATTAAACTTTTAATTCAACGCTATTGTTATTAAAACTTTTTTAGGTAAAAGTTGTTTTACGTATTTTAATATATCAAGACATTCATGCCACACTTTATTATAAAACAGAAAATGTGCGTTAAGTTTAATCCGGTTCTCCAAGCTATTGAAATTTCCAAAAAAAATAAAAAATAAAAAATATTTCTAACATAGAATTTAGACGTTATTGTGTTGAACTTATTTTGTTTAGATATTGTTCTCAATTTTGCTTTGTGAACAAAAAGTGAATGTAGAAGGAAAACTTACAAGTTTAAAGCCCTTTAAGAAGAAAATTTCTAGTAAATTTATGGACTTTAAATTCAAAAATATCTTTTAATAATATATGTAGAAGGATAATGACATTATTAAATAAATAATAAAAAGAGTGCTTATAGTAAAACCTAATAATTTTAAAGTTTACTACCTCAATGTCAGGCTCTGTTTATAAATGCTTCAGTGCGGTGCACAGAGGAACAAATTAAAACATTTAGTGCAAAAAAATTACTTACTTGATATGGATTTAATAAATTTTAATAAAATTGCTAATTGCTAATTACGAATCTTAGTCAGTTTTTAAAATATTAAATAGCGGCCGCAATATGGTGAACAATTTGTAGGAAATTTGTCAAATTCGCTTTAGTGGTGTCGCTGGTTAGGAATCTGACGTTAGTTTTCAACTACTCAAAATGGCGGATCTAATATGGCACATAATTAATGAAAAGTTAAATTTTTTCTCTTTTCATATTCCTTATAGCACAGATCTCAATACATACAATTTAGTTACAAAATACCGCCTTGTAAGAAGGCTGCACTGAATAAAAAATTTGTTACGGAATTCCCCTTTTTATATTTTTTCTAAGCAGTTTAATACCCTTTTCAGACATGTTTTCTTAATTGAGTTAATTGTATTTTAATTGCGCAGTTTAATTTGGTGTTCACACATGCTCAATTAAGCTTATTCAATTAGCACAAGCCACATTTATTTTAATAGGTAGTGTCGTCCGTCCAGCTGATATCTCTTTTTATTACAATAACAACATGGCTTTTTGTTGTTGCTTTGAAGTTGGAAGTATCAAAAGTCATTTTCGTATGACCCGCCATTTTCTTTTTATTGTTTTGTTTATATTTTTTTACTTGCGGCTTGTCAATTTTAGGAATTTTTTTTCTCACTGAACATAGTTCCCAGAGTAGACATACTTGTAGCAAGGGTTGCATTTCTCATTTTATTTAATTAGTGATTCAATTACGTACTAATTACTCAATTTATTAATTGACTTCTTATATGGTAAATTAAGCTCAAATAAGGCCTTATTTGCTTAAGTTCCTTAATTGCGCAATTAAAGCGTATGTATGAACAGGGTATAAGTATACAGCACAAGAGCGGTACATTGGATAATAAAGAAGCATTACTTTTTACACTGCGTACTAACAAGTTTTTGATATACATCTTCTTCAGTGATGCATTTCAAAAAAGTTGAATTTACTAATGCAGTGCAGCTATCGATTAAGGAAAAGGACCGCATTTTAGTGACTGTTTTCTGGTTTACTTGCTCTTGTCAACCAAATCATCTAAAAATTTGTGTAAGTACGAGTTTTTCTGCCTGTTTGCTGCATGGAGTCCCAGCAAAAATATGAAATAGTTCAAAAATCATGAGTATTTTCATTGCTTTTCTTACACTTGTTTTCTATAATACATTTTTAATGAACTTATCATTACTTCCAATTAAGCTTTAATTTTTCAACTTATGGCAAACTCATGAAAATTCTATTATTTAAAATTGGGCTTAACTTAAAATAAGATGACTTAACCGACTTAAATATTAATGAAAACTATTCAGTTTTATTCAAGTTTTACGAGTTGCTTGCATTTATTTTTAAAAAACTTATTAAAAAATGCCAAGCCATTTTGTTAATATAAACCAGTGCTCGCTTATAATAAAATCATGCGTTTTCCCCCTAAAATTAACCACTTCGTTTTAACTAGAACCTACTTTTTTCATGCCTTTTTTAGCTGGGCTTGTTTGCATTTTATTAACTTCAGAGTGGGGTAAATATTAGAAAAAGTATTTGTTAAATAAATCAATAAGATTTTAAATTATTAGACCTGATGAAAGAAGATTAGAAGCAAAAAATCGATTTAGCTTTTTCGAACATATCAGCAGCGGCGTAATGAGTTCACCGGCATGTAAATTTTTTTAAGGCTAGTAGTTCGTTATATTTTATAAGATCGGATTTTTTTTTCAGTTTTATAGCCCTTGGAAACCAACACAGCAGAGAACGTTAAGTTAAAGCTGAAGAGTTATTTTCAATTAAAAAAGCAAAAATTTCGTATTTTTTAAGAACTTAATCTTGAAAATATTTCATCCATTTTGAATATATTTTCTGCAGTTTACTTCCCAGCAAAATTATAAATCCTTTCCGAATATAAGAAAAAGTTTTCCTGATCACTGAAAAGCGCTCTTTCAAAGTAGACTGCAGCATTAAAAATTAAACCAAGTTAAAATTTACCTATTTTTTACAAAATGTCTTTTACGGACGGTCCATAAGCCTGCTTGAATATGGACTATTTTTAATTTGCCTCATACAAGTTCCGAGTTCCGAAACTTAGTATCTTATCGGACAAATCATCGCGAAAGCATGTCTATATATTCAAGAACCTTAATTTTGGCTGAAAGAACAATATTCTATTTTATAATGCAATAATATCCTTGGAGAGATTTGTGAGGCAACAAATCAGTTCTCTTAAAAAATTCTAACGCTATAAAATAAAATAATACGATTGAGCACAACAGTCGCCTCTTGAATATTAAATTTAGGTATAACTGTTTGTTTTTTTACTTTGTTCTTATTTTTACGTTCGCTAACTAACGCGAATTAATTTTTAATTTTCGTTGCGCTTCTTTTCTAACAAACGGCAACACGAATAAGAATTGCTTGGAGGTAGTTTACATTAAGAGCATTGTATCAGCTACAAAAGTTATGATGCAGCAAGAGGTGTAGAGACTCTTTTCAGTTTTTTCTCTCATTTTTCTCTAATTCCTGTTTCTCTCTTCTGTTTTTTGCAGTTCTATGCTTGAGCAGTGTTACCAAAATGGCTGTTTTTTCTATATTGTTGAAAAATTTTTGAAAAATAATGCGTTTAGTTTATGGCAACACTTGAAAAATTGGTTGATAAAACATCATAAAATTCTCTCATTTGCTACAAGAAGTCGTAATGTAAACGCGTGAAGAGATACGGAGATACTCCAAAAGAGAAAACAATAAAAAAAAGTCAGCTACACTGCCTTTAATATAAAGTGGCTCTTATGGCTATGGCACCACTATTCGCTGGCAGTAAATATGATTACGATTATGGCTATGGTTACGGCTATAGCGTTATGGTATGGCATGTCTAATTAAACCTTTAGGTCAAAAAACCCGAAACATTTAGCTGTGTATTTAGGAAAGCTTGAAACATATTTAAAGTATGGTGGTAACAATGAGGGATTTTCTGTCTCACGCCAGAGATTCGAATGATAGCATTAGGTATATATTAAAAATAGACATTACATTATATAAAATAGAAATCGGTATGTATAAAAAATTGTTGCAAGTGTGTTGTGACTTTATAATTCATGATGGGCCAAACCGAAGTCGATTTCGTATGATCGTGTAGATGATTTATCTAAAGTTTGCTTATGACTTTTAATGACAACATGTGATTTTATCCGTATAAAAATATCCAACAACAAAAACTTAGGCGCCTACGAGCGTATGGGGTATGTGTACTAAGGGCTGACTTCATACACACGGTATTCAATATTAACATTCACGCGTAGCGAAGCACGCCGGGATCTGCTAGTTCAACATAAAATTTCAAAAATTAATTGCATTAGAGATGGTTTGAATCTTAAACTGTTCCTACTGTCAAGAGTACTCTCACATCGACACAAACACCTAAAACAATTGTACTTTTGGCAATTTGCCAACAATTTGTAAGTTTAGCAAACATAAAAAACTCAGCATCTAAAATAGACTTTTGTAAAAAAAAAAATAATGTGCAGGCTAAAAAATATGTAAAACGAAATAAAAATGATTGTTGTTGAAATAACCTTAAGCAGTTAAATAAAAAACAAAATAATAAAAACGTTCGTTTGCATCCTTAAAATATTATTTCAATAAAGTGCATTATTTTGTATTTCATTTAATATCTTTTAACGAGCATGTTTATCTGGTCGACCGTATTGAAAGAAATAAATAAAATTAAAATTAAATTTTTAATTAAAATTCATTATTATCATAATAAACGACAAATGAAACAGTTCAATTCACTTAATTAAAAAAAGAAAAAAGAATAAAAAATACAAATTATTTTATTTATCATTGTGTATTCTTTTGGAATCATTTCTTTACTGCAGCAATAACAATTGATTTTTATTAAAGCAAATAAATAGAGGAAGAGAGAGAGAGTAAGGGAAAGGAACCAAGTTCTTTTGTGAGTAAATATAAAAAAATTCTTTTAAAAAATATAAAAGAAATTGAAAATGCATTATAATTGGCGATATATTTCTTTTTTTAAAGAAAATCTTATCAATGAAATGTTACAAGTTAATTGGATTTTTGCTTTTCGAAGAATTTTAAGATCTTATTCTTAATAAATAATATAAAAAAATTTCTTAAACAAAAACCTTAAAATTTTTTCAAAACAACAACAAAAACCAATATAAAAAATAATAACACAGTAGCACATTTTTTCTACTTTTAGTTTTCAACCCCCAAAATCTGAAAGCTTATGATATTAGAGGAGAAACCCTATCGGCGTTTTAAATTATAAGCTATATTTTTTTCACGCATGATGTTTTCGACTAGGAGGAGGATTTTAGTATATTTTTCAGGGAACAAGTGCTGATTCGTAAGTCTTTATTTCGCGAAATATTTGTAATATTGCTTTTTTAACTTTAGCAAATTTTTACATCTTAATTAGATCTAAGAATTTTGCTTAAAGATAAACAAAACAACAACATCTTACTGAAATTAGCAAAAGACGTAAAAAATCGTCATATTTTTCTATGGTTTTTTACACTTACTTACAAAATTGCTATGAACTAGACCAGACAATTTGTAAGAAAAAGATAGCCAAAAGCAAAGCAAACAACTCTTGTTAACAAGCCGATTGCATCTGATGACTCCTTCACAAATTTATAGTTCTACAAAGTCATCGAAAATTCCATGTAGAAATTAAAAGTTCTTTGCTTTTTTAATTAAAAATGGGTCTAAACTAGAAATTAATAATGAAAATGCTTCTGGCCCTTTGAGTTTTTTATTGAAGACAAGCGACATTTGCACCGTCCACATGTCGCAGAGAAATCTGTACGTTGTAAACGCTGTCCGTTTGACATGTCAAAAAATGTGCATTGTTTTGATTTGAATTTATTAATTTGCAGAAAGAAAAAGTTGATATGGAAAAGTGTTGGAAGTTGCACTTGTTTTGCTAAATTAATAAATTTATTTCCCCAAACGTTCAATTTAAACACGAAAAACAAATTTTACAGCAGAATCTAGAAATGGGTACTTCTTATATTACTCTGACTAGTGCGACTTATTCGATTGTTCGTAAGATGTAATATGCAGACCTTATTTTAGTTACTTATTCAACTGGATAAACAGAAAACACAGCCCACTCTGCCATATGGAGCACCAGGAATATGGTTGAACCCAAAGACAAACGATGAAAATACAAACTTCGGATGCATAAATTTTAAAATTGAAAAAAATCGATAAAAAAAATGTCAATTGTTGGGTACATTTCTGATCCTCAGGTTTCTTTCCTGCAAGAACATTCTGAAGCCAACACATTGAGTCCAGATAGAGCAACTGTATGGACTATATGGACTTCGAAAACGTTTGACAATGTGCTGGCTGATCCAGCGTTTGTAGAAGTGGGCTTATATTCTCCATTAATAACAATAAAAATCGCTAACGATTTTTTACGTCTTTTGAAAGCTTTCCTAATTTGAATGAGATGTAGATGTTTTTTTGTTGATCTTCAGGCAAAATTTTTAGATCTCATTAAAAGCTAAAAATTTGCCGAAGAGAGACAAGCATAATTTCGAATAGCTCACGAGATATAGACTTAAGAATCAGTACATATTTTTTGAAAATTGTACTAAAACCCACCCCCAGCCGAAAACTCAAAACCAAAATCCAGCTAGGGCTTTTCTACTATTTTATTCAAGACTTAAGTGCTCCACTGTGTAATAAAGCCAATATAAGGATGTTATATAACCCAAAACAATACTTTTTAGATCTATAGTCTCAGCGTAATGGTAATCTCTCGAATAATACTTTCATTATCTTCTGTCGCAATCTCAATTAAGTCTCTATCGCACAGACACATTGAAACTTTTTTAAGAATTACTAACGCTAACTAGATCTTGGTGCCCAGTGCACCTACTGTCCCAGAAGCAGAATTAACAGGTAAGCTTGACTAAATTACCCTCAATGATAATCAAAAAGCAGCCATTTTGAAATCTTCTAAGATAACTCAATAAAGCTCTTCGCGTTTCAAAATTTTTTTTATTAGAGCACACCTCTTAAAAGTATAAAGCGTGAGACAAAGAAATGTATGGGTGTATGTTAGCATAATGAACTCTACATGATCAATAATATCCTGATAACCCCGATAGCTGCTTAATGATTAAGACCGTTTGTTCGAATCTCCAGAGCCAAAGAGTATTGTGCTCAAAATAGCTGCTAATGTAAAGGGACATTTTATTTATTCTGCAACACAATTTTTTACTACTCGTATAAATCTTATGTAATGAAGTTTAGTAATTGAAAAAAATATTAAGATTGACTAGGGAAAATACAACAAATTTCACAAACAATTTTTAAAATTTCAAAAAATTTTAATTTTTATATTTTATGTATCGATCAATGTCTCTATTTCGGATGATCATGCGTCGAGAAATAATAAAAATTTAAACTAATTTTTTTCGCATATTATTTTGTAGAAAAAAAGCTATTAAACATTATTGATTTCCATTTCTAAAATCAAATGCAACTGGTAAATTAATTTTAAATGTTCTTATTTCTGATTTCAAAAATATTTCTAAATTTTACGCAATAACATTTATAACAATTTGAAAAATAATTCACCACAATATTTTTTGTTTTCACAAAACATAACATTAATTAAAGAGAGCAGGAGTCATATCGTCAGTAAATAGAAAATAATTTATTTATAAAAACGGTTTCATATTTTGTTGCAACGAAACAGAACATTCTGAAAGTTATTTATTTCCAATGCATCTTTAATAAATTTGATAAATTTAAATCGAAATTGTTTAACAGTTTTTGAAATTGTTTCACATTCTTGTCTTTGTTTGCAAAATACAAAAAAACTTATGCTAATTTCGTCGCAGAATGTAAAAGAGCATTTTCGATTTTGCCAAATGCGTCACCAGCACTCCTTGCAACAGCATCTATTGTGATGAGAAGAAAAAAGCATCAAAAAACATACCAAAACTATTACAATACCTAAAACAAAATCTTAATATCGTCCAATTGCAATTCTGCCATATCTTTCTAAAATTTTTGAAAATTTATTGCATAAACAAATTTATGAGCATGTCAATGATTTAGACCACAACGTAGCTGTATTACAGTACTAACTGATATAATAGAGGAAATTTGAATTAATTTAGATGATAATAAATTAACGTTCATTATGTTATTAGACCATTAAAAGGCCTTTGATACCTTACACCTCTCAATGTTATGCATGAAATCGTCGAAACTATTTAATTTTTCAATACTTGAGTCTTTATCGCGAGCTTTACAGGTAACAAGAGGTATACCTCAGGGCTTTATTCTTGGACCCCTTTCATATTCATTATATGCTAACGTTATTCCAAAACAAATCAGATATGCTAAAATACAAAGGTTTTCTGACGATGTTCAGCTGAATCTTAGTAGGAACATAGATTTAATTAGGACAAGAATACAAAAATTAAATCATGATCTTGACAAAAAAATGAGCAAATCAATCTAAACAGAACCCTGCTGTCATGCTTTAAACAAGAATCCTTTTAAATAACTGCAATATTTCGCTCACATTCATGTACAGAATTTTTTCATTATATTTTTAAATACAAATTGCCAATTAAAACTTATAAAAAATGCTTCAATCGAATTGTTATTTATCATTTAGAATTTTATATAGCAATAGCAATAGTAGATATGAATATGTATGTATGTATCTATTTAAGAAAATTAAGAAATTCAGAACACCTTGTGTCAAATATTAAGCAATCGAAGTTCATCTAATTTAAATGATGTACATCCCAATATTTTCTTTAGAATTTTGTGTTTTTTTTTACAATCAACCAGCCAGTCTTCTTAAAAATTAGAGCCATTGTAATGTATTTTCAATTAATTTAAATTTTTTTCTCCCTCGATCGTTTACAGAATATGAAAGAAAAAAATTTTTTTTAATATGTCAATCAATTTTGGCGTCAAATTTCTTGCTACTGACAGCAGTCATTTTTTTTTAATTTTCAGTGCCTTTACTGTTATATTTAAAAACGAAATTATAATTAACACAATTTTAATTTTTTGCTGATGCAGAGGAGTTTGTTGAAAAGGTAAAAACGTAAAAATAAGGCGATTGGGTTTGTGAGCACAGGAGTTTGTGTAGTTAAAAAGCACTTAATTTGTTTTTTTAAATATCGTGGGTTTTTTTGATCCGATTAAATTACTAAAACAACAATATTGATTATAGAGGGTAAAGTGCCTTTCGATGGCCGTTTCGCTACCACTTATTTTAGCTGTTTAGGAAACTTCTCACAAACATTTTAAATAAATGAAAGATTTTTGTTCAAACAATAAAATAAAGACAAAAATCAAAGTTTAAGCAAAAAATAACAATAATAACAATAATGATTTTATTATTCTTTATCCACTGTATCCGGCTGACTTTTTTCGGCTTTTTTATACAGTTAAAATATGATGAAAAATATCAAATTATTAAACTAATCCACCGGAATACTTAATTAATTAAATTCATTAATTTTATTAAATCACTTATTTGCTGTTAAAATAATGATTTATTGCTTTTATAGTTATATATCCCGCAAAGCCACTCAAATAATGACTTTTCTTAATTAAGCGACTGTTGCTTTTAATTCAGTTAAACAAAAAGGAAAGCTAAACACAAAAATAATTTCAACAATTCGTGTATTGCGGCTAGCCTCTTTAGCCTAATGAACAGTTCACAATATTTTTAAAATATTGCTGACGTAATCGGAGGGAAGAAGTCTTTAGTGAAGTGATTGGACGTCGGATTCGAATGTTGGTCGAATAAAATTATGTAGTTTTTAAAGTTTAAAAAAAATATAGTACATACCTACAAACATGCATACATACACACATGCATACATAAATACATGCATACATACATACATACTTACGTACTTACATACATACATACATACATACATACAAACTTACGTACATACATACATACATATATACATACATAAATATATACATACATACATACATACATACATATATACATACATACATTGATACATACATACATACATACATACATACATATATACATACATACATATATACATACATACTTACGTACATACATACATATATACATACTTGAATATATACATACATACATACATGCATACATACATTCATACATACATACATAGATACATACATACAGACATACATACATACTTACATACATACATACATATATACATACATGAATATATACATATATACATACATTCATACATACATTCATACATACATAGATACATACTTACTAACTTACATACATGAATATATACATACACACATACATACATACATTCATAAATACATACATGCAAACATACATACATACATACATTCATATCTACATACATACATACTTATATACATACATACATACAGACATACATATATACTTACGTACATACATACATATATATACATACATACATACATTCTTATATACATACAAACATACATACATACAGACATACATATATACTTACGTACATATATACATACATATATACATACATACATACATATATACATACATACATACATACATATATACATACATACTTACGTACATACATACATATATACATACATGAATATATACATACATACATACATTCATACATACATTCATACATACATACATACATAGATACATACATACATATATACATACATACATGCATACATACATACATACATACATACATACATACATACATACATACATACATACATACATACTTACATACATACATATATATACATACATATATATATATATACATACATACATACATACATACATACATACATACATACATACATACAATCATACATACATACATACAATCATACAGACACACGCATATATACATGAATAAACATTTAAAGAAATTGTGAAGAATAAAAGAAACTGTTTTGTTTAATTTGAATTTTTTCACATTTTTCCCAGTTAATTATTTTTAAAAATTGAACACATCTTCTAATAAATACAATATAACACGAGAAAAATCGTATAATCGACAACTACTAATTTGGTTTCACACAGTTCACATGCAAACTTCGAATTTTTTTATAAACCAACATCACATAAAACTAATTTTTCTTACTCATTAAACTGGAACGAAAATATGAATAAATTTACTAACGCCCAAAAAAAATTTTTTTATTTGCAACTTAACCTAAATAGCTCAACCAGAAATGAACTTCTAGTTTGTTAAAATGATAACCTATTTTTAATCCCCGACCTCAACAACTGACACAACTGAGTTACCACCTGTAAAAAGTGTTAAGGCAGCAGTTACGTTTAGGTCGCATTATCGAGATATTAAAAAGACAAATTGTTATTTAAACTTCAAGCCGCTGTCATTGATAGGCTCAGTAATAACACGCTAATACAGCTGCTGCAAGTGGCCATCATAATGTTTTTTCTCATGTTTTAATCCCGTCCTACATTTTGGATACTTAAATGCACAATAAAGGGTTCATTGATTCATTTCTCGTTTTCTTATTGTTTTGTGGCAATTGATTGCATAGAGCAGTGTTTTCATTTCATTTTCTCTATTTGTCTTGTGGGCCAAAGACTGTTAAGCCCTAAAACAAACTTCATATCGAAAGAGGATGTGCCGCTTCCACTTCTTGTACTGTTATCTGAAGGAATAATTTCAGTCGTATCATTTACTACACATGTTATAAAAAGATCAGGGATAAGAAAAGAGATGACGTTTTTTGGAAATTTCTCGATGAATATCGCTCTCAAAAACCTTTTTCACCTTTTTTTAGACAAAAACTTAAGCAAAAAAACCCTTTTTTAATTACGAACGAAATTTTTTACAAAAAATACTTTAAAACGAAATTAGTCTAAGAAATTATATAAGTAGCTGCTTATATAGCCTTTCAAAGCTTTCAAACCTCTCAAAATCGCATAAAGTCAATAAAAACGTATTCGATTTGCTAACCTTTCCTAATTTTACCAAAAATCTCAAGCAAAAGCCTTGAAAATTTAGTATACGATGCAGAATTTTGTTATTTGTCCAGCTGCGTACTTAAATTTTTACATTTCTTAAAATTAATTTTTGGCCTAATGTCCGGCTAGATTGTAAAGGTACCTCTCCTTCTGTGCATCTCGAAAAACAGACTTATCGTTTTTAATCAATAAAATTTGCTTAAATAAAACAAAGCCTAAAGAAGAAAAAACGAAAACAACATAAAAAAAAAGAAAAATTAAAACTCACAAAGGTACTTTAATTTTAATTTGAATTGTCTACGGGTCGGATTTTAATAAGTAGAGGCAAAACATCCCTTAAAAACACTTTAAAGAAAAACGCAACCCTTATTGTTTTCGAGTATCATCCTGTACATTAAATAACTTAATTAGTTTTTGTAATAAACAATAAAAGAAAATCTTTATGCTAAATAAGCCAAAAAAGGTGAAATAAAAAAAAAGTTGGTTTTTAAGAATATATTTTTAAACTTTAAAATTCAGTTATTTCAATCAATACATGTGCACTCTTCCATCACACAGAACAATGGTTAAAAATAATTCAGCGTTTAATTTTATTTTTTTATTTGAAAAAAAAAACACTTCAAAGCATAAAATATTGAAGTAAATATTTTGTATATTCCAAAAATACTTTGTTATTTAATGTCAAGCTGGCTGGCACTTTTTTCATGGCTGTATGCCCTGATTAATTTAAAAATATTTTCGCTCACTTTTACGCTTATTTTGAATTCGTTGAAAATTAACTTTAAATTGGTTAAATATTCCACAGTTTTTTGATCTAAAAATAAATCAGACATATTTATGTAATAATTTAAATTTTTTTGGAAAGGAAAAAAATTAAAATTATTTAAAATAAAAAAAGGCTGTCAAATTATATTTCTTTTTTTCAATTAGAGTTATAATTAAAGAGTACAAGAATAAATGAAAATAAGTGTAAAAAAGAAATATTTTCCATATGAAATTTATTATTTTGTATCATTGTTTATGTCTGTTTATGTCATCTGTGCATGAAGTTTTTAAAAACTCACATTTCATGATATTGTTTTGAAATATTCACTATTAAATATTTAAATGTTAAATTTATCACTACGGGAAAAGTCATATCCAGCAGCAAAAGGGACATATGAATATGCTTTTTATACTTTTAAGGTAAATTGTTAGCTAAAATCACCCAAAAGGTTGCCCACTCCTTGTAATTTCAAACATAAAATTGAATTAGATTACAGATGCATACTTTCTTAGAATAAGTTTGTTAGGGTCTTGTGGCTGGCAACAGAACAATTTTAGCCCGGTCCATAAAAAAATTTCCGTCGTATCGAATTTTACCCAAATACAGTAAACCGGGGAGTATAATTGAATAAAAGTTATTACACATTACATACAGATGTTCTTCATAAAAAAAAAAATTTAGAAAATTAGTTTTATTAAAGAAATGTCTTCAGTATGATTATTTTTGCTTCGTTACTGAATAGGATGTATTCAGTTTAATTAGTTTTCATTTAAATTATTATATTAAAATAAAACATATCTTTGTTACATAAAAACCGTCAACGAAATCAGAAAATATTATTCGCCCTTATTCTAGTAGGCGGCGTCGTCATATATCAATGTTGATATATGTCGACGCATTCGATTTTTTATTCTACTTGTCGTTATTGACACTTATCGATTATTGCTCAAAGATTTTTTTGTATTCTATAAAAAATGTGACGACGACATTGTATTGACGTGAGTCTGTTTTTTGTCGACTCCTTTTTGCGTAACGACTGAACGTGATTTAATCCAAACAAACATTGAAAATAAAAAAAGTGAATTTTAAAATGCAAATCAATTTGCAAAATTGGTGAAAGAATTGCAGAAGAATCCATCTTTTGCAATGGGCTTTCGCAGAGCACTGATCTATGCAATTTTTAAGAAAAATGGGAAAAAATTGAAAAAATTTTTAATTTTCTTGGTCCGCCTAGAAGATTAGCCGATGGATGCCAAAAGGTAACAAAATAAGGAATCGAATAGTGTCACACAAATAAAATTTAACAAAAAAAAAACTTAGGGAAGTGCATATTTATTTCATTAAAATCGTTAAACCGTCGACGTCGTCACAGGGATATTACAGAATGCAAAATTTTTACTGAATTGAAGCCGACATTGATACGAAGTCATATTGATACTAAAACTATGACGATGACGAGGCCGACAATTAGAATAAGCGTGATTATGTTTTAACTAAATAAATTGATTTGTTGTCATCACTAAGAGGTTAAGATGAAATAATTTTCTGCCATTGATTTGATAAATATTTAACTTTCACATGGCTTCTAAATTTTTTTAATATTTTCACATATAAATCCATATACAAAAGGTTAGAGATTTATTTGTCTTAGTTCCTTTTTGAAATTCTCTTTTAATGTTTTATAGTAAAAATTTATTTATAATTATTTAATATATAATTATAAGTAATGATAGTTTAAACAAAATCAGTAGCATTTAATAATAATTAAATTTTTTCATTGTCATTATTTAAGCAATGCCAATGAAAGTTCAATGGTAATGAAAAAATCCCAAAAACTTTGTATATGCACAGGAAGAAAAGTTGCCTTTTAAGCAAACTTCTCTTATTTTACCTGAAATTCTATTAATAATTGTAATTGAGACTCACACTGAAGTGTTTCAAAACCAGCAAAATTAAAATTTTTTCTTAAAGTTAATCTAAAGCTACATTGATAGCGAAAAAAAAAACAACAAATAACAAAATATGTGCTTATTAATAATAAATAAATAATAAATAGTTAAAGAGAGTTATTTACTATTTTTTTATAAATAAGATTCTAAATCTTTTAATTTAAAAAGATATGCTTGTTTATCACATAAGAGAATAATAATTTTGATGGACTAATTGTCAGTGCTAATGATATCGTTTGAGAAATAATGCTAATGATTTTTTAGCATTACCATTATTTTCACAAATGGTAATGCTTTTTAATGAAAAGGTTTCGCTGGTAATTAGTTCCAAAACGAAATTATTATCACTAAATATTGATTAAATGGTTTCATAGCATTAATAAACGTCCTTTCCTGTCTTTCTACACTTAGTAAACACCCTAAAGTATAGTAGAGCATTATTTTTAAGTGCCATTTTTATCACAAAAATTTTGTAAAATATTTGTGATTTCACATTCTTAGAATAAGTTAGACAATATGAGAATATGTTTATGTTTTCCTGGAGGTAATATCAACTGCTAGGTACGACATTTGCATATGTCCAGAAATAAAAGTCACCTTCTAAATAAACTTTTCTAAAAAAATTGTAGATTTAATAACAATGCGTATTTAAAGTTAAATTCAGGATTAAGACATTGATGATTTCGTTCTTTAATTAAGATTTATTCACTAGAATTAAGAAGAGCCGTACTTTTAAAGCTAACTTCCACAATAAAAATAATACAAACAAGCAATTTTATGTTTATAATATTCTTCTTCGGTGGATTTTTATCGTAACGCATAAAAACAATGACCAAACAACAATAACATGATTTTTATTTACCTCATTCTCGTTACTTTTAAACTTAGTTTTATTTTACTTTAAAACAATTCCTCTTATCTTTTTTCTTACGACGGAAACTAACAGCTTCTCATGTCCGTATACATTTTGTATTTAGCAAACCGAAATAACGCTTTGCAGTTGGAATATCAGATTGTGACGAGCCGCTTAATAATAATTATAATAATAATAAATAAAAAAAAATTATTTAAATATTTCATATATTTTTTATAAAATTTTAATTTGCACAACACAAACACCAGAATTCCTTTCTAAAATTATCAGGAAAGTTTTATTTTTTTTAATAACCCTGTTTTTATCTTTTTAACGTAGCGTTGGCGCTTTTGTTAAGATGTGGCAATTCAGCGTAAAAGCTATGCGTAAGAAAACGTTCTTCCTTCCGCTTTTATTTAGATATGGCTGTAAGGTATTATTTTAAATTTATAAGTTTATTATCAATTTTAAGGACTTTTAAAGGAAATATTTTTTTTTTTCATTTCAAACAATATTTTACATCAAATGAAATAAGATTTTACAATTCGGCTGTTACTTCCAATCATAATTAGAAGCATCACACCAAGCATACTTTGTAATTATATTATAAAAAGCAAGAGGAATCTTTCCACAACATTTATCAAAGTTTAAAGTTGTCACTTATTTTTATTTTTTTTTTTTCGTTACCGATAATGATAAAATATTTTGATATTCAACTAAGCATAACAACATCAATAGTGCTGTTATCATGAACTTCCTTCTAAAATTATCTTCTTAAGTGACTACAACATCGTCGACTGTTACAACAATACTTACATTTCAATGAATCAAGAAACAGACATTTAATACAATTAAATCATTCAAAGAATTTTTGATTTCAGAAAAACGGATGCCAAAATTAAAGTGACTATTTATGAAATAATTAATTTAATTAATTAATTTTGTTTTATAAATTATTATTTTATTAACTGATTTCTTAATGTAGAAGTCGTCCAAGACATACACAACTGCTAAAATAGATAGAAAATAGAGATAGACAATACAACTCATATTTGGCGTTGTCAACATTTAAATTACCAAAAGTTATTAGTGATAAAAAAAATTTTCATACTTAACATTTTAAAAAGCTCCTTGACGTTGTTAACAAGAGAACATTTGAATCCTATTTTCGTTTAATGGAAAAAAATATTTATTAATCGCTGCAGGAAAAATGATTTATCTCCAAAATTTTCAAAATCGTGTTTTTTCTATTGTATTTTCTATTAAAAACACACACACACACACACACACACACACATATATATATATATATATATATATATATATATATATATATATGTATATATATATATATAAGCTGTTGCACGTGTGTTGTGACTTTATAACTCAAAATCTGTCAAACCGAATTCGAATTAATTTGAGGGCTTTTTTCGGATGGTCATGTAGATGGTTTATCTAACGACAACGGTCGATGCGTTCGAGAGTTATGACTTTTCATGACATGTTCATATAAAAAAAACAACAACAAATACGTATGAGCGTATGCGGTATATGGATTTGACTCAACGTTAATATTCATACGTAGCGAAGCACGCCAGGAAAAAAAAAATTTATTTGGTTTGTTGAAATTTTTTATTAATTAAAATTAATACAATTTTTTTTTTTTTTTTTAATTTTTACCCTGACCAGTACCTCGTTTCTGTATTTCTCGCATCGTAAAAGTTTTCACATCAAGAGTGGAACAAAAAATCTCATCGTTTCTCGATTTGCGAATAAAAAGTGTTTCTGGTTCTTAATGCGAAAACAGACAACACTGATTCTGTTTTTATTAGAATAATTCCAGTACTAGTGTCAAATAAAAACAAAACGTCAAAATAAAGAAATAAATTATCAACCAATATAGAAAAATAGTGAAAGTGTAGAAAAGAGTTAATAAATAAAATAAATAATAAATAATTTTAAATAGTACAGTGTGGAGGACATGTAATCAATTAGTTTTTGCTGTTTGGAAATTCTTTCTATTTTCTAAAAAAAAAAGATATAAAACATAAATAAATGCATAAATACTTATTGATAAACTTTTTTATTATTAAGTTAAATTGCTTTTTACCTTTTCGGCTGATTTAGACTCCATTTTTACACAAATTTAAAAGTGTATTTTTTAATCTTACTTGTTTTCGCACTGTTTTGAAATGTGAGTTATTTTGACAGTTCTTGCGTAAAACTTTTCACAAAATATTGGTACAGAAACACTTTTTCTCGCATACTTCCAATAACTGTTGGAAAATAACTTAAATGACATTTAGTTCTCGCATTTTAAAGATACAGAAACACTTGTGTGAGAAAACCCATTTTATGTTTCAATTTACATCGTTTTTCTAAAAATTCACTTGTTTCATGCGAAAACTTTTACGATGCGAGAAATACAGAAACGAGGTACAGGATTCGAACCATCGATTTTATAAATTAATGAAATTTTACTTTATTTTCGGCTTTTTGGTTCTTTTTAATTAATTTTCTAATCATTGTTAGAAAGAAAAATTATTTACAAATGTATGCGGACGTTTTCCAAAGAAAACAAGAAAAATTAGACGCTAGCAGAATGAAATGCAGCATTTTCTGGACCGGCACATCCTTCATCAGCATTCTTTGCATCTATCTACCTTATGTTATGTTCGACGTAAACATCATCTATTTAACCAACTAAGCTTAATGTTTATTTGGTGAGACGAAGTTCACACACAACTTAAAGCTTTTTTCTTTGTCGTTCTCTTTGTAACTCGTCTTTAACATTTCTTTCTAACAATGTTTAGAAAATTAATTAAAAAGAACGAAAAAGCCGAAAATAAAGTAAAATTTCATTAATTTTTAAAATTAGTACTTCATTTTTTTAAATTATTTCAAATAACAAACCATGTGATAGTATATATATTTGGTTATACTGGAAACTTAATTGAGAAATATAAGACAACCCAGCAAAAAAAAAAGACATGCAAAAAAAACTATGCATTTCATGCGTTCTACTTAACACATTCTGGTTCAATTTAAGGGAAAACGAATAACTTTCATATTAGCTTGTCATTGGCAAGTTTTTTGAACTCCTTCATTTTTTTGCTGTGAAACTATTTAAAAGAAAAAGAACACTACAATTTTTAAATATTTTCATAATTTATTTTAAAACATTTATTTCCCTACAGAGTCGTTATTTGTTTTAACTGTTGGTTGAACACAAATTTAAATATATAAAATTGTGATAGAAATAGATATTTCTTAGCAGTTTTCAGAATAATTTAATTCAACTTAGTATTTATCATATATATATACAGAGTGCTCAGTAACGAAGAGAGATTAATCTCCAATATATACAATTCTGTAAAATTGTTTTTTTTTTTAATTAATCACAAAATTTGTTAGTTTTAAAACATTAAATTTTTTCTCAATTTTACACAATATTATATCATAGTTAAATAAATATGTATTTATGTTATCTCGAAGCATATTAACTGTAGAGTAAATAGTCGTCTTCATTCCACAGATAATAGCGATCCTTATATGTTATAGAAAATTTTATACTGTTGTTATAACTATCGGTGAAAACCGTCGTCTCTGGCTGTACTGTTTTTTCAAAATAACAGCGCCTTGTAACTTGAGCTTTTGCCTTCAATTAATACAGAAAAACATATGCGATATGGCAACACCTTTATAGTTATTATTGTATTGCCAAAAAAAAAGCACCAAAAAGCGCTATTCCATAAATTACATCAAAGTTCTTATCCGTCTGTTAAGAAACAAGCAAAATTTTATTGTTGTATTTCTATCTCCTTCTGTAGTTGATAAAGCACATGGTGTTTATTGCCCAACACTACTTAGTAGAATAATCCTGTGATGCAAGATAATACGATCCAGAAAACACATTGCATTCTGCTAAATTTTCTTCTATAGAATATTAAAGCTTATGTTTTTATTTTTTCCTGACCAGGATTTGAACCGTCGATTTTATAAATTATTGAAATTTGACTTTATTTTCGGCTTTTTGGTTCTTTTTAATTGATTTCTAAACATTATGATTTCAATCCTGATAAAATTAAATTATTTTATGAAACCAAGATTTTTGACTAGAAAGTATTAAAATGGAAGGAATAAAATATAAAACACTATAAACACAGAAGAGGATTATATGAAATTGGCAAGAGCCATTAAAAAAACACATAACTTTTCCAAGTGAAGCGGGAAAAATTTATACAAAAGTATAATTTAGACAAAACATCAATTTATTTAATCCCTGTTGTACCACCATATTATCTTTTAATACAAGTTAGTGATATAATCAACTCCCTAAAAATATAACATTTTCTATTCTCAAACTTTTAAATGTTTTCTCAGGTATAAAAGAAGAAAAACAAGTAACACGTTTTAAAAGAAAGACACCGTAACAATAAAATTTAAAAATATTGCAAACAAAAAAATTTTTCCATATAAAAATATAAATAATACGTGCTGTGGCTACTGCTGCATAACAGAAAATCTTCAGGTGAATTTAGCACAACGTAAGGTTCTACTCAAAATATAACAAAACTAAGAAAAAAAATTTTTTGTAGCTAAAAAAAATATAGAAAAAAATCTCCCTTAAAGAACTTCAAATTCATTAGCACTTCTGATGTTTTTCTTGCTGTTGTTGAAATCATAAATATAATTCAAGGAGGGCAACAGCATGCTCCACTTATTTACACGTTATCTACGCAAACACAAAACTTAATTGTGTACGCCTAAAAGCAGGCCACAAAAAAGTTGCTTCGTAGTTAAACGTAATAATAAGTGCTACGATTTTCATTAATTCTGCTGTCAAAACGTGTTAACATTTTATACAAGAATTCGAAAAACATCATAATAAAACATAATTAATTTTAAATTTAAATAATATCAGCTCTGGTTGGTTTTTCATTTTGTAGTGAATGTAACGGAAAAATAAATATTCTTTGTTTTTTTGTTTCAATTTTAAGCTTGTTGGGCCTAACATTCTCCATATCAATAAAAATGCATTTTTCTTTTTTTTTTTTTTTTTTTAATTTAATTGGCCAAAAAAACAAACAACAAAATTATATATTCTTTTATTAACTTTGACAGAATGGAAAAAATAATAAACATTTTAAATTAATAAAGGTTGAAGATAGTAAAAAGAAAAAAAAAATACAAATACAAACTTTGATTACAAATACAATCACAACAATTTTTACTTTTTATTCGTGTCTTGTATGTCATCTGTTGCTCATGCTACATATGAAAGTACGCACAATATCTCGTTTACTAAGTATACGTAGTTTCTTAAACTAACGCAGCCATAAATGCCGCAACACTGTGTTACTTTGGCGACACTCTAAGTAACTACTCAACCAGCGCAGCTATGAAGATTAATACGCCGCACATTGGTTGAGGTTCATAGAACGAACGGATAAAAATAGAAGATATTGTTGAAGGACAATGAAAGTTGGCACATGGGCATTTTTTGTTTGAATCAAGAAAAAAATGGGTAAATTAAAATGATCCGCCCACTTCTACCCCTACCTCCCATATAAATTGAAAATTAATTTTGACCTACGGCATTGTTTTTTTGGCACATAGTATTTCTGAATACTAAGAATCATTTATGTACAATTTTAAAATATCCGCATACTTATACGCCCACTTTCCATACAACTTTTAATTTTTAATGCATCAAATCAATTTTTACAAAAGATAAATATTATATTTCACAAAAACCTTCGTGCTATTGAGGGCCAAAGCACGTCTCAATGGCCATTTCGTTTAATCGGGATAATTAAATAAAAAATAGCATGAAATTTTTTGTGAAAATTAAATTTAAAAAAAAATATTCCCGTGTCTTTTATAATTGTAGAATGGGCTTATGAAAATATATACTTGATGCAACCAACCACTTTAACGCCCATCTCTTATAGAAAAAACGAATAAAAAAACATAAATATAAAATTCGGACATAGTCTTTTAATAATTTTTTAACATCATTATCGTATACCTATTTTTTTATATGCAGCTTTGAACGAAATCTTTTTATAAATGGGTCTGAAGACAAAAAAAGATTATGCATTACTCCTTATAAGTGGCTACGCGTCCAATTCTCCGTAAATGATGTAATCTATTTCAATACCTTTGGAATTGAGGGCTTTTTTTCTTCTGAACCGGTTCAGCTTAAAGAGCTCTTAATTTATTTTAGAAAATACTAATTTTTGATAGCTTTTTGTCTGTAAAAGAGGTCTTTTATTTAAAGCTACGAACAACCACATATTTGAGTGTTATATAGGAGTCATGCCGTGTGCCATTTTATGGCATGTTCAGAAATAGATCCCTAGATGGATTCTTCAAAGAGTCTTTTTTCGGAGTGCTCATTTAATAGTTGTCAAAACAACGCTGATAAAATGGAAAATCATATATTTTGAAAAAATTCTAAAAATTAATTTTCCGTATTATTTGACATATATCTACATTATATTTGCTTAAACACCATCAAACTTTTTAACAATATTTAGGTATTTGATAAAGCCTAATACTCAATATTATAGTATAAAATGGGCTTAAATAAAACTGTAAATAAAATAATTAGAACTTGACTAAAGTTCGACATTTTATCATATTAATAAAACACTTAACCCTCTGTCACTCATAAACTACAATATGTTTGATTTTTTTATATTTAAGATGTTAGCAGAAAAATAAAATACACATATTTTCGGATTTTAAAAAATTTTCATTATTTAAAGAGAAGTTTACAAAAATAGGAAATGTTTATGAAGTTTACCAAAAAAGGCAACACTGAGGTTTGTGGTCAAAACTTTTCATATTACGAAAGATGAAAATTTTCTGAAGCAATTATTGGTTTTCGTATTGCATATGGCTACATTGCGTTTTACACACAAATTATGGGTAAATCTAATACAATTTGGAAACGTTCACCTGATGTTCTTATCAAACCATTGTGTCGAGTGCCCGTTCTGTTCTTGTTAAACTGGCTATGGACGTACGCGCTGAGGCAAGTCCTTTGTGCTTTTCGGCCTTAATCTCGATGTGGGTGTTACGTCTGAGGTTGTATTTAACTGATTAATTTTAACTGTTAAAATGGAGGTAATCTACCTGTCGTGAAGTATACAACACCAAATTAAAATATTATAAACATCAATCTAAAACGTAGCTTCTCAACAGAGATGACAACAGTATATCAAACATTGCGAAACAAATCCAAATAACTCAATGCCAATATTTTATCCTTTTTGTCGGATGTAGCCTATGGGCAATATACCTCATTTACCAAATTAAAAACATCAAAACGAAAAAAGTGTTAAAAGATAAGGTGCCATAATAAAGTTTAAACATTAATATCTTCAATTTATTAAGTTATGACATAAACGACAACATGAAGATTTATTTATAATATTTTGAACCAGCAATTTTCGTAACTACCGAAAGTCAAAAATTAAATGTCGCTTAACAACTAGCAGCGCGACCAAATTGGTTTCTTAGATCAAGGTCGGTAGCTCAGTTTGTAAACCATGCAGCACACGATTATCTTAAAACAATTATTTTCATTATTTCTGAGCCTACAGTCTAAAAAAATCACAATTTTATTTTATTTTTACTTTCTTTCATTTAAAGACGAATTTAGTGCAATTTATTATTGTTTCATTAATTTTTAATTTGTCAAAAATTTAATTCCACCACCAAAAATTCTAACGTGTTATTTAAAGATTTGTTTTCTTCTTAAATGGTGTTTACTTGCCAACAGCAATAACAACATATAAATTTCAACAACACCTTCAGGTATGCTACCAACACAAATATGAAACAATAGCCCACAGGTATGCTGTGGATTAGAAAAAGTTATACGTGTGTAATGATTTAATAATAACAAGATGACAGTGTAACAAAGGACAACTTGATAAAATAAATTGATAATTAATTATTAGGGCAGATGCTGTAACATGCTTAGCGACAGACGGCAGAAGTACGAAGTAACGAAAGCAATATAGTAACATTTTTGGCCTCTAGGCATAAAACTTTAAAAAGTAAAAATGAGATTTAAGTGTATCTACGATCGTTTGAAAGGTGGAAATGATAACAAAATGTATGTCAACCACGTTAATAAATACAAAAAAGTATGGGAGGCAAGATCTCTTACACTTAAAGTGAAAGTTCAATATATATTTGAAAAAAAAAAAAATTTCCATCGAAAATCGGTTAAGGCCTTCCCACTTAAAAGCCATTTATGTTAATAACTTAATGTAAAAACAGTTTCGTTTTAACCGTATAAATTTTCTAGTCTCTTATTATATTCAACACAAAAAGCTTTTAAACCACTGTGCAGGTATGAGCGCAAATTATATACACAAATTTAAATGAAGGTATTTTTCTTGAAGCTTCCGACTTAAACTTAATAAATTTCATTTAAACACTCAATTCTTCAATCAGAATTCTAAAACATATGTAAAGTTATTTGTTTGAATTCTAATCAAAGAACATAACTTTTAACTTTCTTGATCACAAACACTGTTTAGAGAGCAATTAATCTTAAACAAATTGTTTTATAATTTTTTTTTTTTTTTTTTTTGTTCTTTAATTTCAAAATCAAATAAAATTTGAATTCATTTGATAAAAAACAACTCAAGCTGTTATGAAAAACATGATGTAGAATTTACTTTCATTTATTTATTTCCTTTTAATTCATTTTAATTTACAATTAAACGTATCTCAGTTCTACTTGTTTCGACAGGCTGGTCCTGTAATGAAACGAAATACTGCTGATGGGTTTTTTTATTTTAATTCTTTTGTCACTTTTGTATTGTGCGTTTTTTTTTTAATTTAGTAAAAAAAAATTAATTTTTTTTTATCTTTTACCTCAGTTCTTTTATTCCTAATTTGTGATGTTTTGTAATTATTTTAAGAAAACTTTGTACACAAGAAGAGGACAAAGTTTTATGCAGGCAGCTGCTGGACGGCTCCTCTGCTTTTAATATTCTGTTTTAATTTGTGTTTAAATTTTGCTGAAGTATTTAAATTTCTTTTGTTTAGTTTACCTTGAAATAGGCTTTTGAGTTTTATACACCCTCAAAGTATGCAAATATAATTTTTTCGGTTTTTCTTATTACAGCCTGTACACTATGTTTCAATTTCATTTAATAGGATTTAATTTTAAAGATGATTACGTGGAATATTAAAGATGTGACTCAAGTTTTTTAGTAAACCGCAAAATAGGTTTAAAAGTTTCGTATATGAAATATATTTATATTTATAAACATTTTAGTCCATCGTGTTAAAACCAAACTTGCAATTAAGAAAGCCAGAAGAAAGTTTTAATGGGACTTTTCTATAACCAAAAATTTTAAATTATCATAAATTTTACCAATTTTGTATGCCGTAATTTTTTTTAAAGATCTTCATAAATAATAAAATTCAAGCAAGTGTAAACCAGATTAAACCAAACTCTTTGCTTTATCTTCATATATAAACAAATTGAATTGTGTTATTAACTGATGTTTCTGCATAGAGTGAACCACTTCAGTTCTTGTAAATTGTCCATGAAAGTTCAATACGAAAGCTTTAACATACAGTTAGGAGCAAAAATGTAACATGATAGCCGGCGTTCGGAAACAATGCTTAGTATTTCCTATGAGGAAGCAAATGCCAAAAGTTTTTTCGATTATTATTATATATCGGTTTGTCCAAAAAAATTAATACTTACATGCAATATTCTGGTATGGCAAGGATGGACAGTAGGGGTACCATAACAAATATCAGAAAATGTTACACTTTTGCACCCTGTTAAATTTGAATGCATTTAATAATTCAAACAAATACAATATCTGAATCATTCTGTAATCTACCGTTATTTATAAATTTTTCAATTATCTCGCACGTGTTTTTAAAATGGAACCATACAAAATCAATGAAATTATTAATTTATTGCAAAAAAATGAATCGGTAAGACAAATTGCAAAAAAGTATAAAATAAGTCATATGACCGTGCAAAGAATTAAAGAAAAGTATGGAATATGTGCTCAATCTCCGCGTATTGGACGGCCAAGAAAAATAGATGATCGCACTGGTCGACACCTCGCAAAATTGGTAACATGCGAAAATCCTGTCACCCCAGCTGAAGCACTAAAAACTCTTCAAATTGATGCAAGTCGCTGGACAGCTCAACGGTGTTTAAAAAGATTGGGTCTTAAGGCCGCTGAAAAAAATAAAAAACCATTTCTAACAAAAAAAAACATTCTTTGCCGGAAGGAATTTGTAAATTCGTATAAAAATTGGACAGAAGGCGACTGGAGTCAGGTACTGTAAATTATTTTTTAAATTTTTTTTTATTTTTTTTTTTATTTTTCAGGTGATTTGGTCTGATGAAATGAAAATTAACCGTTTTGAGTCAGATGGGCGCTCGTGGTACTGGACTAAGGACCCAAACACCATAACCTCAAATCAGGTCCGACAAACAATGAAATACGGTGGTGGTTCAATAATGGTTTGGGGTTGTATCACGAAAAATGGAGTGGGTCCTCTTGTTAAAATTGATGGTATTATATTAAAAAGGAACAATATCTTTCAATTTTGCAAAATAATTTACCAGCTGCTATTGAAAAAACGGATCTTTCTCCTAAAAACGTTGTGTTTCAGCAAGATAACGACCCAAAGCACACGGCTAAAATAGTAAAAACTTGGCTACAAAATCAACCATTTTCTGTTTTAAAATGGCCCCCGCAGTCGCCGGATATGAATCCGATTGAAAACTTTTGGAGTTACATCAAAACAAAGTTAGCCAAGTATCCGGAACCTTTAAATGGTGTTAACGAGTTATGGAGCCGTATGAAAGACTGTTGGGAGTCTATTCCAACCGAGATGGTGGCAAATTTTTGCAATAGTATGCCCAACCGACTAAAAGAGCTTGAAGAAGCAAAAGGTTTGTGGACAAAATATTAAAAACTCAAACGTCGCGCTTTATTTACTATACAAATATTGCTGGGTGCAAAAGTGTAACTTTTGACTAAATCTGGTTACATACGCATTTTGTTTTACAAATTTGTAATATAAAAAATTATGTTTGTGTTATATTTTGCAGAAAGTTTAATAAATAAAATAAGTTAAGATAATTTAGTTGTGTGTCTTCTTATTTTGAAACTATCAAGCTTTATTTCAGAACATAATAACTGATGTTACATTTTTGCTCCTAACTGTACATGTGGTCTTTGGATGTGTATTGCTTCATGAGGCATTTAAGTGACATATTTTTGCTTTTATTTTTATTTATTCGAAAAATGCTCTAACTTGATTACTAGCAATATGGTGAGTAAGAAACTGGGTTTTATTTTTTTCATATTTTGAAAGGGGGGGTTATGTCCTATACAAGGTCACTAATACCACGAACTGTGTAGAGGTTGCTCTTGTTATTAAATATTTCTTAGAAGTGTTTTTCTTTATTTGTACCTCATTTACAGTGAAAAATAGCAGGATTTAATTATTTTTCGTTTTCGCTTTTCTTTATAAGTTAATCAATGTTCAAAGTGTTGTTAAAAAGTTACAAAGTAAATAATAAAAAACAAATTAAAAAATAAAAATTTCTGCACTGGACAAGACATTATTTCAGTTGCTCTAATTTATAGTTTGCATTATTTGAAAGAATAGGTTAGGTCAGAAAGGAAGGCAGCCGTGTTGCCACGGCTCACTTGGGTTCAATAATTAATCCCTTTGTATTACCTGCTGTTAGAAGGGAGAATGAAGAAGAAACAGAGAGAGTAGATTAAGGTAGAAATTAGAGAAAGAGAAATGGGGATGAAGAGATGAGAAAGACAAAAGGGAAAATACAAGAAATACCGCGGGTCTGCGAATATGGAGACAGTCCAAGAAAAATGCAGAGAAAAATCCGCTAAGTGAGATCAGTTCACCAAGGTGTGCGCTCATCCCCTGAAAGAGTCACAGTGTCCGGTTGTGGGCCTATACCTTAAGAAGCAACAAATCCTACCTGGACCCATTGACGATATATCAGATAGGACCTGCCGCAGGGCATTGACAAAGGAGGTGTTCTACCGTCTTATCTTCCTCCTCCTCCTGACAACTTCTGCAGAAGTCGTTAAAGGGATACACATTCTCTAGCATGGGCCCTGAATAGACAGCTCCCAGTGACCGCAGCCACCAAGTCACGCAGTCGAACCCTCGGTAGCTGCAAAAGTGCAGCTGCCCTGTCCCGATCCAAACAGGGCCAGATTATCCTAGCGGTCGAACATGTCAACTCGTTGGACCATTTGGTGTGGGCGAGTTCGTAGATAGCAGCGTCGATACGCTGTCCGCAAGCGAAGAGGGGTATGCCACAGAAGATTTCAATGGCACCCTCGTCAAGCATCGTCCCCCTCTACCCCAGTTTATCGGCAATGAGGTTGCCCAAAACCGACCCATGCCCCTCACCCACTTAAGGGTGACTGTCGAAACATTCGCCATCCCGTTAAGGGAAGTCCGGCATTAAGAGACAAGTTCATATGTAGTCAACACACCTTTGAGGGACGCAATTGCGGCTTTGCTGTCAGTACAGATGAAAATATCCCTGTTGGATAAGCTATAGAGCCTCAACTAGCACACCGCCTTTTTGATAGAAGATATTTCCGCCTGTAAAATACTACAGTCATTTGGGAGTCTGAAGATCATCCTTATCCCAAATTCCTCAATGAATACCCCACCCCACCCACTCGTTCCTCTCTTGGAGCCATCCGTGTATACACAGAGTGCTCGAGATGGAGGAGAGTGGCCCTCCATTAGGTCAAAGAGAAATCTCTTTGTAAAAGAGGGTTCTGGGGTACAGTAATCCACAAGATCGGGAATAACATCCGTGATCTGTAGTACGCTAGCATGGTGAAAAGCGCCTTTGTGGGTGTTTATTATTATTTGCTACATAACTGGAATTTGTTCATTAGCATTGAAATTTCATTGGAATTGTTTAAAATAATGAAAATGAAAAAAACTTTATCTGCTATTAAATGATAATGCTTTATTTTATTTATAATTTTTTTACTAATGGTAATGAAATTTTAATGAAATCGTTTAATTACAAATTATGATTGAATAAAAATTATTGTTTTGGGGAAACACAAATTTTTGATTGCAGAAACTTAAAAAAACTATGCAAAAAATAAATAAATCTTAACACTCTTGATGTATATATATTTAAAAATTCTAATAACTAATCGTTTTTAAGTCAAATAAATGTAAAACTTGATGTCTGAGATCTAAAGTCAGCTAATACCCCAGATAGCAGATCTTATAACTTGCACGAGAACAAAAATATGTTCCCATGGTGTTTCATTTTTCCTGACAAAATAAAAACATATATGTATATTTCAATTAAATGCCATTTTAAAATAATGCTCTACTATACTAAGGGATGTGTGCTTAGTGTTCAAGGGAAAAAAATAAATTAATGATAATGATTTGAAACCATTAAATCATAAGTCAATGGTAATGATTTTGTTTTTTAACTAATTGCCATTGAAACCTTTTCATTAAAAAGCATTACCCATAATAAAAATAATTATAATGCAAAAAAAGTCATAAGCATTACTTATCATTCAATGCTAATGAAGGTGTCAATTATTTAGTCCATCTAATCAATAACTCCCATGATGATTTGGCACTACATAAGTATCGCTTAATTTATACCTAAATATTTGAAGTAACTTGCTTGATAAGTGTATATTTGTGAGGGTACTGAACGCATAGTCAAAGCTGTTAAAAGCTTTGATGTAGAGTAAAACGCAAAGAAATTTTTGTGGCGATACGAGTTCACCAAAGAGTCAACTGCATTCATAAGCCACCGCTGGCTTATTTTTGCTTTAAAAAACAAACACAGATAAAAATTTCCTATTTTAACTTTCTTTTAAAATCAAAAATTCCTTAATTTTACGTAAAAATGTTATCCGCTAGTAATTTCTAAAAAATTTTAAAAATCTGCAGCCAATAAATAAAAAATTTATTAGAATATTTGTAGCGTGTTCTGCTTACCTTAATGGGAAACCCCTTTCTCGAGTTATAATGAGATAAACTAAAGTCAACGCTTTATTATTTGTCAAGGTTCTTAACAATTTTGTACGTGATGGAAAAAAATAAAAGCTATTCTTTGCTAAGTTCAGCAAACCCTTCACATTCGTTCTATTCAAGGAGGCAAAAAGAATTTTAACAGCTGTTAATATTATATGAATATATTCAATAATTTGAAAAATCTATAAATTAAAAAAAAAAAAATTCCTACAAAATATTAAGACACAACTGAAAGCCCAAAACTCTTCACTGACCTTAGTTATAATGTTTGCTACTGATTTCATTACCATTTGTTTCGAGACGCAAAAAGAAGTTTAAATTTTAATAATACTCTTGAAATGATTTGGCAAAAAACAAAATAACCCAAAAAGCTTAAAAAGTATCGTATAAAAAATCGTATAACTAACTACGATAAAAAGTTAAAAATTTACTGAAAATTGTACCCAATATTTTGAAAAAACAGGATCAGGGTATTGAAAAACCAAAAATTTTAATTTAAAAATGCTTACAACTCGATCGTTTTAAAACATAAACATACAGATTAAGGCACTATTTTATAGGTATTGACTAGGCCATGTACATACAATTTTTAAAAATCAGACACAAATTGAAGAAATTCCAAGTACCCAACTTGGAGACATAACGCCATTCCTGCGAAGTCGGTGGTACTTAAGCTTTAATACTTAAGTTCAAATTCTTCTTTGCTATACTTATGTGAAACCTTGGCTCAGTCGGTCTAGCCGTTTACAAATGGCTGAGTTATTTGCAAAATATTTTGATTCTGCCCCACTGTGCACTGTTAAACAACAGACATACTTTATCACCATTCTCTTAGTTGTTTGAGTTAATCCTGCAATTGCGCTCGCAACTGCAATTTAAGATTATAGGCGAGAAAACATGCGTGAATTTTAAATTTATGTAAACATCTGCTGGGATTCCTCCTGTGGTTTTTTATATTCCTATTTATACTCCTATATGAGTAGGTATTTTGTGTGTGTGAATAATATTTTGATTTTTTGTCAATTATATTGTGGTTTTGTTTCAGTGGTGTAGCGGTATTAAACCAAATTTCTTAACAGTAATGAAGGAAACTTGTAGATAAAACAACAGGTTGCAAAAATATCGAAGTAGATTTTCTTCAGCTATATCTTTCAAATAACTGAAAATAATTCGATATTTTTTGTTTACACATTTTATGGAACTTTAAATTTATTTAATTATTCCTCTTCTTGCGCAAATACCTTTGACGATACTTTCAAGATTTATTGACAAATGTTATTCTTTAGGGACTGTCCTACTCTGGGGTTTATTTATGCAAACTTGTGCTTTATAACAACCCCTCAAAAATAAAGCAGTGACACTTAAATGTGTCTAGTGTTTACTCTTTGTTTAAGAACTCTTTAGTTTTAAAACAATTTTTGAAAGGAAACATTGTCGTTCCATGTGATGATTTTTAGCACACCATCACTTCCTGTGCCACAAATTAAAAACTGAATTTTCTATCCTTTTATTTAAATACTTTCCTTTAAGAAAGACTATCACAATTTATGTTGCTTTTAAACACAAGAGAAACAACAGGATATTTAATTCATATGCATACAAATATTATCATTATTTTCATTTTACTATTTCACAAAAAACAAAAACATGAGAAAATTTAAACATCTTGAAAGAGCAATATGTAATAAATGAATAAATATGTAAGTTGAGTACAATTGTTGTAGACAAGATATGCATAAAAAATATGAACTTATGCATGCGAGAGAAAAAGAACTCAATTTATAGAGCATGAATGTAACTCTTGAACTCATGTTGCTAACCGAACCGCCAAGTGTGTCTGCAAGTGCTGCTGCTTTTGTGACACGTTTTAATGTTATTTTTATTTTGATTAGAAAAAGAAAACACAAACGCATACATCTGCGAATGAATATAATGAAAAATTTTTCAAAAAGTACAAAATCATTTATTTTCCTTTTAGAATAAATGCTTCGCAACACAACTTTCAATGCAAATATCTTGGGACTTTAACTCGAAAACAAAAGCATTGAAATGTAAATTCTGCTTTAAATTTTTATAAAACTCATTGTTGTCTTTGGAGTTTAACTAGAGGAAACATGTATATGTTTGTGAGAATATCTTTTATTCAATATTTAACCGCATTGCGTCGAAGGCCAGCTTTTCAGTATTTGAGTTTACGAGTCGTAGCAATTAAAACTTTAAATATTATTTCAAAATTAATACAAGTTCTATTGCATTTACTAAAAATTTATGCAAGCTTCGTGATAGAGGAAATATGTGACATGTGTTGGGTGACATCTTCAGGAAACACGAAACAAAAATATCAATCATCAGTTTTTTTTTCAAATTTGAAAATATTTAAACGTATACATTCTCATAAATTTTAAACTCTTAAAAAATTTTAAAAGACATAATACAAATACATTTATATAAATTTTCACAATAGAAATGTTGCAATGAGATACCTTTAAATGTTATAGTCATTGAGTGCATAAAGAATACTAGCGAAATATTGAAAAAATAAATAAAAAATAAAAAATTAGTAAAAATTGGCCCATATTCATAGTTATAGACTAAAGTCGACTCTTGCTAAAGTATACTCTAAAATAAAAGGCTCTTATTACCTTTTTTGCTTTTTCATAGTCAAACTTAAAGTATACTTTTAGTTCAGTCGACTTCCACTGGGTGTCAAGTGTAATTTGATAAATGTTTTCATACAATTTCTGAAACAACATCTGAAAACTGAGTTAAAAACAGCTTTAGGTAGTTTTAAAATTTAGAGTTGACTTTAACGCCAAAAGTGTATTTTAAATTGTCTATGAAAGAGTTAGAGTCGAGTCTAAAGTAAAACCGACTTTAGTTCCCTTAAAGTATATTTATTTTAATTGTGAATATGGGCCAATATTTTTATTTATAAACTGACCTAATGCTTAAAAAATTAGAAAAATTCATTTTACTTAAAAGGTTTTTTTTATTATTATTAATTCCTACGCCTCATACGAGGGCTGCTCTATATATTTCTGGCCTAATAGTGAAAATGCGAATATTTATAATCAAAAATGGTTTTATTGCTTTTCAAAGTATTCTCCAGCATGATTTATACACATTTGCATGCGCTCAAACCAGTTGTCGAAGCACTTTTTCCACTCCGATTGAGACACCCCTAAAACATGGTTTTTGAGCACTTCAACAGCTTCTTCTGGCGACGAAAATCGTTGACCAAGCATTTTTTTCTTGATGTGCGGAAACAAGAAGAAGTCATTAGGTGCCAAGTCAGGGCTGTACGGCGGATGACCCATTAATTCGACGTTTTGGCTCGCATTGTCATGGTGAACAATGATTCGTCTTCTCTTGTTGGTTTTTCGAATTTCTCCGATGCCTTCAGGCAAACAAATTGTAGTGTACCACTCAGAAGTGACCGTCCTACGTTGCTCAAGCGGAACAGTCGCCACATGACCAGTTTTGCCAAAGAAACAGGCGACCATTTGCTTCGAAGTGCTTCTTCCACGAACAACTTTCGTTGAATTTTGCTCGTCTTTGAAGACTCACACGGTCGATTGTTGTTTCGTTTCGGGCTCATACGCATAGATCCATGATTCGTCACCTGTGACGATCTTATAAACGTCTTTGGAAGCACCGCAATCGTATTTTTGCAACATTTCTTTGCACCAATCGACACGAGCCTTTTTTTGAGCGACTTTCAAATTGTGCGGGATCCAACGAGAACAAACCTTTTTTACGGCCAGGTGTTCATGCAGTATCGAATGTATGCTGGTGAAAGAAATGTCCAAGGATGTCTCTATCTCTCGGTATGTCGCGTGTCGATCTTGCATTATGAGTTCACGCACGGCATCAATGTTCTCTGGCACAACAGCCGTTTTTGGACGACCTTCACGGAATTCGTCTTTGAACGAGCTTCGGCCACGATTAAATTCATTATACCAATTTTTCACAGTGCTATAGGATGGTGCTTCATCGCCATATAAAGATTTAAGTTCATCAATGCACTCTTGTCGTGATAATCCACGTCGAAAGTTGTGAAAAATGATGGCACGAAAATGTTCACGAGTTAATTCCATTTTTTTCTATATTAATTTTTTCAAGTCACTGTAAACAACACAAATAATGTTCGTACGTCAAAACGTTTTGAGTCCGATTATGCTTAAAAATGACAAACTTTCCAATGGAAATGTCAGATTGCACTTGGCAGCACTCAGTGTTGCCAGGCCAGAAATATATATAGCAGCCCCCGTACAAAGTTTTAAAAACCTAATGATTCGCCATATTCGCCGGCGAAGTAAAATAGTTAATAAAATGGCTATATCTATCTCCTTTCACCACCTGTCTTCTTTCTCATTTATCCCTTTCCTAAAGAAGGTATCACGGTTACAAACTAAGTAGGTGTTAATGCCTGAAGTGCGACTATTCTTTAAAAAAAAAAATAATAAGTAATTTATCAGGGAAAATTGTTGTTTTCCAGATCGGAACATCCATTATCAGTAGTGCACGTTAATTAACACCGATTTAAAAATGTAAAATACGTAGAATTTGCATATTTTGTTGTAGCTCTGCATTATGAAACCTGCACTTATTATTGTTTTATGCAGTGAATATTATTATTCTTAATAATAAAAAATGGAAATTTTTATAATGCAAAGCTATGCATCGGACAGACAAAAACCTACCTTTAACTACGCCAAGTTTTATTTATAGGCCTAAATATTGTAAGAGACGTATGAATGTGTGGTGCCTTGGAATCAAGTAATTTTCTATTTATTTTATAATTATTCATTAGCCAATATTTTATATGGCCAATTTCAAATTGCAGATTGTTGATTAAATAATTTTAATCATTTTTCTGCGAGTTAAGCGTTTTATCTGTTTTGTTCCTTGAAAACTTACTTATTTCATAGCTATGTATGTAACATAACTGTTATATTATAAAACCCCTGAAATGAAAACCAATATTTATCGAACCGTTGGACCAATATGCTAAAAAGTAAAGTAAAGACAAAAATCGAAGATTAAGCAAAATAATAAAACTCAAGGAATGATTTTATTTTACAAGTATTTTAGTTATTCCATTATTTTTTCCATATTTTTCTTAATTAAATTTTTATTTTATAAAGAAAACAAATGCAAGCACGAAAAAAATGTTGGTTGAGTTAACTAACTTATAAGAACAGCAATAGTTTTTAGATATACTTTGGTAACATTATGTGCTTAATATTACTATCCATAACATTTTCGGATAATTATAAACGTTTGATTGTGGCAATTTAAGATTGTAGCTTTTTGACGAAATAACCATTTTGTGATAATAACATGTTTATAGAGAATTTACTATTGTTGGAAAACAACCATAATAAGTTTACCGCAACCATATATTGTTACAGGAATTTTACTATCGGTCTTGTTATCGACCATATCATAACAATTTTTAAATATGTTGCATTATTAATCTTTGAAAATCAGTTGGTTTCATAATGAGTTGTTTTTTTTTTGTCATCGTTAAGAAAAACAAAAAAATTAAACTATCTTGCAACTTTTATTTAATTTTTCCAAAATAAACATTCTGCTTGTATGATCTCGATCGTTTTTCTAGTACTTTATAGTTATTTAATGACCAATATCAATTTTTTTTATAAATAGTATATCAATTTAAAATACGTTCTCAAATAAAGAAAAATAAACATTATATACATTAGTTTTTTCTTGAGTGTCTTGAATATTTATTTAAAAATATATGCTATTTATTGTAGGAATACGTGCCTCAAAGTCTGAGCCAACAAAATTCTCAAGTGCGTTTTTAAAAAAGTGGCTTTCAATATTATTCAAGCCACAACAGAATCTTTTTATATTCTCAACACAATAAATCAACTGTAGTGCAATCTTTTACGTTAATGTTTCAGTTTATCTATTTCCTTTTAAAGACAATTTTATATTTGTTTTGCAATGGTTAATATTGATTATATTAGTTTTCGCAAAGGCATTGGATGAAAATGAAAAATGTTGCAAAACATTAATTACAAAACTTTAAGTTCAATTTAGTATTTATTTAATCTATTTATTAGATTATAATTTTAAAGTTAAATTTGCAACATTTGAAGCCATCATTTGGTTGAGAGATTAAAAAGATTCTTGCAGTTTAATTGAAATAGTTTTTTTGTGAAGGAGAAAAAGTTTTTAAAGCTTTTGCAAGCGAAATAAGAAAGATTAAAAATATCATATATGAATTTCCATGGTCAGTGTGACTTTACATTAAATAATGTGGAATTATCTAATAATTGAAAATATACAAACACTTAAATAACATTTTTATTCAAACAATTAAAAAAGGGCAAATATTTAAAAAATGAAGCAAACGTAAATTTTTTTGAGCCTTTGGCTTACAACAGAAAGTTTAACAATAAAGAATGCTATATTTGGCTATGCCGAATCTTACATATTCCTAAACATAAATGTATGTATAACGAAATGTATATATAAATCGATACAAGAAAGGATTTTTTATCATTAAGTTTATCTGTCCAAAAAAAAGTAATGAAAATTGTAAGCTTTGCTAAGGGTTTGTGTTCCAGCTTTATATAAAAAGGTTTCTGTATCAGATGCTAGTATAATTGTGGTGAATTTAATTGTGGCGTATTTAAGTTTTTGCTAGCTCAATCGACTTCGCTTTGCATAAGAACTCAGAATATGTATAATTTATAAGGTTGGAAATTTGTACTGTAGAAATTACAAACGGAATGACAAACTTAGATAAACCCATTTTGCCACTGTGGCAAAGGGTATGAAAACGTATTAAAAAAAATAAATTTTTAACCTCCGACTGTCAAGTCTTTTTTAAATGCAACTTATGTTTAGGAAAGTACAAAAGACTTATTTATTAATTCGTATGGGTTTTTTATATTTGATGCTCTGTCTAGGTTTGTCATAATCTATGCAGCCCTCTAAGAAGCAACACTCTTAGACTGCGTGAGTTTTGATCTGATGATAACTTCTTCAGCAAAAGCGCCCCTTAAACAATTAAGCCATTCTGACTACAGTTTTTGAAAGTTTCGGTGAGATTCACACCAATGATCATTTTTGTTAAAATAACATGGGTAGGAAATAAGGGGCGAATGATCTGTGGCGCTAACGAGATTCATACCCACGTTTTTTAACTTTATCAAAAATAGGGTGTTTGAACAAATGATACTGAAGCAGACCATTATCTTTTAATATTTTCACTTAGCTGACTTACGTTCCTTATTGAAGACCACTACTCATAAAAGCTATCTGAATTTTTTTTTTGCATTTTTCGAGCCAGCCCTCATGTAATTCTTTGTGAAGTTAAAACAATAGGTTTCACTTAGGTTCCACCATACCAAAGTTGTTCTATATTTTGGTCTGTTGCAATTCAGTTTGGTTTTTCTAAATAATTTCGACAATCTATTCAGGCAAAAACCACTCAGTTATTTGTTTAGCCCACCTGTAATCTGAATCACTACTCTTTTTAAACGATTATCGGTATGGTAAATTGACTTAATAACAAAATTCTCGATTTTGCTAATCAGTAACAACTTTAACGATATTCGCTGTTGCTTAAAACAGGCTGAATTGTTAGCAATATGCTCATCGTTAAAAAAGCGACTTTTACTTTTACGTTGGTAAATCTCTCAACAAAATAAACGACGTACAACTTGTGCTTATGCACATTCATACATGATATAAGCATAAAAACAGAACATATACATACATGTATATATGTTTGTTTGTTTTAATTTTAATTAAATTAAACATACTTATTTAATTTAGTAGATGTATGCACATTCAAAATTTATTTCATGAAATTCTTGTTAAAAAAAATGCACATAAACAAATGTCTGGGAAGTATTGAAGAAGAGGTAATCGCAACTCTTCAATCAAAACTATTATACACGCATATTAGATAACACGTATTCATATATGTAAATTGACATCTCTTTTGTGCTCTTCATTTAATTGTTGACGGAGATGCCACTCAATTCAAACTTATGTCTTTTATCGCTTATCTAAAGTTAGCAAACCACTTAATCGTTACTGCAAACAACAGAAAATGTCGACTAATATAACAATTGTCATATTTTTTAAAGTTAGTGAATTGCACTACTAGAATGAGAATAAGCTCCATATCTAGCAATACGCCGAGGTATTTCAACTATTGCGTTCAATTCAAATATATTTTGTCTTGAATTTTCATTATAATGGTTTGATGCTGTTACTTGTAAATCATATACATTATTGGACCAGGAAATTATTGTCTGCAATAAATTAGCTGATTATAGGCTGAAATTATAAACATAATATTTTTGAGGAAATACCAAACAAATTTTCTCTTAATTTCAAAACTGGAGTTTTGACAAAGAAGCTAAATTTACCATAAAGATTTGTCTTTTCCCAAGGCCAATCTAATATCAGGTGATCGCAATGGTGGATTCATTAATTTTCGCTAAAACCTTAAATTTCAAATACCATATGAATGAATTCGCTGTCGCAACCACCTAGTCATTAATTCGCCTCGCCTTTTTCTTTTCGTTTCTGGGCTCAAAATCAAAATAAACATTAATAAAAAACTTACCTTACTACATTAGTGCTGTTATATAAGCGATAAATTTTACCCTTTTCGCTTCTCGTTTATTTCATAGCTTTATTTTAAGCCAGGGGTGGGCAACCTGCGGCCCGCAGGCCAACTACGGCCCTAGTGCACATAAACTGCGGCCCGCGTACATATTTAAAATTTGTGTGGTGGCCAGCCCTTAAGCAGTGATAGGCAACAAAACAAAACTAAGAAAAAAAATATATTTTTTTCTTGTATACGAACGAAGATATAAAACAACAACATAAAACAATCTCTAAAAATCATAATTTAATTTTTATTAAATTATTATTTGAACTTTGAATATTATATAAGTTAATAGAAATTATTTTGGCTTAAGTTCATTTATTTTTAATTTCTAAAAATCTTTTTTAGAAAGAAAATTTATTTTTACAAATGTATGCGGAGGTTTTCCAAAGAAAACAAGAAAAATTAGATGCTAGCAGAATGAAATGCTGCACTTTCTGGACTGCTACGACCTTTTCTTTGGAAAACGTCCGCATACATTTGTAAAAATAAATTTTCTTTCTAAAAAAGATTTTTAGAAATCAAAAATAAATGAACTTAAGCCAAAATAATTTCTATTCATTTATATAAAATCATAACGATAAAAGTTATGTTTAAAATAGTTACGAAAAACAAAAATATATTAATATTTTATTGGCTTTGCATCAAGACTTTGAAGGAAGATTAATGAATTTCAGCAGTAAAGAATGTTATTTTGATGCATTTTCAATTCTAGTTTTGTTTACAAATGTGACCAAATTCACGAAAATTTTTAGTAGGAATTAATTGAACTGCAAGAAAGAATGGATCTTAAAATAAAATTTATGGAATTATCAAAAACTGAATTTTATAAAAATTTAGAAGCGCACATATTTCCGCAATTAATTATTAACACAAAAAAATATTTCAATATAAATCCGAACAATTTTTTTTTCGAAAATGACTGTTTTAAAATCAAAATAAAGATCGTGAATTACAGACTACTAAAATTTAATCAGACATAAGTACGTAATCCACAAATAAGCAGTGGCAAGTGTCTCATTAAAATAATTACATAGGTAGGTCAGGTTAGGTCAGGCAGGCAGCCGTGTTGCCACGGCCCACTTGGGTCCAATGATTGGTCCCTTTGTGTTACCTGCTGCTAGAAGGGAGAGAGAAAAAGAAACAGAGAGAGAAGATAAAGGTAGAAATTAGAGAGAGAAAGAAAAGGAGAAATGGCGATAAAGAGATAAAAGGGAAAATACAGGAAATACCGCGGGTCTGAGAATATGGAGACGGTTCATGAAAAATGCAGAGGACAATCTGCTAGGTGAGATCAGTTGACCAAGATGTGCACTCATCTCCTGAATGAGTCACAGTGTCCGGTTGTGGGCATGTAAACTACCCACTATACCTTAAGAAGGCACTAATCCTACCTGGACCAACAGGCGATAAATCAGTCGTACACACCCTGGCACAGGGCATAGACAAAGGAGGTGTTTCACCGTCTCCTCTTCCTCTCTCTCCTGACAACTTTTGCAGAAGTCGTTAAAAGGGATACCCATTCTCCTAGCATGGGTTCCGAATAGACAGTGCCCAGTGACCGCAGCCTTCAAGTCACGCAGTCGAACCCTCGGTAGCTGCAATAGTGCAACTGCCCCGCCCCGATCCAAACAGGGCCCATTTGTTCTCGCGGTCGAACATGTCAACTCGTTATTCCATCTGGTCTGGGCAGCGTCGACGCGCTGTTCGCAAGCAGAAAGGGGTATGCCACAGAAGATGTCAAGCATCGTTAAGCATTGTCCTCCTCTATTTCAGTTCATCGGCAACGAAGTTGCCCAAAACCGTCCCATGTCCCCTCACAGACTTTAAGGTGACTGTCGAAACCTCTGCCATCACGTTAAGGGATGTTCGGCATTTAGAGACAAGTTCAGATGTGGTAAACACATGTTTGAGGGTCGCAATTGCGGCTTTGCTGTCGGTTGGATATGGTATAGTACCTCAACAAGCACACCGCCTTTCTGATAGCAGTTATTTCCGCCTGTAAAACACTACAGTCATTTGGGAAAACATAATTTTCATTTGCCTAAAAAACAATGTTAATGGCTCGCTTAAGTTTAGTGTTTTGAAATTTTGGCCCGAATTGGAAAAAGTTTTCCCATCCCTGGTTTAAGCCAAGGAATTATAAAGTGTTAATTTCCGGTATTTTTTAAATTAAAGCTTCCAGGAAAGTAAGGCCGAGTGTTGCATATTCTTAGGCTATACTGTCGTTACTTATGGATGAGCAAATGGTATAACTTGGCTTAATATTGAATATTTTATGATTAAGTTTAACAAAATTCTTGGTTTTTAGTAACTTAGCTCACTTAGGCTGAACAAATAAAGTTGTCTGCGGGTTGCATACGTATCAAAATTGTTATATTAAATTACTGTCATATTTACCTTACTTTTGCTTGCTATTTTCACTTATCATTTATTTTAATAAATTACATTTTTTTTTAATATTTAAAAGTAAAAAAAATAAGTTTTTTTTAACCAACTAAAAGACAAAAAAAAAAAACTTTAGTGTTAGTTACAGTAACACTAAAGTTTTTTTGAAAGGTTTTAAATTGTTCTTCATTAAAAAAAACTTTAAATAAACTTTTGTTACTTCACTTACTTTTGTCAAGAAAAAGGGAAATTCGTGCAAAAAAAAAATTAAACACAAAACAAAAATAAATACTCTTAATGAATGATAAAAACTTGTTACAAAAGAACTTTTAGCAAACTTTCAAAAAAAAAGAACAAACTTCATATCTTATGAAAGGAATCAAAATTATCTAAACATAAATTAAGTAATAAATGAAAAAGTTAGAAATGCCTAAAACAATTTTGGCTAATAATGAGTGAACATAAATTTAATTAGAAAGTTTTTTACCTTTCACAAAAGCTCTGATATTTAAATGAAAAACCTAAAAATTCGAATTACCCGGAACATTGAGAAAATATCTGTAAGAATTAAAAAGAAAATACTTTAAAATGTACTTGAAAATGTACAGTTAGTTTTAAGAAAACTGTAAAATAATTGACATCTGACAAACTCAATTACATAAAATGAAAATAAATGAAAACAATTATTTAAGCAGATATAAAATTAAATTAATTATAATTATAACAAAAAATACCAGTCATAAATAATTCAATGTAATTTTGTTGGTGACTATTTTGTAAAATAAAGAAATTGTAAAATGCGCACGTAGACCTTAACAAAGTAAATCTTAAATGTAAAAATTATAAAGAAAAAATAATTAAGTAAAATAAACATTCTATTAACTAAATGTTTGTGAACATATTAATTAGTAAATAATAATTGATTTAGTTTAATTAGAAATAGTTTATGAGATACATATGTACGTACATTTAAGTGAATGTCTCCTAAATGTGATTGATTTTTTTTTTCTTTTGTACTTTTTATCCTTATTCTTCGTAGTTTAGCAGATTAAGAATGGAAACCACAACAAATAAAACCAAATTATTAAGAACTAAAATTTAAAGACTATGTAAATTAGAAAATAAAAAACTCCTTGTAACTTTGTTATCTAAATTTGCTTAGCAAATGTTCCCTTAACTCAAATATCTTGGTTGTTATAATTTCTCAAATCTCAAAACTAATAATTAAATTTAAGTCTTAAGTAAGAGAAACTGAATCTAAAACAAAGCAAAAAAAAAAAAAAAAAATATTGAAAATTAAAAGCATGAAAAACTAAAACATGATAATGATGTTCAATAAAATTTATTTAGAGAAAACAAAAAATATTATAAAAAGAATAAAAAATTTGTTAATTACTTTATGGTCAAGGTGACACAAGGAAAAGTAAGTAAAATAATTTAAAACTTTTTTTTAATATTTTATAAAATTATATTAAATCATTAGTGCCCTCTCGGCATTCATAGTGTACGGATGTGTTCTTAGTTAGCTAAGAGTTTTAAATGAATGGGCGGTGTGAATAAAAATATAGTTCTAGCTTAAACTAGCAACTCTTAAGTTTAAACTAGTTTTAAGGTAAATAAAATTTTCAGATAAAGCTAGTGATTTTTGTTGCCTAGTTCAAACTTAGCTTAAATTTTTGCAAGCCTGTCATTGATAAATAATCAAATAATCAAACAAACTTATAGTGTTAGCAAAATATTTTACTCTACCCAATGTATTTTTTAATACAAAAAATAGTGTCAATTCAAAAAACAAATTGTATTTAAAGGGGTATTGTCGATATTTTTGATGGCGATATGAATATTTCGTGGCCAAATAATTCTTCACCAGTGGTTCTTTTACTGTGGAGTAACTTTTTTTCTTTTTTTTTCTTTTTAATTTAATTTCTAAAAGTTTTTAGAAAGAAAAATTATTTCCAAAAAAACAAGAAAAATTAAAGACTGGCAGAATGAAATGCAGCATTTTCTGAACCGCTAAATACTTCAGCAGTATTCTACGCATCTATCTCCTTTAGGTTGTGTGAGTTATGTATTAATGTATTATTTTGGTTAGACGAACTTGTGGGAGCGTTTTTATTTTGTATTAACTTTTTTAGAAATGTTTGTACACCAATAAAATGCAATGAAATCTAGCTTTAAACCTTTACTGCTAATTTCTTCAATTAAACGTAATTATTGAATAAATGTACACTAGAGTTTATGTTTAATTCTCAAAATTTTATTGAAAATTTTGTTACACTTTCGTTTAGAACTGGCAAATTTATGTTGCTGCAAGAAGAAGAAGAAAATAAATGATTTGTGTAATAATAGTTTTTATTGCTGTATAGATAAGTTTATTCAGATCAAGTTTTTTGTTTTATAAAATAAATAAAGTTGTTGTGTTTATGAGGAAAAGGTTGCTCAACCCTAATAGCGGCAGAATTAAAATATAATCCACATTCCACAAATAGCTTTAACCCTAAAACAATGGCCAAATTTTGTAGGAGTTGTGAACACTTGATTGCTACGGAAAAATATATATAAGACCTCTCGCCTGATATTCTACTTAAGCCTGAAACAATTATATGGGCAGAATAATGTTCGGTAAAAAATTGGATTGATCGCTTCCTTTAAGCAGAAAAAGCTCGATTTGTGTAAACGCAAAAGTAGAACACGATTTAATTTTTTTTTTTTAGTGAAAAATTGGACGATAGAGAAATGGAAAAATTTACCAGTCAGGTGAAGAATTCTTAATTTTCCCCTCGTACTCAAGAAAAACTATAGGACGGACAATTAAAGCTAGCTGGTACTTGCTTCCCATGTTAGAAAGTTAGTTCATCATATAGAAAGGAGTAAATAATCAATAAGAAGCTAGATCTTAATATTTGACTAACAAAGTATGATTTATGTGGTAAAATACCGGGTCTAAAATTAACCTTTTCAAAACATATTAATAGCCACAATAAGGCTTAGAATATGTTTGGAAGTACAGTAAGAGTCAGTTAGTCAGTCCGTCAATATGACACGCTAAGTAGGCAAATTTATCACATTCAATTATTTAAAACTCTGTGCAAAAAATACTATGAAGTGTCAAAAGTGTTACAATAATTCATACAAAAAAGGGGAAATTTTAAACAGGATACATAGCATAGTATGCGTTCTGTGTTAATATCCAGTGCCTCTCTCTGTAACGGTTAAACATATATAAAAAAATTCAGTGGCTGTAAGGTCTCCCTTTATCTGTTTTTAACTTATAATCAGGGACCGAAACTGTTATAACTTTGATACAAAATTTCATGTATTACGTCAAAAAACAGTTCAGAGACGGCAAAGTGGGTAACATTTTGAAATTTTTCTAACTAAAAAATTAAAATTAATTTTACTTAATTATTATAAAAAAAAATAGTAATAGAATGACCTTTTAACGACTATATTAATGTAAATTTAAACAAGAATTCAATAAAAGGATATTCAATGCAACTTGAGTTGGAAAAGTGTAATTTGAATATTTCGTTTACCATCCCTGATAGCACATAATAAAAATAAAAAGAAACACGTAAAAAAAAGGGAAATGTATAGCAAAATAAAAATTTAAATAAATGTAAACAAATTTGACACAAAATATGATAAACACGCACACCAATAAAACTGTCAGCTGAACTCCAACATGTACTTATTATAGATATACTTTGGGACGCCCTTTAATTTTTAATTTTAAATTTGCTTATAGCGCATTTAGCAATAAAGACTCTTTGTAAATTCCAACTATCCGCCTATAACAGTTCAAAAATATGGCCATATACATCTTATTAAATTAAATCAAAATTAAAATTTTATACTTGCTGTTGAAGCGGACTTAGTAATACCGGTTCTTTATAAATTTTTCCCGTATGTCTATAACTGTTCAAAAGTATGTCCATATACAACATGAGGCTCCGGTAGTTATGGAAGTAAGCACATTGACTACTAATCCGGTTGACCAGGGTTTCTTCCTGTTTAATGGTATAAATACATATTCAAAATTAACATTACAACATGCAGCCTCCTTCGTCGGTACTTCTTCATAGCATATTTGCCGACGAAGTAAAATAACTTATAAAATAAACATATCTTTCTCCTTTTACCACCTGTCTTATCTCCCTTTCCTAAGGAATGTAGCATGGTTACAAAAAAATAAAAAAAATAAAAAACAAGTAAGAGTACTTTATTCGGCTATGGTGAATCTTTTATACCTTTCACCATCTATGTAAATCTAGTTTAGTGAAGTATCTTCAATCAAAAAAGCAAATATTGGGGTGACAGAGAGAAAAAAATTAAAATAAAAATGTAAGTACTACACACATACAATCTTAAAAAACAATTGTCATCGCCTCTTAATAGGTTAAGCATTTTTTAAAAATTTTAGTATTTCCTCAAAGATCTCATCAAAAGCTTAAAAATGATACCCATATTTATATTTTTAAAAAATTGAAAAAATAAGCGGCCCCTAACGCGGAAAATATGGGCGAGCGCCAATTTTTTCACTTGATGTTTCTTTCTTATTTTTGAATTCTCTATCGCCCCATATATTTGTTTTTTTTTTTTTCTTTTTTATTGGAGTTACTTTTTTCTTCCAAATAATATTGAAAAATTAGAGGTAGGCGTGGTGTTTCGCACTCTGCATCTAAGAACAAGGACCGATCTTGCTGATTTCTAATAGCAAATCTTTCGACACTATGGCGTATTTAAATTTTTGTTAAAATCAAATTTGCCTTTGCACTGACAGTCAGACGGACATCGCTCAATCGATTTCGCTCTGCATTAGAACTCAGAATTTATACTTAATGGGATCGGAAATGGATATTATAGAAATTGCAAAGGGAATGGCGAACATAGTTATATCCTTTTTCCACTTTTTGTGGTGAAGGATATAAAAAGAAAAGTTTCGGTATAAGGTAGGAACAAATTTAAAAACTGAATTGTCGACTATAGTTTTTTAATAAATAATAAACTAGAATAACTGAATATAAATAGGATTAAAAAGAGAAAAAGATTATTTCTATACTCCGAACTATAGAAAATGTTCTTCTTCGAAATATAAAAAACAATGTAAATTGCATATCTTAAAGTTCTATAATTTTAGACAGAATGTACCACTGTGCTTACTTTAAGAATGCAAAGCAGTTAAAAAATGTTTATCATACGTGTTATTACTCTTGGGTAATCAATGTAAACATTTTGCCACAATATTATTGCAGAAAGGAAAACAACAGACACAAAGAATATATTTTTAAAGGAGAAACTCATTTTTAACAATTAAACCAGAAAAAAACGTAGCAGTTAGAAAATGTCAATGCCATAAAAAAATTAAAAGAATAAAAAAGTTGATTCATGTCACTACATAATTTTCAACGAAACAGATTTTGGTCTCATGTCCTAAATATATTAGGGAGTTCAAATTGAGTCTATATGTACAATATTCGGAGATATGTTTTTATACCCTTCAAGACAAAAAGTAGAAAAAGCAAGAAGCGATGCCCTCAAGATCAGTCCAATACCGTCGAGGCAGCGGGCAAAACACCAGGCCTGCCTCTAATTTTTCCATATTATTTAAAACATATCCAGTTTAGTGAAGTAACTATAATCAATAAAACAAATATATGGGGATATAGATTAATAAATAGATTGGCGATTGCCTATATTTTTGAGTTAAAGGCCTCTGAACTACTCATCAAAAAGTACGAATATGCAGCTTATTTTTTATGATAACAACATTAGTATCATGTAAAAGTTTTTGGACAGATCTTTCAGGAAATTCTAATTTTTTTTAAAAACGCTTAACCCATTAGGAGCCGATGCCATTTTTATGTAAAAATTTTTTTTTCTTATTTTTTATTTGTCTTTTTGATTGGAGTTACTTGGAATATGGCACTTTGACTTGTTTAATTTAAATGTATAATTGATCCATGTAACTATTTGATTTGAAAATTTTACATTTATTTAAAATTTAAATAAATTTTAAATCTGAAAATTTAAATCTAAAAACATAGCAAACATTCTTTTTTGTGTAACTAGTATTCATTTTATTATTATTATAATTTCTTTCTTTTTTTATTAAAAATTATAGTAACTGAAATCTAAAAATAAGGGTCGTTAAAAGAACAAGAACGTAGTAAGCCACTCAACTTGTTGTTTTTATTTGCTTAAATAATAAAAATATCCTTAAAATTTCAATTATTTTTCCTGTATGTACAATATTCCTACAAGTTTACAGAAACATAATGTAAAAATAAAATTTAGACGAATACAAAAACTTATATTTTCTTAAAAACATTTCCTTGTGTTAGAAAAATAAAGAACAGGCAAATTAAATCAAACTAACAGTGCAAAATTACATTTCAGTATAAGTTTTAATTTATATAGTTTTTGCAGAATATATGCATTTTGATTTCAAATACTTAGATATTCGTCAGCTTACATGTTTACCTAACCTTTTGTTCATTTGGCAGATAAAAATCTGAAAATGACTACATGAGTGTTTGCATTTTCATTCTATGAAAATATTACAAGTCATCATCTTCGAATATTAAGGGGAAAATTTGTATCCAAATACTAGAATACACACACACACACAGATTTAAGATTTTACAAATTCAAATCACAAACTCATTGTTAGAAATAAATTCTAGAAAAACAATCTGTTGTTTTTATCGTCATGTAATCTGAAATTTTAGTAAAAACAAAATTTGCAATTCAAAACAACAAGATAAAAATTACACTTGTTGTCGTAACAATTAAAAAGGCAATTTTTGTTTTATAAAAAGAAAAAAATAATAATAAAAATCAATTATCTAAAGCAAATAATGTACACAAGGATCTTTTGTATTTGCACTAAAGCAAAAAAAATCTGTTTTTATTGGATTTATTAAATTCATAGTCAGGTAAAAGAGATTAGAAATAACAAAAACAGTTCCTAGAAATTAAACATTAATCATTTGTTTTCAGTTTTAAATTCAATTAAATATTTGAATGTATTAATTATACATTTAATTGAAAATATATATACAAAAGTTTGTAATTAAAAAATTATTGAAATCAATTATAAATTAAATTAAAGAAGAAGAAAAAATTGTTTAATAAAAAATAATTAAATGAATTAAAATTTAGCTAAATTCCAATCAAACTTTCTATATGTTTAAGCAAAGAAATGTGCCACTATATAAACAAAATTAAAATACCGAAAAATTTTCAGTAATACAGCATTTAGACTATGCAATTTTTTATGAAACTAGCATGCAATTTTTGTTTGTTTGTGAAGCAGGAGGAGTAAGCAATATGGAATTGCTTAAGTTTTGAGGTGATGTTACTGTTTGCTTTTAGATAACGCATAACACTGCAACTTAAAGAGAAAATTGAGAAAAAAATGTCTTAAAAAATTTCATAGTGTAAATCTGGACTATTTCAAATAATTCCAATATTCCAATTCTCAAATTGTTGAATCTTTAATTTCACTAACAACTTGATTCAATTTATAATTTTTACCTTCAAGATAGTTTTCAATGCTACGCCTGGAAGAGCAGTCTTTTAGAAATAAATATTAGTTCTCAATTTAGCTCAAGCTAGTGGTATCTGTATGAAAAAATGTATGTACAATTAATTTTTTACTTTCTATAATGTTAACGAACTTCACTCTTAGAATACTCACAAAACATACATACACACTATTTTTAGTTGTTACTTAACCTCCATGATTTTTCAATTTTTGCATTTTTGTTATTCTTTTAAAAATTATGACTTTTAATTGTACTCATGTCTTAAATTTAACAATGAAACGAAATCTGTCCATTCAACGTTCGCCCAGCAAAAAATTTTTGGAAACTTAATTGAGTGTGGAATTAAGCATTTTTGGCGAAAGTACTTCCCAACCTAATGATTTTAACAAGGCATGAGACTTTTTTAATCAATTACTGAGAATCGATTAAATTAATCATTGTATGAAATAATGAGGACCATTAGTACGTATTTTAAGGTATTTTCTTTTAACATAAAGTTCTAGTTTCATTGCTACTTCCTCTTTTGAGAATTAATGTAATGTGTTTTGTAAGCGAGTAACAAAATATGGCAATCAAAAAAGTAAGTCATTATATGACAAGTACTTTTTAAGGTAATGTCTAATTTTTTGCTGGGCGGTTATGCCAGATCTTATATACCCTTCACCATCTATATTTATATAAAAATATACTTAAGGAATTGTTTATAAAGGCATGATAATGTCATACTTGTCCTTTTTCTCCCGTAGCTTGTTTAGTAGTATATATTTGCATTAATGAAATTAGCATAGCCCTGTGGAGATTTCGTGGACAATATTGTCAACATACTTTTACAATCAAAAAGAATTACTTTATTCTAACTAAAATATTATTATTATTATTATTATTATTATTATTATTATTATTATTATTATTATTATTATTATTATTATTATTATTATTATTATTATTATTGTTATTATTATTATTATTATTATTATTATTATTATTATTATTATTATTATTATTATTATTATTATTATTATTATTATTATTATTATTATTATTATTATTATTATTATTATTATTATTTTGCTTAGCCGTTCCACTTATAACTTGTTTTATTAAACTGGCCGTAATTAAGCCTAAGAATTTTAAAAAGAATATTATTTAATTGCTTGAGCTGACTGACTGATCTCCTATGCCGAATCTTATATACCCTTCGCCATATAAGTAAATTTTGTTTAGTGAAGTAACTCCAATCAAAAAGCAAATATTGGGGTGACAGAGAATAAAAAAAAGATTTGGTACTACATATACATATATATAATTTTACATAAAAATTCCATCTTAATGCGTTAAGCATTTTTAAAATTTTTTAGTAATTTCTTAAAGATCTCTTCAAAATCTTTAAAATGATATTCATATTGATAAAAAATTTTTTATTTTTTATTTTTCATTTCTTTTTTTTTTTTTTTTTTTTGTTGATAAAAAATTTGAAACTTTCAGAGCCCCTAAGTTGGAAAATGTGGGCGAACGCCAATTTTTTCATATGATGTTTTTTTCTAATTTTTGAATTCCCTATCGCCCCATATATTTATTTCTTTGACTGGAGTAACTCTATTTTTCCATGAAAAAAGAAGAGGCAGGCGTGGTGTTTTTCCTGCTGCCTCGAAGGACATGGAACGATTATGCTGATTTCCAGTTGTAGCTCTTTCGACACTATGTCTGATCGAATGACATATTTATTTTTTTTTCTAGCTGTTCTTGTGCCTTGGCAAACACGGACGGACAGACGGACATCGCTCAATCGACCTCACTTTGCATAAGATATCAGAATTTATAAATTTTATGGGGTCGCAAATGGGTATGATAGAAATTACACACGGAATGACAAACTTAGATATACCCTTTTTCCACTTGTTGTGAAGGGTATAACAAATTTATTAATTCTCATCTGCTGGCACTTAATTTAGTTTATTGTTTTTTCTTTTATTTTTAATCCTAAATTTGAAACTCCTCAACAACACACAGATGTTCCGTTAAGTTTATAAAACAGATATCTGAAATCTAAACTAACTTAAATTAATTTAATTTTCTTCTACTTCTTACTCTGTGGCTCAGGCGAAATCAGTTCATTGGTTTCAATGGTTCATTGGTCGCTCTATGGACTAGCTTCAGATTTGTCGGTTTTTTGCAACATACTTGACAAAATTTATAGCTGACTTTATCGTTAGTATTTTTATTTTTCTTATCAAGGCCCTTAAATCTTGAAGCATTCTAGAAAAATCGAAAAAGTTAATAAGAATAAATATTTTCTTGTATTATAATTTTCGCAACAATAAGCGATGGATGCTTGATCTCAAAATCATTTGACGAAGCAAAAAAAATTATGCTAAACAATTTCTTCAATGTGATTACATTTTGTAAAATAATATTTTTTTTAAACATCTGTACAACAAGTTTTTGGTTCGGCGTATCTCACAGTTAGCTTCAAAAATTTTTTTAGGAACACCAAAGCAAACTTCTTAGAAGTCGAAAGTTGACTACTTATCAGAAAAAATAAATATATTTTCAAGCATGTCACAGTGTACTTATGTCCTTACTTAGGTTAGCCTTGTTTTTAACTTTGTCGTGAGCAATATTGTCACATTTAAATTCAAGAGTTGAGATTCAGCATTTTTTACCAATAAAGAAAATCCAACGAACTCTGAAGAAGGCAAAAAAATCGTTAGGAATAGTCAATATGGAATTATTATCATTTGGAATGGAATGTGTGACATACCTTATAAAATTTTTTTGTATTTTAATAGTTTAAAAAAAAATTAACGAAACAAATAAATTTTAAAATTTTAATAAATAATCCCAATTCCAAATCTAATCTAATTGCCAATATATAAAATCTAAAACTCAACATCCGATTAATCATAGACACCACAAATTCAATCGATTGTATCCACAAGTTTCTAAAACAGTAAATTTTTATTATTTCATATAACGTGGCATAATTTTCAAACCTAAAAATAAACTCTATTAAATTAAATCGTAATTAGCCATTGTCATAATTTTCACACCTTTTAAATCAACAGCTGTTGTAATTTTTAAAAAGTTTTTTTTATAAAATAAGCAACCGTAATTCGATAATAAAAGTTGAAGAGAATATAAATAAGTTTTTACACTTGTGAAATAGAAAACTATTTATAAATGAAGTGGCTGCTATTGCAAAATTCATTGCCAAACACACACACACTTCACAACTAGATGACCAACTTAATGATTTTAAAGAGTCATGAAACATAATCAATTACTGAGAATTGATTATATTAGTTACTGCACGTATTTTAAGGTATTTTTTGCGAACAAATGGAGTGTGTTTTGTATGCTAGTAACAAAATATGGTAATCACAAAAGTAACTTGTAATATAGAAAGTGTACATTAGACAGGCTTGCAAAAACTGATTAAGACAAAGTAACAAAATATTGCGTCAAATACGATGAGCGTGTTAGATACGATCCTGGAATACGTTTTGCATATTTCGCCATCTGTTCTCGTCTATAAAAAAACGCAGACATGCAGCCAACTTGCCTTCTTAACCCGCTGCCTAAAACGGTTTTTCTAATTGTTAGGTCAGGATCTTATGCGAATATGATACTCCTTTATACAGGCTTGCAGCTCTCCGTGTGTGTAGTGAGTGATTGATTTGGAGGTCACATCTACAGTCGCAGCAAGTGATGATTGTACTGATAGATTGCAATTGCGCTGGTCGATCTCAGATAAGGGGAGATGGACGTATTTATTGAGTGACCCCTTCTATCCGATATGTGGTGGAAATATGGTGGAAGACGCCAGTAACGTCTGCTTTACCTGTCCACGGTTTCATGAATAGAGTGTGAATTTAGAGCAAGAAATTGGTCTTAAGGTACGGTCAGATTAGTCAAACAATCAAAAAAGAAGTTACAACCAAGTTAGGGAAACAAATTTTTGTCCATCTTAAATATTTATACAGATATGATATCTTTATTATATTATAAATTGTCATTCGTAATGATGCGTGCCAAGGAAGATAATGCAATGTTGTCTTCGTTGAGTAATTGGGCGTAAGTGTGTAACTTCGCGAAATTGGTTCTAGTAAAATTTCATAGATTAGAAAGAATCCGAAGAAGAATTGACAGAGTTTACAGCCGAGTTTGTTTCTCTCCTACCCTGTGACAGAAAGATTTGCGGTAGTTCCACAGGGACGTGTTTGTTATTGTATCATGGTGTTTTGGCGTGTTAAAGTCCCACACTCCTGGCAGTTCAGTGGCCAGGGTCTTTGATTTCACCTCATAAATACATGTATACATTAAAAGAGACGTCATCCTCTTATCTACACCTCTCTCAACGGCACCCTTTTGGTGGGATACATAATTTAAGAGCGGTATTCACTCGCCCTGTCACAGGGCTTCTCAGAGCACTTGCACCCATTTTGGTACGCTCTCCACACCTGCCGAATTCTGGATCCGCGGGAGCGTTAATCCCGATATTCTTTTCTGAAAATACCCCTGCCAAAGACTAATTCTGCTTCCAAAGGACAGGAAGCCGTTAGATGATCCTTCATCTTATCGTCCTCTTTGCATGATTGATACGAGCGGAAAGCTTTTGTAGATCATTATCTGTAAAAGACTAGTAATTGTTGAGACTGTTCTCAACGAGTGTTGATGTTCAAAGGAATATTGTGTATTGGCTAAATTGGATGTTAAGAATGCCTTCAACACAGCAAATTGGGAGGTTATCTTAAATGCACTTACCAGCTTACATGTACCAGAGTACCTTCTTTCTATCGTAAAGGATTATCTTGGAGTGCCACAATACCGTGTCTTGGGTGGAGTGCCTTGGACCATTGTTATGGAATGTGATGTAGGCGTAAGCCTCCGGACGGAATGAAGATCATTGTTTTTGCAGATGACATTGCAATAGTATGCGTAGCTAAAAAGCTGACGGAGGCAGTGACGGTTACAAATACTAGTGTACGAATAGTTCGTACTTAATTCTCATCTGTGGGTATTCAACTCGCTGACCATAAAATTGAGTATTGATATTCAGTCGAAAATCAGTGGAGACGATAACGCTAGAGGTTAGTTCATGCTCTATTGTGACTAAGCCATTCCTCAAGTATCTTAGTGTAATGATTGACAGCCGTCTTTCATTCAAAGCGCACCTGGAGTACGTTGGCATTAAAGCCTCCAGTATCATCACAGCATAGGCCCGGATAATGCCGAACACCAGAGGCCCGAAGTACCTTCAAAGGAAGTTGCTGACGGAAGTGGTTAAAAACATAATACTTTATGCGTCGCGAATATGGGTATGAACATTGGGAAGCTAATTACACCGGTGTACAGACTGTGTGCCCTCCGAGCATGCAGTGCCTTTGGAACCGTCTCCGACGATGCGGCTTTTGTTATTGCTGCAGTAATGCCGATAGATATACTAGCTGCGAGAATGAAAGAGAATTCCAGTATTGCTGAGTGGCAGAGAATGTGGTCTGCGAGTGGTGAGAGAAGGTAGATAAATTTGCTTATCCCGAATATTGTATGCTGGTTTGAATGAAGTCACGGTGATTTGGACTTTAAGTTAACTCAGATGCTTAGTGGTCACGGTTTCTTTAGGTCGTACCTGCGTCGGTTTGGACATGACGATGCTCAATTCTGTTCGAGCTGCATTGGCAATGAAATAGAGAACGCTCAGCATGAATTCATTGTCTGCAAAGTCTTCGTCTTCCAACGTGCAAGGGAAAATTTGGAGGCAGTGTTAGAACCGGAAAACGTAGTTCCGACCAGGCTAGGCTCTTTGTATAGCTGGACGTGTGTATGTAACTTTAAAAGGTTGGCTCTGGTTAAACTTCGTAGATAAGACGAGATTCGAAGAAGAATCAATATAGTGTAGAATAGAATCAATATAGTGTAGAATAGATGCAATACCTTTCCCACCCTACGATGGATATCCTTATGGTAGTTTCGAAGCGACAATTTTGGTAGTGTATTGAGGTATTTTAGCGCGGTTGAAGTCCTGCACTCAGAAATTAAAGCTACAAAACCACCAAATATGATTTTTCGTTAGTTAGGTTGCATATGGAGTGAAACCAAACTGTAGGCCACCTTAAAGACTCAAGTGGCCTACGCTGATAAACTAACAACAATTAAGGCCTTAGAGCCACCATTATATGTGTTGTTCGTAGCATGCTACCAGCAATGCTCCAAAAACTGGACGTTGATATCACGAACATCTGGATATCGATTCGCCTTAGTATACATAAAATTTACTAAGAAATAACACTCTTGCAAGTTTTTTTTTTTCAATTAAATTTAAATTTGACGTAAAATTCGATATAACTGTTATAAAAGGAAATTGGCTTTCTCATATAAAAGGAGCACTTAGAACTTTAAGAAAAAGAAAAAAACGGGAACATTTTGCATTTTGGGTTTGAGTGGGACCATACACCGAAAAAAACCAAAAGAACCGTACTTAGAAAAAATATTTACAGCGTTTTTCGTGTTCAGGAGGTCCCAAGTAACTTTTTGAGCCATGTGGTGTTTTTGGTATTTTTCCAAATTAAAAATTTGTAAAGCTGTGTATAAATATAATATTTATCAAACATGTTAAAAATATTCGCATTTCATTGTGTTTTTGCAGCTGATTTTTATAAACTATTTATAATTTTTTTGATAGTTCGTCATGCTGTCGTATTTTTATTATAGTTAAATAAGAACAAACACAGACGACTGAAACTGTATTTAAATACAACTTAAATTCAAATGCAAATTAACTTAATGTGTATTTAAATATAAGTTAAAAACTTTACGGGTTGGACTAAATTAGCACACTACTTAATGATACAAACTTATTGTAAGCTTTAGTAAAAAAAAGTAGTAGCAAAATAATAAGAATCGTATTCGTCTGATTTCTTAAGTAGTTTAAATAAAATATAATAAAATATGTTAAAAAAAATGCATTACAAAAATTACAGTAATTTTACAAAGAAGTGAAACGAAATGGCCTATTGTGTCTGTTTCCTAAGCAAGAAGTTTCTACTTCTTGATTACAAAACAAAAACAACTAACACAAAGCGTAACTAAACACAATACACAGACATGCACACACCTGCACAACAACTTAATAAAAATACACAACATGTATAATAAATTCGGAATAAAAATTGAAGGTTCTAAAAGCAAATAACAATGCCTACATCATGTGTCTGAAATGAAAATGACTACACAGCATATTCTACTACACAGCAGATGGAGGTAGATGTTCTCGAATATTCAAAAACGCCTTAAAATAGGGTACATAAAAGCAACGCCAATACGTGCTGCGGCATTCTGATTGTAAACGTCAAACAGTTAAGATCTTGTGGTACAACAGTTTTTCAGTCTTAAGTTGCCATCGTGTATTTTTGTGTATTAATCGCAAATAAGTAAATAATCGTCTAATTAAATTGTGGAATGTAATTAAAGTATTAAAAGTAGTGTATAATTTTTTTTTTTTTTTAATAAAAGAACTCAATAAATTAAGCGTTTATAGATTTAAATAAACAATAACAATATATTAAGATAGTGCTGAGGTTTGTAGCTGTGACGTTTCGTAAAAACTATGAACTGATTTTTTTCTGCTATATCAATTTATTTACTTTTTCTTCTTTTGTAAGCCGAACTATTAAGCATAACTTTCCATTATTGTGTTAATTTCTAATTAAATTTCCAATTGCTTTGTTTTTAATTGTCGTTATTTTGCATGCGTTGAAAACAATGTTTATTTTTCCATTGTTTTTTAAATATTGTGATTAAATATCAATGTGCACATTTGCATTCTATTTGTTTTCATAGCAGTCACATTATTTTTGGTCAATTGATTGTTGACTTGAATATTTATTATCACTTGCGTATTTGTCTCGTCACTTTGCACATGCCAATTTAAATTGTATAGCGATTTAAGAAAAAATTATCTGCTATCATGGAAATACTAACAATTGTTAAATGAAAAACTATACAATAGTTAAAAAATTTCAGGAATTATTTTTTTTTTTTTTAGTTTTATAGCAAATCACCATGAATATATTGACGATTGAACAGCATTTCCAAATAATGCAAAAAATCAATCATTTATCAATTTATCACAAAATTGTGTTTATATATAATTGTTTTTTGACCTTTATAATTAATTCTCTTTTCTAATTTCTTAAGCACTAGGTTACTTTATAAATAAAAATATTTTTTTATTATTATTTATTTATTTTTTCAATATTTCGCCACACCGTTAAAAATATTTTTTCAACTTAATTTTGTTTTTAAAAGAAAATCTTATTATTGATATTTTTGTTTCCTGTTTCCTAAAGATGCCACCCAACAGTGTGGCGAAATATCGAAAAAATAAATAATAATAATAAACAATATTTTTATTTATAAACTGACCTAGTGCTTAAAAAACTAGAAAAGAAAATTACCTTTGGCTTAAGGGGTTTTTAATAAAAAAATTCCCCACATGGAGCAAACTGAATCCATATGCTATTGGCATCGTTGGACCTTATTTCTTCAAAAAATAAAGCCGAAGCTCAAGTTATGGTTGATAAAGATCGTTATCGCTCAACGACGAATATATGGCTGACGTTTATACGGCCGAGTTGTGTTTTCAATACGATGGCACTAAAGGCCATAAGGCAAATGCAAATATCGACTTATTGAAATCACAATCTGGCTATAGTTGACTTCTAGCAATGGACCTGCCAGTAGGCTCCAAGGCCGTGTGATTTTACACCTCTCGATCATATGTTGTGGAGCCACATGATATCCTTAACTTATGATATTATAGAACTAAAAAATGACGCCTTGGTTTCCAACATTATTCGAGACATATTGCCAGCAGTGCTGGATGAGATGTACCAAAAAAAGACTTCCAATATGCAAACGTTTATATTGATATTTTGAATAAAAAATTATTCGATTAAAGCTGTAAGGACACAATTATGATATGATAGGAAATGCGTCACGACCTCAACGATAGGTTTATTTCTATTTTTAACTTCAAAAAAGAAGGAGAATATACAATTCGGCTGAATGTTGCTTTTTTATATTTGTGCATCCAGAACTCAGTCATTTCTGATCCGATTTTGAAAATTTTGGTACTGTTTTGGGTTCATTATCTTAAAAATTAAAGGGTGTCTCCATACAACATATATATTTTTTACGTGTATTATGAATTGTAAAGGCCACTTCTGTAAAAATTTAAAATGAATGCGTATTACTATAGCTCCTAAAAACAAAAAAAAAATATACAAAAATAAATCTAAAAATTAAACGTTGGCCCCCCCATAATTGATGTAAGTTAACTTATATGGGCCTATCTTTTGAACCGTTATAGACAAACGCTTGCAAATTGAACAGAATGTCGATTGCTATGGCCGTTATAGTAACAAGTATAAAATTTAGATTTGGGAGTTAAAGGGTGTTCCAATTGTTAATGTAATTTTGTGTATGTGACCAAAATTTTTACCGTTATAGACAGAACGCTGAAACTTAAAAGGGGCCTGTATTCCTAAATCCGCTATATTAACGAGTTTATAATTTGAATTTAGAAATAAAAGGGTGTTCCATAATTGATGAAAATTTACATATATGAGCCTATCTTTTGAACCGTTATAGACAAACGCTTGCAACAAGTATAAAATATAGATTTGAAAGTTAAAGGGTGTCCCAATAGTTGTTGTAATTTAAGTGTGTGTCCGTACTTTTGAACCGTGATAGACAGAACGCTGAAGCTTAAAAGGGACCTGTATTTCTAAGTCCGCTATATCAATGAGTTTATAATTTGAATTTAGAAATTAAAGGGTATCCCATAATTACTGTAGATTTACTTATATAGGCCTATATTTTGAACCGTTATAGACAAACGCTTGAAAATTTGATGCAATGTCGATTGCTATGGCCGTTATAGTAACAACTGATAATATTTAAAATTATAAATAGTTCATTTAATTTGGTATATGGCCATACTTTAAACAGTTGTAGACAGACGATTGAAATTTACAAAGAACCTGTATTACTAACTCCTCTATAACAACAAGTATAAAATTTGGATTTGGAAATAAACGGGTGTCCCAATAGTCGATATAATATGGTGTATGTGGCCGGACTTTTTAACCGTTATAGACAGATAGCTGAAATTTGCAAGGGGCATGTTTTGCTAAGTCCTCTGTAACAAGAAGCTTATAATTTGAATTTAGAAATTAAAGGGTGTTACCAAAATTAATGTAATTTGTTCTTTTTGGCTGTATTTTGTATACAAAAACCTTTTAGACAGAATGTCCACTACTTTATTTGGTATAATAAGAACTATAAAAATGTTATATTATAAATTAAATAGTTGATATAATCGGATGTATATGGGCAAACTGTTGAACCGTTACAGACAGACGGTTGAAATTTACATAGAACCTGATTGCTAAATCTACTACAACAGCAAGTATATAATTTGAATTTGGAAATTAAAGAGTGACCCTATAGTTGCTGCATTTAAATGTATATTGCCAAACTATTGAGCAGTTGATAGAGAAACCGTTTTTCCATTTGTTTTTGTTTATTTATTTCTTTTTAGTTTAAGTTTTCTTCACGTTTTTTTTATGTCCTACACCCAAAAAATGGATATAGGACACTCCTAAGTTTGTTATTCCATTTGTAATTTCTACAATATCCATTTTCGACCCCGAAACAAAGTCGATTTAGCGACGTCCGCCTCTCCGTCTGTTAGTCTCTGTTAGTATTGAAATCAACTTTACCAATCGATCAGACAAAGTTTCGAAAATTTTGCTAGATCAGCAAGGTAGGTCCATCTCCTTCGAGTCAGCGGGCAAAACAACACGCCTGCCTCTAAGTTTTCCATATCATTTGGAACTATGAAGTAACCCCAATTAAAAAGAAAAACAAAAATATCAAGTAAAAAAATTGGTTTTCAAATTTTTTAAAAATATCAATATGGGTATCATTTAAAAGCTTTTGAAGAGATCTTTAAGGAAATAATAAAATATTTTAAAAATACTTAACCCATTAAGAGCCGATAACATTTTTATGTAAAATCTTTACATATAAAAATGGTGTAAAAAATGTATAGTAATTCATAAATGTAAATATTTTGTCAGTTGTTCGTATTTTTGAGGGGAAGGTCTTTACGGAAGAAAATTTTCGAAAAGTCGGAAAATTGGAAAAATCGAAAACTGATTTTTTTTTTGTACGAATTTTTATGTGAAATTATTTCTTAATCGCTTTCCAAATGAAAAAATAGAAAGTTCTTGGTTTAAAACATGGAAAATTGCGGAAAATGCTTAATGCGGAAAATGGGAAAAAATGGAAAATCGATTTTTTGTATGAAATTTTATTTATCGGACCTCTTTTTTTATTTGATGATAATTAATAATTGTGTTGTATTTTTACTCTTAACTTTGTCTGAAGGCATAAAATTGGGTCGTGGTGAAGTTCGCCGGGTCCGCTAGTTACATATAGTAATTGAATTTTTATTTATTTTTTTTTTAAATTTATTTACTAATTATTAATTAATTATTAATAATGTATTAAGTGCTTATTTTTCTAGAATACATGGCCCCCTTTTTAAAAGACACATTTAAACTTTTGTCGTTCTAATTGAGTTTCAGCTGTCGGATTTACGCAAAGATCTTTTAATAATAATTTCCTAGGGCTTTTAAAACCCGTTTTTTTTTTTGTCCCAGTTGTGTTTATATCATTAAAATTAATTTTTTTGTTGGTTTTTTTCATTTAAAGTTCTATCAGCCTCATAAACTCCCAGGTAGAACCAGTTAGAATTAAATTAAAAATTTTAAAAACAGCATAAATTTAATTAAGAAAAACATATGCTGCCGCCAGGCCAACAAAAAATTACCAAAAAATTGTTGTAAATAATTTTCTTATTTATTTTTTACAAGTTTATTGTGCAGTTGGATGCCAACATTCAATAAACTTTGGTACCTTCTTAAATATAATTGTTTTTTTTTTTCTAATAATAAAGTAGAACCTCCACATGGTAATTTGTTATCACTTTTTATAAACCAGTTTAATAAATTTAGAAAATAAAACTCAAATGAATGTTCAACAAAAGCGTAAAAAACTCAATTATTAAACGTCGTGGTAGAAATCAATAAATCAAAAACGCACCAGCAGTAAATGCCAACCAAAAAGACAGTGTCTAGTCATTGCAGACACCATATTTATGCTTTTCGTGTACATGATTAATGATTCCATATGCGTAACAGTAATTTTGTTTCTTGTAACACGCGCAGACATTTTAATGTTAAATAGACTTTTATTACAAATGTAATTTATAAAATTTTTAACAATAAAAAAATTATGTCTTTTCTACTTGTGTATGAGATTTTTTTCAAAACATGCAGAAATTACATTTAATTTTAAGAACATTTTTTTCCGTTGAAATAAGGAAACGTCCAATTTATTATTTTATTTACTTGTATATTTATGGTGCCTGAAAATATTGTTACGCTTTTCCCTTCCTAGACAAACGTGTTGATTCTTTTGCTTGAAAATACTACTGTGGCTCATTATAAATTCTGTATTCTTACACTGTGGCTCTGCCTTTGGTTGATCGTACGGTCTTGTGACTCTATTATCTCGTATCTACCAAACATGCATTGTATTCCAAATGTAGCCATCCACGCTACAATACTGTGTTACTCCGCCGAGTCATGAACTACTCAATGCCTTGTTTAGTAACTTTAACCATCTACAGACAACTCCACTACGCCTTTAATCCAAGCCAATCATCCCGTTTATCTATTAGCAATACACTGTTGTTATTATAAAGGGCATCTTGAAAATTTTCTGTTCTCATATATTAAATTTGACGTTTCCACTAAATTATCTGTCATGGCTTCACACACAATTTTGCTTTTTGGGAGGTTTGTACTGCTGCTTCTTAATTTTTAATTTCATTATAACACTTATTATTTTCTGTTGTACGCAAGTTCGAAGGTGGGCTCGAACTCATAATCTTCTATTTTCAGCAGTCAGTTCTACCAACGCAGCTATCAAGGTTGCATAGCTTTTGTGAGCTAATTATGCTATTATTCTATACACACACACACTATAAGTGGAAGTTACTCGTTCAACACGCTCATACGGACAACAAAAACAGAGGTTGTCAAATCTTATTTTCGTAATAATATAAAAATAATCAATCGATGTCAAATCACACGACCTTGAACTTTGCACGTACAACCGAAATGTGTGGGTTAAAAATCGGTATGAAGTATAAATCTATATTGCAACATAACGCTGAATATACAAAATAATGAAATCGAACGGCTGCGGAACTTTAAATGCTTGGAAGTTTTGATAAATGACCAGTAGAAAGGAAGTTAAATGTAACTAATTCAATAACAAAAAATTGCAAAAATGTGTGCATACGACACATATTGAAAGAAACATTTCGGCTGAAAAACATCTAAAGCTAGATAGAGTATAGCGATAAAAATAGACTCTTATTCGTATTTTATATGGTAAACCGTATAAATGATACATTTTTCAGATGCCAGTTACAGACACAAGTTTGCGATAAGCAGATGACTAATTTTTAAAATAAATCTGAATAACAATTTTCCAGAGTATACTAATTATAAAATTTCAAAAGGCATGACAGGTTGTTTGAAAATTAAATTTTTCGGGAATTCTATTATAGATGGCCTTACCATTTGACCAGAAATTTGTTATTTAAGACCCAACCTTAAATATAGAGGACGTTATTTTGAATCGATATGGACAGACACTTAAAAGTTTTAATAATAAATAACAAAAAATATAAAATTTTAAAGTGGCCCACGCATGGTGAGATTCCACTTATATCCAACTCGCCTTCGCCGGATTTATTTTTTAATATTAAATTTTTTTAAGAAATTTTCTTTGTTAACGATAGTAGAACTCTTTCTGAAATCTTGATTGAAAGCGAATTACAAATTTTATTTCAAATGTGCTTTTTTGGTCAGTGTTAGATTTTGTGATGAAACTGTACATTTTAGATAATAATGCCACTTTAATTTAATTTTACTTCCAAGACAATTTAATACTATAGAGTAGTACCGTCGAACAACAGCAGTGTGTTATATAAAAGTATGAAAAACCTTATTACATATTAAGGCCAGGATTCACTATCATACTCAGTCGTGCAATCTGTCATACTTTGCATGCGTGCACAAAAAGTATAATAGTGTGGATTAAAAGTATGGATTAACAGACCTGTACGATTATATTAACTTTTGAAATAATTCATAAAATATTTTTCTTTATACGACCAGAGTTGATTTTTTTAAGATGAGGAGAAAAAAAAACAAAATATTAAAACCATACGCGATTTTTGAACGATTTTTAAAGTAGGACAGAATTCTGTCTGAGTGATTAAATCGTATGATTCAGTATGATAGTAAATCCTGGTCTTTAGTTGTTAAAACCAACAGTAGCTAGATTACAAGCACAGGCCATCATATCAATAATATATAACAGTAGTCAACGTGCCAATCATTTAAGTTACAGTATCTTCAGAAATTTTAATCATTAAGAAAGCTCTGCCGAAAACATAATAAATACGATAATAAACCGCCTATGATCCACAATTTAGATTCATTAAAGCAAATCAAAAATCTCTAGTCAAATATAAGTAGATTCTTAGAAACATCTTACAATAATAACTGTGTATGTGTGTACGTGTGTGCGTGTGTGTTGTTGTCGATTATAATGAGCTGAGATGTATTCACAATTGTATTTTAATTTGTTTCATTGTGTCAACTTGTTATTGGATTTGTTTGCACACCGGTGATTGTATTTTAGCTTTTGGTACGTTAATTTAACGTAAGCGCTCTTGATGTTATTGTGATAATCCTGAGATTTTATGTGCAGTTGTATATGCTGTATTCACATTGTAAGGATGTTTTGATTGTTGTTCATAATATTATTGTGTGCATTAGTATTAACATAGTTGTTGAGCGTATTATCCTGAATTATGATGTCGTTTATTTCGATCATGTTTGTATTATTTTGCGTTATATTTGTTTTGTTTGTATTGTTGTTAATTGAGAATGTATGACTGACACCCAGATCATTCCGTTTCTTGCTTTGTTTGTTTCTTAAAAGAATTTTCATGGATTTGGTTCAGTCGGTTATTAAAAAAGGCAACAACAAGTCGGATATTAAAAAGGCAACAACAAATATAATTCCGTTAAGCTTTTACACCATACTCTTATTATGTTTCGGCCTTAAAACTTTTTACTTAAATGTTTGAGAAGACCAATAAATTCCCACATATTCTAAAAAACAACAGTCATTCGACCAAAGAAAATAAAATCGACTTGAATAAAAATCTTGTTTAAATTATCCAATTCAACTATTTACTCAGCTAAAGCTTGAATTTAATTCAAGTCTAAATTATGGTAAAGATATTAGTCATTCTCAAGTGCGTACTTATAACTTTAATTTTTCTTTAACCGAAAATTATTTTTAAACAAAAGCGTCTTAAATTCTCAAATTCCTTTTTTAGAAAATGATTTAATAGATAATATTTACAGCGGTTAACATATAAAATAGAAAGATTTAAAGAATGGTGAAAAAAGAATAGAATAGAATAGAATAGAATAGAATAGAATAGAATAGAATAGAATAGAATTAAAACAAATAGAATAGAATAAAAAAGAATAGCATATAATATAATATAATAGAATTGAATAAAATTAAATAGAATTGAATTGAATTGAATAGAATTGAAAAGAATTAAATAGAATTGAACAGAATTGAATGAAATAGAATAGAATTGAATTGAATAGAATTGGATAGAATTGAAATGAATTAAATACAATACAAAGAATACAATATAATAAAATACAATACAATACAATGCAATACAATACAATACAATACAATACAATACAATACAATACAATACAACCCAATACAATACAATACAATACAACACAACACAATACAATACAATACAATACAATACAATACAATACAATACAATACAATACAATACAATACAATACAATACAATACAATACAATACAATACAATACAATACAATACAATACAATACAATACAATACAATACAATACAATACAATACAATACAATACAATACAATACAATACAATACAATACAATACAATACAATACAATACAATACAATACAATACAATACAATACAATACAATACAATACAATACAATACAATACAATACAATACAATACAATACAATACAATACAATACAATACAATACAATACAATACAATACAATACAATACAATACAATACAATACAATACAATACAATACAATACAATACAATACAATACAATACAATACAATACAATACAATACAATACAATACAATACAATACAATACAATACAATACAATACAATACAATACAATACAATACAATACAATACAATACAATACAATACAATACAATACAATACAATACAATACAATACAATACAATACAATACAATACAATACAATACAATACAATACAATGCAATACAATACAATACAATGCAACACAATAAAAACGATAAAATAGAATAAAATAAAATAGAATATTAGGACCTATATGTCAAGAAAATAAAGCTTTGCCGAATTCGTAAAAAATGTCTCACATTTGCCAACTTTTACGTAAAAATGAACTGACTTAACTGTATCACTTTTTAATAACGATTTAATATTTTGCCGTGTTATTTTCCTCAAAGAATGTTGTTACTCAAACGCAAAAAAAGATACGAAAATACTCTTTAAAATTTGTTTAATCTACTCTTCTCTTACTAGCTTTTTTTAGGTTCTTACAGGTAAAACTTTTTCTTATTATATTGTATTTAAATAGTCACCTGTTTTATACATTTTCCTTCTCTGCACATCAATTGCTTGACAAGTAAATTTGTAGTAATTTGCTGATAGAAAAAAACATTGTATGCGATAATTTTTTATGCACCACATAATTTTGCAATTCATGTTGTAAAAATACAAGTTTATCACCATGAACGTTATTACTAGACACTTAAAACTGAACAACCATTGTCCGGTATAATTATTTCTCGTACTGTACTTTTAAAAATGTATGACGTATTAAACTGTTTTTTTTTCTACTTCATTGTGTTTCATACAATTTTGTTTTACTTCAACAGTTCCGCTTCCTTTTATTTAGTTACTTTTTATTATTGTTGTACTTATTTTATTTAGTATTTTAAAGGTTTCCACCTTCATTCTTTTATGTTTGGTTTTTTGTTTGTGCCATGGATTCGTCGACTCTTTCAGAAGAAAAATTAGTTATTACATTTTTTCTTCACCTTTTTTATTCTTTTTTTTTTTTGGTTAAAAAAAGATTGCAATATTTCTTATGTTTCCATTAAAATACTAAGAATTTAGTTTTTGCTCTTTCGTTTACAAGATGCTCTTTATAACTTCATTTCATTTTACTTAAGTTTAAGTCTTTTTATATTTTTATATTCTAACTTATAAAAATGCTTTCAGCTTAAAAAGCTGTCCAGAATTATTTTTTTAAGTCATTTTAAGGTTCATTTTTAGTTTTAGTTGTGTAAATAATTAAACATTTATACAAAAGAAGTATTTTACTTGTCCCGTCTATTCATACAGCAATGTTTTATTAAAAAATTATTTCCCTTTAATATAAGTTCACTAAATCAATATTCAATATCTCTATGCATTTTAAGGGTTCTTTAACCGACTTAAAAAAATAAGGTTATTGATTCTACTGAATGTTGCTTTTTTATATTTGTGCCTTCATAACTAAGTCACTTTCGGATCGATTTTGAAATTTTTTTTAATTTGAAAGGTGATGCCCACAGATTGGTCCCGTTTTAAAAACAGTTGATGATCTTAAAATTTAAGGGTGTCCGCACACAACATACATGGTTTTTACTTGTTATATGAACCGTAAAGGGCACCACTTTAAAACTGCGTATCACCATAGCTCCCAATGGCAAAAAGTAATACATAAATAACTCTTACCCCATACGTGACGTAAATTGATCTACATGGACCTTTCTTTTGAACCATTATAGACAAACGCTTGCAAATTCGATCGTTATAGTAGCAAGTATTAGCATTCGAAATTATAAATTAGAAAGAACCCAATAGTTCATTTAACCCTCTAGTGCGCCGTGATGCAAATTTGAATCATACCGAATATCTCTCTGTAGCTTCAAAATTTGAAAACAGTTTGAAAACAGTTCGTTATATGTTGTCTCCATTTAATAGACGTCGTTTTCTCTGCTTTTGAAGTACCGTTATAGCAGCATTGAATTGTTGTGCAATTTTGAAGTGCCTGCTCATTCGTTTGTTGTTCATAGAGGAAACAGTGTGTTTTTCTGACCTTAAAATTTATTAAGTTCAACAAGTTTATAAATAGTTTTGAGTTTTAAATAAGTTACACTCTTTTTTTGTTACAATGTTATAGTGTGTATTGTTTTTTTATGGTAAGTACTTTGAGCTAAATGCGCAATGATGCAAATTTGCATCAAAGGATTTTTCGCCTCCTGCGCCCATATAAATGAAAATTATACGAACTGCTAGAACAAAAGTTTGCTTTTAAACCATTTCCCTTTTGTTTAAGTAGTATTTTACTTAATTTGGTTTTCTTGCGCACTAGAGGGTTAATTTTATGGCATTCTTTGGAAGAGTTTTAAATAGGCGCTTGAAATTTACAACGCACTTGTATTGCTAACTTCGCTGTAACAACAAGTTTAAAATTTGGATTTGGAAATTAAAAGGTGTCCCATTAGTTAATGTAATTTGATGTATATGGCCAAATTTGTGATCAATTGTAGACAGACGCTTAAGATTTACAAAGAATATGCATTTCTAAGTCTGCTATAATAACAAGTTTGAAATAAGAATTTAAAAATTAGAGGACGTTCCCAAAATTAATGCAATTTGGCCTATATGGTGTCTTTTGAACCGTTATATACAAAAACTTAAAAATTCTAACGAATGTGAACTACTTTATTTGTTATAATAAGAATTAAAGAGTGACCCTACAGTTGATATAATTTGAAGTATATTGACAAACTGTAGGATATTTGTAGACAGACGGTTGAAATTTATAAGGAGCTGTAGTGTTAAGTCTGCAATAACAAGTATGAAGTTTGGAGATGGAATATAAAGAGTTCCCAATAGTTAATGTAATTTGATGTATGTGGCCATATATTTAAACCGTTATAGACAGACAGATGAAATCTATTCTGAAGTCGGTTTTTTCGAAAGAATTATATATTATTTTATTCTCTTGTAACGTTTGTTTTTTTTTTTTTTTTTTTTTTAATTGTAATATTATTTAATCAACCCATTCGTTAGCCTTAACGGAAAGTCTCTTTTTTTAACGTCATGTAGTGTTAATTTATCATTCTTTATGGGAAGTACATTATTCGGTCAAATTAATAACACTTTTCATCATTAAAGTATCTAATTGTAAAGGCTTTGAACCTCTAAAATTTTTTCTTTTATTAATTGTAAAAAAAATTGGTGTAATAATATCGTCAACTTTTAAAGGGATTGGTGATCCCATCAAAAATCATTGCTGTTTTCACTTTAGTATTCTTTGTATGATATGTACTAAAATTATAAAACTTTAGACCTACTTATTATTTGTTTAAAAAATAGCTTTTAAAATTACGACAATCCGCGAAAATCTTTAAAAAGTTCATGGAAATTAAACTTCAATCTACTTCAACTCAGACACTTTTCATCCGATTAAAACAGCCGCATATAAATTATTTAATTGAACATACCTTTGTTTTTGATAATTGATGATGATAATTGTATATAAGAAAATATTTCTTGCAGCATCTGCTAATTAATCTTAAAAAAAAAAAAAAAAAAAAAAAAAAAAAAAAAAAAAAAAAAAAAAACTTTGAACATTTTCGATGTGCTGACCCCATGATACTAATTTTGGCCATCAACACGTATGATTACTTATATCATTATTTATATATTAAACATACGCAGCCATAAATTATTGTGTCTTAAAACCTCAAGAAGTAGAGTTTTAAAATAAAATCATATTGTAACATAAATTTTAATCTATAGATATTACCTACAAAATGTTAACACATACAATAAGACCACGATTTCAAAAACATCCACTTTAATATCGCGCATAAAAAATAACTAGCTTATTGTACCCGTTTCCCGGCTCGAATTGAAGAGCCTTTCTAGTCACTGTAATGTATGTTATATTTTGTAATCGAAAGGGTAAATTTGGAGTTAAAAAATCGCTCATTTACTAATAGAACGTCATAACTCAAAAAAATTCATTGCAAGATAATCGCAGTTAAAGTTTTTTACTCGTTCTCACCATCTAGTAAAATATAAGACTGCTTAAGTTCCCACCACAATTGGTAAAACGATTTATAAATAAAAAAGGTATTTAATAAAACTTTTATCAATTACATATTATGATGTTATTGCTGTAAAATATATCCGCTACTGTGTCATAAACTAAAATGTGAAAAGAAAAACGAGATTGGTTCAAAAATTTTTTCATCAACACAGCCAGAACTCAAAAAATAAACTACAGACAAAAAGTCGGCACATTAAAAAAAAAAGACTACCTTTCCATACATACTGTCACAAAACGAAATGTGACGATGTATTAGAAAGTGATTGTGATGTTTACTCCACAACTCAAATATGTCGTTTTTATTGACAAACAAATTTTCCAAACATGAAATAAAATAACGGTTTATTATTATTTCAAAACGTGGAAAGTACAAACTAAAAACGAAATGTTTAATATTGATTAGATTTGTAAGAAGTATAATTAGAATTAAAAAAAACATATAACATAAAGTATATTGCTTTTATTCAAAATCATATTATAAACATCATGATAAATTTTTACTAAATATTCCATTCTGTATAACAAAACAGCTTAATAAAATCAATTAAGCAGATAACATCTTTATATCACTGACTGCAAAAATATTAACTCTCTGTGTTCGATTAATAAAATTAAAATGTTCATACAAACGATACATTTTTGCTTTTCCTTTATGATTCAAAATCAAACATATTAAATTACATTTAATATTTTTTCATGTCAAAACGAACACGTTAACAATGATAAAATTTTATTGAATTTTATTACGAAAATTTCTTTTAACATTTTATTAAATTTATAATATGAAATCATTTGATTTTTTAGCACTTACATAAACAATATGCTTCAGAGATCCGCATAATGATAAAATAAAATTAAAAAGTTTCTAGCAACTTGTTTGCAAACATATTAAAAGTATAATTTAAGATTAATTGAAATTTTTGTACTTTTCGTCACCTGTAAGGTAGTAGCATGGCGAATTTTTATATGACTATATGTGCACGAGCTTAATTCTAAGAATCATACATAAGATAAATTAAATTTTAAATTGAATTGAATTTAAAATGAACAAAAGCGAAAAAAGAATTTTAAAACCCCATTCATGGGTCGAAAGTAACACTGGTCAACAAAAAAGAAAACAGTTTTTTGTAATTGAATTTTTAAATATTTTACAAAATTTCAATACTTCTCAGTAAAGTAAAGTTATTCTTCTCTTTATTGCAATAATAAAATCGGGCTAACCTTAAGATTTTCTTTTATATTTTGCTTCAAAAACGTTCCATTGTAATATCTAACAATAATCCTCCAGCATACGTGGACTCCACTTGCCTTGATATCTTTTTTCTATTGTAGAAATATCTTGGTGGAATCCTAAACCGTGTTCATCGCTAACGGCACCCAGATTTTTATTAAATTAGCCTAAATATGAATATAGAAAATGTGTTTTTTATGACATATTACATCCTAAAGCTTTATATGAAGATAAAAGCTCTTCGACGACACGTTCACAGTCATTCGATCGGTGGTTTCCAAGAAAGTTTTGAGTCACTTTTATGAAAAATTCCCAAATTGATTTTTCCAAATCACTTAGTTTTTCTTTAAATATATCCTTCATTAATTGTCTGATTTGAGGATCAATAAATATGCCTTTTTTAATATTTGTTTCGGTCAGTTAAGGATTTTTTTTAAATATAAATAACAGCACAATTCTTATCCATAGCTTTAACAAAATTTTTCATGAGCCCAAGTTTTATGAGTACAGCTGGTAGAAATATATTATTCAGCTGTTAATGTTATTTTGTTTTAAAATTTCCTAAATAAGCTACTATGATTTTATGTATTTCTTTGCTCTGAAGTAATGGATTTCCGTTAACGACAGTCTTTCTTATCATAGTCATTAAAACAAAAGTATTTTGTGAATCCTAGTTGTAATCCTAATATTAGGGCAATTACCTTCAAATCTCCACAAATTTGTCAGCTGTGTTCGTTATATTGAATCTTTTCCTTGATAAATTTAAAAGTTTTATAAGGCTCTTTTATATTAGAAGACTCCTCCAGTGGTATAGACGGAAGTTCTGACCTGTAAAAGAACAGCTTTTAAACTTACTTTTTATACATCTTTAAATAAACGCCATTCTTCTGCTTAATATTCGATATAAAAAGCGATCATTAAGCCACAGACATTATTGCAATAAACCAACTGATCATCTTCTGAAAAATAAACTTTTAGCGTTTGATCTCGATTGCAAAAGTAACATACTATTATTTGTGGTCGATTAAAGGAATGGAATTTACTGCCTTTAATCGAGAGCCCAAAAGTTCTGCCTGTTTTTTTAACAAATTAAAATCACGTATCAAATCATAAAGATCTCACTGAGATAGTAGATGTGGCTCATTCGATGGGGAAGTTTCTTTGAATTCATATCGATAGCTTCTTCCGATTGCAATAGTATGGGATAGCGATAGTTTCTATCAAAACTATACTATCGATAGTTTTTAAGCAATCTATTGAATGTGCCGACTATCGATAGTTTTGCAGCTCTAGTGACAGCACTACACCTATATTACGCATGAATCAAGAAAACATTGCGCAGGTCCGTTAGTTTGTTTTATGGCGTTCTCTCTTTTGTATGACGTAAGTACAAACTATTTTTTGTAAACAATTTGTGTATGGAAAGTGCAACAGAATTAACGTAAAAACGGTGAAAATGTATTAAAAATAAAAATCAATTGTGCATTGTGCTTTTTCAATTTTCCTTCGCGCCATGGTCAGTGGTCATATTTTTGTGACCGCAAGGGAAAATTCAATATTTTAAACCGGAGGATTTTGAAAACAATTTGCAATATGAGGAAGGTCCAAGTATTCATGGGTTGATCATGTATCTGAGGGCTGAATGATAAAGCCGACACCTGAAACTATGAAACACATTGAAGAACTGAACCAAATATTTAAAAATAAAATAATAAAGACGGTCTTTTCAATTAGATTTTGTAAAAGATTTAAATAAACAGCCTCATCATATTAAATGTGATAAAAAAGTAAAAAAAAAACTATTTTTTAGATAAAAAATGTATTTTAAGATACGAAAACTCAATGCGGAGCTTAAAGACCACAGCATGACCAAAAAATATAAAATAAAAAATTAATTTATACTTAAAATATTTTGGTTTTAATTTTATTTTGAAAACAAATTTATTTCACTTTTAGTTATTTGGCATTAAGGTCATTAATAATTATTACGAGGGCTGCTATATATATTTCTGGCCTGGCAACACTGAGTGCTGCCAAGTGCAATCTGACATTTCTATTGGAAAGTTTGTCATTTTTAAGCATAATCGTACTCAAAACGTTTTGACGTACGACCATTATTTTTGTTGTTAACAGTGACTTGAAAAAATTAATATAGAAAAAAATGGAATTAACTCGTGAACATTTTCGTGCCATCATTTTTCACAACTTTCGACGTGGATTATCACGACAAGAGTGCATTGATGAACTTAAATCTTTGTATGGCGATGAAGCACCATCCTATAGCACTGTGAAAAATTGGTATAATGAATTTAATCGTGGCCGAAGCTCGCTCAAACACGAATTCCATGAAGGTCGTCCAAAAACAGCTGTTGTGCCAGAGAACATTGATGCCGTGCGTGAACTCATAATGCAAGATCGACATGCGACATACCGAGAGATAGAGACATCCTTGGACATTTCTTCCACCAGCATACATTCGATACAGCATGAACACCTGGCCGTAAAAAAGGTTTGTTCTCGTTGGATCCCGCACAATTTGAAAGTCGCTCAAAAAAAGGCTTGTGTCGATTGGTGCAAAGAAATGTGTCAAAAATACGATTGCGGTGCTTCAAAAGACGTTTATAAGATCGTCACAGGTGACGAATCATGGATCTATGCGTATGTGCCCGAAACGAAACAACAATCGACCGTGTGGGTCTTCAAAGACGAGCAAAATCCAACGAAAGTTGTTCGTGGAAGAAGCACTTCGAAGCAAATGGTCGCCTGTTTCTTCGGCAAAACTGGTCATTTGGCGACTGTTCCACTTGAGCAACGTAGGACGGTCACTTCTGAGTGGTACACTACAATTTGTTTGCCTGAGGTCATCGGAGAAATTAAAAAAACCATCCAGAGAAGACGAATCATTGTTCACCATGACAATGCGAGCTCTCACACATCGGCTCAAACCAGAGCGTTTTTGACCGGCCAAAACGTCGAATTAATGGATCATCCGCAGTACAGTCCTGACTTAGCAACTAATGACTTCTTCTTGTTTCCGCACATCCAGAAAAAAATGCGTGGTCAACGATTTTCGTCGCCAGAAGAAGCTGTTGAAGTGTTCAAAAACCATGTTTTAAGGGTGTCTCAATCGGAGTGAAAAAAGTGCTTCGACAACTGGTTTGAGCGCATGCAAAAGTGTATAAATCATGCTGGAGAATACTTTGAAAAACAATAAAACCATTTTTGATTATAATTATTCGCATTTTCACTATTAGGCCATTTCCTACAGCCCTCGTATATATGTATTTCCCTTGTAAAAAGATTAATTTAAAATAAATAATGAATAACTTCTGAATATTAATAATTTTTTATAAGAATTTTCATATAAGCCAAAATTTAAAAATTTGGTAGCCCGAAATAGCTCTTGTTCTTCTCGAGCTTCAAATTTAAATACAAAATTTTTACTCGACTATAATTTTTTCTTTCTATTTAAAATTTTGTTCAAATCGCTGCACCCGCTTAGAAGTTATGCAATTATTTCCAGTTTTGCGCCAAAACTCTCCTACACTTTTTACAACAAATACTCATTTTGATTCTATTGTGACGAAGGTGCGCAGTAGAAACATTTTTTTGGGCGGCTGAATGCGCAATCTTGTTTTCTTAATTCATGTAAATTACAAAGAGCATTTCATTATCTTTTATATAAAAAAAAACTATTTAGGCTCTTAACTTTATTCGTATAGAGGTTATAATTAAAAAAAATTTTTTTGATGATTTTCGGATTACACCGTAGCCAAAAATCAGATAAATGAAAACAATTTTTCAAAGTTGTCTTACTTTTTTTTAACCAACATCTTGTTAGTCTAATTCAATTTAACTTGTGTTCAATGTTAAATATTCAACTCCCTCCTCTTTTCCATGCGTATATACGTGTTCGTTGTAAATTTTTCTCAAATAATTTTCATCAATTCTAACTTACACGCAATATAGAACATTAAAAAAATATGTTTTTTAAACTTTTTATAACATTGTAAAGTATAAAATCTTTTTTATACTTTTACCAGAACAGTGAAGTAGTACTGGAGTAAACTAAAGACGAATACTTTATCTGGGGGTAACAAAATTCAAAATTCACTCATAATTAAATCTAGTGACTTTTTAAATTTTGACCTTTGTTTTTATTATTTTTCTTTATCATTTCTTTTTACAGCAGATGTTCAAATTATTTTTCAGGTACCCCAGCATAAACTTTTCTTAATAAATTTATTACATTAATACTTTTAACACACTTAAATGAATAACATCCACAACAACAGCAGAAGCAAGAGTAACAGCAGACACAACAAAAAAAATTAATTAAATTTTGGAGACAATACGGTAAATATTGACGACAAGAAAGCCCTTTAAGTATATTAAGGAAAAGATATTTTACAATTTTAAGGGTTCTGTAGACAGAGAAGGAAAACGAAACCCAATTAATATTACAACAAGACCTGAACGTCTATTCTGTCACAGACAATAATCGTTGGAACCTTGAAAGTTTTATAGAAGTTATAATTATTTTCACGACGGCAAAATTATAAAACATAAGGCTAAAAATTAAAATGTTATGGTTCGCTAAAATACAATATAAAAAATTAGATTCAAATTAACAGGTATTATCATACCGATAAGATTTTAAAGCAAATGCCCCTATTTTTTAAGCCGTTAATTTTGACGTATATGGAGTTATGTTTTGAACTGCTACAAGAGTATATTTAAGACAAACTGCATTCACTATAATAAAAAGTATAAATAATCAAATTAAAATTTTAAAAGTGTCCACAAATATATTTTGAATTTCAGGTTTATTGATCAACCGTAATAACAGTTTTTAATCAAATAGTGAAATTAATTTTTTTTTTATTTTAACATAAAAATTCCCGGAACAGGATGAAAATATCCCAAAAATTGTTTTTTTTCCAAAATTGTCTACTCTATATTAATCACTGGGTTTTCAAATCCCTTTTGTAGTGTGTAGCCAATAGTTAAGGTTTAAAAAATCCCTTTGCGTTTTTTCATTGGTGCTTTGCACTCCGCATTATTCTATAATAATTTATGAATTTTGTTTCAAATTTGGATATGTTTGGATAGGCCTGGAGGGAGACATGTTTTAATTTTTGACCTAATTTTCTTTCATTCGCATTTTCTATAGGTTTTCTTTAAAAAAAATCCAGTTTAAATTGCATTAGCAAAAAAGGATACCACCATTTTGGGGAAATCCTGAAAAAACGTTATTTTTTCACATTTTCGCAATTTAAAGACGTAAAGCAAACGAAAAGCGTTATCAGAACAAAACTAAAAACTTATTTATTATAAATGTTATTTTGAATGCACCAAATATCTTATAGCAATAAACCGATCATTTCTAGGTACACCAAAATACTTAGTTAAAGTCGCTCTTATCCATTTTTCTCCCAAGAAAATTTTCAAGGTCTGTATAAATTTGATAGATCTTAACATTTAAGTCAAACATAAATTTTTTTCCTCATTATTAATAATTTTTATGCCAGAGATATCCAAATTTGGTGACTTATCTAAAAGTCCTTCTTGACCCTAGGCGGCCGATCGATTCCAGCTCCACTCAGAAACATCTCTGATTTACTTTTGTGAAAACTCATTAAGATATCTTAAGTGACTTATGAGATATCGAATTGTATCCAAAATAAAACGTAATTTATGCCATGTGACAGTAATTTATGCCAAGTGACAGACAATGCGTTGCCGTCGCAAAGAAAGTAAGAGACTGCCTCCTGCTCAGCAGCTATTGAATAGTTTAGTTTTAAAACATGTCAAACATGAAAAAAAAAATCAAACATGAAAAATTGGTCGACTAATGCTTTGTGAAGATAAATACATCGTCTAGTGAAAAAAATTTGACCTAACCAAATAAAAGCGGTTAGAATTAGAAAGTATAATCAATGGAAATATCAATTTTGTTTTGTACTTGTTACTCCCTATTGCTTTTTAAGTGACGATATATGTATCTTTGACAATACTATCATACTCGTTAAAAGTTCATTTTTCATATTACGTTCCTAATAAAAATATAACATTTACATGAAATTTACAATACTGATGGTTGTTTAATTTTAAAACGCATCAAATGAAAAATAATTATTTTTCTTAAGTAAAAAAAAAAGTATTTGTTGTATACCAAAAAATTACAAATATTAATAATAACTTTTAAAACTAATATCAAGGTTGGACATGTTGTTTAACACGTTTTTAAAATAAAGCGTTCAATTGTGAGCATTAAAAGGAAAGAACAATGAGGTTAGTGACCAACGGTGATGTATATTTAGGGGTATTCCACAGATCTCACTCAGGTAATACCATGGTTTTGGGGAGGGAATAGTGAGGGCCATAACATCTGCGCCCTAGTGATGATCGAGGTCTACAAACACTGGCTCAAATTTTTTTTTTTGTCTCCGGAAATCTACACTACAACGAACCACCGCCCAAGACCGCGAGCCTTAGTCGTGCCAAATTGACAAGTTGCCAGTGTGTAGTGTAGATGGAAGGTGGGTTGAGGGGAATGTTCGTCTGTCAAGCAAGGTTACCATCTTGGATAATTAGCTGGTGGGATTTTGAGCCACCCGAAATCTTTTGCGGCTCCTCTGGTGTAAATAAACCTAAATAAATAATTTTATTTTTCTTTCATTAAAATTATGACAATAACCTCAAAATATCAGACACACTGTAATTCATTTAAGGGCCAAGGTTAACTATTTAACTCTGAATACTCTCTAAAAATATAGTTGCAAGATAATTCGCTGAATAGTTAAATAACTGTGATTGACAAACAATTTATCGTGGCAAATTCGACGTGAATAATTACAAGAATGTTACATAAAAAGTATTTTGTAACTCAAAGAATTTAAGATCACCACTATTTAGTTCATTACTCGCTAAATATATTTGAAGAGAGTAACCTAAAAGCAGAAAATTGATTTAAGAAAGGTGTTTTTTTTTTTCTTTATCTTTCATACTCAGGAATTTTTAACATATTTTGTATATTCTTTACCACAAAAAGTGGTAAAATGATAAAAAAGTGGTAACATGTTATATATAATTTGTCATTCCGTTTTTATACTCTTCATCACAAAAAGTGAAAAAAGGATATATATAAGTTTGTCATTTCGTGTGTAATTTCTACAATATCTATTTCCGACCCTACAAAGTATATATTCTGAGTTCTTGTGATTTGCAAAGTCGATTGAGCGATGTCCGTGTGTCTGTCTGTCCGTCTATGCAAGTCTTGCAAAATTTGATTTTACCAAAAAAAAAAAAAAAAAAAAAAAAAAAAACAAATATGTCAATCGATCAGCTATGGTAACGAAGGAGGTGCTATCGGAAATCAGCGTGGTATCATTTAAAAGCTTTTTAAAAATGTCATGTGATTTTTTAGGCATAGCGAAGGCGATTTAGTGATGTCCATCAAGTTTTCCAAAGCACTAGATTAGCTAGAGAAAATTAAAATACACCAATCGATCAAACGTAGTGTCGAAGGAGGTGCTATTGGAAATCAGCAAGATCGGCTTATGTCTTTGGCGGCAGCGGGTAAAAAACGATGCCTCTAATTTTTTCATATCATATTTTTTTATTATTTGTTTATTAACTACCAATTCATATTAACTTATCTTAAAACAAACAAAAGAAAAAAAATATTTTATTTTATATACAAAGTCCCAAAATTACCAGCTCTCAAGTATAACAAACATTAATTATTTCACTGTTTCTAATTACATATAATATACATACCAGCAGCGTTGCCGCTTTGGTCCAATCGGACCAAACTTGGTAGTTTTTCGTTTTTAAAAAACAGTTTGGTAGTTTGGTTGGTTTGTTGCATTTTTTTAAATTTTTGGTAGGTTTTCCTCCTGTAGCAAATTTTTGCAATAGTAAATTTTTTACCTTAAAAATTCGGAACATAAAATAAAAAAATGTAACTTTCAATTAAATAAACAATAACCGTGCATAATTTTACCACTGTTTTCAAAAACTGTTTTAGGTGTAATAAAAAACATCTCTGCTTTTTTGCATAAAGATGATTAAAGCTATAACCATCTCTGGTTTAAGAAACGCGAACAATATTATGAAATTGAAATTAACAATATTTTTGAGTGAAGTCTTATTTACAAGTGTTTGTATTAAAAAAAATAACAGACAAAATGGAAAAGTAAGTAAACTTTTTTAATTGTATATATGTACCTATTAATTACATAAATATTTACTAATATTGCATGTTAAGAAACAGTCAAAAAAAAATTAGAACCGAATGGTTGAGCGAATTTGATTGGCTCCAGGAAAGAGTTCATTCTGCATAATATGCTCTAAAACTATTTTAAATCATAACATCCATCTTAAAAATCACCAAAAGACAAATTTCCACCTCAACAATTACGGAAAAAAACCAAGTGAGTATAACAGAGTTTATGTGCAAGAAACGCATTTTTAAATTTTTGGTAGGCTGTGAACGATTTTGGTAGGATTTTTGAAAATTATTGGTAGGATGTCAATTTCTTGTGTGGCAACGCTGCATACCAGAGAACTGCAAGAGTGTCTGTTTTTAATACTCTAAGTATACTCATCTTAAATGCGGTTGCGGTGTGATCGCCACCGCATTTCTTAAGTGCGAGTATTTACTATACCCATTCCATTTGAGTATAAGTGTCTACCATACTCAAGTAAAATGTTTGCGATGCTGGCTTTACTTTATTCGTACTCATACTCACAACAAACACCAAGAGAGAGATTTTAACGTGTGTAGTGAGAGGAAAACAGAGTTATCAGATCAGAATTATTAAATCAAACACAATATCAAAAGTCGCCAATGTCTAAATTAGCTAACATACATAATTCTTTGAAATTATGAAAGTTTATTTAATATATGTATAACAGAAAATAAATTTAATAGAACCCGTAAAATTCGCCATATTTTCATTTGTTAAAAACACAACAAAAGTTTACTGATAACTCAAGAATAGTTCATTGTTTATTATATTACGTTTTTGTTAGGGTTTTTTTTAAAGTTACACAGGATAGAAATTTAAAAATTCTATTCGTTAAGCAAATAGATTTTTAAAATGAACAAATAGTTATAAAAGCAATAATTAAATTTAACAAAATAAAATATGTAAACTAAAAACTTTATTTTATTTATTATTATTTATGAGGTCTATGTCTATTCAGTTAAAACTAAAAAATTAAGTAATTTTCCTTTTATTCACGGATTTATTTTATCATTTTGTTTTCCTAAATACCGTTAGTAGCACGTTTATGACAACAAGGCGTATAAACTGAAAATATTTGTACATAAAAAGCAGCAATAAAATAAGTATACCTGCTTTAAATAGTGTACAAAAGCTGTGCCTTTCAGCGGTTTTTATTGCATTTTATTAATTTAATATGTGTTGTATTTCATACCTATGAAAACGGTTGTTGTCTGTTTTTCTGCTTAGAATGTTTAAGCAATAGATTTGATCAAATTTAGTTTTTTTTATTGTTTATAAATAGATCTGCATACAATGCAGTATTTCATAAAACGGCAGTAAAAAACTTTAATAGAGTAAAATGTGGCAACGTTGCTTACAAATAAAGAGAATTAAAAAATTCTGGCGTACGAGTATAAAAAATACTTAAAATTCTGATTGCGATATTTTTGATACTCGTTTTTACAAGAATGGGTAAAATAAACACCGCAACTTTTTATTGCGGTGTTTATAATACTCGAGTATGAAAAGTATAGAGTATGTATAGAGTAAGTATGCGGTGTACTCATGAGTTGCGGTGTACTCGTGCAGTTCTCTGATACATACATACATTAGACAAATATAGCTTTAGAAACTTATTTTTAGGCAAAAATGCGAAAAACTTACTATTGCATTAAGAAAGATAAAAGTACTGTCAGCTTTTTCATATCATTTGGAAGAATGAAGTAACTCCAATCAAAAAAAAAAAAAAAAAACAAAAAACAAATATATGGGGCGATATTGAATTGATAATTAAGAAAAATTATCAAGTGAAAAAATTGGCGCTCGCCGAGTTATGGGCCTTTTACCTTCTCAAATTTTTTTTAAATATCAATATGGGTATCATTTAAAAGCTTTTGAAGAGATCTTAAAAGAAATACTAAGCCGATGACATTTTTATGTAAAATAATATCTATGAAGTACTTTTTTTTCTAATTTTTTATTCTTCGTCACCCCAATTAGCTTTTTTAACTGAAGTTACTTCACTAAACTAGATTTGCATATATGGTGAAGAGTACAAAAGATTTGGCATAGCTGAATATAGCACTGTTATTTGTTTTTGTTATTAATATTCTGGCGCTTTTTCTACATGTTACACATCCATTTCTTTTTTCAAGCTAAACTTTTAATTATAGAGCATTAGAAAGTATGCGTTGATTCTCATTTAGATTAAAAATAATAATCTAAATAAATTGCAGTATAAATCATGTGCTTTTTAACCTTAATTAAATAAAAGAAAAAATTATAACGAAAATATACTGATGCGTAAATCAAATTTCTTCCAATTTATTTCAGGCAAATATAAAAATTAGGCAAATTTACAACAAATGGAAGAAAATGCCCAAACTTTTAATTTAACAAGCTGAAATATATCCTGCAGGCTTTTCAATTACAATTTACATTTATCTAAACGATTTTTCTCAATTGCCTTTTTACTTTTTTCGTTTCTAGACCTTTAATTTTAAAACAAGTAGGCAAAGGAAAACAACAAAAGACAGAAATTATACATTTTCGTTTATGCTTAATAATTAATTAACAAATTTCTTAAAATATTACAGCAGCGTCGACACTTAATGCTGCTAATAAAAAAAAAAAAAACAAAACAACAAAAAAATGAACCCAAATAATTTATTTGATGGCAATGTACGCAATCCTAAGTACTTTTCAAAAGAGGATGATGAGATGCGTGACTACAATCAGTATTGCCTTTTAAATGCTTTTCAGGTACTTTTGGTGTTTTTAAAATTTTTTTACGACGCGCGTTGAAAAAAAATATGTAAATGGAGAATCAATTATTAGTTTTTCCTTGGTATAATCGCACATCTTGTAAAATTAGCAAAATCGCTGAAATTTCTTCTTTTCTTTTACTGTTTAATATTTAACCCAAAATATCAGTTACAGGATTGAGTAATAGACTCATCTGATAAATTAATTTTTCATAATAGAAACGCATAGTTCTACATTAATGACTGGTGCACGTTATGGTTCATTCCAAAAAATATTTAAGAATTTTAATTTTCTTAGATTTTTTATACCCTTCACCTTAAAGGGAACGTATATCTAAGATTGTCTTTCCGTTTGTAATTTTTGAAATATTAATTTAAAATCCCATGAAGAATATATATTCTCGATCTTTATACAACGAGGAAAGTTAGGGTACCAAAAAGGCTACAGAAAAATGCTTGGCATAGTATTGGAATAAGTGCTATTGATATACAAAAATTTTAATTTCCTTAAAACCTAGAAAAGCACAAAAAACTACATAAAAGCTATCAATAAGAGTTCGCCAAAAAATCTCTATCGATTATCATCAAAAGTTCGAAAAAAAAATTATTTTACCGCAATATTTTTCTTATTATAAAAAATTGATAATTTCATTAAAAACTCAAAATTGAAATAAAAATTATCCCAAAATTACAATTTATTCAAAAAATACCTGTAATAAAAAAAATTTAATTTCCTTAAAATTCCGAAATACACAAAAAATTAAATCCTTTCAATAATTTAAAACTTCGCTATAAACATTATTAATTTATATTTTACAAACAAAAAAACAACAAATTAATTTTACTAAGAATAAAAAAATTTTAAATTTCTTTAAAAACATTTATTTAACAATATCTCAATTTCACTAAACGTTAGAAAACTCATCGAAATTTCTCAACATTTAATTTTTACCAAAAAAATTTTACTTGCACCCAAAAAAAGAAATAGAAACTTCAGTAAAAAAAAAAGAATATTTGGATAAAGAAATATCAAAAATTCAAAACTTCGCTATAAAAATCTTAATCGGAAATACACAAAAATAAGTAAGAGTGCGCTATATTCGGCAATGGCTAATATTATATACCCTTCACAGTTTATATAAATCTAGTTCAGTGAAATAACTCCAATCAAAAAAGTAAATATTGGGGTGACAGAGAATTAAAAAATAAAAAAAATTGTACTGTAAATATATTATTTTACATAAAAATGATATCGGCTCTTAATGGGTAACTCGGAGAAAATGGGTGAGTGCAAATTTTTTCACTTGATGTTTATTTTCTTATTTTTAATTCCCAAACGCCCCATATCTTTATTTTTTCATTGGAGTTACATTATTGTTCCAAATGAGATGAAAAAATTAGAGGTAGGCGTGGTGCTTTGTCTGCTGCTTCGAAGGATATGGACCGATCATGCTGATTTCCTATAGCACCTCTTTTGATACTATAGCTGATCGATTGACTTATTTATTTATTTTTTTTTTTTTTTCTTTTTTGTGAAATCAAGTTTGCCTCGGTAGAATATATATACTTTATATACTTTATGGGGTCGAAACTTACATATTTTTTGTTGTTAAGAGTACAAAAATACTATCAAGTTTTCAAACAAAAAAAAATATATCACAAAAAATATCACAAAAAAATAAATAAATAATAAATAATTACCAAAAACTACAGTTTCACTCTAAAAAAAATAATTTCATACAGCTCAGTTGAAAACTTGTTATAATGAATCATTTCTAGACCACTGTGCACTCATGTATCTAATTTTCCTTCTTAAAGCTTTAAATTCCTGTAACACAATGTTAATAAAGTTTCAGGCAACCACCAGTAATTTAATTTTCATGGGCTTTAAGGCTTGGCCTATGTTGCTGCAACCACGTATCCTTTAAATCAATATAATGTTTTAATTTTTTTCCAAAATAAAAGCCAAAAATTTAACTTTTACTTTTTAAAGATCTTTTATTTATTTTACAAAAGACTGTCGACCTTTTCTTTTCTTTGTTACTAAAGTGTTCCACCCTTTTTTCCCAAGCTGCTTTTAGTGCTTTTGTTATTACGCTAAATAACAATACGACTATAAATCACATAATACTTGACTGTGTCTAGATTATCCATAATCTTATTTTATTGCCCTCTTTCATTTTATAAATACTCTTCCAAAGAAATATGTTTTTTTTTCTGGGTTCTCTCTATTGTAAGAAAATTAACACTTTTATGATTCTTGACAGAAAAGGGTCAATTTTAATCATTTGTATTGTGTTCAATTACTGTCCTGCTTATGACATGCTGTCATGGGTCAATGTAAAAAAAGCTTTAGATTTTTTTTTTTTTGTTTTCTTTTTTGTGCGTAAATCAACTAACACTTCTTTTTTTACATTATTTTTTAAGAAAAAAGACATTTTTAATATCTTATTTTTTAAAAAGAACTAGAAAAGTACATTTGAAAAATGGCTGTCAAATAGCATTTGTCTGAAGTGTGATCTAAAAATTGTTGTGGTGATGATCGAGGCAAATCTAATAATTTTTTGAATATCTACTAAAGGTGCAAGAAAGTCGCTGGCAAAATGGAAGATTCACGCAACTGGGGATAAAAATCTGTTCCCAGTAAAGAAGCTTTAACTGGAAAGTAAGAAGTGGACTCAAATTCTGAAAAGTATTTTTTATGCTCCGTTACTATTGTGATAATGTTTTGAATCCTTCCACTACTTTCGAGTAAACCATTTCCGCCACTATTTCATATCTTTTAATATATAAAGTTTGCGCTTTTTGTGATAAAAATATTTTGCTATACATACTCGTATGTACATAACTGTAGTATATGTATTCTGGGTTATTTGCTAAAACTATATCTAAGGGCTAGTTTTTTATTTTAAATGCTTAAAAGTTATATAAGGTTTACAATTTGTTTGCGATATGTATGGCGCCTGATAAGAATTTTGAGAAGCTCCTCTATGATATCCATACTGTCCCATTCCGCAACAAAGCATTTGAGCTATCCCAAAATATTTACATACTATTTAGCGATACATAACTTTAAAAATATAGGTCACCGACAAAATTCTCATTTTTTTACAAAATACCTTAATAACAAAATTAAGTTCATATTTAAGTGGGATAGAGGCTACAAAAAAAACTGATATTTTTAAAAGATTTATAAAAAGTTTTATAGGCTATTAAACGTTTAAAGTAAATTTGTGAATTAGACTGTAAGTTTATTCAATCAAGTGACAAACTCTTCTTGCCAGTATGACAACCGTAAATTTATTTGTGTTTTTGCAATCAAACTGTGTTTATTTTTACTCAATATCAAAATTAGCTGCAGCAGTTTGTTATCATAACGTTTATACATAAATACACATGATTCGTATAAAGTATGAAATAATTTTCTTTGGTTGATGTATAAAGCAGCTTAAAATTTTACGATTTTAATTTTTGGCATCTGCTGGTGCATTTGTCACGACACTACCTGTTTTAAAACACCATTATAAATGTGACCATGAAAAATATACCTGCAACATTTGCAACAAGACACAGCACATATTGTAACTAATTGTCAAAAATAGAACTACAAATGCAGAAAAATTAATTTTACCACCATCGGTGTGGTTATTTGCTGTGTAATACGTACAAATTGATTGCATCAGAAAAGTCAAAGCAAAGTTAACACTAATTGAAAATGTGTTCAGATTTGAATTATTGCTAAAGTTGAATATATGACATCCATTCAATTTATTTTCTATCTCTATGTGTTGGCGTACAAATAGATTTTACACACACCCTCAATTTGTTGTTGTAATTTTTGGTGCACCAATCAGCGAAATTTATGCATAATTTGTAAAGATTTATACAAAAACACTTACGCACTGATATCCTTCTGTTATTTTCTCGGAAGTCAAAAACTGCCAACAAAGCAGAAATTTTAGCAAAAAGAGATATTAATAAAAATTCTATCAATTTTAATTTAAAAGCCCAAAAGTAAATTTTTTCAAAAACCACCATTCGTTTTAAGAGCATGTACTCGTTTAATGTGGAAAAATAAATCACTTTTATTTGCAAATATTCCCAGCAAAAAATGTTTGAAAAGGTAATCGAATGTGGAATTAAGCAATTTTGGCAGAATTACTTCCCAACTATATTACCAACTTAATGATTTTAACAAGGCATGAGACTTTTTGTAATCAATTACTGAGAATCGATTTCATTAATTATTGTAGGAAATAATGAGAACCACTAGTACGTATTTTAAGGTATTCTCTTTTAACATAAAGAACTAGTTCCATTACTACTTTCTTTTTTTGGAACTAATGTAATGAGTTTTGTAAGCGAGTAACAAAATAAGTCATTATATGGCCAGTACTTTTTTAAGGTAATGTCTAATTTTTTGCTGGGTTTTTACCTAAAAATTTATTAACTAAAATATTGTTACGTTTTACCCTTTTTAGCAGGCAAACGTACGGATTCTTTCTGATTGCAAATACCACTGTGGCCAAATTCTGTGTTCTTTTACTCTGTGACTTTCTCTGGCTATGCATCTTAATCCTACCGGTCTTGTGAACCCTTGATCTCGTATTTACTAAACATGCGTTATCACCACAAACGCAGCCATCTACGCTACACTACTGTGTTACTCCGGCGAGACATGAACTACTCGATGCTTTGTTTAGTAACCTTAACCATTAACAGACATCTCCACAACTCCTTTTATCCAAGCCATTATTCTCCTTTAATCCAGTAGCCACAACACACGTCTTCCATACACTGTTGTTATGCTGTTACACTTCCCCGCGCTAACCGCTCTTGCTCTTCCTTTTTTATTATAAAGGGCTTCTTGACAATTATCTGTTGCTCTTATATTAAGTTGAACGTTTCCACTAAATTATTTGCCATGCCTTCACACAATAATTGCCTCTTGCCTCTCGGGAGGTTTGTACTGCTGTTTATTAATTTTATTTACATTATAACAATTATTATTTTTTCTTGCACGCTTTGTAGTACGCACCTCTACCAACGCAGCCATTGAGGCTGCTCAACTTTTGTTGGCTAACTTGTGGTTTTGTTATTCTATAAACACACCATTAGTTGAATTAGCTTATTCACAACTACAACTACAGGGGTTGCCAGATTTTATAATTCGGTGATAGCTGTCGGTGATAGCTTCTCTCGATTTTTATCGAGTTTTAGGGATCGCACTCTACGAGTTGTTATATATGGGATCTCATCAAACGAGTTCATGGTTAATTCAAAGGTACCGCAAGGTTCCATCCTTTCTTCTAACCTGTTTCTTATTTTTCTTAACGACTTCCTACGTCAGACTTCCAACCCTATCTATTCTTTCGCAGATGACAGTAGCATATGCCATTCATATTCATTTTGCAATAGGTCAAGCCTTCCGGATACGATACCCTGAATCGCGATCTTTTAGCTATCTCTGAGTGGAGCCTCGCGAACGGGGTTCAATTTAATGCTTGAAAAACCCAGTGCTTTAAATTTTCGCACAGGCATACATCTGAATATGCTAGTTCTTCTGTAATTATCGAACATATATATATATTAAGGAATCAGAAGGACTCGATATTCCTGGCATGAAGATTCAATGTGATGTCCGTTGGAACAAGCACATTTTTCAGGTCGCAAAAGAAGCATTCAAGTGCCTAGGTTTTCTAAAATGGTGTAAGAAATACTTTATTTTATCTGATCTCCTCGCTATCTATGTCACCTTTATCAAACCGATAATGGAATAGAACTCACACGTATGGGCCAAAGCAGGAGAGAGCGAAGTAGCTCATGGGTCAGAGTAGGGTATCAGCTCTATTGATTTATTGGAGCATCGACGCAATGTGGGGTGTGTTTCACTGTTTTATCGTTACTACAATGGAATGTGCTCTTATGAAATCAAGAAACTTATTCCTGAAAACGGTAATTTCGTACACGCAACGCACTCTGAATCAAGAGCGCATCCCTTTGTGGTCGATTGGCCAATGCATCGCACTACGCGTTACAGAGAAAATTCGTTTTTTAGCCGAACAGTTCGTATGTGGAATAAACTCCCTGCAGAGGTCTTTCCTATCACTTTCAGTGGGCAAAGATTCTAATCAAATGTACACAAGTACTACTTCCTCTATCTCTTCTCCTATTGCCTAATTTTCTAGTTCTGGAATAATGCGTTGCATAAGTAGAGAGGATCATCCGCTGAGTGCTAGTCCTTATTAAAAAAAGTATGTAGACAGTGTGATCTTTTTTCATAACTTTGATTTGTCGAATAAAATAGTGAAAAAACATAAATTACTAATTGGTATGAAATAACCGATATTTTGAAATAATAACAAATTATGAAAAGTGTTTATTCATCTATGTTTCCCTGCGTCTACTATAGTGAGAATTAAAATAATTTTAAAAGAATAAAAGCTAGATTATTTTATTCTTCAACACTTCGTGATAATTTCATACAATAATATCAACATCCAAGCAGACAGTTTCAGGCAGCCAAAAATTAAAAATAATAAAAGTAATAAAATTCTTATACAACAAAATAAAAATACAAGAAAACAATATTTACAAAAGCAAATTTGTGCGTTTAGGTAGCATTAAACACACTTCAACAAGTTACAACATCTGGCTGAGGTTCGATTATAACAAAAGTATTTTTTTGTTGTTGCACATAAACATTCATTCAAATGTGTTATTCTGGCAATAAATGGTTACATAGATAAATACTATACGTATTATTACAAATCTACTCTCCCACATACAAAGGTAAATGTAATGCTTGTAAATATATTTAAAGATGATATGAATCTTTATTTGTATGTGTACTTGTAATATTTGTTTATATTCTGTTGATACATTTACATTGATTTTTTTTTTTTGGCAAAAGGTACTGATTGCTACAACCAAATCAGATTAAAGTCTCGCAAACCAAGAAACGTGATTTGCTCTGGCTTTTAATGCTTAATCGAAAACCAAAGGTAAAATTGTTGTAAAAAAAATATAAGAAACGAGGGGAAGCAAGGGCTAAGTAATTTGTTTGGCAAAATTAAATAACGAAATCATCAAAATGACAAGTTGAAAAAAAGAAAAGCTGCCTTAATCGAATAGTATTCTACAAGTTTTTAAGGTTCTACTTAAAATATTTTCTTATATTTTTTGCTAACAATGCATAATTTTTTTAGGCACGTAAAAGAAATTAATTTATTTTTTCAAACACATATTTTATCAATTCAAATACTTTTATGTTTGTTGAAAACATTTGTAAACATTTTTAGTAATTAAACTTTTATAAATATATTCTGCTGTTGATTTCAGACTTTGAGAATATAGAGACGCATCAATTATTTAACCATTAAAAAAAGAGCAATAACTCTCTTCATACATGAACGCTTGGTGCGAAGTAATCACACATGACAAGAAATTTAATTTAAAGAAATCTTAACAGTCTGATATACGTATACATACACACACATACAATCACACACATACACACAAACACACACATTCATACTCAACAAATATTCCAACATCAACGCCACATTTAAAATGTCCTCCTTTTTATTCAGAGTAAAAATTCAATTTATATTCAATTTATATTTATCTTTAAAAACAAAAAAAAAACAAAAGGTGAAGCTTAACACCTACAACTCATAAAAATATTCTTCGCATACACAACTACTTTTTCAAGACTTTCCATGTTAACATAAAAATTGTACATTTGAAATGTACATCACATGCATAAAATCTGTAAAAATTAACATTTAACTCCCTAAAAAAGGGATAAAAAGAGGAAGCCTTTAAAAATGTATTAGAGAGTAAAAATAATTTCATGTAAGAGTAGCGCTTTTTCATTACTGAACTGTATTCCAAAAATGATTAAAAATGGGAGGCTATTTATCAATCAAAATTAATTTAATATCGGTCTTGAAGACATCTTTGAAAATATGGCTAATCACGCACAAACTGAGTTAGATGCTCGATAACGGAACCTAATAATAAGATTCATTCTAGCAGAATTCACTAACACTGAAGTAGACGATATATATGATTATAAAAACGACAAAGGACACAAATTGTTTTTGCAACTAGAAAGCCGTACATAGCGATAACAATTTAACCAATTTTTACGGTTTTGCTTAGTCAATAATCCTGAGGTATAATTGAGATTAAATAAAATAAAAATTTTTCGATCAAAAAGATTTTTCTTATTTTGTTAACATTTTTGTTTTATTGATAAGATATTGTTACGGAAATTTTATACGGCAACCCTTTACAATTAGAAACAAAAATTAAGACTTTTTCAATGGAATAGCAACCCCATAATTCTGAAAGGGTATGTTGAGTAGATAATTTTTGTAGAATAAACTTATGGTCCAGCACGTCTGAGTTTTTTTTTACAGTGGGTCAAAGTTTTCATTTTTTGGTCGAAGCAAGCATTATACTGTATAAGTTATATTGTGGAATTGTATGAGGATTATTTTTGTGGAAGATCTTAACTCTCTAACTGGTCCCTCTAACTAGTCCCTTTATGGGTCAATTTGACCCTTTTTCGAGAAAATCAAAAAATATCCTTTAAAAAAGGACATTTAAGGATTAAAATATGGTTTGAAAATTTTTGCCGGAAAATTTCAGTGGGGGTCACCAAAGACACCATTGTTGTAAAAAAAGCTCTTGATGCTTAATTAGTAAAATTATACGCCAACATACACAAAACAGGTTAAAACAGCGTCAAATTCGGCCGGGCCAAACACTGAGTTCTCGCGTCTAGTCAGATGTGACTTACAAATCGGGTGTGATATTAATTTTTATAGAAGTTTTATAGAAGTTGCCATGTAATTTTGCCAATTAGTCGTAAAAAGCTTTTTTTACAACATTGGTGTCTCTGGTGAACCCACTGAAATTTTCTGGCAAACATTTTCGTACAATATTTTAATCCTTAAATGTCCTTTTTTAAAGGATATTTTTTGATTTTCTCGAAAAAGGGTCAAATTGACCCATAAAGGGACTAGTTAGAGGGTTAAGATCTTCCACAAAAATAATCCTCATACAATTCCACAATATAACTCAGACCATAAGAATTCTCTCAGACATTAACTTACAGCATTTTTTTCATACAGTATAATGCTCGCTTCGATAAAAAATGAAAACTTTGACCCACTGTAAGAAAAAACTCAGACGTGCTGGACTATAAGTTTGTTCTACAAAAATGATCTACTCAACAAACCCTTTCAGAATTATAGGGTCGCTATTCTCTTCCAAAAATGCTGTTGGACAGTGTAATTTGTTATTTCTGCCGCTATCAGAGTGTGGAGTGTTTAAATGTCAGAAAAAAATGTTAGCTAAAATAGAAGACCATAAGTTCAACTCCTATGGGTGGCATAAATATGCTACGATAATAAAATTTTTTAGTTGATCTGTTGAAATAAGCTGTCAAAACTTCGCAAAGTTTAGAATATTCTGTGTAGCCATCACATATAACTTTGTGAAGGAACAACAGCAGATGAGACGACAGCAGAAATGATAATAGGGATTTGTTTAATAAAACAGAAAGATTGGCAAAAGGAAAAAAAATATTCTCTAAACGTAGAAGTTGAACTAGGAAAACGACATATGAGCTAATCAAAGAAGCTCTCACATTAGCTAGAGAAATAACATTGTAACAGCAGTGTATGACAGTCGGTTAAAAGATGCCTGACGAATAAATAGGAGACGTGACTGTGAGAGCGAGCCACTGCTGAAGATGGAAAATCTGGATGGTTCCGAAGACTAAAGAGATATGTTTGTTAAATAAGACAACGAACAATTCAAGTCTTGATAGATTCCCGATGCGGCGTAGCGTGAATGGCTGCCTAAGATTATAGAAGCAACTATAAAAAGAACCTGAAATAATGACATACAAGAATGAAAGAATTTTAAAAAAAAGCCATTAATTTGTTAAATAAAAGTTGATGTTCTTGTATTTGCAATCAAAAAAAATCCCCTTAATTTGAAGAGAAGAAACGTAACAATATTTTTGTTAAGTTTGGCCGCTTTGTAAGTTCCACGTTAGTCGTTATTTCTGAACAATGGCTGAAATTATTCTTTCTAATAGCATTACCCCCGTACGCACGTATATGGTTTCAAAAGTGTGTACCATCAGAATGGGGTTTTTAAAGCAAATGCAATCGCTCCTGAAAAAAAATTGACTTATAGCAAAGACCTAGTCGACGATTCTATTTTTAAACTCTAAATAAAACAAAGCAAGTTAATATTATTTTATGCTCTGGTCTGAATAAAATTAATTATGACACATTTCAGCCTTTCTTGGAAAAATTGATCAATTGATTCATTAATTCATTAATTTTTCCTTTGCCGTCACTTATTGTGAATGCCATTTACTCCCACAATTCTGCAAAGTTTCAAATTTTTGTTATTATTATTTGTTTTTAACAAATTTAAAACGTCTGGTTATAACGGTTCAAAACATCAGAGGTTAATTGTATGTAATTTTTTTAATTTCTTTTCCCCAAATGTATACATTCGTTTAAATCACAAAAACACCCTCAATTTTCACATATTCTCTATAAATTCTTAATATCTGCCTGCTACAGGTTGATAAGCTAAGTCCATATACATTAAAAATACGATACTACTAAGATACCCTTGAATTTAAAATTTTAATTTTTGTAGTTGTTGCATTAGCAGACATTGTTTTGCTAACACTGCACAGTTAAGGTAAAGTTAATCCCACAATTCAAAAAATTAAAACCAAAAATCCCAAAATTGGAATTGATATCCTATTAAGTCCAGAACGTCATAACTCAAAATTTCAAATCTTAAAGTTAATCATACAGATTTATTCGCCATTTTATGCTTTATATTGTCTATTAGTTTCATCTTTATGTCGTTTGTACTTTCTACGTTTTAAGAGAATAAATAATCGTTATTTCATATTATGTTTGGAAACTTTGTTTGTCAATAAGAATGACACATTTTGAGTTGAGGAGTAAACTTCATAAGGTAAAGATCATATCGCTTTCTTAAACATTGTCGCATTTCGTTTTGCAACTGTATATATGAAAAAACATATTTTTAAAATGTATCGACTTTTCGCATATAATTTATTATTTTCAATTATGGCTGTGTTTACGAAAAATATTAAGTGAAACTGCGTTTTTCTTTTTACAAATAACGACATATTTTAGTTTACGACACATCGGAATATTTTTACAGCAATAATGTCATAATTTAAACATCCCACATAGTTTGTGCAAGACCTCGCCTTTAATACATATTTGATGAAAGTTTTCTTAAATGTTTTTTTTAATCATGAATCATTTTACTAATTGTAGTGGGAACTTAAGCAGTCTGGTATTTTTATCGATGGTGAGAACAAGTCAAAAACTTAAACTACGATTATCTCGAAATGAATTTTTTAAGTTATGACGTTCTTGAAGTAAATGAGCGATATGTACTTGAGCTCATGAAATAATTTTTGCAACAATTGGAAGTATATATAGCCTTATTAAATTAAAAAATTAAAATTTCGATGTAAAATAGGTCAAATTAAAGGACCTCTATCTCCTACAAGAATGATAAATTTTACGAAATTTAATTAGCTTCATCAATGATAAAAAATATATATATATATTCCCAAAGAAAATGTATTTTCAATCAAAAGGCTAAACTAAACAAAAATGCAACAATTTTGCTTTTCTAAAATAGAAAGTCCTAAAATTTTTAAGCAAGTATTTTTCACGGTAAAAAATTTGCTGAAAATTATACAAAATATTTTGAAAAAAACTGGACCAGGGGTTTGGAAAATCAAAAATTTGAATTTTAAAATGCTTATAAACAGATTAAACAGCAGATTAAACATGCAGACTAAACACCATCATTTATGAGGCCTTTAGGACGATGTACAATATTTAAAAAATTGAAGAAATGCCAAGCGTTAGAAAAATTTTCAGGTGCGAGGTACCCAACTGACCACATGCCATCCCTGAAAAACGGATAGCACCCAGCTTCAAAACTTAAGCTCAAATACTCCTCTGCTATACTCATGCCAAATTTTAGATCAATCGTCCTAGCCCTTTCCAAAATATTGTAATTTTGCCCCACTCTGCACTGTACAAATTTGACGTGTCTGTCTTTAAATATTTTTAAGATTATAGTGTCACTTTCCGAACATCCTTTTATTTTAAGTACTTCTTATTAAAGCAGCTATAGTAGTACACATTCTGAAAAAGAGTCTACCTCTGACGGTTATAAAAATAGAGTTCTGAAAAAGACATTCGGATAGATAGACAGAAGAAAACGCGAACAGACTTTCCCTCTTAACCTAGAGAAATAAGACCTGTTTCTTCTATTTATAGCAAATTTTTTAAATTTTTAAGACAGCTTTAATTTATTTTTAACTCAACTATAAATAAACAAAATTTAATTATTTTATACTTTCTACCTGAAATTCATTTAAAAATAAATTTATTTTTTATTCCACATTATTGTTTTTCGTGTCCCATTGGGTATATCAATACTTTGCAATACGATAAATATTAAAATATATTCATCAAACCAATACGTATTGCACGTACGACACTACACTCGCTTATTTTTGAATGAAAATGACAGTTTTGTTGTTATTTTTCTAATATATTTATAAATATATTTATTTATTTCGTATTGAAAAATTTAATCCCTCGAAGGACGTAAACAAACAATAGTATGGAATAAATAAATTATTATTGATCTCGAAGTGGAATTCAACTGGAAAATGTCAACAAAATAAAATTTTATTTTATTGATAAAATTAAAAAAATATATTTACTTGTGTTTATGTGTTATTTAAAGTGATATGTTGACAGAAAATATTTAAAATTAAATTTTAAGTTGTTTAGTGCAAAAATATTATTTCTTTTTTTTCTATTCATTTATAATATTATTTCTTGTGTATTTTTGACTCAGTCAACATGCTCACATAAAGTGAGCTTTATCAATTATGCTATTGACAAATTGTGAGATAATTTTACAAATGTATAATTATTTTACAGAATACATTTTCAGACTTAGGCTTTTTACAATTAAAGTTTGAAGGACTAATCTCTATGAAAATATTATGGCTTGAAAGAATTATTAGAAACTAGCGGATCCCGGCACGCTTCGCTGCGCATGAATGTTAACATTGAAAACTGTGTGTATGAAGTCAGCACGCAGTATACATACCGCATCCGCTAATGGATTTGTTGTTGTTTATTTAATATGGACTAAATCACATGTTGGCATGAAGAGTTATAATTCACTTACACGTCGCCCATACGATTAAACCATACAAATTTAATCAAATTCGGTCTGACAGATCGTGAATTATAAAATTAAAACACGCCTGCAACATTTTTATCTACATATAGATATTCCAACCAGCATTAATACTTTCGTGACTCACAAGCCACTCAAATAACAATTCTAAGTTTTTGAAATTAAAAGTTTTTAAAAAATATATTCAAGCTTTATGAAATTAAGAACTTGCCAAATTTGGATACCTCAGTCATATAATTTTTTGGAAATGTCATAAAAAATTTATTTTTAATTTAAATGTTAAGCTTTTTAAATTTAGTAAGACCTTAAAAAAATATCTAAAAAAGGTGCTTACATCTGTAGGTTATCTCTTTAGATTAGCTTAAAATTTTTTTTTATTTTGACCGACCATAACCTTCTTGGCGTAGTGTACTGATTAGGACAGGATTTTTAGCTTAACACATCAAATATATTCTTAATAAAATTTATAATAAAAAAGTTTTAAGATTTGTTCTAATAACTCTTTAGAAATACACAAAAAGGTGGAATTCTTTTCGGTTTATGTAATTTAAACTTATCTCGGTACTTGCAAGTTTTTTTTTTAACCACTTTAAAGACAACCTATAGAAAATGCGAATAAAAGACAAATTAGGTTGTAATAGTTCTTTTTCCAGCCCTCTCTAGGCACTGCCAATTTTGAAACAAAATTTATTCATTATTTAAAAAATTCCTCGGTATTAATTAAAAAAAAGTAAACCAACTTTTAAATCCTCAGTTTTTGGCTACACACTCCAAAAAGGATTTGACAAATCTTAAAAATTAAAGGGTGTCCCCATACAACATACATATTTTTTACGTGTATTATGAATTGTAAAGGGCACTTCTGTAAAATTTAAAATGATTGCGTATTACTATAGCTCCCAATAACAAAAAATTATACAAAAATATATCTAAAAATTAAAGGGTGCCCCCATAGTTGATGTAAATTTACTTATATGGGCCTATATTTTTAACCATTCTAGACAAACGCTTGCAAATTGGACAGAATGTCGACTGCTAAGACCGTCATAGTAACAAGTATTAATATTAAGAATTATAAATTAAAGGGTGCGCCAATAGTTCATTAAATTTGATGTATATGGCCATACTTTTGAACAGTTGTAGACAGACGCTTGAAAATAACAACGCTATAACATTAAGTATAAAATTTAGATTTGGAAGTTAAAGGGTGTTCCAATAGTTAATTTAATTTTGTGTGTGTGACCAAACTTTTGAACCGTTCTAGACAGAACGCTGAAACGTAAAATGGACCTGTATTGCTAAATCCGCTATATCAACGAGCTTATAATTTGAATTTAGAAATTAAAGGGTGTTTCATAATTACTGTAGATTTACTTATATAGGCCTATTTTTTGAACGGTTATAGAGAAACGCTTGCAAATAGGACAGAATGTCGATTGCTATGGCCGTTATAGTAACAAGTTTTAATATGAAGAATTATAAATTAGAGGGTGCTCAATAGTTCATTTAATTTAATGTATATTGCCATACTTTTTAACAGTTATAGACAGACGCTTGGAATTTACAACGAACCTGTATTGGTAAGTCCGCTGTAACAACAAGTATAAAATATGGATTTGGAAGTTAAAGGGTGTTTCAATAGTTGATGTAATTTCAAGTGTTTGGCCATACTTTTAAACCGTTATAGACAGACAGCTGAAATTAAAAAAGGGACATATTTCGCTAAGTCCGCTATAACAAGAAGCTTATAATTTGAATTTAGAAACTAAAGGGTGTTCCCAAAATTAATGTAATTTGTTCTATATGGCCGTATTTTTTGAAGCCTTGTATACAAACACCTTAATTTTAGACAGAATGTCCACTACTCTATTTGGTATAATAAGAAGTATAAAAATGTTATATTATAAATTAAATAGTTGATATAATCGGATGTATATGGGCAAACTGTTGAACCGTTATAGACAGACGGTTGAAATTTACACAGAACCTGATCGCTAAATCTACGAGGGCTACTCTATATATTTCTGGCCTAATAGTGAAAATGCGATCATTTACAATCAAAAATGGTTTTATTGTTTTTCACAGTATTCTCCAGCATGATTTATACACTTTTGCATGCGCTCAAACCAGTTGTCGAAGCACTTTTTCCATTCCGATTGAGACACCTCTAAAACATGGTTTTTTAACACTTCAACAGCTTCTTCTGGCGACGAAAATCGTTGACCACGCATTTTTTTCTTGATGTGCGGAAACAAGAAGAAGTCATTAGGTGCCAAGTCAGGGCTGTACGGCGGATGACCCATTAATTCGACGTTTTGGCCGGTCAAAAACGCTCTGTTTTGAGCCGATGTGTGAGAGCTCGCATTGTCATGGTGAACAATGATTCGTCTTCTCTTGTTGGTTTTTCGAATTTCTGCGATGACTTCAGGCAAACAAATTGTAGTGTACCACTCAGAAGTGACCGTCCTACGTTGCTCAAGCGGAACAGTCGCCACATGACCAGTTTTGCCGAAGAAACAGGCGACCATTTGCTTCGAAGTGCTTCTTCCACGAACAACTTTCGTTGGATTTTGCTCGTCTTTGAAGACCCACATGGTCGATTGTTATTTCGTTTCGGGCTCATACGCATAGATCCATGATTCGTCACCTGTGACGATCTTATAAACGTCTTTTGAAGCACCGCAATCGTATTTTTGCAACATTTCTTTGCACCAATCGACACGAGCCTTTTTTGAGCGACTTTCAAATTGTGCGGGATCCAACGAGAACAAACGTTTTTTACGGCCAGGTGTTCATGCAGTATCGAATGTATGCTGGTGGAAGAAATGTCCAAGGATGTCTCTATCTCTCAGTACGTCGCATGTCGATCTTACATTATGAATTCACGCACGGCATCAATGTTCTCTGGCACAACAGCCGTTTTTGGACGACCTTCACGGAATTCATCTTTGAGCGAGCTTCGGCCACGATTAAATTGATTATACCAATTTTTCACAGTGCTATAGGATGGTGCTTCATCGCCATGCAAAGATTTAAGTTCATCAATGCACTCTTGTCGTGATAATCCACGTCGAAAGTTGTGAAAAATGATGACAAGAAAATGTTCAAGAGTTAATTCCATTTTTTTCTATATTAATTTTTTCAAGTCACTGTAAACAACACAAATAATGGTTGTACGTCAAAACGTTTTGAGTACGATTATGCTTAAAAAGGACAAACTTTCCAATGGAAATATCAGATTGGACTTGGCAGCACTCAGTGTTGCCAGGCCAGAAATATATATAGCAGCCCTCGTACTACAAGAGCAAGTATATAATTTGAGTTTGGAAATTAAAGGGTGATCCTATAGTTGCTGCAATTTAAGGTATATTGCCAAACTATTGAACAAGTATAAAGTTTGGAGATATAAGTGTGTCCCAATAGTTAATTTAATCTACTTTATGTAGCTCTGATAGGCAGATAGATGAAATCTATTTTGAAGTCGGATATTTTTTGCAAGAATTATTTTACTAAATTAAACATACTTTTTCAACTAAATACACGCACTAATAATCGCAACTATACAACCAAAATAATTATTATACTTTTCTTACTGTCATACTCATATTTGAAACAGCTATTTATGTATGTAAGTCGACATCTAAGAAATAAACAAACATATATGACTCGCTTGATTTCACATGTTTTTACTCTTTTCTTTTGTGTTTTTCGTTAATTTGGTGACGGCCGCTCAATTCGTTTAACTGAAGTTAGTGAATGACTTAATCGCTACTGCAAACAACAATAAACGTCGACAAATATGAAAAAATTGTCGTTCTCTTGGTGAATTGAACTACTGCATAGCTGTAACTCAAAACTTAAGCTGAAATGCTTCTTTCTGATAGAAGTGTGAACTGTATAAATTAACAAAGAAATCAACATTTAAAATTATTCCATGTTAGAAAATTTATTATTCGGAATCTTTTCTATGTTAATTTACTATAATCGTACTTGATTCCTTCAAGTATAAATATTTCATCATATTCTCAAAGTACAAAATAAAATGTGTTGCTGCGGGGAGAGCATATTCATATGGCCATTTTGCAGAGTAAACTGATCATTAATTTTAAAAAGTCAACGCTGTTTGACAGTTCCTTAGGTGTGTCGAGCTTAAAAAACACCCTTTAATATGTGAAATTTCCAATTGTTTTTTTTCCGTCTGAATTTTTTCCAATATAATTATTTTCTGTCCTAATATGCAGCGTTGGTTTTTGCGATAGCATTCGTGTATTCAAAGCCATTGTTTTTACATTTTATGTTTATTTACTGTACGGTGATACTTTCTTATCTGTATCGTTATTGGACTTCAGTACTTTTTTCTATTAAAACATACGCAATACATTTGTTTTCTGTTGTGAAAAAAATATTATAAAGGTACGGTCAGATTAGTCAAATATTCTACCAAAAAGACTTAACCATTAAATTATGGGAAAAAGTTTTTATCCTTCTTTAATACTTTTTAATAAATAAAAGATCATACTCAATGTTACAGATTTATTATATTACAAATTGAATAAACAGTTGTAAAAGATAGTGGTTACGCTTTTACGGTTAAATATTTAACTAATTTGACCGCATCTTAATACTTAGAAAAATTAACAGTATTCGAAAATTTACTCTCGAAAACTATACTTAAATTAATAACGATTTAAAAATATTTTTTACTTCACATTAATATCGGCATTCTCTTAAATAATTTAAATACTAATTCGCAATTTCTGTTATAATTAAAATGTATAACGGAATTGTTACCATTTTTTGTTGTTGTTGCACTATGCCGAAATTAAAGATGGTTATATTTTATTCTATTCAAAGTTTCATTTTTAGTTAAAGTATTCTTTTAACTTTAACTAAATATACTCTGAGACAAGTATTTTTCAATTAAACATTTTTTAAGATATTTCATTTACTAATACAACGTCATAACTCAAAATTTCAAATTTTAGAGTCAATCATACAGAATTGTTCGCCATTTCATGCTTTATACTGTCTATACGTTTCATCCTTATGTCTTTTGCACTTTCCACGTTTTAAGGAAATAAACAGTTGTTTTATTTCATTTTTGGAAACTTTGATTGTCAATAAGAACGACACATTTGGAATGGGGAGTAAACTTCATAATGTGAAGACCATATCGCTTTCTAAAACATCGTAACATTTCATTTTGTTAATGTATCTATGAAAAGGTGATCTTTTTAAAATGTATCGACTTTTCGCATATAATGTATTTTTTTAGTTATGGCTGTGTTGATTAATAATTACATTAAGTAAAACTCCGTTATTCTTTTCATAAATAACAGTGGGGGATATATTTTTACAGCAATAACGTCATAATTCAAACATCAGATATAGTTTGTCCGAGACCTCCCCTTTAATATGTAATTGATGAAAGTTTTCTTAAATGGATTTTTTATTTATGAATCATTTTACTACTTGTAGTGGGAACTTTAACAGTCTGTTTTTTTTTTCTAGATGGTGAGAACAAGTCAGAAATTTAAACTTTGATTATCCCGAAATGAATTTTTTGAGTTTTGAGCGATAAGTACTATGTCAAGAAAATTAAAAACTTCATTCTATCTGTTGCCATTTATTTAGATTTGAAACAAAAAAACAAATTCACACAAAATAACAAACTAGTGAAAAAATGTCCAAACTTTTAATTGTATTTAACAAACAAATATAAACAGAACAATTTCAAGTCAAATAAAAGTAAAAGCGTCTCAAAAATGTTTAAAGACATTATGGTTTTTTTTAAAAGAAGAATCATATAAATGATTTTAAAATAATTGTTTTTGTTCACTTTCAATAGCAACGAAAATGAAATAAAAATAACTTTAAGATTTTTTTTCAAACTCTTAAAGTAGGTCGGTCGGTAAATTTTTCTTACTTTCCTCAAACCCATTTATCAATATCTAAATGTTTGTGATATTCGTTTTCCCTTTTGGTTTCATGACTCTTTTTCTGACTACAACTTTCAAGAAAGCAAATAAAGATATTTATCTAAATTCTTGTTAGCGCAACAAATTTGGCTTAAAATAAGTCCAAGTCAGCTTACATGACATTGCTCTTATTGATGATGCTGAAATTAACAACGTATGATTAATATTAATTCGATGATTTATTAATAACATTGTATCAAAATAGTTTAACAAACATTTATATTGATTTTGAATGAGAACGCAAATACATACACATGTAAGTGATTTGGCATATATGTATGTATGTATATACATAATGAATGGCAAGGAATAACTTAAGAGGACAAGTCATGTTGGTTCAAGGTTGTTAAGAACACATTTATTTCACAGCAAATGTTGCCAGTTAAAAATTAGTAACATTTTTTTATGTTTCAGTCTCAAAATTTACGTTTTAGCTTATTTTGCTTTCTCTCTTTCTCTATTCATTTCTTAAATAGCGCCAAGATAAATTAATTTATTAAATTTTTTATACATTTAACATGGTTGGATTTCTGTGCGTGGAAGTTTTTGATAAAGTAGAACATACATCAACACATATATACACAATTAAAATTTAATGCACGAAAATTAAGAGGTAAATATATCAGCAAAACAGACTTACAGGTATCCAATACTATAAAACAATCATCTCTATTAATAATAATCAATATCGGTAATTTAAATAATTAATCGGGGTAAAAGAAAATAACACGAAAAAAAGATTTTATTTTGAAAATTCATTAATTTAATAAAAATTCTGGTTGGTTAATTTAATATTTGCAAGTGGCTATGCATATAAATAAATAATCGTAGTGTTTTGAGATATTTTATTTTTGATCCTCTTTCAACTTTATAAAAGAGCCGAAAAAAAGTCAACCATATACAGTGGAGAAAGAAAAACAGAATTACTGTTGGTTATTGTTGTTTTTGCTTAAACTTTGATTTTTGCTTTAGTTAATTTAAAATGTTTGTCAGAAGTTTCCTGAAGAGTTAAATAAGCGGTAACGAAATGGCCATCGAGACGGGCTTTGACCCTCAATAATCAATATCGGTAAATTAAATAATTAATCGGGAGAGTAGCAAATAGCACAAAAATAAGATTTTATTTTGAAAATTAATTAATATAATAAAAAAAATGCCAATAGAACCATCCATAAGATCTACTTCACCCAAGTGATTATTGTATTGGAGGGCAGTTAATTTCGCTGATTTGTTTTTTTTTTTCTTTCGTTCCGAAAAGCTTTAAATGATTGTTCGTTAGAAGAAATTAAAACCGCCAGCATTTGTTTGACCACATAGTCCAGTAGCTTCAATTGTTAGCAATGTAGATTGTGTGCTTTGAAATTATCGAGCAATTATGTCCATCAACGAGAAATTACTTGCCTCCACGAATGAATCGGTAGTCACAGATAATTCTTATCGTCCTAACATTTTTCTCTCTTGTTCATCTGGCAATGCTATCGCTATCACTACTTTCGTCCCGCTCTCTAAAGAATCGATGAACTCGAGCAAACGTTAATCAGACATTTGTTCCAAATTGATATTTTTCCAGTACGCGTGATTAAGCAATCAATCTTTAACACAATGTAAAAAAAGGGTGGTGAACAAATTTGCGAAGTACTTCTTCCTTGGCACTTCCAAATTGAAATATAAATTGACAAATTGCTGGAGAGTGCAATTTGTCCAGAAAGTAAAAGAAATGGTAGGTTTTCGGGTAAAACCGGGTTGATTGAGATAAAGGTTTCACTAGGAAAAAGGAATACTCACATATGCACGGTGTTTATTATGGTGGTCGTTGATAAAAAAAAGGCAATAATATCCAACTTCAACTTACATTTATTTACCAAAATTGATTTTTCTCTGGTAGCAATCCACTGGTCTCGTTCACCGAGCTGAAGGATGACCCAAAAGTAATAATATTCACCGGAAATATCCAAAAAATATGGCGCTTACGACCAAAGGATTCGTTCAAACCAGAGAGTAAAGCAAAGATAAAAAAAGAATAATTCACAATATTGACGCACAGGGTTGGGAATACTAACAATTCATTAATATAATTCATTCAACAATATAATTCATTCAATAATATAATTCTTAAATGTACATACCGCACTACAAATAGATATATATATATATATATATATATATATATATATATATATATATATATATATATATATATATATTGTTTAAAGTATTTTGAACAGGTGGGAACAACAGCAATACATGCACACAAAATGTTTTCACATACAAAATATGAATACAACAATGAATAATTCTTGCCAAAAAAAACCGACTTCAAAACAGATTTCATCTGTCTGATTATAACAGCTGAAGTGTATGGCCACATAAATTAGATTAAATTAACTATTGGGACACACTTATATCTCCAAACTTTATACTTTTTCAACTGTTCAATAGTTTGGCAATATACATCAAATTGCAGTAACTATAGGGTCACTCTTTAATTTCCAAATTCAAATTATATACTTGCTGTTGTAGTAGATTTAGCAATTAAATTCTTTGTAAATTTCAACCTTCTGTCTATAACGGTTCAACAGTTTGGCCATTTACTTTTAGCTACAACTATTGTAACACCCCTTTCATTTATAAGCTAAAATATTTATACTTCTTATTATACGAAACAAAGTAGTGGACATTCTGTTTAATTTTCAAGTGTTTGTATATAACAGTTCAAAAAAACGCCTTATAGGACAAATAACATTAAACACTCTTTAATTTCAAATTTTTTACTTTTTGTTATAGCGGAAATAGCAAGAACGGACTTAGCGATATAGGTTCTTTAGTAAATTTCAAGCGTCTGTCTGCAGCTGTTCAAAAGTATGATTGAATACATAAAATAAAATTAATATTGGAGCACCCTTTAATCTATAATTTTGAATATTAGTACTTTTTACTATAATGGTCATAGCGACCAATTCTATTTCTAAGAATTTTCCATAACGGTACAAAAGATAGGCCCGTATTGGTCAATTTATGTCACCTGCGTTGACACCCTTTCAATTTTTAAATTTATTTTTATACTACTTTTTGCCACTTGGACCTATAGCGATACACAGTTTTTTTTTTAATTTGAAATAGAAGTTCACTATGGTTCATACAAACTTGTATGTTGACACCCTTCAATTTTTAAGATTATGAAATGTTTTTAAAATGGGACCAATCTATAACCATCACCTTTTAAATAAAAAAGAAATTTTTTTAACTCGATCCAGAAATGACTGAGTTATGGAGGCACACATATAAAAATGGCAACACTAAGTCAAATTAATAACATTCTTCTTCTTTTTAAGTCGGTGAAAAAAGTGTATTACTGCGGGGATAGCATATTGCTACTGCTCATATAGCTCATCAATGAATTCTACTCAAATTTTGTGTAGAAAACCTTAGTCATATACCCTGTTCAAACATACGCTTTAATTGTGCAATTAAGGAATTTACACAATTAAGGCCTTAATTGAGCTCAATTTACCTTATAAGAAGTCAGTTAATAAATTGAGCAATTAGTACTTAATTGCATCACTAATTGAATAAGACGCGAAATGCAATCATTGCCAACAAGTACGATTACTCTGGAAACTATCTTTAGTGAGAAGAAAAAATTCATAAAATTGACAAACCGCAAGTAAAAAATATAAACAAACAAATAAAAAGAAAATGATGGATCATACGACAATAAGCCATGTTGTTTTTGTAATAAATAGAGAAATCAGCTGGGAGGACGACACTACCTAGTAAAATAGATATGCCGTGTACTAACTGAATAAGCTTAATTGAGCATGTGTGAATACCAAATTAAATTGCGCAATTAAAGTTAAATTAACTCAATTAAGAAAACAATTCTGAACAAAGCCAAATTGATTAAATGAGCAAAAGCAAAAAGACAATAAAAACCCAAAAATCTTTTATACAAAAACACAGTAAGCATTAAGTAAATATTTTTATTTCATTTTTATACATAAGGGTTACCATTGGTTATGTTTTCCCTGTATTAATACATATAATTTTTTAGTATTTGGATAAAAAATATTACATAAGAATATCATGAAATATTTATATTTGAAGTTGATCTAATTAAAGTAGATTAACATAAAAAAGATTCCAAATAATAAATTTTCATAAAAAATATATTTAGTTAATATTGCCGTTAAAAATATTGTTATTATTTTCTTTTGTGGGAAAAACTTTTCTAGAATTAATTACAAAGTTGTATAGCTTTCTTACCTTTCCTTAATTTTACATCCCATTTAATCGTACTCAGGTAAATTTTTGATTCAGTGTAATTTAATTTTTGCTTATTTGGTTATCGAAAAAGATAATTTCATAAAAATATTAAAAAAAAAAAACAACAATTAAGAGTGATATATTCGGCTATGCTGAATCTTATATTCCATTCGCCATATATATAAATCTCGTTTAGTAAAGTAAATCAAATCAAAAAAGCAAATATTGGGGTGACAAGGAATTTAAAAATAAAACAATTTAGTACTACATATATATTATTATACATAAAGATGCCATCGGCTCTTAATGGGCTAAGCATTTTTGTATTTTCTTAAATATCTCTTCAAAAGCTTTAAAATGATAGTCTTATTGATATTTCAAAAAATATGACAATTTCAGAGACCCATAACTCGAAATATATGGGTGAGCGACAATTTTTTCACCTAATGTTTTTTTTTTCTTATTTTTTATTTCTCTATTGCCCCATATATATTCTTTTTTGATTGCAATAACTTTTTTGTTCCAAATGACATGAAAAAATTAGAGGTAGGCGTGGTGTTTTAAGTATTGCCTCGAAAGACGTAAACCGATCATGCTGATTTCCAATACACGCAAAGAAAAAACATGGTTGAGGTAACCATATTCTAAGAGCAACATATTATGGTTGTATTATATGGTTGTAAACAAAACATAGTATAGCTACATTAAAGCTAGTGTTGCAACCATATTATTGTCTAGCATAACAATAGCATGGTAAAATCTAAAAATAGTTATGTTATAATATAAACAATAAATGGTTCAATTAAAACATCATCATATGGTTGAAAATGTCATGTTATATAATTGAATTATTATTATTATTATTGATTTGTTACAAAAGTTATTCAATAACATAAATGCACAAAAAAAAACAATACATTGCTTATTATATATAATTAAAAGGCTTAAACACATAGGCTTTAAGAATCAGTTATAAAAAAAAATATGTTTAATTTACAAGCACAAATAAAGGCATCTTATCTGCATACATTCCTATGTGAATATCCATTTATGGAGTAAACGTGATATTCTCGTATTGAAGATGTACGGTACGTAATGTACTTCGGTACTGACTACACATTTATCCAAGACTTCTAATAATCTAATCTGGCATCTGGCAACTATTGTTGATGTATAATATGATAGCTTTAAATAAAAAAAATACGTAAATGGTTTCACAATTGTGCTTATAACCCTGGAGTTAATGTCGACGTGGTTGACGGCGTCAAATGTCAAAAAAAAAGTTGAGTCGTATGAAATTGTATGAAAGCAGTTAATCTCAACGCGTTTCAACGCCGTAAAAGTTCAATCTGTTTCAACTTTTTCGGCGTTGAAACGCCGTCAACGACGTCGACATTAACTTCAGGGTAACACCAAAATAAAGATCTATATGCTAACATACATACATATGTATATTTCAACTATTTTTGAAATGCTTTGCTTACCTTTTTATTTGTTGTCATATTTTCTGTATTATTTTTAATTGTTTATTTTGTAAATACATTTTTTTTTTAATTTTCTCTAACAATAAAAACAATTTCAACTTTAAGCTGACAAAAAATTACTAAATTGATAGAAAAACATTCTGCCAAGACCAAGAACAAAATATTTTTAAGCGGAAACATTATTTTGTTTGCTTTTAATCATACTCTGACTAATTTTATATTATTATGGTTAAATAGTATATTATATTATTTTTAATAAGTTATAAGACTTTGGTCGTAGTTCAAATTTTTTTACGCTAAACCAACCATGTTGTATTTTTTGTGCACAGTAACCATATAATGGTTAAATATTAACAAAAACGTGTTTGTTGTGACTGAAGTATTTTTGAAAAGAACTATAATTTGTTCTCTGCAATTTTACAATGTTACAAAGAACATATTATGGTTATTGTGACCATATCGCTGCCATGTTTTTTCTTTGCGTGTAGCACCTCTTTCGACACTATATCTAATTGCTTGATATATTTAATTTTTCAAGTTTGACGAGACAAACTTGATTTCAACACTAACACGGACTTCGCTATGCATAAAAACTCCGTATATATGTATAAACTTTCACTTTTTGTGGTGAAGGATATAAAAATAAATTAAAAAATAATTTTTTATTACATAATTTCAAACTCACTTGGATAAATTTGCAAACTCGTCAAAAATCGCATCAAATGCATTAAAGGCATTAACGTCTGTAGTTAATTTTTTTTAAGTATATTATTTCCATAAACCACAAATTTATAAAGTTTTTTAAGTAAATTTTTTTTTTGGAATTTTTTATTCTTTAGCCTAAATCCACAAAAAAGGTGCAACAAAAAACATTAAATGATGATAAAGTTTTTTAAAGAAAAAAACGTAACAACGTTAATGTTGCATGACCTTGCTGCAAAGTGATGGCAGCTAGTTAAACGTGTTAAAGATAAGTTCTTAGTAAAAGAAATAAAAAGTTTTCAACACATTAACCAAAAGAAAAAATTAAAACTCAAGAAAAAGTAAAATTATTCAAAAAAAACTTTAGCAATCATGAACTGAATGAAAGATATCTTTCTTGTACGTAAAAAAAATGCGTAGATTGTACTTTTAGCTGTTGTACTTTAAGCTGTTTAAACTCAAATTTTAACAGTCTATTAAAAGTTTCGAAAACATAATTAATCTTTGCAAGCGAATTCTAATAGTTAGCAAAAAGTTCAAAAACCTTTAAGAAATTAAGAGAAAGAAATTTCGTTAATTTTCATCGTATAACGACCTATTGATGAAGACCTTTGTGGTAAGCAATTTTCCACATGACAACACCAATATCAAGCCACGTTTTTAATACAACTCCCATTAATCTACTGCATTACTTTACTTTTCTTCTGAGTTGTTTAAACAATTTTATATATTGTGCTTCATAACTGCCTTTTGCAGTTCCATACTTCAACTGTGTGTGTTTACAAAAGAAAAAACAAAAAAATCAATTTACAAGTATCAAATTATATTTGGTCACTAAAGTCCTTGTTATTTAAGTGGCCAGAAAGTTAAGTATTAAATCTATAACTTTGAACTATAACAAAGTAAAAACATTTATAAACCAAATATGTCAATAACTTCATGGAAATGTTCAAATATTTTTGCTAACACAAACACACACACACACACAATTTATCTTTAATCGAATGGCTTTTGCACTGCTGCACAATGATTACTGGTTTTACAATAAGTACTCTCATGTTGCTCAATTTTGAAATTTCATGTTGAAAGGAACAATTTTATCCCTCAAGAGCATTTCATGTAGCTAAATGATGTCAATCTTGTAGTTATAGATCAATTATAATTTGTATTTGTGTAAAATAGTTGCTTAACAATCTTGATTATTATTACTTAAAGTTACTGATTAAAATTTATGACATGTGCACTTAAAAAAATTTTTAATTTTTTGAATAAACTGTAGTTTAATTTAACTTAAATAAATAATAACTGCGGAAATTTATAAATCAAGTAAAAAACTCCGCACTTAAGTTTTTACCCCTTCACCAAAGGTGAAAAAAGTGTATTGTCATTCCGTGTGTAATTTCTACAATATCCATTTCCGATCCCATTAAGTATTTACATACATATATGAGTTAAGGAAAGAGGAATCTGGGAGAATACGGGATCACAAAAGGAGTTGAAGGTGGATGAGAATTTTTGTGACAAGGTTGGGAGGGCAACATCTGCCACGAAGGTAACTGTTTGTCTGAGCGTGTTTGCATATTGTAGGTTTTGTTTTTTTTTTTTTTTATTTGTGAGATTTTGTTTATTTTGTTGTGGAATTTTTGTGATTTTTTTTTTATGTGCGGCATACCCAATGAAAAGGGTTGGAACCTCACTGGGATGAGCTTACAGTGGAACAAGCTAGTTGGAAACCTCATTGGTCCCTACGGCCGTAACATAAGAAATCTCACAAATAAAAAAAACAAAACCTACAATAATGCAAACACGCTCAAACAAACAGTTACCTTCGTGGCAGATGTTATACCACTGTGTTGCCCTCCCAACCTTGTCACAAAAATTCTCATCCACCTTCAACTTCCTTTTGTGACCCCGTATCCTCCCAGATTCCTCTTTCCTTAACTCACCTTCATGCCTTTTCCCTCTTCAAATTAGGCTACAGACATAATTATTTCCATCATATACATTATATATATATTCTTAGCTCTTATGCATAGCGAAGTCGATTGAGCGATGTCCGTCTGTCCGTCCGTGTTCAGGTTGAAAACAACCTTGCCAAGGCATCTAGAGCCACAGAAAAATCAAGTGCGCCAATCGACCAGACATAGTTTCGAAAATTTTGCTATTAAAAATCTGCACGATCGATCCATGTCTTTCGAGGGAGAGTGCAAAATACCACACCTGCCTCTAATTTTTCGATATCATTTTGGAACAATGAAGTTACTCCAATGAAAAAAAAATATGGAGCGATAGAGAAAAATATTGGTGCACGCCCATATTTTCCGAGTTATGGGCCTCTGAATTTGTATTTTCATAGAAAAGTAAGATTGTGTTAAAGCTTTTGAAGAGGGTTTTTTTTAAATGATTAACCCATAAAGAGCCGATGACATTTTTATGTTAAATTATATACAGTACTTAACCTTTTTTCCTATTTTTTAATTCTATGTCACACCAAATTTTTTTACTTTTTTTTTTTTTTTTTTTTTGTTTGATTGGTGTTATTTCACTAAAGTAAATTTACATATACGGTGAAGGGTATATAAGATTCGCCAAAGCCGAATATAGCTCTTTTATTTGTAAGATTTTAATTGTTACCAAATACAATAATTTCATGAGAATCTTGGCTTGATTCTAAGAGATAATTTAATCGCACTTACACTTTCATTTACGACTTCGTGAAAACTTAAGAAAAAACTACTTAACACTTTGATGCGTAGCGTACATTATAATGTAGGTCGATTTAATCAATCCGTAACTGGTTCAAATTTTAGCATACATGCAATTAATTTGCAGTTACAGGTTCGTTGTGATGTTATTTTTTAATTTCTAAAGAGGCTGTATGATTTCAATACAACTTGAGATCACTTTTATATATTTTGTCAAGTCATCATCGACGCAGCCCCGTATATGTGAAAGTTTATTTCCAAATAAAAAATTGAATTTTCTCGCGTATTTTTTTGATGAATTTTTAAATGTTTTTTTTTTTTTATTTATGTACGTGTATTCTGAAATTTAAAATCAATTAAAAAATAAAATAAAAAGATTGAAGCAGCTTTTACAATAAAATGTACATCTTCAAAGCCCACTTTGGAATAAAAATTTGTCCCCAAAAATTTTTACACATGTTCTTTGAAGTCTATTTAAGCTATAAAAACAATATATAGAATTTTTTTCCGAAATTAATTCCCGTGTCAAAGGGTTAAACTTCGAATGAGATTTTCCTTTCTGTATATTATCTTTAAAGCAATCAACCAGCTGTAAGATTTAATTATTAATTAATTAATAATTATAGAAAACATTTACAAGCAGAGAAAAAAATTCTTCAAATAGAATATACGTCTTTTGTCTCATAAATTAAAATTTCATTTCAAATATTTCGATCAAAAGGCCATATTATTTTAAACTTTTTTTACAACAACTAACATCTTACTAAAATCGAAAAGAAAGATCAAAAGGATATCAACAACAAATAAAAAAATCCGCCATGTTATGGCCTTTAATTTTTAATTTTACTTTTCGAATTTGTTACAGCGGCCATAATAACAAAAATTCTTGAGGTGAATTAAAAAAAAGGCCTTGTGAAAATAATGCTACTATTGGTAGATTTTTTAATTTTGATATTTTATTCTTGCTTTTATAGTGAACTTTCAATACATGTTCTACATAAATTCATATTCTCAGTCTAAAATATGGAAATCTATGGCCTCTTACGTTAGTATCGGGATACCCTTCATATAAATTTTTATACCCTTCACCACAGGTGAAAAAGGGTATATCTAAGTTGGTCTTGCATGTTTGTAATTTCTACAATATCCATGTCCGATCCCATAAAGTATGCATATTCTGGGTTTTTAGTCGATAAAGCAATGTCCGTCTGTCCGTCCGCGTTCCTGTACAACAATATTTTTATAAATAATTTGAATATGCTATATTAATACATCTTACACTATGTATACAAAACCCTAAAATTGAAATTTGTTTCAAAAGCAGAAAGTGACGAAAGGTTATTTTTTGTTTTCGTTAGTATAATTAAAGTCATTGACATAAAGTTTATTGACAATATTTTAGATATTTTAATAAATCGCTTGTTTAAAATAACTCCAAATAATGCAAAGAAACTTCCGTTCAGGAGTCAATAATGCCTTGAATTAAATATTAATCCTAGTCGAGTTTTCTCCTTCCTTCGTAAGCCTTGCGGCAAAACAATATGAACTTAATTTAAGAACTTATAAATAATTAAAATGTGGGAATTTAAATACATTCGATATCTAAATGAAAATCTCGCAAACCGGTGATATATAAAATAGCAGTGTTTAAAATAAAAGCACCTTCTAAAAGTACAAAATAGACTTTTAATAAAATACAATTTATTACCTTTAAAGTAATTTTTTGTAGAGAAAATTCCTTTTGAAAGCAAAAATCAAAAAAATCGCTAAACAAAAATTCTTTTGAAATTTTTAGAAGAGTGATTTGGTGTTGATATGTTTTTTGAAAGATAAAATTTAAGAAAAACTTCCCTCTTAAATGGTATTTTTGAAACTATTTAAATAAAGTATAAAACATATTATTAAAAATGCACTTTATAATAATTACACACTTATGATAAAAAAATAACCTTTCGTAAAAGACCTTTTAAAAATCAATTAATTACAGTAAGACTTTTTAACATATTGCTTTTACTAATATAATTTTCAAATAGTATCTTTCCAACAAGTACCCTTCAAAAAAGTACTTTCAAATAAGTAACAAGTGCTTTATTCAAAGTTATGTAACGCTAAAAATAAATACTTTAAAAATTTTTATAAAATAGTACTTTTATAAAGTACCTCTCTACTAAGTACCTTATTAAAGAGTACTTAAAAAAACATTTACAAATTGCTTAAAAAGTGTTACATATTATATAAATAATGAACTTTAAAAAAAAATCCCTCATGACGATATCTAAAAAAGTACTTTACCAAGGCAATTTTCTAAAGAGTATATTTAAGGGGCGTGAAGTAAAAAAAAACATAATTTTTTGTTAGAGAGAAAGGAAGGTTAATAACAGAAATTAAAATTTGTGGAAATTGGATTTAAAAAAACTTTCAAATTTAAAAAATTAAAAATTTGGAATTTACTTTTGAATAAATAATGCAAATGCTCTTTTAAAAGTATGCGAAAAATTACACATTATCATAAAAGTGCTACGTAGAGCTCTTTTAAGGTTTTTGCAAACAGGCTTGTAATTTTTTTAAGAATCTTTATAATTAAACAAAACATCAACAAAAATGTAGTTACTAAGAAGTATTTGAACAATCAAAAGATTAAAGTTACAAAATATTTAAGCTTCCTAAAAGCTTTTTTACTAACAATCTTACAAATATTTTCAGGCCAACACAAATTGCCCTTAACTTATTACAATCTATCAATTTGCCGAAATAGACTTATGGGATTGTAGAGAGATTAAAATAGCAAAACAACTCAACACAAGTACTTCTAACTCAAATCAAATCAAAAGTAAATGTTAAATGTTCAAACAAAGCAACAACAACAATAAAAGCTTAAATACTCGTAATATTGCTGATTCGTATGATTATAACACTGGGCAACAATATTTAGATAGTGATTTTTCAAAAATTATAATTTGACTTTGAAGTTTTAAATACGAGTATAAATAATATTTTCGAAATATTAATTTTAAAAATATAACAATTTTAAAAAAATTTTATTTTAAATTATATTTAATGAAAAAATTTATTATAAACAGTGTAGTTTGTACACTTAGATTTTTTTAATAACGTAGTATTTTTTATTTTAAATTAACTTGTGGGTAAATCACAATCTAAGTAGCTAAAGGAAAATCTTCATTTAACAATTATTTTGGGGATCAACGAATTCGAGACAAATAAAATGTTCTTTGAATTACAATAACTACAATAATTTATTATATATAAATAAATGAATACTTTGCATATGCTACTGCCTCAATTACTGCGGTTACTATTTAAAACGGTTTTTAAATTTAAAAAAAAATTTGTTCTTGAAAAATATTGTTCTCAAAAAAGTAATAAAATTAACAATTCAGAATTAAATTTTTCTTTAATATAATTGATGTAACAAAATTTTAAATTATTTGTTACTAATTATCGTTTTTTGTATCGATTATCATCATTATGTTTCCTGCTTCTTCCGGGACATAGAGCCCGTAAATAGGCGGTAGAGTGCGAGTGACCCATTCAGGACGGTTTCATTAACTGAACTATGCGGGATATTGCTGTATTGCCAGGACATTCAATGCTGATATGCTTTTAACATTTTAAAAAAAAATTGTGACTTATTCGAATAGTGAATCGCATTTTGTTTTGTACTATTTCTTTTTAAGAATATAAGTAAAGAGAAATTATTTTTTTTTAATTGTTGTTATTTTAAACTTTATATTACAATTTTAAGGTATTTGACTTTCAGTTTAAGTGAAGCTTACTCATTGCATTTGAAAAGTGTCAAGACAAAAGTCAAATTTTAATTCTTATAATTTATTGTTTTCGCGTTAGTGATAAAAGTTTCAAAAATATCAATATGGAAATTAAAATAGAATTAAAATTGTACTCATTTTCAAAAAGGCAGTGTATTCTCATGAAAAAAATGCACGACATCAGGTCAGTGCCCTCTTTCGCTCGCAAAATTTTAGCGCATTTCCTTACTAAATATATAGGGTCTGCCAAATAACTTTTTTTCTTTGAAAATGCTAGAAAAAAAAACTACTAAATATTTTCTCAAATTTCTTTTTTTATTTAAAAGTACAATTCTTCCGGTTAATAACGGAAAATAATTTCATTCAAATGGCTGCCTCGGATGGCCAAGCAGTGGTTACACGATCGGTCCAATTTATAAGCCCTTTATTGACTGTGTGCAGCTGTATTCACCAATGGCTTCACGAATATTGTTTAGCTTGTCGGCATAGCACTAATCTTTGACGGCACCCCATGGTGTCAAATCGCAGCTCCGAGGTAGCCAAACGACATCAGCTCTGCGGCTGATAATCTGATCTTCAAAAACATCGAGTGCAGCTTCCGCTGCGTGCTCCGTAGCGCTGTCCTCTGGAAACCAAATGTTGCCAATATCCTCCTCTTTAACTCTTGTGAATAAACATTCGTTCAACATGGCCCGATAACAATTGCCGAAGTAAAATGGCCCAATTATGCCTCTGGACCAAAATCCTCACCAAACAGTGACTCGTTTTGGGTGCACCGGCTTTTCAATGTATGCATATACATATAACGGCTGTTTATCGTGTTTTAATTTCTTGTGAAATATATTACATAAAATGATTTCAAGTCTAAAGTTAAAATTAAGAATTTTCGAGGAATACGAGCGATGATGCGCAGTGCATTTAATATTTAAAAAAGGAGTAAAGCACAAGTCAATCCAGTTTATATTTTTGTATTTGCAATTTTTTTATTAAATCTTAATAATACGTATGGTGACAATCGTTCTGCAGAAAAATAAAGATAATTTCTCAATGGTTGCTGTGTTTTTGTTTTTTACTATTGTTGACTTAATACAAGTCTCAATTACTAAATTAAGTTGGAGACTTAAGTATCTTGAATCTTCTGTACAAACTGAAGGTAGAATATACTGATGACCAGTAGCAAAATGATTTTTCTGCAGCAATATATTTCATATTTTGGTTTAAATCGTAAAAATTTCATGACAATAAAAAATAATATTGGCTTGTCGAAGGAATCAACACAAATAAATTAAATTTACTTAAAAAAAAGTAAAAGTGCGTTATTAGAATATACCGAATCTTATATACCCTGCACCATCTATGTAAATCTAGTTTAGTGAAGCAACTTTAATTAAAAAAGCAAATATTGGGGTGACAGAGAATTAAAACGTAAGACAAGAAATTGAGTACTACATGTATATAATTTTACATAAAAATGTCATCGGCACTTAATAGGTTAGGTATTTTTTTAATTTTAGTATTTCCTTAAACATCGCTTCATTACCTTCAAAATGATACCCATATTAATATTTAAAAAAAATTTTTATTGATATTTTAAAAATTTGTTCACTTGATGTTTCTTCTTACTTTTTTTTATTCTCTATTTTCCCATATATTTAGATTTTTTTGGAGTTACTTTATTGCTCAAAATGACATGAAAAAATTAGAGGTAGGCGTGGTATTTTGCCTGCTGTCTCGAAGGACATGGACCGATCCTGCTGATTTCCAATAGTACCTCTTTCGACACTATTTCTAATTGATTGGCATATTTTAATATTCTCTAACTGATCTAGTGCCTCGGCAAACTTGACTTCGAAACTAACACGGACGGACAGACGGAAATCGCTCAATCGACTTCGCTACGCATAAGAAGTCAGAATATATACAGTCGTTGCCATATCATATGCAACTAAAATTCGCTATGTGCAATTATGTTATAATCATTTTTACTTTAATTTAAAACATATGTCAGCTTTTGATTTTTTCATGTATGAAGTTCAATTGACACAATAATGGTAAGTTTTTCAATAAATATTTTCATATTTTGATAAAATCGATAAACGCCTGGCCAAAACAAATGCAACTCTAAGGAACAAATGCACATCTGAAGATACCGTTATTTTAATCGCATGTCTTTTTACATTTTCTGAAAAGTTTTGGTATTTTGAATGTTGAAAAGTGATTTTAATAAATTATTCCAAAAAAAAACTTTAATTACGATCACAATCCACCTTTTAAAAATGGCTCGGAATAACTTCGGTTTGGAAGTAAGAAAACGCATTGTTGACGATTATTCCAAAGAAATGTCTCAAAAAGCAATATCTGAAAAATATAAAGTTCAAAAATTCAATATCACGAATAGTAAATAAGTATAAAGCCACAAAAACTGTTTCGGTGCTCCATATGGGAGGACGTCCACGACACACAAGTCAACGTATAGAAATCTTGATCGTTCAAACTGCAAAAAAACAACCCTTTATTACATCTTCGCAACTAGTTAAAGACCTCCAATTACCAATAGCTGCCAGAAGTGTCCATAGACGCTTGGTAGATGCCTCCTTACGAGCGCACCGTCCTGTAAAAAAGCCGCTTATTTCAAAACGTAACCAACTAAAGCGGTTAAAATTTGCTAGAGTTCACCTAAGTTGGCCAATTTCCAAATGGAAAAGTGTATTATTCAGCGATGAGTCTAAATTCAATATAATCGGAAGTGACGGCTTGCGCTATATAAGGAGGCCACCAAATACGCGGTTGAAATCTCAATACTGCACCAAAACAGTGAAACATGTTGGGGGCAGTGTAATGGTGTGGGGTTGTTTCTCGGCCACCAGAGTGGGCCCTCTGTTCCGAATCGATGGCAAAACGGATCAGCACGTGTATGAACACATTTGGCATTTCCCATATGCTAAATGGGAAATGCCACTTGCTTGGGTCTTCCAACATAACAATGACCCAAAGCATACATCAAGAGTGGTAAAGTCATGGTTAGCTGAAGAAAACGTTACTGTTATGAAATGGCCACCTCAATCAGCTGATTTCAACCCCATTGAGAACCTTTGGGAAATTGTTACTCGAAGAATAGATCGTGATAATGTTTGAAATATGAACGAGTTGTTCTTCAAAATTAAAGAGGCGTGTAATAGAATCTATGCCACGTCGTTGCGCAGCTGTGCTACAGAATTCTGGCTTTGCAACAAAATATTAATGTAAATCAGTTTTAAGTTTTCTTTTTTAGCTTTTATTATAAGTTGCATTTGTTTTGGCCAAGCGTATTTTGAGTTTTTTGATAAAAAATATATATGTTATTTTCAAAATGAAGTCCACTTTAAGTTGTTTTGTTAAATTTTGTTTATAAATAAATAATCTTTGATTTCATAACTCAATTTTATTTTTCTTGGTATTCGGGTTAAAGTTCCAGGGATTTTATTATAAACCATGTCTTAGTTGCATATGATATGGCCACCACCACTTTATACTTTATGGCGTCGAAGGGTATAAAAATACTCCAAATAATAAAATTGATATGTTAAAAACAAATTTCTAAAACGAAAGCTATTTTTAACAAGGTAAATGAATATTGACACCTCAATAACAAAAATAGAAATATCTGCTTTTATTTTATAAAAGTTTGTTTATTTTTCGTTACGAATTTAAAAAAAGTATATTTAAATGCAAAACAAAATCGTTTGTATAACCCTACTTTTAATTTTTTTTTTTTTTTACCATTTTCAATAGATGCGTCAAAGTTTCTATTTAAACGATTTCAAAAGGGGATATATTTTAATAAAATTATCTAGCTGGAGCGACCACTGAAGTACCTGTAAATACTAGCCAACTTGAACAATTAAACGCCATTCTGCCCTTTAATTGCTTTATCCTATTTTATGCAGTTTTAAACATTCAAATTAGATGATCTTTTTTCTCTGGTGCTGTTACGGCCAGTTTAAATATGTATACTTTACGTATAATTTATATTAATTATGTGGCGGTGCAAATATCAAGCATTCGGCATGTACATGCCTAGGCGAACTTAGATTTACATAAATGTAAAAATCATGGGTATTTTCATTGCTTCTCTTCGTTTTTTCTAGTTAAGTTATACATTTTTAACTTATGAAAAACTCATGAAAATTCATGAATATTCTGTTATTAAAAACTGGGTTTAAAACTAATTAAGATAAAATTAGATGTATTAACCGTTCCAATAAAAAATATTTAAAATTAAGTTCCATTTTATTACAACAAATGAAAACTATTCAACTTTTATTATTTCCGTATGGCGTACATTTATTTTAAGAAAATATTAAAAAAGAAGGTAATAAAAGATCGTATCTCATTCATCGGCTTTTCACTAGTTTTAAGCATTCATTTAAATGACAAGCCATTTTGTTCATGTCAACCCAGGCTCGCCAACGACAAGTAGAACCCATTTTTTCTTTTTTTTTTTTGTTTGTTTTATTTTGCTGGGATTGGAAGCAAATGTATTGTTTTAATTAAGTTCAATTATACTTTAATTACTAAATTTATTAAATGTGATGTGAAGAAATAATACGAAAAAATTAAAACAAAACTGCATTTAAAAGAACAACAAAGACAGTTTTTTGTGTCTTTTTAGGCGCAATCTCCGCATGGGGTTTAAGAGCAAGGTTCAGCTTAACGGTTGAAAAACACAGTGCTGTGTTCATTTTCATAGGCATTCAACTTATTGTGTTACCTCATCTGTTATTACGTATGGTATAAATATTTAGTAATCAGAAGTTTTACATGTCCTTGGCATGCAAATTCAATATTATGTTTTTTAAAACCAATATATTTCTCAGATTACAAAAATGCCTTGGTTTTCTGAAAAAAAGACACTTTATTCTATACAATCCCCTTGCTATCGATGTCACATTTATCAGGCCGAAAATTGAATACAACTCTTTAAAGACTAGTTTTGACTTACTCACTCTTGAACAGGAGAGAGGGAAGAAGCTCATCGGGCAACCGGCTCTATTGATTCACTTCAGTATTGACAGAATGTGGGATCTGTTACACATAATTGTTGCTTTAATGTCATGAAATCAGAGAACTTGCTTCTGATAACAGTGAAACTTCGGTTTTTAATCGATCAGTTCGTATATGGAATAAACTCCCAGCTGAGATCTCTCTCCTGTCACCTGAAAAGCGAATTACCAAAATCACTACTCCATTTGACCTCCTTTTTATAACCGAATGCAAAATACATTATCTCCTGAGTGCTAGCCCTATTAAAATATGTTGTACCTGAAGTTAAGAAATAACAATTAACCAAAAAATCTAATAAAGGGATGACAGAGAATTAAAAAATAAAAAAAAAAAGTTTTAGTACTGCATACATATAATTTTATATAAAAATGCCATCGGCTCTTAACGGATTAAGCATTTTTAAAAAACTTAGTATCTCCTTAAAGATCTCTTCAAAAGCTTTAAAATGATATCCATATTTATATTAAAAAAAATTTTAACTTCAAAGCCCCGTAACCCCGAAAATATGGGCGAGCGCCAATTTTTTCACTTGATGTTTTTTTTCTTATTTTTCTATTCTCTATCGCCCCATATATTTATTTTTTTTTTTTTTTAGTTACTTTATTATTCCAAAAGACATGAAAAATTTAGAGGTAGGCGTGGTGTTTTTCCTGTTGCCTCGAAGGACATGGACCGATTGTGCTAATTTCCTACAGCACCTCTTTCGACGCTATAGCTGATTGATTGACATATTTATTTTTTGGTGAAATCAAGTTTTGCAAGACTAACACGGACGGACAGACGGACCTCGCTCAATCGACTTCGCTATGCATAAAAAGTCAGCATATAATATATACTTTATGGGGGCGGAAATGGATATTGTAGAAATTACACACAAAATGGCAAAGTTAGATATACCCTTTTCTACTTTTTGTGGCGAAGGATATAAAATAAGCAATTTTAATTTAAAATCAATGGCTCTTGCTAAAGTATACTCTAAACTAAAAAGTGCTTATTATCTGTTTTGTTTTCATAGTCAAAATAAAGTATACTTTAAGTTGAATCGACTTAAACTAGGTTTCAACTGTAATTTGATAAATGTTTTCATACATTTTTTAAACAAACATTAGAAAAATGTAACCGGTAACCTTGTTTTCATTTTATTTATAACAAGGACCGAGATTTATTTTATGTTTTTATTTCAAGTTCTCTGCCATATTCATGAAAATTAAAATAAATTTGAAATGTGTTTTATGACAAATTTTCATGCAAATTTGTTCTAAATTACATTTCAAATCTATATTTTTATTCTCTGAATACAGCAGCTTGAATGTTTATTGCATTTTTCCTTAAGCAAAAATGAATAAATCATAAAAAATATAAAATTTTTATGCGCCTAAATAACTTTACAAATTTATGTTTACATGTGTATTTAACACTTAACGAAAAGAATAAATATTTAAAAATTGCTTTAAATAAATGCAATAGACTATAAAGAAATTTCTTGTTATTTATTTTGTACTGCAAAGAGTTTATTGGCACCCAAAATGCAAAAGTCATCTAACACCAAATGCAGGAATAAATGTGAATGTTCATATTTGTATAGGAATTCAAATAAAAATGAATAAACAAAACACTAAGTGCTGCTTGTAACGAGCCATGAATTTCGCTAGAAGAAAAAATAGAACAGAGACAATAAATGTCGTATTGTTAATGCACAAAACAAAACGCTATTAAAAAAAGTACGCTATAAAAATTTAATTTAATTTAATATTTTTCACACCACAATGCAATAATATCAACATTCAACCAAAAATATTATCGAAGTTTTTCTCTATAATTTATCGATACTGAGTCCCAAATATTAGACAATGGGAAACAAATCTGTAGTTTCTAATCATCAGAGTTGGTCACCTCGTGGTAGCAATAAAACACAACCAATTTCATAATCTTAATATAAATGAGATTTTCAAAATATTTATTTATGTCATAAAGATGAAATTTCTAATTCTAAATTCTAAATTTCTTTAATTATAAATGGGGTTATATCTGATTAAAAAACTTTTTCTTTTTTTTTTTTTTTTTTTAAATTGTAATAAATTTTCAATATTTTTTTTTGCAAAACAAAATGTAATTTTGACATTAGACATATGATTAGCTAACAGAAACCGGTACCGTGGAATAACTTTCAAATGAAATAACTCCTAATGCAATAACTCCCAATAAAATAAGCCCCAACAAAAACAAAATAACTTCAAAACTAAAAAAAAAACGAAATAACTTCCAACGCTCAAATGTAATAAGACCCAAAAACTTAACCGTTAATTAAAACTAAAAATATTTTTACAAAAATATTAAATAACTCCCAAATGAAATAAGCTCCAACAAAAACGAAATAATTCCAGCGCAAATTATATTTGAAACCGGGCACTGTTTAAGTGTTTTAACCTCTATGGTATAACAAATACCTTCCCATAAAAGAGGCCCTTAATTTTGATATCCTACCACATATCATAGATTTATGACCAAAGGTCGGCTATACAGACAATATCTTGTTAGGAAAGCCGCTATTCTATATACCATAGAGAGATCATTGAGCCATCCTGGCCTGCCTCTATATTATAACAAATCCCGGCTCCGCTCACCAAAAGTTTCCTGCATAGCTGGGCTTCAGCCGGGCGGAAGGATTTTATTCTCTATGGTATAACGAACACTGGCTTCCATGACTTAAGATTTTCTCTGTAGCCAGAATAATGGTATAAGGCTTAATTAAATAGCTTCCATTAGGTGACGTTTTAATTAAATATTTTGTTAGCGAAGCCGGTGCTCGAAATACCGTAGAGGAGTAAATCTTTCAGCCCGGCCAAAGACCGGATATACAAAAAAAATTTTAAGCGAAATCGATGTTCAAAATACCATGAAGGAGAAATAAAAAAAAACTAAAACAACTCTAAAAACTTCGAAGATTACAATATAAATAACTTTCAAACGAAATAACTCCCAATAAAAAATAAATAACTCCCAATTATCAAAATAAATAAAATAGCAGAATCCAGTTAGGAGTTATTTCATTATCAAATAACTCCCAATAAAAAATTATGAAATAACCTCCCAAAAATTGGGAGTTATTTCATTATGAAATAACTTCCAATTTGCATTGGATTTTTTAATTTTTTGTTGGGAGTTTTTTCATTTAATTTATTTTTCTCTTTTTTTTTGGGAGTTACATCACGGACCACAAAAAAACCTATTTTAAATTAATTAAGTTCTCTTTTTGCTGTAACAAAAACCCAAACTAAAACTTAGTCGAAAAAAATATTTAAATAAATAAAAAAAATATTGGGAATCGCGTCGGAATATAGCTTCATTCAGTTAGTTTATTTTAGATCAAAAAATATTATATTTTAACATGAAAAATAAAAGTGTTATAATTAATTATTTCAATTAAATATTTTCCATAATAAAAGAATTAAGTGAAAAATATCAAATAAGTCAAATAAGTCAAAGAGTCATTCATACGAATTTCGAAAATACAAATTTTTAAGACTTTAATCGAGTAAATCTAAATTTGATCGAAGCAGGCTTTTTGAAGCCGGTGGCAGTTCTACGATTCCATTATAGATGATTTTAAAACATATGGTGGGGATAAAATCGAAATTTTGTTTTAAAAAAAGGAGGTCGATTTCGAGAAGGTTCAGCCAATTGCCCGGCTGCTGAAAAATTTAAAACTCAAGGCTTCAACTCGAAACTTTCTTTGCAAGAACCATGTTCATTTTGTTATATTGGTCAAGCGTTTGAAAATTAATGACATTTAGATATAAATATTGCTCTACAAAGCACTTTATATATAACCTCGAAGGATGCATTTTTGATATTTAATAAAGCTATCGAGTCTATATACTGTATAAGTTACCTGAGTTCCCCAACATGAAATCGACAAAAGCGATTATAAGGAGAAATAAGAGCGAAATAGTACCATAGTGAGGGTGATAATACAATTATTGGATTAAACAAATAATAACCTATACTCTTGTAGTAATTATAATTAGCGATTAAATTTGTATCGATAACTCTCTTTCGATTAATCGGAATATAAACCGATTATTTACACAATAACTTAATTTGTTCAAGTTTTTATTGTAAAATCAGCTACACTACAGAAATAAATATATGCAAGTATTTAAACTTAAATCTAATTTTTATACTTTTTTTAGTCCAGCCAGTGTTAAAAAAGTAGCTTTGAATCATAACAACTGCAAACGATAAAATTCATATATCTGATGATCGACTTAGAAAATAATGTCTCTTTTTCTTCTTAATAGATACCGGCTATAACCAATGAATCGTATAGTTTTTTAAAGATGTTTAATTTTTTTAATGTAGCAGGAGGCTACAGTTTTCATTCGTACTAATTTATAAAGTTTGATTTTTTATATTTGATACGGAAGCAGTGCTCCATAACTAAATGCCATTTCGTTAGACTCGCAAAAGTTTTACAATCGCATTATAGAGCAGAAATTTGCATTTTAAAATCTAAATACAAATTTGCTAGAAAATGTGTGGTAAGAATAGAGGCTATATATATTATAAAACCAGGTAAAATTCCAGGGGTCAACTGTTTGGGTGATTCATCAGATTAATGCTAATGACTATACAAATCCTCAAGATCAAGTAAAATTTGTTTTTAACGCCTTAAATGTGAAATTTTTAACGAGATGTGATTAAGAGTACATCCAATCAAAAGATATAATTTACTTATGCTGAAGGGTCTTAAAAATAAACAGCCCAATCATATACAAATAATCCGTGCAGGTTCTTTCATTTTTCCCTTTTTTTCCTTTACAAAAGTTTTGCTCCTTTTTATTGACTGTAGAAAGTGAAAAAAAATCGGGTGAACAAAGTAGGTGTTATAAATTATTAGAGAAAAACAACTTGTAAATAACAAAATGTTCTCACGGAACTGAGGAAATAAAAACAAATTAATTTAATTTAATTTTGTTGTGATAATTAATTCAATAAAACATAATTTTTTTTAAACCAAAAATTATTTGTGCCAGTTCTGAAAGAAAAGAACTTCGTTCGAGCTTATTTAATCACTTCCAATTAATTAAAATTTTTTATAAATCGATCGTAAGTCTCTTTTTGGCTATCACTACGAATAATATTAAATTTACTTTTAATATTTAAATCATAAAAAGAGTTTCAACTTTATAATAAACAGTCTAAGTATTGGCCTTTTTATTATACAAAGTACTTCTAATGTAATTTTTAAATCTTTGCGATACCAAAGGTCTTTCTTCAACCTAAAGATCATAAAAAAATACCTTACTAGTATATAAAAAATTACAGTTTATAATGAGTCATTATATAGGGAAGTAATTTCAACAGAAGTGAATTTTCAATTCTACTTGAATTTCACTTTTTTTAATATTCAAAAACAACAATGTCTATCTCTAGTAAGTAACCTTTGAAAAAATTCAATGTGAATTTTTCTAGTTCAAATATATTTTTATGCCAAAAAAAAAAAAATATTAGGAAACTGAGAAAAGGAACCTTCAAAGGAACACATATCGTTAAAAATCAACACGCGTTTAACATTGAACTCTGTTTAACTTGACATTGTCCTTGACTTAAAACTTTTTGTCATATTGACACTACAACACATTTTTAGCCAAATGTACATTTTATTAATATATTCCTAAATTGATTATTTTCTTATTTAAACATTTAAACGTTTTTCATTTCTTGAGGATGTAAACAAAATTTGTAAAAGAAAATTATTAATCTATACGAGTATTTGTAGAATAAAAAAAACTATTTTCAATAAACAAATAAATGAATGAACTAATGAATAAGAAAATGTTTGTCAGAGTATATTAATAAGGTTTGGGTAGTTATTTGGGGTTGTTGTTGCTTTGTATTCTGATCCACAAGGAAGAAGAAGCATATCAAAACCATTTTTTTATACGCCTGAGCAGATTTAAGTACCGATTTTATAGGGTTATAATATATACAGCCCGATGTAAATTTGGATCAATAGAGGAAAGAAAGGAGCATTCGTGCATGTTATTCTGCTCAAGTGCCCAATCTATTTTGATGAATTTTGTTTTCCTTGTAAACCTTTGATCATAGACTTCATAAGTCATGCAATAAAAACAACACGTTGAAGGAATATGACAACTAAGTAGAATATCGCCGATATAAACAAAAGTGTGAAAGAAGATCCAATCTTTTTATTTATAGCAGGAATTAGGACTCTGTCCATCTATTACGTTGAAAATTTTTCAACAAAAATAAAACTGGGCGTACCCGTAGACGTACCAAAAGAGCTCTAGGGTAATTGGAAATGGATCCAATGTCTTACAGATAAATTGTTGTTCAGCGATGAGTCTTATTTTTGGCTAAATGAATCAATAATCAAAATTGTATCAGTTGGAGTCCAAGCAATCTACTCTACACTCTAAAACCTACATTATATCCAGAAAAATGCAACATTTGTGCGTTTTAGACGCTGCACATAGAGGTATTGTGCCAGTCTAGCCGGACATTAGGCCAATAAATAAATTTCGATAAATGTAAAAATTTAAGTACGCAGCTGGACAGATAACAAAATTCTGCATCATATAGTAAATTTTCAAAGCTTTTGCTTGACATTTCTCGCTTTGGGAAACTGTTAAAGTCAGGGGAGTTGGATACATTGCATAAGTTTTTATTGACTTTATACGATTTTGAGAGGTTTGCAATACATTTTTCCGTGGGTTAGTGAATAAAGATTTAGTATTAATTTTTTCCTGTAAAAGGCTATATTTTTTTTTTATTTTTAGAAAATTTTTGTTTTAAATTTGAATTATAAAAAATTTCGTTCGAATTTAAAAAAGGGATTTTTTTTGTAAAATTTTTTGTAAAAACAAGTAAAAAGGTTTTTGAGAGCGTTGTCCATCGCGGAGCTTAAAATGTTATATATCGCTATACAATTTACGATCTCTACTTTTATAGTGTAGAAAAAAACGTTGCGCGTTTTTGCGCCTGACCCACTATTTACCAGTGTAAAATCCACTCCATGATTTCACCTGTACTTAACGCTGAAAAGGATTCAGATTCGGAAGAGATCTTTAAAAAATCAGACTAAGATAGATCATGGCACTCATCATCATCTTAGTGCAAAGGGGAATTTGTTTTGAATAAATTATTTCTTACAATTTTAAATAAAATTTACCGTTATAATCATAAATAAGTTATTACTATTAATAAATTAATTATTTTCAGATAAATAAAATACTATAAAGTAACAAATTACAAAAATATCTTTTTAATAATATTCTTGGGAGGCTGATATTGCTAAGGCATTGAAAAGCTTAATAATGAATATTTTTAGGAAATTTTTAATGTGTTTCACAGGGTTGGTTTTGGTGGTGAGATTAGAAGGATACCTTCGCTTGCACATTTAAATTAATTTCTATGGTTTTGAGGCGTATGTAATCCATTTCATTTAATAATTACATTCTTTTTCCAAATAATATTTTATTTCACCGCTAACAAAAAAGGCCGGGGCTAAAATGGCATTTTAAACTTAAAAGTTGTAATTGCTCAACAAAATAACGGAAAATTTAAAAAAAACTTGCATTTTTCAGAGGTAGGATTAGTTCTTTTTAGGGGAACTTTTTTCTCCTTGGTCCCATTTTTCTTGTTTTCCAGCTTTAATAGCCTATGGCATTACAGATTATCCTGCCAAGTTTCATTAATCTATGGGCACTTAGTAAATATTTAGAGCCAATATAAACTAAAAAAAAAAATAATGTCCCGCTAGATTGGCAAAATACCCGTATGTGCGCTGGTGTCATCTTTAAAAATAAAGCCGAAACTCGATTTATGATGGATGGACACTGCGACCGCATAATGATCAATAATTTTATTTTTGCTAATATGAATGACATTATTCCAGGCGAAATGTGGTTTTTATAATATGACATTACGTACCCTAAGGCAGCCGCATCCTTCGACTTATTTAAATCAAAATTTTGCGATTATTTGATTTGGAAAAAATTGGCCTGTTACTTGGCCTCGAAGATTGAGCGATTTATTATCTGTCAATTATTTCCTGTAGGGCCATGTGATAAACCAGCAACAATCCTCGCCCGAGAGGAAAAGCAATGCTCATAAAAATGGCCCAAAATCGAATGTACAGAAGGCGTTTCATCAATAATATTCGCCGTGGCCATATACCCAAAATTAATTTCAAATCTTAATGCTCTACATGGATCTTATTAAAATTTAAATTCTTGAGTTATTTTTTATAATTTAAAGTTCTATCGGTCGTAATAAAGCACCCTTTATATGTAAAAGGTAACAGCATAGATTTTGTCACTGCCTTTATATCACTAGACTAGATATCATTTCTTAAATATAAAACCTTGTAAGTCTACCAAATATGGATTATTTTATCTGGTCATCAACCAAACAAACCAAACCAGATATTAAATTGTGAAGCATTATAATTAAAAATAATAATAATGATTATATTTGCTATTGTACTTACACAGGCCACCTAGAGAAACTAATAAACATAAAAAAATATACAACGATAATGAAGGCAATCAAAATGATATTAACGAGAAAGATGGCTACACGAATACGACGACTACTTAAAATATGAATAAAAACACATTAAATTTAAATTTATTTTTAATAACTTTATTAAAACAACAGCGGTCATAATAATAACTACAATAACTATGGCAAATTAATTCAGCTGTAGTGAACAAAAAACAAACATGAACTACAGCTACGAGGTTAAGTCAAAATGTTATTAAAAATTATTTAGCTCTCAGAAAAAACTCTTTTCGACAATTTTCATGTATCGAATTTTATATTTGAAATAAAAAAAAATATGCTGCCATAAACACCAAAGAATTTAAAGAAAAGCTAGCCAATCAGAGATATGTACATATATGTATAGTTATTTCATTCAAAAAAAGAAAAAGAATATAAAGGGCTCGCACCACTTAATAAGGAAGTGCTTTCTGTTTCCTTTCACAGCGTGTCCGCCCAAAAGTTATACTGCTTTGTTTAGTTATGATTTTTTATTAAATGATAGAGAATAGATCTTAAATTAATAAATATTTTATTTAATGTCGGCAATTATGTTATGAAATACAATATCAGTCAAATGTCCGCCTCTGTTAGCCTTACAAATGCAGGCCTTTTGAGCACATTTTTCATTATATTCTCACACATTTCACGCGGTAGTTCATTAATTTTATCACGAATATTTTTTTTTTTTTGAGTTGCTCAAGCATTTCTGGTTTGTTTGTATCAACCTTGCTTTTCAGATATCCCTACAAAAAGAAATACAAAGCATTCAAATCTGGCGACCGTGGAAGCCATCAACATCACTATTTCTTAAAATAACTTGTTGTGGCAAGAAGGTATGGCAGCAATTCCATTGTAATCCTGGCTGCATGCGATGTGGCACCGTCTTGTTGATATCCCATGTTAATCAAGCCTAAAGCATGCAGTTGTGGTGTTAAAAAGTTTTCAATCATGGTTGTCATGGATGAACTGTAACATCCTTTTGGCATATGTACGGCGGCGAGAATGGTCTTGTAGAAGAAGCTTTTTTGTCAACTGAATCTTAACAACAAATGCAAATGCTTGTGCGAAGTTGTGGCCAAAGTTGTTCATTGAAAACCAAGCTCCTGATCACGGCGTCGAATTGAGGAGGATCTATTGTTTTGAACACTTTCTTGAGAAGCAATAATGTTTGCAGTACGTTGTGGTCCATGCTTGGGCCTATCACCTACAGATCCTCTTTCTTCGAAATCATTAACTACACGATATATAGTCTACTTTGTTGGCACGTTGTTCCTCCCAAATGTTTCACGTAACTTTCTCATCGTCACATTAATCGATCATTGATTTTGATAAAATGTTTTAACGATTAAAACACATTGTGTTTACTTCAAGACTGCAAAATATGAACTATCAAGACTAATGTTTACTAAAAGTAGTACACTCGGCGGACATCCTATATAACGTATATATTATTTTTAAGGGGCGTGGAAATGAATTATTCATTACTATATTTCACCATAACTCAAGAATGGATAATCCAATTTAGATAAGATGAGATATAAAATTACCTTCCAAAATAAAATTAAAATTTGTACATTTATGAATAAAACCAAAAACGGCTTATGTCTGCCATTTAAATAAGAAGTGTTTTTCAAGGCCGATAATATTATAAATTGTAAAAAATAAAACAAAAAATTTATTTTAATCTCAAAAGAAAATTATTTATTGGAAAGATCGATACATGACGTTAACATTTAAGAATTATTTCAGTCATATGACTACCACGACTGTTCTGGACAATTCGACGTCCAATTTTGAATTTGAACCACTTTTGGCCGTATGTTACAATATCAAATCGTTAAATCTTTATCATCATAAACCAGGAAGTTCAAGTGGTTACATAGAAAATAATCGGACAGTGTCAAGTCTTATGGCGTTTGGGGGCAATTGGCATATATACTTCTCGAAATCAATTACTCGATAAATTTTGTTAGTGATAAGTCGATGGTTACGGTTGCCGTACGGCACGCACAATCCTGTTTCAACCATATATTACCAGGGTCAATGTCATCTATAATTTTAAACAAAAAGTCAATTGTTTAGCGGTACCGATCTTCATCGACAATGTAATTTCCTGCTTTATTTTTGAAGAAAAAATCCAAAGACATCACCAGCACATAAACCGCACAAGATGTGAATTTTCTGTGGATGTATTGGAGTCTAGGGTCTGTAATGGAACAAAGCCTTTAAGCCAATAATAAGTCTCATCGCTAAACACAATTTTACGACAAATTAATAAATTTAATTGATGACTGTATAATTTGGTAGTGCTATCCAATCTATTCACGATGATCTGCTAGAGTATACGGATCATAAGTGTCAACAAGTAAGTCCAATATGACAGTCTGTTTGACAATTAAACATTTTTATAAGTTCTGTCGCGCTTAACAAAAAATACCATGTATTTTAAAAAATCTTTAAAAGTATAACTTCGTTTATTTTGATTGAACATTTTGCCTTCTCGCCACTATTTCATAAAATGTCAGAAATTGTTCAGATAAGAAATTGTATTGAAATCAGTGATTAAAAAAGCATGACTACTTTCAATTTATATGTAGTTGCTTAACTATTGTGCAGCAAAAGCAAAAAGCAAATGCAAAAAAAAAAGGAACGGATTTGCTTTAGCTGATTATGTGTTTCTTTCTCCAATAAAGCAAACAGCAAAGCAATTAATTTTATAACGTTTGCTGTTGCTTAAGCAATCAGTTCTTCTTTATATTTATTTTTGCTTTTGTTTCACTTTTTACTATGAACTTGTGGCTGACTACAATTGCTGTTCTTGCTGTTACTTGCCGTAACTTGCTGTTTTTCATTCTTTTTAACATTGTAAACGTATGTATTTGTGTATTTGTTACTTACAATACATAAGAAAATACATTTTAAAAACATTGTTTTTATTACACCGTTAAATGGAGTTTTCTTTTTCTTAAAAAGCAACAACAAAAGAAGAAACAAACATCAACTTATTGCTTAAGCAACAGCAAACGTTTTCAAAATAAATGCTTTGCTGATTGCTTTGCTGTAGAAACAAACACATAGTGAGCCTAAGCAAATGCGTTTCTTTCTCTTTTTTAGCATTTGCTTTTTGCTGTTGCTTCGTTTATAATGAAATGTTTTGTAAATGATGAGACATTTATTTATTATATTATGCTAATATCCCATAACATTTAATGCAATTTATTCGTTGGTTGGAAAAGCAGTTACTATACGTATTTCGCCGGATGCTTAAGCCACCTCATCAGGAAACCTTTATCCAAATTTTTAGAAAAACCAAAAACATTTCCTTTAAGTATAAAAACTTCAAAAACAACATGAGAGTTATTTAAGAAGCCAATACATTTAGTTTTTTTTTATTTGCTGAAAAACGTATAAGCAATTGAAGCGCTGATTTAAATAACTTAAATGATATTTTTATCATGCATCATCTGGTGTTTCGTTTATACAAATGAAATAAAATTATGGTCAAATATTATGCGGCCGTATTGTGATTCTTTCTAAGTTTCTTGTCAACAAAAGAGGAGCTAAAATTGAAAGAAAAAGGCGTATTTTTTTGGAAATCATACGATACTTTACTTTGTGGAGAACCTTCTAATTTTATTACAATATTTTTAATTACAAAAAAGATTAGCCTGGGTTCAACCCCTGCATCTATTAAAAAAAAATGTTTTTTTCTGTTTAATGATATATGTATATATATACATTGAGAAATTAACATTTCGGCACGCAACCTCCTTTGCCAGCATTTCTACAAAGCGCATTCGTCGGCAAAGTAAAATAACTAATAAATAACTAATAATCACTACATTTGGCAGACGTTTCATCACTGTCCAGTGCATCAAAGACATTAACACCGTCTTTGATGCAATAGTGTAAATAATAAAGATTTTCTCTCTCCACCTCTTTACTTTCTCCACCTGTCTAATCTGACCTCTATCCCTTTCCAAAAGAATGCAGCACGGTTACAAAAAAAAATCTCTCTTTAAAAAAAATCTCTAAATTGACTTAAATAATTTTAGAAATCTGTAGGTTTTCATAAGAACTTAATTAATCGCCTTCGTAAGCACACAGAGTTAAATAACAAAAGCTATCAAAGAGCAGCAAAACCAGCAGCTACTTTTCAGAAAATAAATATTTAAGTCGTTAATCTTATTAATAAAAAAACAACAACAACAATTTAAAGTGTCTGTTTTATGGTTTGGTATCTGTGGTAAAATTTAAATTTCATCATGTTTTTCATGTTTGCATGTATTGAAACTATTTACAATATATACGAAAGCGTGTGTACATTTAAAGAAATGAAAATCTGCTAATTTAAGAAAGAATAAAAGTATTAATCCAAATACTATTTGACCGGTTCCATAGCACAATGCATTGCAGTTCCTGGCTGAATTGGTATTAATACATTGGTATCGCTAAGAAAATATGGCCAAGCTACCATCCGGTCACTTTGTTATTATGAGTTTATCGCAAAATTAGCTTGGGTATGCCGTATAAAATTGAATCAGAGTACCACAACCAACAAGGTACTCAAGACAGGCAGGTTAGCCTAGAAGGAAGCGAAATGACAGACACACCGGCTAAAAGGGAAGCCACTTATGACTGAAACAGCTTTTAAGAGTTCATGCCTTAATATACTAATTCTTGCAAAAAAAACCGACTTCAAAACAGATTTCAACTGTCGGTCTTATAACGGTTCAAGAGTATGGCAACATACATCAAATTACGTGAACTATATTCCTTCTCCAAGCATAATTCTTGTTTAACCCTTCAACAATATACATTAAACTAGAGCAACTATAGAGCCACCTTCTAATTTCCAAATTCAAATTATATACTTGCTGTTGTAGTAGACTCAGCAATCAGGTTCTTTGTAAATTTCAACCGTCAATCGTCTATAACGGTTCAGCACTTTGGCCACATAAATCAGATTACATAAATTATTGTTAAACCCTTTAATTTATAATTTAAAATATTTATACGTCTTATTTTACCAAAGAAAGAAGTGGACATTCTGTTTAAAAAATACGGCCATATAAGTTATTTTACATTAATTCTGGGAACACCTGGATTTCTAATTTCAAATTATAAGCTTCTTGTTATAGCCAACTTAGCAATAGAGGTCCCTTGCAAGTTGTAGCTGTCTGTCGATAACTGTCTGCCATATTCTTGAACTATTGGGACACCCTTTAACTTCTAAAACCAAGTTTAATAGTCTTATTCACAAAAATTTTTTATTTTAAGCCTAATGCGTACATTGGTTGTTACGAGGGCTGCTCTATATATTTCTGGCCTAATAGTGAAAATGCGAAAATTTATAATTAAAAATGGTTTTATTGTTTTTCAAAGTATTCTCCAGCATGATTTATACACTTTTGCATGCGCTCAAACCAGTTGTCAAAGCACTTTTTCCACTCCGATTGAGACACCTCTAAAACATGGTTTTTAAACACTTCAACAGCTTCTTCTGGCGACGAAAATCATTGACCACGCATTTTTTTCTTGATGTGCGGAAACAAGAAGAAGTCATTAAGTGCCAAGTCAGGGCTGTACGGCGGATGACCCATTAATTCGACGTTTTGGCCGGTCAAAAACGCTCTGGTTTGAGCCGATGTGTGAGAGCTCGCATTGTCATGGTGAACAATGATTCGTCTTCTCTTGTTGGTTTTTCGAATTTCTCCGATGACTTCAGGCAAACAAATTGTAGTGTACCACTCAGAAGTGACCGTCCTACGTTCCTCAAGCGGAACAGTCGCCACATGACCAGTTTTGCCGAAGAAACAGGCGACCATTTGCTTCGAAGTGCTTCTTCCACGAACAACTTTCGTTGGATTTTGCTCGTCTTTGAAGACCCACAGGGTCGATTGTTGTTCCGTTTCGGGCTCATACGCATAGATCCATGATTCGTCCCCTGTGACGATCTTATAAATGTCCTTTGAAGCACCGCAATCGTATTTTTGCAACATTTCTTTGCACCAATCGACACGAGCCTTTTTTGAGCGACTTTCAAATTGTGCGAGATCCAGGTGTTCATGCAGTATCGAATGTATGCTGGTGGAAGAAATGTCCAAGGATGTCTCTATCTCTCGGTATGTCGCACAACAGCCGTTTTTGGACGACCTTCACGGAATTCGTCTTTGAGTGAGCTTCGGCCACGATTAAATTCATTATACCAATTTTTCACAGTGCTATAGGATGATGCTTCATCGCCATACAAAGATTTAAGTTCATCAATGCACTCTTGTCGTGATAATCCACGTCGAAAGTTTTGAAAAATGATGGCACGAAAATGTTCACGAGTTAATTCCATTTTTTTCTATATTAACTTTTTCAAGACACTGTAAACAACACAAATAATGATCGTACGTCAAAACGTTTTGAGTACTATTATGCTTAAAAATGACAAACTTTCCAATGGAAATGTCAGATTGCACTTGGCAGCACTCAGTGTCGCCAGGCCAGAAATATATATAGCATCCCTCGTAAACACTTTTTGTATTAATAACGCAAAATTAACTATGGCTGCATTCATACTAGCAAATTTTACTTTGACAAAGTTTTGTTAATTTTCTTTTAAACTTTGTTTGGTGTTCAGACACAAAAAGTTTTCTTTTACAAATTTTTATTTTCTTCTCTTTGATCGTTCCTTATTTTTGGACATCTTGTATGTGGTGCTTATATGTATATGTAAATATATACAACTGTGTATAAGCAACGAAAAAAAACCAAAGCAACTTTGCGAGTACATCAAAGTCTGTACTGCTCATCATGCTTTCTCCCTCTCTTTCACATAAAATCAAAACTTTGCAAAGTAAAATTTGCCTGTATGAATGGGGTGTATTAAACGGTTTTTACAGTATTGTTGTTTTATGTTGGCAACATCATGTCATATTATATGACAATTTACGTTTAGTGATGCATACAATAATGAACCAAATATTTTAATAATGTTTTTATAATTAAAAAGAGTATTTAATTATATAATATTATTTGACATAACATAAATTATCATTATTTATAGTTTATTATCAGAAAAATTTTAAATTAATATAGAAAATGGTGTTAAACCTTTTTTTATAAAATAATTCACTGAACGAGTACAAAAAAGTACCCAAATACCGAGCTTGCCGTTACTGTTTGTACATCACTATATTATTTTGTTTATTTATGATACAAATTTGTGAATTTATTTTATTTATTTTATTTTTTAGATCAATAAAATACAATGCTTTAATTGTGAAAGAACAAATCATTAAATTATGATAATTTCCTATTATTAATTAAGCATTTTTGGCGGAAGTACTTCCTAACTAGATTGCCAACTTAATGATTTTGACAAGGCATGAGACTTTTATAATTAATTACTGAGAATCGATTACATTTATTATTGTAGGAATTAATGAGAACAATTAGTACGGTAGTCTCTTTTAACATAAAGAACTAGTTTCATTACTACTTCCTTTTTTGGGAACTTATGTAATGTGTTTTATAAGCGAGTAATAAAATATGGCAAGTAATTTTTAAGGTAATGTCTATTTTTTTGCTGGGTATTATTCCCAAATATTAATAGTTAATTTGATATTTATTACCTGGAAACGTACCCCTTTCCTTAATTGCAATATTGTGCAAAACAGACAAAGTGATAACTTAATTTTTTCATTTGCATTTCGTGGTGTAACGAAAATACATATATTTGTAATTTATACCCGGAGTTACCTAACAAGCGTCCTCTTAAATCGCCATTTTTAAAACGTTGCTTGATAACTAACTTATTAAAGATTCGGCAATCATACGTACTGCCTCTCCATCTTGCTACTGAACCTAAAATGTGTTTCGTAAGTATCTAAAACTATTCGCATACTTACCTCTCTTCGGCCCCAACAACGCAAAGCCACCAAAACCTGTAACTTGGCTGAAGTTCCACAGCCTCTTTTACCTAATTCTCTCTCATCGTTGGACATGTTTGTAATTTTTTGAGCCGTATTCCTTATTAAACCTGTATCTTAAATTAAATACATGATTAGGTAGTTGAAACACATCACTTTTCCTATTAAAAGATTTAGGACGTTTTGACATTTTGGGCAAAAGTATCTGCAATAATTTTGCATTTTATTAAATATTTGCATTTATATTTATGAATGTTTTAAAAACTCACCTATTGTAGAAACTTTATTTATTATATTCGTTGTATTTTTTTATTAATAGTTTTTTACACTTTTTCAGTAACAAATTTTACGGGAAAAATGCTTTTAAAAACAGGAATACCGACTTATTAAAGGTTTAAAAAAGCGTACCTGCTACGTTAAATATTTGAAATTTATTAATGATTAATAATAGCGTAATAGTGCTATTAAGCATTTGTGAAAACTACTTTAGCGATTTTTTCTTATTAACCTCTTCTGAAGCAGTTTAAAATTTTTGTGAATAAGACTGTAATACTTCTTGTTATAGCGGACAGCATTAGCATTACAAGTTTGTTGTAAATTTCAAGCGTATGTCGACAATTGTTAAAAATTGTGGCCATATACATTAAAATAAAGCAACTATTGGCGCACCCTTTAATTTATAATTTTAAATATTAATACTTAATACTATCACGGCCATAGCAATCGACATTCTGTCTAATTTGCAAGCGTTTTTCTAAAACGGTTCAAAAGATATTTTGACACTAACACATATGGACAGACGGACATCGCTCAATCGACTTTGCTATGCATAAGAAGTCAGAATATATATATACTTTATGGGGTCGAAAAAAGTTGTAGAAATTACACACGGAATGACAAACTTATATACACCCCTTTTCCACTTTTTGTGGTGAAGGGTATAAAAAGTAATCCACAATAATTTGTTTTGTTTTTCTCTCGATTGAAATAAAGTTTCAGTTTTATTGTCATAAAGCCAATAAGCTTTAATATTGTTCGATAAAATGTAATTTAAACTTCTTTCAGCCGCACAACTTGAAATTCGGTATTCACAAAGCAGCTAAACATATTTTTCTCAGTCAGAATTGGATGAAATAATTATTCGTGAAATGAAAAAGTCAAAACCCTTTGAACTTTTTTGCTTTTTATAAAATATTAACGGAAACGTGCAGCCGAAAAACCTCGAGTGCAGAGCGCTACTTGCCAATTTCAATACTCAACAAACCTTTATTACATAAATTGCTGGTTTTGTGTTCTCTTGTAGATGACAAGACCCCTTCAATAAAGCAAAAATATACAGATGGAAAGATTAGGCAAGATTATTACACAACTTCTTGTTATTTCAATTTGTTATAAAGTAAACAATTGATTTAACATAATTCCTTTCTCTGTTATTACGAAGCTGATAAGTTCGATAAAAAGTATTAACAACTATAATAAAGATTTAAACATAAAACAATAGGAACAGCAACATACAGATTTGTTCCATTATTCTTTATCAAATAAATGAAATACAAATAAATGTGCGTAAATTTTATTTTGTTTTTGTGTTTACTGCTATCAAAACATTCATTCAATTCACTCAGTATGTATGTATGAAAACAAAGTTTTCTTTAACTTTAAAAAAGTAAAAAGCCAACTTTTTATAACAAAATTTAAAATCCCTCAAATAAGGTTTCTCTCTGACTTTTATCAACTTTGATGGGGATTTAAATATATTTTGGCTTTAGAACGGCCTGTGCAGTAGAAAGGACAAATCAGTAAAAAAAAACAACAAAAAGAAAATAGCTTTTTAAAAATAGCAACAACAGTATTAAGAACAAAACGAAATTTAACAAGAACAAGTGCAATTGGGCCATAACGATTTTTGGACACCCTTCCCTAATGCAGCTATTATTATTATTTTTCTTATAGTCTTTAGTTAAATGAAAATGTTAACTTGACCTGTGTAATTAAATTTTCTATTCTAATTTATAAAGCACTAGGTAATTTTTTAAAATAAAAATATTGTTTTTTGTTATTTTTTCGGTGTGGCGAAATATTGAAATAGATAAAAAGTAAAAAACAATATTTTTATTTTAAAAATGATGTATCGATTTATAAACTAGAACAGAACATTTTATATCCTCATGAATTTCCAATTATAATGTGTATATGATTTACACACAAACAATAAAGCAACAAAAAACATATTAATATTAAATTAAAAGAAATCTTTCTTTAAATTTATTGCAATTTTTCCGAAATTTTAATTTTGTTTTTTAATCTTTTGTTTTAAAACCTGTGATAATGAGATTTAAAAAAAACGGTACAATACTAATTTAAATGTTAATATAGTTTTCAATAAAAATCAGTTTTTTCTCGAACTTCTCGAACATATCTTCGGTTAAAGGAGATATTTCAATGTAGAGCTACAATTTTTTTTAATGAATTTTGGATTTCCTGCGAAAATTTCTATTTTATGCCCAAATTGCGATTGTGAGTTATATTTTCAAATTTTTAAAAATTTAGATGAATTGGGTAAACTTTTGGATTTTATGCAAAATATATTTTTTAATTGAAATTTTTTATGAGTTTTTAATATTCTTGACTGTTTTCCTAAGTTTTTAGTGCCAAAGATAAAAATCATACATGAGAGTCATTAATCAGATAAATAAATTATGTGCAAGTTTAATAAGCATTAAATGATAAAAAAATGCTAATGATTAAGGTTGTTGTTCTAACTAATTGTGGTAAGTAAACTGTATCAGGTAAATAAGTAGTAAAACAACTACCTGCAGTAAAACAAGTGAAAGTTGAAAAAAGATATGAAAAAATAAAAAGCAGGTGGCGTTTTACCTGCTGCCTCGAAGAACATGGGTCGATCTTGCTGCTTTTCAATAGCAAAAAATTTTTTTTTTATTAGGACCAGCGCTCAGGGGATGACTCCTTCTTCATATATTTTGTAGAATTGGAAATCTTTATTTTTTCAATTTCTGATAAAATTTCGGTATATAGTATTTTTTATGCTTTTTTATAATTTTTAAATTTTCGTTGAGAATGTTATAATTTTTTAAAATTCGTTTTTTTTAATTTTATATATTTTTTTTGTCAATTCGAATTTTAGACTTTTTTTTAGCTTTTAGTATTTTTCAGCTAATTTGATGTTTTTAAAAACTATAATTTAAATTTAAGAATACTTCGTAGCTTGCACATACTTCGGCCATTTATAAACCTATTTTGATGATTTTTAAAAACCACTAAAAAACATCACGAGTTTTTGGGATTTCCTATTAAATCCTTTTCAATGAAAACACACACTGCGCAGACTTGTTAAATTGACTGCTTCACCTACAAAACCCCAGAATATAACTATATTATGCACTTGAAAATGGACTCCTAATAGAAATAACAAAAGCAACGACAAACGTATATGTATCCTTTCTACCTTTATTGAAGGATATAATGGAAATTAATATGGAAATTGCTACATTTCGGTTTTATATGAAGAAAATAAAGATATAAAATTTTTATTTACCTTACTTATTTAAGTTTTAAAGAGGTCTTACTGACTTAAATTACAATTTTACAAAACGTAATCCCAGATGTCCTAAAACTTTAATGCTCGTAAATTTGGATTATTAAAGTTTTAACTTTGAAGTTTTTTATATCTTATATTTTTGATTATCTCTCGTGTGAATGTGTGGTAAATATATCGTTTAGTTGCTTTGCTCCATTATCTGAGTTATCAGTATTTAGTTCCTTGCACAACATTAAACTTATTTAAATTTATTTTAAATATATTTTAGAGGAAAATTATTATTTGTGTTTTTACACGAAAAGAAAACAAGTATGTTTAATTGATTATGTATTATAAGTTTAAAATAAAACTTTATTTTTAGTGTTGCAATGTCTCTTCGTTTTTTCGTTTGTTACTGTCTTCTCTCTTTGGAATTGAGAAGTGAAAGCGTATCCTCAATAAACGTATTTTTAAATAAAGCATTTAAATCATAGTACTATGTCCACTATAACCATAAATGCTAAAATATAGAACTAATATTTGACATGAATCTTACATACATAGATTTAACGACTGAACCGCAATGAACAGAATGAATGTTTATTGCTATAATAGCAATTATAAAACAAACTTAAAAAATACAGGGTGTTTCCATATAACTTTATATTTTCTTATCTTTGCAAAATATCTCTTTAAAATTCTCAGTCAGTTTGCGAACAAATTCTTTGTTATATCCAGTCAGATATATTTAAAAAAATATCATAAATAACTTTTGCACTTTAGTAATGAAATAGGCTTAACTAATTTATATAAAATATAACATACAAAATATTTATGAAAGATTTCATAGATTCAAACTTTGCAGTGCCATTAAAATTGCAGTAAGAATAAATGTTTACTGCTCCTTTAATTTAATTTTTATTACCTCTTAATATTTACAAAATATTGAACAATTTTAAAGTACTGTGTAAATTTTTTACTGATACTGCAATGAGGTTGTCGTTACCAGTAAATTTTTAATGATTACTGAAAAAAAAACAAAAATGAGTAAGTTTTACTGAAATTTTATTAAAAACGCTCAGTTTATGAATGACGACATTTTTTACCTGTGCACGTAAATCTATTGAAACATGCAAAAAATATTCATCTTCAAAAAATGCAATAGTAATGAGATTTTTACTAGTTACTGAAGAAATTGCATCAGTCAAAAAGATTTACTGGTAATTTTATTTCAGTATCAGTAAAACTTGGCTGATCGCATTTAAAATATAATGCAGCTTGCTCTTGTATAGTACATTTGAACCATATCCTAACTTTTGGTTGTTTTGCTATTTTAGTCCCTTTGGTGGAAAGGATTAAAAATGTCCTTAGAAAAGGATTTAATGGGTTAAAATATTAATAATTACATTTTATGTTAAATTTGATCGGCACTTAATGGGTTAAGCATTTTTTTTAAATTTTAGTATTTCCTTAAATATCTCTCCAAACCCTTAAAAATGATACCCATATTGATAATTTAAAAAATTTTTAAATTCTAGAGGCCCGTAACTCGAAAAATGGGGTCGGAAATGGATATTGTACAAATTACAACCCAAATGAGATACTAACAGCCATACATAAATAAAAGCGGAAAGCGGAACGTTTTCTTCTGCATAGCTTTAACGCTGAAATGCCATACCTAAAAAAAGCGGCAACGTTTTGTCAAAATGATAAAAAACAGGGTTATTAAAAACATTAAGGCTTAAGTCTAGTTAACGGACGCATCTTAAAAATGAAATATTTGGTTTCTACGGGGTGTAAATAAAACTCTAAGTAAAAAATTACCTTTCCTATGATTCCCATATTGTCTCATTCCGCCATAAAATACTCAGTATGTGCCATATTTTACATACAAAAATTGGAGGTCTGTAACTCCGAAACTATAGGTCAGCCCAAAATTTTCACTTAAAGTTTTACACCCCGGGGACATTTTTTTTTTATTTCTAGATTTTTTCCAAAAATGTATATAACTTTCCTAAATATTTAAAAAAGAATAACAATTCTGGTGTTTCTGTTGTGTAAATTGAAAATTTTATAAAAAAAAACAAAATTTGTTGTGTTTTTGTTTATTTTTAATTATTTTTATTACTAAACGCCTTGTCAAAATCGGATTTTCCAAATGCAAAGCGTTGCCGCCGCGTTATTTAGGTATTCTCCATACCAAATGTACAGGCATGAGAACTTTTGACAGCAAAAAAACGCTTTCCGCCCTTGTTTAGGTATGGCAGTTAGTTACATCCTTTTTCCACTTTTTGTGGTAAATGGTATAAAAATTATGTATTACATACATATATATAATTTTACATAAAAATGCCATTGGCATTAAGCATTTTTTTTAATTTAGTATTTCCTTAATAATCTCTTCAAAACCTTTAAAATGATACCAATACTGATATTTTAAAAAATTTGAAAATTTTAGAGCCCTGCAACTCGGAAAATATGGGCGAGCGCCAATTTTTTCATTTGATGTTTTTTTCTTATTTTTTTTATTCTCTAACGCCCATATATTTAATTTTTTCATTGAAGTTACTTTATTGTTTCAAATTACATGAAAAAATTAGAAGTAGGCGTGATGTTTTGCCTGCTGCCTTAAAGGATATGTATCGATCATACTGATTTCTAATATCACGTCTTTGGACACTATGTCTGATTGATTGACATATTTATTTTTTTTCCAGCTGATCTAGTGCCTCGACAAATTAGATTAAAACATAAACACGGACGGATAGACAGACATCGCACAATCGTCTTTGCTTTGCATAAGAAGTCAAAATATATATAACTTATGGGGTCGGAAATGGATATTGTAGAAATTACACACGGAACATTAAACTTATATCAGCTGAAGTATGAACTTCTTAGCTTTAAAACTCAAGCATTCATAATACTCAGCCCATTTTATTGCGGTTTTTGTTATTAGTTTGTGTCTGGAAAGAATTTCTTTATAACTGCAACGCTGCAGACTACTACTTATATCATTTTTAATAGCCTGTGGGTCTAACGCGCTTTTACTTTTGGTTTTCTACAATCTACTCGATGTTTGCGATGACATTCAAGGTAATTGTCTTACGTTGATTTTCTTACGTAGATGCCTCCAACCATCGATTGCTGCAAAAATACTGAAAGACAGAATTGCAAGTGACCTTTTTGGACGCTTTATAATCCAACAGATGACGCAAAGGTAATGCCACAGAAAATGTGAATTTGCTACCATATTGTTAGATGTAAAAAATTACCTCATCATTTATGCAAAGTTTATTTGAGTTTAGGATATAAAATTAATAAAAAATGGATAAAAAATTTATTTGTTTGAATGAATTCCTTCCAAGTTGACGGACAGTTGTGCTCATTTTACTTTATTATGAAATTTACAAAACCGTGTTCAGTTCATGTTATATAAATATTTAAATACCAAATTGACTAACTCTTCTAACTTTTTGTGTAGAAGTTTTAATTTCAAAATACTTTTAAAACTTTGAAATGTAGCTGCTCAGAACAATTCTCTTTAAAACTTTGTGTTAAAATTTCAAAATGGCAATAACTATACTTTAAATTATAACCACTGAATTCTCAAATATTTGGATAAATAGTTAAAAAAATAAAAAAAACTTACATTCAATTGTTATCAACCAATTTTTAATAAATTTAATCAACTTGGCTATTTAAGGATTCATATAATAGTCCTTGCTTACAGTTATACTTTATATTCTGAATTGTCATTTAAATAAAATATTTGATTTTGCATACTTCTGTGTTTGACATTTAAATAATTTTTTTTCGTTTTCATTTTGATTTAGATAATTTAATGGAACGTGTGTTTTATTTCATTTCCTTTTTTTTATAAATTAGGTTTTGAGCCCTAAAAATAATATTATAGTAAAAAATTAATGTTGAAAATAAATGATTGGTTATTCATACATTTGTTATAAAACATAATTTTTTGCTTTCACATTTTTTTAAATTATATATTGACAGCAGTTTGGACAATAAGAGAATAGTTTTTTTAACTCGGACAAATACAAATTTTTTAAATTAAAGACACGGGAATATTTTTTTAAATTATCCCGATTAAATTAATTACCGATATTGATTATTGAAGGTCAATGCACGTTCCCATGGCCATTTCGTTACCGCTTACTTAAATCTTCAGGAAACTTCTGATAAACATTTTAAATAAACTAAAAATTTTTGTCCAAACAATAAAGCAAAGACAAAAATCAAAGCTTAAGCAAAAACAACAACAACCAAAAGTAATTATATTTTTCTTTCTCCGCTGTATACGGCTGACTTTTTTTCGGCTCTTCCGTTGAAAGAGGATGGAAAATAAAATATCATAAAGCTTGTTTCTCTGTGCATATGATAAAAATAAGATAAAAGGATAATAAAATAATATATAATGAGCAACCAAAATGGCTGCATTGCAAGTTGCGTCTGCTAGTTTGTTAAACGGAGGATCGCAAGTCATAACTTTATGTCCCATCAAAGCCTTGAATATAAAATTAAAATTTTGTTGCTGATTAGTCGAGCTGAATGAGTTTTTTAAAAAATGAATTGTTAAAAACTTAATGAAAAAAAAAACAACTGCTGTGGCCGCATGACAAGGCATGTATATTTAAAAAAGCTGGTGAGGTGATTGAAGCTACTCTATATTAAAAGAAGGAAATCATCGTCGAAGTTTTAAAGGAGCTAAGTTGGTTAAAAGGACCTGATTGGTTAACAAGATGTCGTGTGTTCTTATCTAACCGGAGCCTCAGCTTATGGTCCGCATATATATACTGAGTTCTTATGCATAAGCGATGCTTCCACGATTTCCGTCTGTCCGTCTATGCGTTTGTACGCTCGTGCTCATTTTGAAATGACCTTTGCCAATGCACTCGATAAACTAGAAGAACTTTAAATACGTAAATAGATCAGACACAGTTTTGGAAATTTTTCGATTTAAAATCAGCAAGATCCGTACATGTCCCTTAAGGCAGTGGGCAAAACACCACGCCTGCCATAAAAAAAATTTTTGTTTAAAAATATTATTTAATGTGCTGTTTCTGTATTCCAAGCGATCAACTCATCTGAAAAATTTTTATGAAAAGTTTTTTGAGTTATTTTAATATAAATTTTCTAAAGGATTTTATTCATCGCCTGTAATACAGAAGTAAAAAATACAAAATTTAATTAATTTATATTTCTTATTTTAATTTTTAATTTTTTCTCAATCAGGATTTGAACCATCGATACTATAAATGCGTTAATTAAAAATAAAAAAAATTGCATTTCGTGGCTATACCGAAGGTTAGTACGAAAGCAACAACAAATGTACAAGAGGAGTTACAAACAGAACGACCAAGAAATGCTTTAAGTTTTGTGTGGTCTTCGTCTTACAAAATTAACATTAAGATTAGTTGGTTTAATAGATGATGTTTACAACGTCCATAACATAACGTAGATAGATGCAAAGAATGCTGATGAAGGATGTGGCGGTCCAGAAAATGCTGCATTTCATTCTGTTAACGTCTAATTTTTCTTGTTTTCTTTGGAAAACGTCCGCATACATTTGTAAATAATTTTTTATTTATTTATTTATTATGATTGATTTTCTAATACAACAAGTCATATATCTTATAACTTAAAGTATTAGAATCAGACTAGTAAAATTAAATAAGACAGATATAAATCTTGATAATATTGCTTAAAAAGTTAAATTAAAATAAAATAATATAATAATCGTTAAGTAATTTTCTAAATTTTATTGCGTTGTCGGTGCGTTGAATATAATTAGGAAGTTGAGTTGAGTCTCTGGACTCATGGTTCCGATGGCGTATCTGTGTAATGTATCTGCCTTTTTGGGATCTAGCAAATTTTAAGCGATCATATAGGTATTCCGGCTCCTTTATTACAGTTATTTTGTGAAGAAAAATCAAGTATTTAAAGGATAGTTAAAGGATAATTGCATAAAATGACTTGAAAATGGTGATATTCTGTCACTTTTTTTTAACCGTGAACATAACGGACGATATTATTATAAGTTCTATTTAGTTTATTCATATCGCGGGAAGAGTAGCCGGAAAATTTTCGGACCCATATGATAATGTTGGAAGTAGATATGTTTTAGCCAAAACAGTTCTTATACTAAGAGGTATAAAATGTTGTGTGGGCCATAAACTTCATAGGTTACTGTATACCCTACCACAGGCCTAACTTGTATGGTCTAACCAGGTTAGGGTCCTGTTAAATGTCACAGCTAAGTTTCTGGCTTTGTTTACTTGCTCAATTTTCGTACCACCAATGGAAATATTAATATCATTTTCTGGTCCAATACAGTTTTTAAAAATAATAAGAAAACAAGACTTTTTAAGGTTAATTTTTAAGCCATTGGCAGAAACCCAGATAAAAATATGGTGTTTAGTTTGTTTATTTTAGAAACAATTGAGTCTTTGATACTACTGAGATATAACTGGATATCATCGGCAAACATTTGTATATTTAAAAAGCTGAGTTGTTGTGAGAGATCATTCGCGGATAGTGAGTACAATAAAGGTCCAAAGATGGAGCCTTGTGGTACTCCTATAGTTTCAGACGATGAACGATAGATTTCATCATTGTTAACGACAGATTGAGTTCTGCCTTCACGATAAGACTTAATAAGCCTTTTAGCTTGTGGAGAGAACCCAAATTGATTAAGTAATTTGATGAGAATTTGATGGAGTAATCGTTTCCTTCTAAAAATGTTTAGAAATTAAATTAAAAAGAAACAAAAAGCCGAAAATATTTTAATTTTATTTTTATTTTTTATTTAAAAAAGTAGATATTCCAACCCTTGAGAAAGTAAAGAAATAATTGATGAAACTTTGGGGAAAATGTAAAATAATTTGTTTTTAATTACATAAGAAAATTTAGGTCATATTACCATATTAAGGAAATCAAGCAACAAAATAGCAGTGGCCAAATAACCCATAAAAAACAATTGAAGCAAAACAAACATTTATTATTTTAAGGAATATAAAAATTCGAGCCAAGAAAACAAAATCATTGCATTCATTAGTGATTTTGTTGCAATTGAAAAATACCATATTTTGTTTCAGAGGTAGTTTTCCACAAAGTTTTCGTTTGATGTGTAAAAGTTTTTACTGTTGCTGGTTTTCAGTTTTACTTTGATCTTTTAAATATCTGAAGGGAAATATTTTAATTATTAAAACGTAAATGCTTACGTTACTTAAGTTTCTCTGTTAAAAGGATCTTAAAAAGGTTTTAATCAACTTTGGTGTGAATAAGAGGGATAAAAACAAAAGTATTTTTCTTTTCGAAGTTTCCACTTGACGACCGATTATGTTTAACCATTGTTTACAACAAAGTGCTTAACAATGGCGCGAAGATAAATAATAATTTTAAATAATTAATTTCATTAGCGATTTCATGCTTCCTCACTTAACTGTATAAAAACATTGAAGCAGAGCAAGTGCTTTTCTGTAATTAAATGTATAAAATCTTTTTTTCATACTGATTTTTTTTAAATACTATTAAGTTATTAATCAGTTTAATGATGATTCAGTGCAGCTGAAAAGGTGATATATTTTTATATATGAGTAGGGGAGTCAGCTTAATGTCTTTCATAACACAATTTCTTTTTAGAACCCTGAAGAGTTCGCGAAAAGTTTTACTATACATCTTTGATAGATATATGAAGGACAGATATACATCCCAAAATTAAAACCCACAAATTGTATGATTGTTGGAAAAATAATAAAAATAACTCTTATTTATTCAAATTTATAATTATGTTTTTGTTAAGCTGTTTAGAAAAGCTAAAAATCATAAAAAAAAATTAAATTCTCATCTACAGCTTTTAATTCCATAGAAACATTCTAATTTCTTTATAAAATCTTATCAAAATATTACTAAAAAATTTAAATTTTTCTAGAAATACAAAAGGTGTTTACAAATATTTTTAACTCGATGGAAGAGCTGAAGCTAAGATGGCAATTATAAACAATTAGACATCACTTCATTTATTTAAAAAAAGCCGATATCAGCGGCATTGTTATTGAAATAGGAAGAACAACATACTTTAGATTGCAGAGTAAAACTCGAAACGCAGAAAGTCAGTGACAGTTGCAATCCATTCGATTTGAGTGATCAATTTTAAGATATTTGTGTTAACTGTTGATGTTTAAATTATTTAGTTTACATTTACAGATAGAAAAAAAACATACTTTTAGGTGTTATTGCCTTCGACCTGCAATAGATTAAAAAACTTTAAATATTTTGTATAAGAGAATTTATTTAAAAAAAATATTTATGGCATTTTATACTTATATTTTTGTTTTTTTTTTTATAAATATACTTTTTTACCCTAAAAAAGATCGAAAATAGTTAAGCAGAATATATAAAAATTGAAAAGGAACTAAGCGGAAAGCAGAATATAAATTTTCCAAATGGGTGATTTACTTGCCTCTAAACCCCTTTCAATTAAAAAAAAACAACCATAATCCTGTTTTTGGGATACTCGTAAAATAAATATTAACCGATTTATTTTAAAATATTCATTCATGCGAATAGTTAGTCAACTTTGTATCATCAACATGTTTAATATTTCACATTTAAATATTCTTATCTACTGTTATACGCCAAAGAGCTTTTGCTGAATTAAGAGAAATACATGAAGTTTTTTATAACTTAAACTTTTCTCTTTTTCTCTTTAATAAATTTAAATTGACTTTTTCTGTAAATCTAAGTTTTTGTGCCAGTTTTTTTTTTTTCATTCCACACATAGCCACCATGTTTATTGTTCTTATCATACAAAGTATTCTAGAATCTACTTAATCATTTAAAAGAAAATTGTTTATGTTGGCCATTAAAAAAATAGGAATTAATTGCGGTTTTCGATCATTTTAAAACGAGTAAGATGAAGGCGGTAGAAAAACAATTTGTATATGTATTAACCTAACAGTGTTGTCCTTCAAAAAAGTTAAATTTTTTCGTTAAATTTACATTTTGAAAAATTTCTTAAATAAATAGTAATTTAATGTTATATTATGTAGAAATAAGGTTTATTTCATATTTCAGGGAGATTAACAAGGCAACAAATTCATTCACTGAACAAAAACAAGACGAAAATATAAAAAAAAGAAAATTGTATGTTGGTAGTCATGAGGATGTAAATTAGGACTCAATACTAATAATTCGGTATGGAAAAGTGCATGCCTTTGCCATTCAATAAAAATAGTTAAGTAGGATTTTTTAGTATAACCGTTTTACCTTTAGCTTTAGCAGATTGAGCTTCGACAGAATTTACTACACTAATTATTTTAAAAATACCGTTATTAAGGACAGATTTGAGCCTTATTTGCTTAAAACTTTATCATAAAATTACCTACAATTTTTCTGCAATATAATCTGGCACCTCCTATAGCATATTAAAAGACAACTTTCTTTTAAATCGAGGCATTGCTACGGTTTAAAATTTTTAAGCGGAATAACTGAAGTTGTTAACAATTTTCGCAAGTTTGAACATAAAGCTAAGTATTTCCCACAAAATGCAGCTCATTTTATTTCACAGTTAAAAAGAATTGTTGCCAGAAACATTTAGCTGTTTCTAAACATGATGCTATAATCACAATCAAAGACTACCGACCATCGACTACCGACTACAATAGTAGCTGGCTACAAAAATAGCCAAGTCGCCAGCTACTTAATTCGTTTAAAGACTATCGACCACTAACTACAAAAAAAACATCTGTTTTGACATATGTATTAAAGTTAACCAAAACAAAACAAACTTGATTTTTTTAAGTGAATTTGTGTAAAAAAAATTTAAAATGTTTTAAGAAAATTTAATTAACTTTATAAGTACAATTGCTAAAATAGTGGAAACAAAGACTTCAGTGTATGAAGTGTCCACGTACATATTTGCATGTAAATTGAACTAAACATTTACATTAAACAATATAATAAATACATATAAATAGTAAAAATGACTACATATATGACAAAATATACTTACCAATTTCAATAAATAACAAAAAAAATAAATATAAATAAACAAATTAGAAATTGATGAAAAAAGTACTAAATGGAAAATTTCACAAACAAATACTAAATGAAAAATGTAAACAAATGAACAGATGATTATTATTTTTCAATGGTGCCACTATAAAAGTTTTTCGCGTTTTTAATAGCAATATTTAATGTATTGCGTTTTTAAAAACACCATTTCATGCATTTATTGCATTGGCAGCACGAATCTGTTTTTTGTAGCCAAGAAAAATAGAAATTAGCCTAAATTGGCTACGGGCTACAAAAGTAGCCGTGTAGTCAGTAGTCGTGTAGCGGCTAAAAGAATTATTCTCATAAGCACGCATGTATTCTATTTTTGACATCTTGTAGTCGATGGACATGATTGTGTTTATAGCATGAAGCAAAAAACATTTCGTGATTTTTCACGAATATAACAGAGTTAAAATTCAGCAACATTATTTTTCATTTATTTCAAACTCATTTTTTGTATGGGATTTTGATAACTTTGGTAACTTTTGATAATTTTGGTAACTTTTGTTAATAAAGTCGAATTGATAATGTGAAGAAAGATTATTACCTCAAATAATGAAACAAGTAGTCTTTAAGTGATATTACTTTATTTAATTTCTCTACCAAAAGTACCTGATATAACAAATTTATACATGTTACGTGAAGCCTTCAAAAGTTACAAAGAATGTAAAAAAACGTAACCAAACGGCGACACTGTTACCTTAACATATGTAATTTTTTAAAGAGCAGCCAAAATATGTAATCAATATATATACATATAATATCGTTGTATGTTAGAATGTAATATGTCCAATTCTCTTTTCAGAAATTTCTGAAGCCGTCTGATATCGCAGAAAGCTGAAATTTTTTGTAGTTAAAGTATTTTTGTCCGTTGGTGCATAAAAGATTTTCTATTTCGGTTTTTGGACGGTGGGAGTGGCTTTGGAATTTTAGAATAATCCTCTAAATTTGTCCTATAATTTTTGTAAAAAAAAAAAACATTTATATCGTCATTATATAAAATGTGACACATGTAGACAATTTCCCAAGATCAAACGTTGGATAAAGTGGAGATATATTTACCAAAACCATTTTTTTCACGGGTAATTGTTCGTTGTCTTTTTAAGAAAAACAAAAATGATGTACAGGTAAAGGTAAAACTCGTAGATGGAAAACAGGATATGCTAAATAAGGGTTTCATTTTTTTTAATATTGTTTTCGAAGAAGTATTAGTCCCCGCTTAGACGAGCGAATATTTGGATGGAAAACATTTAGTTTGAAAGCAAATTAAGGGTGGGGAATAGAGAATCGTTTTCGTGTTCAGTACTCGGCCATACGTTTTATTGACATTTTCTTTGAATACATTTTAAAGCGAACAATAACAATACAAATGAAATGTTGTCGACAACATGTTCGCCTGTGTAAACGCAAATGAAAAAACAAAAACAAATTTAAAATGTTTTTCTTCCAAATGTCTGGCTGTCTACACTCGGAGTTATGAATTATAGTGAAAATATGTCCAGAATTAAGTTTAAATGTTTTCTTTTTGTAAATATTAGACAATAAATTGTACTAAACTATTGAAAACTTTTTATACTTTAATTAGTTTTATATTTTTTTGCCTGGCAGGGACAGGCTTTGTGACTTTAAATATGACTTTTTTTAATAATGTGAGTATGACAATTTGTCCACTAGCGACTGCGATATTAGTAAAAGTGTCAATTGCTTTTATTTTTTTACATCTGTATCATATTGGTGGTAATTGTTTGATATTATTAATGTTCGAACACTTTTGCTGGAGACTTTTTTTATCTTTCAAACGCAAGTAACTTTTCTTGCTTTAGTGTTACTATACACTACACTCGTTTCTGTAACTAAAGTGAGTAGTTTCTCACATGGCTTTAAAATAAATGTGTTTACGTTTTTTTTTTTTTTTTGGTTGAAAAAGAAAAAGCTTAATTCTAAATGATAGCAGCAACTATGGCAAATAAAACCTTTAGCTTAGCACTTGGCAGGACTTAATGAATTATAATTTATTATATTCAATATAAAAATACTTAATCCTACTTCAATTTTATGGAAGATTTAACAAATAATTTGGAAGGAAAAAAAGTATTTTTAATTCGCAGTCTTTTTGCTTAATATTATTAAAGAAAGTTATGCCATTTATAAATTCCTACCTTTATGTTACACTTGATTTAAGTATTAAGTGTTATTTAACGTTTCTTTTCTCTTGATAATTATACTCTGGGCATTGCAATTTGGTAAATTTATTTTTCGTCTGTTTATATGAATATAGTTTAATTCTGTTAAATTTGTTGTTGTACATAATAGACCTCCTTGTTAAATGTGTATTAAAAGTCGAAAATTTATTTTCGTTAAAATAAATCGTTAGACTCATCAATTATATGCCCGGCCTGACAGGAGGATTCACACAAAAGCAGAAAAAAAAACTTTTACCATAAAATAACCATTTAATTCAATTGTTATTTCTTTTTTACTGATGTTTGGTTTTTTGCAAGTTTGTTTTTTTTTTTTTTGTTTTTTGGTTTGAGTAAAATATTTTATGGTAAATTTACACTTGTTTTAGAAAATTTACGTAAATGTTAATGTTGCTTATGAATTTTAAGACATTACCTGCCGTATTCTTAGAAAATAAAATAACTTTTAAATGTGTTTTATGACAAATTTTTCATACAAATTTGTCCTAAAATATATTTCAAATCTATTTTGATTTTCTATAAATACGGCAGTAAGTATTTATTTTATTTAATTAAATAAAACAATGGATTAAAAGAATACAAAAGCTTACAAGGTAATCAATTTAAAGCTGCAAGATTCTTTAAGAGCAATAATAATAAGAATTTGAATAATTTAAAAAAAGCACTTGTTTTCTTTGAAATAAACATAACTCTTGTGGCATCACAGTTTGCGGTGAGCAACAGTAATATCCCAAGGAGTAATCAAGGCAGATTAATATACTAGGTAGTGGCAGTAGATCAGTTGACTTTCTTGTTTATGTTTTCAGATGTCAAATTTTGTTTACACTTATTATGTTTTTTCCTACAAAAATTTTTTTTTCTTACAGTGGTGTTGTGAAAATATATTTAAACTTTCATAAAACAAAAAATGTTTCATACACTTTTTGAAATTGGATTTTATTTTAAAATTTTAGGCCTCGCCTCCTCATGATTTTGTCTACTCATTTTATATTTTAAAACCAAGAAGTTTGGTACAAAATGTGCTTGTACACATTTTTGGTTTTTCATATAAAAAATAAGCGAACAAAATCACAAGGAGGCGAGGTTTAAGTAGCTTCTCTAGCTTAAATATTAATTATTAATTAATCACGGGGCTGTCAAATCATTTTTGGAGTATTTAGCGATTTAGAGACTTACCGTTTACCTTTTTTTGCTGGAGGGGGAAACTTTATAATTGTTGACCTAATTTTGCTTTTAATCGCGTTTGCTAAAGTTTTCTTTAAAATTGTTTAAACAAGTTTGCTACTACTGAAGTAAATTTAAATTACATAAGGAAAAAAAAAATAATATCACCTTTTTATGGAAAATCCTTAAAAAACGATATTTTTACTTTTTCTCAATTCAGAGGCTTGTCACTTTTTGACGAAAAGCGCTATCAGAACAAAACTTTAAACTTTTTTATTTAAAATTTTATTAAGAATATAGCAAATGTCTTAAAGTAATAATCCGATAATTAATAAGCGTACTACGCCAAAAGACTAAGTTAAGATTGGCCAAAATTAACAAAACAAAAAAATTGTAAGCCAATTTTCTCCCTGCACATTTAAACATATTTTTAAGAACTGATTAAATAAAAAATCTTATCATTTGAGTTAAAAGAAAAAAACTTTTTATGACATTATCAAAAAATTATATGTCCGAGGTACCGTAATTTGGGGCCCTTCTTAGAAGCCCTTCTTCACCCTAGGAACCTGACCGTCCGTAAATTCACTGAGAAACACATCTGCCCTGCCTCTGTAAAATTTCGTTGAGATATATTGAGTGGTTCATAAGATACCGAATTTTGTAAAAAAAAATCATTTTCAAACCACTGTGCGTGTCAGTTAATTTGACATCTGAAATTATATTTTACAAAAACAAAATACATGTTCTTTACTTATTGTTGTAGTTGTTTTAGAACTGCTATTACCTGTAAAATTAATATGCCTTGGGAGTAATCTTAACCATGGCCTTGCCTGACTTTAGAACTCTGTATTTCTTAATGACTTTAAGGTGAATTAGACGTTGTCAAAGTTTTTTATCAGATAGTTCAAAATGATCATCATCCATCAGTTCATCTCTAAGAAAGAGGCTTTTTAATTTTATCAGAACTGCCTGATGCTTAAAGATGTAACCTGATGTAACTGCAACATCAGAAAAAAATACAACTCTTAATTACTAGAGAAAAAAAGTCAGTAAGAACACCAAATAGCCCATTTAACACAATATCACTATGCAAGCTGAATAAATAACAAGTGGTCCCGAAAGCCCGGGTGACTATTTCTTGCACTTGTGATTTTTATCTTCTTCAAATATCGAAAGTTATCAAGGCGACTTAAATATAGGGTGGTAGCGAGGGCGAATTCATTCATTCTCGCCGGTATTCTAACTGTCAAACTCCATATAAGACAATTAGTTTTACTTAGAGGTTAATAATTAAATTTCATAGTTTCAAAGTTTAGCTAAATGAAATTCATTAAAATTTTATGTATTTTAAGTAATTTAAACATTCTTCCTCAAAAAGATTATGGTGAAGCAGCGAATCCTACTGTGGCCCGCTATCTCGAGATTAAAGCAGGCAATTTCTGCCTTATTTGATGATATGGCAATGAACGGCACGTAAAGGGTGTTTTCTAAGCACGTTAGAACATTAAGTTGTAAAAATAATGTAAGAAGTTAAATTTTATTTAAAATAATAATTTTATTTGAAAAACCAATGCATGTCCTTAACATTTGAAAACTATTTCGGGCATATGGCACAGCAACTGTTTGTGAGGAAGCGCATTCTGGTTATTCAACTTTTGGCCACTTTTTCTGGCATTTATGGCCGTATATTACGAATAACATTGCATGATTTCACTTGGCCCAGCAGGAAGTAATCGAGAGCGTCTATATCTCACGATCTTGGAGGTTAATTTACAGAACCATTTTTTGAAGTTAGTTCAATTAGTAAAAACTTTCTGTCAAAACATAAAACTATTGATTATGGATCGTTGCCTTGTCTTCATTTTAGAAGAAAAAAAGTCTAGTAATGATCACCACCATGGAAACCGTAACCAAATGGTGCAATTTGGTTTAGTTTCACTCCATATGCGGCAATTTGGTTTACTAACAAGCCCGTTAAGCTAAAGATGGGCCTCATCGCCAAAGTATTGATTGATGACTTAATTGAATGATAATTAAATTGATGACTTTATTTCAGAGTAAATCTATTGCTGTTTAAACTTCGATACTTTTATTTACTGAAGAAAAAATCACGTTGCATAATCAACAACGAATGTGATCATTTTGAGACCACTACGTTGACACTTTTATTGACAACTTTTGTTTACAATTTAAAAACGAACTTAGTTGAATTGTCAACGCTAGGCAGTGATTAAAAATGGTTGACTATTTTCAGTGCATATGTAGTTGCTTAACTGTTGCTGTGGAAAAATGTGCAGCGAAAGCAAAAAGCAAATGCAAAAAAAAAGAAAAGAAACAAACGCATTTGCTTCAGCTGTCTATGTGTTTCTTTCTGCAGTAAAGCAATCAGCGAAGCAATTCATTTAAAAACGTTTGCTATTGCTTGAGCATTCAGCTTTTATTTTTTATTTTTGCTTAACTCTTTACCATGAAGTTGTGGCTGACTACAATTACTGTTTCTTGCTGTTACTCGCTGCCTTTCATCCCTTTATCATTGGAAACGTATTTATGTATTTATTACTTACAATACGTAAGAAAATACATTTTAAAAACGTTGTTTTTATTACACCATTAAATGGTGTTTTTTTTTTCTTAAAAAGCTCCAGCAAAAGAAGAAACAAACATAAACTTATTGCTTAAGCAACAGCAAACGGTTTCAAAATAAATGCTTTGCTGAAGAAAGAAAGAAAGACATAGTCAGGTGAAGCAAATGCGTTTCTTTCTCTTTTTCTGCATTTGCTGTTGCTTCCTTTATAATAAAATGTTTTGTAAACGCTGACACATTTAGATTTTTTATTTGCTGAAAAACATAAGGAAAGCAAAGATTTAAGTGCTGTTGCTAGGTTGCAAATTAAACGAAGACGAAATTTAAAAATGGTGACAACGCGCGTTTACAAATTATAAGCAAACGTAGTTAAATTGACAACGCCTGGTTGTCGAATTATAAGAAAACACGAAAATCTAAATCTTTTGAAATGTTTACAATTTGTTAACAAAGGTGGTTAAATTGACAATAGCAGGTTTTTAAATTACATTAAAACCAAATTTTTGTGTTCGGGTTTTTTTTCATTCTTTACAATATAAGGTGTTTAAACAAAAATTAGATTAAATAAAATAGGTCCCATAAATACATATATAATATCTTATATTCTATATCCTTCGGATCTTAAGACATTATTGCGCGAGACGCACAAGGAAAGTGAATGCTTGAATGTGCCGATTAAAAAATAAAACGAGGCAGCGATAGAGACTTCATAAGTATGGTCATTATTGAAGATATTTTAAGCTAAGATATAGTACTGTGTACGAAAAACTACAATCGCATATTGAAAGAAATGTATTCTGTTTTCCCTTAAGAAAATGAAATGATGGTAAATTTTACAAAAACAAAAAGCTTTACTTTACTTAAATTTTATTATTTTGTATTAAAAATTTTAATCCTTATTATAATCTTATGAAAATGGCTTACTCGACATGAATACGACTTATGTAATACAATAACAAATTTTGATTTTTTAACAGTTCCACTTTATGTATACCCTATGAATAATGGGGAAATTTATTTTAGATTTATGTTTATTTAAAAAACACATTTTTTAAAATCCGCTTATAACCGAAATACTTATTGTATTTGCTTGTATTATTGTGGTCATTTGGGAAAGAAATTAGTAACGAGTAGTGCATAATCAATACTGATATGGTGTTATTTCTTTACGGGTATGTTGCCAGTTTGGCACCGGTGTATGTTTTCAATTTAACATCGGCGTGGTGTCAATTTAACACCGGTATGGTGTCAATTCGACACCGCTAAGGCCATTTTTGATACATCACATTGTACACAAATGTGTTCAATTTAGTCACTTTTCGTGTACAAATTGATCACAAATATGTTTGATACTTTTTGTACACTGTTTGTGATCACTTTGTACATGGATGGTATCATATTGTTACGAAACTAAAATCTGGCAACTCCTGTTGTTGTTAACAGTATGAGAGTGGTGAATAAAGTCAATTCCACTAATGGTGTGTGTACAGAATAATACAACAATTAGCCAACAAAAGCTGAGCAACCTCGATGGTTGCGTTGGTAAAGGTGCATGCTGTAAAACAGAAGATTGTGGGTTCGATCCCGTCTTCGGATATGCGCACAACGAAAAATAAAAATTGTTATAATGCAATTAAAATTAATAAACAGCAGCACAAACCTCCCGAGAGACAAAAGACAATTATTGTGTGAAGCTATGGCAGATAATTTATTGGAGACGTCCAATTTAATATAAGAGTAACAGATAATTATCAAGAAGCCCTCAATAATAAAAAGTAAGAACGGTAGCGGTTAGCGCAGGGAAGTGTAACAGCATAACAACAGTGTATGGCAGACGTGAGTTGTGGCTATTAGATTAAAGGGGATGACTGACTTGGATAAAGGGAGTAGTGGAAAATGTCTATGGATGGTTAAGGTTACTAAACAAGGTATCGAGTAGTTCATGTCTCGCCGGAGTAACACAGTTGTGTAGCGTGGATGGCTGCGTTTGTAATAATAACGCATTGTTAGTAAATATGAAACCATGGGATTCACAAGACCGGTAGTAATCAAGAAGTATAGCCAGAGAAACCCATAAAGCAAGAATACAGAATTTATAATAAGCCACAATGGTATTTGCAATCGAAAGAATCCGTACGTTTCTGCTAAAATGGAAAAAAGTAATAATATTTTTCTCTGGGTGTAACGATTTCCCAGCGTATTCTGATCATTGTCAAAAATTGAGTGCTGTATTACTTTCGTTTGCCAGTTCTCTCGGTTTTCGAAAAACACTGTAGTTTCATAACGAAACGAACGAAAAAAATGGATTTTTCATTAGAAAAGCGACTATTGCGTTATTTCTGCTTTAGCCTCAGTAGTATGTTTAAATCCTTGTGAATGTTCGAGATTTATATAAATCAAGAAGCGACTGTTATCATTCGAAATTTTCCAGCGTTTAAGGCTAAGACAAATGATTTTATTTTCAAACAACATTGAGATAAAGTTAAGAAATTCGAAAAAACTACACAACTAAACTATAATTGTATTTCATCTGAACAATAATAAATTCATCCCTAAACTATCAGTTGTCCTATCCATTTTCAAAACTTCATCAACACTTTATTCCTTAAAGGGTGAAAATATCAAATCTTGCGTGGGGGAATTAGAATCGACCTTTGTTCTCCCAGGTAACATTTATTCTGCAACATTGTAAATGCCAAATCAGTAATTTAAATATATAGTTGTATAAAGTGGTATAATTTCCATTGAATAACTTTTTCCTTTAATCTTTAGAATGAAAAGTCATTATCCGCTAAATACTTAAAAAAAAGAAAATTAAAGTTTTTCACAAAACGATCAAGTGCTAAATATTTTAAATTAAATGTCAATATTTCATGGCTGTTGGGTTTACTTTTATACCTTTTTATTCAAGATTAATATTTATTAATGCGTAGACCTGAAAATTTAGGTGATTATTATTGCTTGTGTTTTGTTTTTGTCTTTATTTTGTCAATTATTTATCAAAGATTGTTGAGGTTTTAGCACCTGTGTTTGGTAAACAAAAACAACAAAAATGTTTTTACTTCGATATGAATATTTTAACACATGCAGTGTGTACGAATAAATGAATGAATGAATGGTTGAGGTATTGTTTGCGTATGCCATCAAATTCAAGTGAACAAGCTGTTTCACACTTTATGGCAAAGTTGTTGTTGGTTTTGTTCTGATTTAGTTTTATTGATTTATTTACTTGAAAAATATATTCAAAATTAAATGGTGAAGAAAAAGGATGTTGTGCTGTGTGTTCGTTATTATAATTCTTTGTTTGCTGTTCACTAGAAGGCTTATGGATATAGATTTGTGCCTGTGAATGGCACGTTCTTTTGAAGAAAAAATTCGTTAAAATTATTCCCTTTACCATTTTTTGCGTTATATATTTTGTAATTTATGAGCGAAAATGTCGAAATTCAAAAGATAGTTTTTTTATATAGCGATGGCATTAGGAAACTGTTTAGAGAATTATAGTAAAGAAAATATTTTTACGAATCAAATTTAATTTTTTGAAAAAAATCAGTTTTTTTATTAAGTGAAATGTATTTGTTTACCCTTCATCACAGGTGGAAAAGGGTATATCTATGTTTGTCATTCCTTTTCTAATTTCTACAATATCCATTTCTGACCCCATAAAGCATATATACATATATATTCTGAGTCCTTATGCATACTCGTACTGAAGTCGATTGAGCGATGTTCGGCTTTCCGTCTGTGTTCGTATTTAAATCAACTTCACCAAGGCACTAGATGAGCTAGAAAAAAGTTTAAAAACTCCAATCGATCAGACATAGTTTCGAAACTTTTTCTATTGAAAATCAGCAAGATCGGTTCATATCCTTCGATGCAGTGGCCAAAACACCATGCCTTCCTCTATCTATTTCCATATCTTGTTTTCATCTTTCGTTTGTATTCCTGTAGGTGATTGTGTTTATGATAAAAAATAATTGGAAAAGGTAAGAAAAGTTAGTAAGCTTTTCACCACTCACTACTTATTCACCACAGAATTATACTAGGATCTGATATAGTAACCAATTCATTTATTAAGTGAGGACAACATCCCTAAGCCAAACTTACAATAAAAAGACCTCTTTTCAAACAGAAAAAATATTTTTTTATGCCGATTTTTATTTAAACTATTCAATAGAAAAAATACAGTATGGTACATGTGGTTATACATACATATGTATATAGTGAAGGGTATATAAGATTCGGCATAGCCGAATATAGCACTCTTACTTGTTTAATATATGTTTAAAATTTTTATTAGTTTTTAGATAAGTTTTGTTTTTTACACCAAAAACTAAATTTTTAAAGTCATTACTGCTTACAACTGAATTTAATGTTGGAGATGAGTTTTTTGATCACGCTCGATCATGCATAACAATTGTACAACATTCTCCGTAGACCCTTAGAATTTGAATATCTTTGTATATGCAAATTATAAAAAAACTCAAATGCAAATTATAAAAAACTTAAAAAGAGTTCCTTGTAAACATGATGATCAATGATTGATCATGTTGCTGTAACGATGTCCATCGACAGTAACGCAAGTTATGGCTTAATTTTTTTTTAAATATGTTCTAATGATGCTACCACAATAAACGATGCATGAAGTCTGAAAAGTTTGTTGTGGATAAGTTTCAATCCATGTGCGTAAATTTTTTTTATTTACAAACCCGTTAAGCAAAATAAAAATAGTATCATCAGTATTCATCTTCGCAGTAAATCTGGATAATTTGGTAGGTTTCTCCTAGAGTTAATTTCTTCGTGATGATTTACCAGATTATACAGCGCATCGCATGACACATAGTTTGACAGTTAATCCTCACGTTATTACTATCAGGCTTGAAAAACACCTTTAATAAGAATCAAATTAGTAGAAGTAGTTCAAGGACAAAAAGAATTATAGGCAAAATAAAGATTGCTGGTCTTTTGTGTAAGCTTTTACTGTTAACGTGTTTATTATTATTTGAGCTGGTTTTTTTTTTTTTTGCTTTTTTTTTTGAAAGTGGTATAAGTCTATTTTTTCATATATTGATATTATTTGAGCTCGAGTGAGATGCTTTTTTCACTATAAACCTTTTAAATTTTATTATGAAATTATAATTACTAAAATTATTTGTAAAAATAACCGCATTGACTTATACTACTTTTAAAATAATATTTTAGAAAAAATAAAAACAAAAGCAAATTTAAATTCATATTTTTATAGGCATTAACGTTACTAATTTAAATTTTTATGTAAAAAGTAACAGTTATTAAGAAATTATTTCAGTTATGTTAAAATATAAAAATGCAAATTACTTCGTGTTGGAATAAGAAAAATATATTTTATACTTAGTTTTGTTTTACATTAGTATTTATGGTAAATAGGCGGTACATCAGGTAATAAACTTATTATATTGTTATATTCTCTCTTGTTATGCTCCGTGAAGTTTTATGTAGCGGTAACATAATAATTTTGCTGAAGTTTTTTGTCTTCTCTTTTTCCAAAAAAAATTGTTTTGAATGGAGCATTATTTTCTGTACTAATTAAAAAAAATTTTTTTGGTTCATTCTTTTTAAACTTCATCCAATATATTTTAAGGTAGTTTAAAATTACTTATTTCGTATTTTCTTTTGTTTATTATTGCATCTTCTAGAGATTTAGTTGGGACAAAGTCTTCTCTTTTGATTTTCTACAAAATGAAAATTTAAGCTGGGTTTTCGGCAAGCCCTTATCGCATTATAATAGTCTTGGGCAATTTGTAATTGGTCTTATTCTGAAATGCTGTATCTAAAACTGCAGAAGAAATTAATGAAAGTTGTTTTAATTAAATCAATTAGGGATGGACTTATTCCACTTTCAAAAGAAATATTTGTGCGATAGAGTTGTATAGCAAAACTGTTTTTGTTTATTTTATAACAAAATAGAACTCTATTAAAATTCTAATTGCAACTATGGAGAGAATGAATCTATAGCTTATTGAAATAACCGTTAACTTAGTTTTTTTTAAAAGTGTACTTATACCACTTTCAAAAAAAACAGCTCATTTATTCTTTTAAATTTCTTGTTTTTTTAATCTTCTTAAAATATTTAAACAACAACAAGTATCTTGCCATTTATTAAAAAAGTATTTAATATAGAGTTTTTCAGAATTCTTTCATCGTATTTGCACAAACTTTTGACGAACTCCTTTTTGGAAACAATTTTTTTAATAATTTTTAACTTGGTAAATACAGCAGCTAGCGCATGACGTTTTCAGCATTTTTCACTGATTCCGTCTTTGAAATACTGTTTAGACTTCAAAAATTGATGTTTAAATTACTAAAACAGATTAAAAAAATTCTTTTTGAAAGCTGTTGCACAATTGCTGAAAAAAAAACAAGAAAAACAAATAATAAGCATGCTACTCACCGGTTGAGTTGTATTTTTTTTTTTTTTTGCTTTAATTGTATTCTTCTAGTCTGGATATAATATCGAGTTGACGAAATTCTTCTTATCGCTTCTTGCTACATGTAAAATAAATCCAAGCAATCAGACGTTATTAAGTGAGTGCGTAATATGACACGCACACACTTTCGCCCATACAAACAAACATACATACATAAATACCTTTATAGAAGTAAAGCTAATATATCGTATTAATAAACAAATCAAAATCAGAAATACTGAAAAATAATAAACAAAATAGTTTTTATATATGTATGTGTGTGTCATCTAGTTACGTACCTTGAAAACTGTGTATGTATAAAACAAGTGTGTGTTATGCAGTTACGTATGAGCATGTGAATGGATTTTAAATCCCCCCATTCAGCATCAATATTCAAGTATTTTGCATATGAGAACGTTGCATTTTTTATGCTGTAAAAAACTTAAGAAAAACTGTTAAATAAAATCGCGAGTGTTTAATGGAAAAATAAGAAAAACAGAACCAACGGATGGCAGATTTAAAAAATGCAAACGAACTGATAAAATCCAAAAGTACACTGAAAAAAAAATAAAATAAAGCTGGTACGCAAAAACTCTTTAATCTATAAATATAATAACACTGTAACGGGGTTATTTCTGTACATGGAATTTTTTTTTTAAATTTTGATGTTGGTGTAGATAGTAATCGATATGGAACACAAAACATTTATTTTTGGAATTTATGTCTATCTGTTCGTCTGTTTTCTCATCACGTAAAAACTACTAGATGGATTTGAAAAAATTTTGTGAGGATGTCCCTAAGAACCTTTGTTGCAATATAGAATACTTTTATAATATAAGGTCATTTCATAGAAACAATAGAGATACAAATGTGAAAGCACCCAAATTTTCCGGTATAATGGCACTAAAACAGTTGTCGCCACTTTTTTTTTTGTAGATGAAAATTTTTCAACACTGTCTACAGAACTCTGGAATATATATTTAAAAACACATTTTTCTAAATTTGAATTTTAAGAAAATTATGAATGACACGCAGTCGTGGGCACTGTTAGTATTGAATATATGGGTCCGCTATCTAACGTTTTTTTTTCAACTAGTGCTTATTTCGTGAACGATAACACTTAGCTCATGTCTGATTTGATAGATAATTAGTTTTATCCTCCCGCTGAGCAAATATGGTTGTGTATACGCTTGAACGACGTTGGAAAATATTGCAACAATACTTTGAAAATTCTGCCAAAAAAAATTATCTTTTCAGATGAAGCCCATTTTGATCTTGGCTGGTATGGAAACAAGCAAAATTGTCGGATTTGGGGCACAGAAAACCCGTACGCATACTTCGAAAAGCCGGTGCACCCAAAACGAGTCACTGTTTCGTGCGGATTTCGGTCCAGAGGCATAATTGGACCATTTTTCTTCGAAAATGAGGAGTGGCCGTTACAATCAATGACGATCATTATCGGACCATGTTGAAAGAACTTTTGTTCACAAAAATTGAAGTGGATGATATTGGCAACATTTGGTTTCAACAGGATGGCACTTTGTGCCACACAACCGAAGCTACACTGTTTTTTTTTATAGCATTTTTAAGAAAAAAAGTTATATGGCGGTATTGTCTGTCAGGTCTTACCACTTTGTAAACTTAGAGATTCATTTAATTATAAATACAAGCACATCAATTTTTATTTGTTATTTTATTTATTGCCTTAAGTCTTTTAGCCTGTGGTAACGTCTATATTTATACTTTTGTTTTACTAACCAAGCTCTTTTAACGAATTCATCCCGAACTGCTACACACTATTGTTTGCAGTAACTTTCCTCTGTAAGTAATTGTACCTTCAGGTTAGCACCACTATTGCCTTTGCAGGTGCCCAAACCATCTAAACTGCTGCTTAAATTAATAGGCACCTTCACCAACTCATTTACTAAGGCTTTTTCTAATCACAATTAGTCAACTTATTCGTTGTGACAACTGAACTCTTTCCCCTGAACACTTCTTCGGGGTTTGAATTCATGATTTTCTCCTACTGCGTAAAAAAAATACAGATACTTCTATCAATGCAGCCATCATGGCTGCTGATCATGTGTTAGCTAAATTTTTTTTACTCTACTCACATGCACCACACTTTATTAGTGGTGAAAGTAACAAACATCAACAACACCAGTTTTTGTCGATATGTTCAAACAAACAAAATAAAAGAAACTTGGTAGGACATCGTTTATTTTATGTTACTTTTTATAGATATTGTAAAAAATTACGCATATTATTATTACTGTTTCAAATAATGTCTATAAATGCCTCCTCCGACCACCTTAAAATATTTTCAACACAACTTATCAAGTTTTCACAAATTATGAGTTACTCAGTTCATTTTATTTCCTATGCAAATTTTAGAATTATTAAATTCAAATAAAATTATTATAGGTTTAATTAGATGTGTCATACTATAACACCATAGCCATAACGGTAATTATATTTATTACAGGTGAATAGTGGTGCCATAGCCAAAAGCAACTCTTATCTGTTTGGCTTTTTGTTAAAAAAGCAGTATGGCAATACGGCATGTCACCAATATTCATATACAGTGCTTCTCTTAAGGTTATTTTCAACAGCTATTTTATATAGTTTTGGTTATGGCACGTCTAATTGAACCTTATTTTCGATATGAGACATTTAATTTTTACTATAAATAATTTAACAAACACATAGATTTTTGAGACATTTAAAATAAAAAAAATTAAATTTTTCTCACTGTAACTAATAAAAAAAATTGCAATGGTGAAAATATTGGAAATGCAATCATTTTAATTCGATCTGCTGATGTGTGACTTGTTAAGATACAGAACTTATAGAGCAAAAAAATGAACAAACGAAAGCAACACAAAGTAACCATTTTAAGCTTTAAAGGGATTTTAAACAATTTTTAAATAGTCAATAAAACTTTTAATTTAAAGTTGATTTTATTTACATACCACTCCTGATTGAAAATAATCTAGAAATTTATACTAAAGTAAAATAACTAATTTAAAGTGAAATTGCTCTATTAAAATCACTCTAAAGTTCTTTGCCCTGCAAATAATCTATTACCATTAAGTCTGTTTTCAAATGCTAACTGGTATTTAAAATCAGCCCATTAATGATCTTCAACAGAAAATATACGTATGTAATTAAAATAAATTAATAAAATAAAATTAATGTTTTGAAATTAGTCACAGCATGAATATTCATAGCAAATTTCTGAATCATGTTAGGCTTTGTTTTACAAAAATTTCGGCTTTCTCTCTTATCTGATCTCTGGATTCGTATTTTTAAAAAATTCCTAGAAACCTCTATAAAACGATTTATCTACGATTATAAATTTATTCAGTCGTTTAATCATGTTTGACTTACAAAAAAAATTTTTATTTGTATTAGATATGTCTGACTTAATTAATGATCAAGTTCAAGTTCAATAAATTGACCATATTTAAATTTATATGCTGACAACTTGAGCGTGTATCGAAAAAAATTTTTCCATAATTATGCATGAGTATAAAACAGTGTATAATAGTCGTTCGTTTCAGCGACTGATCTTTTTCGGTCATTTATCAAAGATTGATCCGTTCGTTCAATTTGAACAACAATTCTTATAGTATGCGATTTTCTTGTCTTTTAATCAAAACGTCGGTTTAATACAGAGGTGAAACCCTTGGCACAATATAACCAGGTTTTTTGTAGGTTCTCAAGACATAGACATATATAGTGCTTTTTTTATTATGTCATATTGTTACGTGTCTCAATTGGTACAGCAGTTGTGATGCCAGCTAGCTAAGTAGCATCACCAGGGCAGGTCCCAACACACAGCTGCTGCCCACAGACAAATAACAATAAAAAACAAATATCACTAACAAGGAAAAAATTTAACTAAATCACAACAGAGGAAGAACGGGATGTTAATGTTCCCCTCTCGCTCACCCGACCAAGGACATATTCAAAGGATATGGGGATCCACACACAAGCACTTAATCCGACGAACTTACCCTAAATGACCGGATCAATCCCCTTACTTGATTGATTCGTTCAATTTAACTCGTTTGTTTATGAAAGACAGTATAAAAACAAACAAAACTTTGCTCAAATGTTTTACGGAAACACACAAATTTTTGTTGTCCCAACTTAGTAAGAGGTACGCCATAGACTGATCTTGCTGATTTTTAGCAATAAAATTTTCGAAACTATGTCTGATCTATTGGCATATACAAATTTTCTCTACCTTATCTAGTGCCTTGGCAAACTGGATTACAACAGTAAGATGGACGGAAAGACGGACATCGCTCTTTCAACTTCGCTATGCATTATAACTCACAATACTTTATTGGGTTGGAAATAGATATTGTAAAAATTACAATCGAAATGACAAACTTCCAGCTGTTATAAAGGGTATAAAATTATTTTGATGCAGCAATTTAATACAGTCCTGCGACTAAAAAGTTGGGAGAAAATCACATTAAATCTAAAATGCCACCAAACAACCAATTTCAAATAATGCAACACCGGCTTTTTAAAGTTCAATAAATTTCCCATTATAACCTGATTATTTAAGTGTTTGGAAATTTAAACTTTTTACAATTAAATTAACCCAACAGAGGCAAAAAACAGAACAAAATATTTAAATTTGTTTTAAAAATTACTTGGCCTCGTTAATATTATATTCTCATATTCAAGTTGAAGAAATAAAACAAAATAATAAAAGGAAGCCAACGACTATAGCACCAACATCAAGAAGGAGGTGTCCAAATTGTGGTTTTAATATATTAAACTGTAATTAAAGTGTATAAATAATAGTGGGATCCCACTAACGTATGCTTTCGATGGCACATGAAAAAAGTAGTTTGTGTAAGCAACTATAAATTAAAGAAAAGTTCAAAGGATTATTAAGGCTAGTTTTTATTATTTTAAGTAGAATAAAAAAATACACAAACTACATACAATAGAGTGCAATAGAGTCATAACTAAACATTTTAAATTTCTGTAAAAAAATTTTTGAATGATATAAAAATCACAGATAAAATAAACATTTTATTATTTTAAGCTTTTACGAGTTCCAACAATATTTGAAACTTTTAACCCATTTTTCTTAGATCAAATGTTTTGGAGTTATGATTTTCTTGCAGCAACGGCTCCATATGTTTTCACATAAACATGCATTTGTTTGTTTAAATGTACACAAGAATGTGTTTTACATGTGTGAAATTCAAGTAAGAATAAAAGCCAACATTTTAATTATCGTAATTAAGGCAAAAGTACATTTACAGCAGAGGCGTGTAAAATATCACTCACGGCTTCTTATCTATTATAATTTTTTATCTTTTGAACAATAATAAATAACTTTTAAGCAACAAATAATAAAAATATATATTATTAGTTTTTTTCTTCATTTGCTATTTTTATTGTTGATACCAGTCAATAATTCTCATTTAGTTAATTTATTTAAAAGTAATAATTATACATTAAAGAATAGAAAAGAATAAAATTTTTTTACTTTCTTGCCTAAATACAGACAAACCGGTAATTCCGTCTTAAATCAAACTTTTAATTTAACATAATCCAAAATATTTCTAATTATAATGGAAATATCTATTCTTATATATAATACGAATAAAATGGTTACCAGGCACGAACACCAATATGCAAAATGACGATGGTGCCACATATTTGAAACTAATCGAATTATTTATTTATGTAATTATAAACTAAAGTTAAAAATAAAATAACATTTGTGGTTTAAAAAATGACTTCCAGAAATTTTATTAATATTTTTTAAAACTGTTCAGTAGGTTTAAACTATTTTTGCCAAACTCCGTTTCAACAAATTGGATTTTATATACCCTTTACCATTTATGTAAATCTAGTTTAGTAAAATAACTTCAATCAAACAAAATAAGAAAAATAATTAAGTACTATAAGTTACATAAAAAAGTCATCGGTCCTTAATAGGTTAAGCATTTTTTTAAATTTTTAAATTATCCCATATTGATATTTTAAAAAAAATGGTGCACAATCGTACTTATATAAAGTTCAGAGTCCTACAACACGGAAAATATGGCCGAGCGATAGTTTTTTCACTTGATGTTTTTTTTCCTATTTTAATTTTTATCACCGCATATTTGTGTTTTTTTTATTGGACTTACTTCGTTGTTCCAAATGATATGAAAAAATTAGATATAGGTATTTTAACATGGACCGATCTTGCTGATTTTTAATATCAATTCTTGCGACGCTATGTCTGATCGATTATCTTATTTAAATTTTCTCTAGCTGATGAAGTGTCTTGTCAAACTTGATTACAACACTAACACGGACGGACAAACGGACATCCCTTAATCGACTTCGCTATGCATAAGAACTCAGCTTATACTCTATATACTTTATGGGATCGGAAATGAATATTGTAGAAATTACAAACGGAATGACAAACTCAGATATACGATTTTTCCACTTTTAGTTGTGAAGAGTATAACAAAAGTAAACAAATTTAACATCTGCAAAATAAAAAATCAATCATCCGCAGGCCGCATAAGCTAATGCACCTATCTATTATTGATTCGCTTTGTTGCCAGTCCTTTGAAAATTATATAGAAGGAACTGAACTAACCAGCTGAACCAATAAAACTATTGGTCCATGTTGGGACATAAAATATCTCATAAAATATATTAGTTCAAGACTTGGACACAATTTGTTTCATGGATATTTAATAAATACTAGAATATGCCTTGTGGTAACTAAAGCTCGACAATATCTACAAATATGTGAAAGAAAAAGGAAGCAAAAAGGCAGGCAAATTTCTAACTGCCCGCCTAAATTAAATAAATTCAATAACAAGAGAAAACTAATACTCAAGAGTTCAAATTCACTACTCGCTTTACCCATACCACACAAATAATAATAAAATAAACCATAGTTATTAAATTTGTATAATATAAAGCAAATAAAATATAACATAAAGAGCTGAAGGCCATAGCAGCTGTTGCTCTCATACCATTAACCTTTAACTTGTAATTATAAGTTAATTTTATAAAAAATAAATATGCCAATAATAAAGTTATATTCCTTTTTCTTTGGAAGTATATTAAAATAAGAATAACTTTTCGCAAAGTTTTTGACCACAATTTAAAATCCGCATAAAACTTGTGATTTTTTAATACAAACATTAACTAAACACAAAAATTCAAATGTCGCTATTAAATTATTTGTCTGACATACAAACGTACAGAAAGAAGCCTTTTTACTCTCCTGTCGAAATGGCTCAACATTGTGGCCTAAAGTTAAGCAAAGTAATTTGGTTTTATTCACTAAAATGAATTATAATGAGTTTTTTTTATTGTAGATTTCCCCGAATCTGTTTTTACTAATTGTAGGATAAATTTAAATGGACTTTTAAGTTTGTTTAAATGAAAGCAGATGGGCATGTTTTACAATTGGGGTTAAGTGAATTTGATTAAGTATTTTTTAAGTTATATTTCATTTTCATTTTTACTTGCAAACATTTGCACATCTCATTTACTCAGAACACAATTATTTAAGACTCAATTCACTTAAAATGAAAGAAAACAGGCCCAAAAATTTAATTAAAATAAAAACATAATAAAGACTTATAGAGAAATGGTGGAAGGGCGCCTTTAAATATTTTGGTGTTAACATAAAAAACTTAACAGAGGTTTTTACAAATTAATTAATTTTATTCATTTAATTTTAAAATATGACTTGAGGTGCATACACTACCCAGCAAAATATTCGACATTACAATCGATTACCTTTTTCTAAAATTTTTTGCTTGGTAGTAATAAGCCTGTTAACTGAATCTCTATTAAAATTTTTCTAAAAGGCAAAAGAGTAAAAGGTATTTTTAATATTTTAGTTATGCTATCTATAATTTTTATGAAAGATTTTGATTTTTTGTTGAAATTAATTATTTTGATTTACTTTATTCGTGCTTGATTCCTTCAAATATAAATATTTCATGATATTCTCATGAAATAATTATTATTTTAAACTAAACTAAAAATGAAATGTATTTCTGCGGGGAAAGCATATCCATATGGCCATTTCACTACTGCCATTACTGAATGTTTGCTGTGTTTTGTATACAAAATTTTTTAATTGTTATTGTCTTTTTGTCTTATTATTATTATTATTCAATGGAGTTCTCATTTAACCAATTTGGCTTTTGATATAAGACTTTCTGGTTTTCTATACAAAATTTGGGTAAAATCCACTGTGCTACTGCAATGGCCATATGGATATGCTTTTCCCGTAGTAATACTCGTTAATTTCATTTATTAGTTTAGTTTAAAATAATAATTATTTCATGAGAATATCATGAAATATTTATATTTGAAGGAATCAAGCACGAATAAAGTAAATTAAAATTTAAAAGATTCCGAATAAATAATTTTTATATTGATTAATTATTTTGAATAAAATTGTAATTTTTTTATAAAATATTCATTTTTAGTGATACTTCAATTTATTAATAACATATCGCTAAAATTATGGGGTTAATCATATAGAATTGTCAGCCATTTTATGTTTTATATTGTCTATACGTTTAGATATTTTGTTTTTCAAATAGAACGGCACATTTGGATTGGGGAGTAAACTTCATAACGTGAAGATCATATCGCTTTCTAAGCCATCATCTTTTTAAAATGTATCGTCTTTTCGCATATTATGTATTTTTTTTTAGTTATAGCTGTGTTAATGAAAAACTGTATTAAATAAAACTCCGTTCTTCTTTTCATAAATAACGACGCATTTTATTTCATGACACAGTATATTTTTATAGCAATAACGTCATAATTCAAATATTCCACATAGTTTGTCCAAGCCCTCTTTTTTTTAAATTACAATTGATAAAGGTTTTGTTTAATGAATATTTTATTTATCATTCCTTTTCCTAATTGTATTGGGAACTTCATTAGTCTGATATTTTTCTCGATGGTGAGCACGAGCTTAAAACTTAAAGGGCTATTATCTTGAAAGAAATTTTTTTGAGGTATGACGTTCTATTACTAAATGAGCAATATCTATTAATTATCAATTCGTAGTATAATTAAGCTATTTTCGTATTTTAAATAAATCTTCCTGTACAAGAAAATAGTTTTTGCGGCTATTAAACGTAGGCTTAAATTCTTTTAAATTCATTGTTTCCCTTATTTTTAAAATTTAAATTTTCTACTATATGATAATTTTTTCTAAAATAGAAATACAGAAGTTATTTCCAGAAGTTATCCATTCGATACACTTCTAATACATGCATATATCCAACGTTAACAGAATGTAGAACACTCGGTCTTAACACTTTTTATAGGCGCTTAATAGTTTTCCATTACCAATTGGATCAGAATTCGACACATTTTAGCGCCATAAAGTAACAAACAAAAAAAAAACAAAATGCTCGCTGGTATGTATCATATTAAAAACCTTAATTAATATTTTTTTTTCTTACTCCTGAAAATATGCTATACAAAACAAACAAACACATGGACTACATATTTTCCACTTTTTGTACTAAAATTAGTAAAAGCTTTATCTAATGCATACTTCAGTTTTACCGTCTTTTATAATGAATGAATGAATTTATTGCATTAACATACGAGTACGCAAAGAATAAATTATGGCGATTAAATACAAGTACTGTGGGTCTGCCATTTGAAATTTTTACAAGTTGAATTTAATTTTTCATTTTAAATTAGCAGTATGGTTAAGTAATCCCTTTAAGTAAAGTTAGCTTTTAACACAGTTTTTTACTATAACTTTAATTTTTATTTACACAATTTATAAAACTAAACTAAAAAGTTTTGTAATCGGAGTCATCTCTTATGACTTACTGGCGCAAGATAACGTATCCATTTTGAAAAAAATTTGTGCTTTTTGTGTAAATCTTAAAATATTCTTACCAGACAACGTAGTGGACATTTGTTTCTAATTTTTAAGTAATTATTTATAACTGTTCGGAAGATAGGCTTATTAAGGTCAAATTACGGGAACACCCTTTAATATTTAAATTACATTTGTAAATTTGTTTTGAGCGGGCTTAGCAATAAAGATTTCTTATAAATTTCAACACACAGACTTCAAAAGTTTTCAACTATTGGCACACAAGTTCAACTATTGGCACACCCTATAATTTTTTAATCCAAACTTAATACTTCTTGCAATACATGTTCTCTGTAAACTTTAACCGTGTGTTGACAACTGTTAAGAAGTATAATAATATCCATTAAATTAATTAAACTATTGGGGCACCCTTTACTTTAAAATTTTGAAAGTTAAAACTTGGTCATAGTAATCGGCATTTTGTCCAACTTTCAAGCATTCGTCTTTAACGGTTCAAAAGATAGGCCGCCCATATAGCTCAATTTCCGTCACCTATGGGGATACCCTTTAATTTTAAGGTTTATTTTTCATAACTTTTGGCTGCTGGGAGCTATAAACATTCTAATTTTTTTTAAATTTTAGAGTGCTGCTGTTATATTGGGACACCCTTTAACACGTTAACTGCCGTGTCACCCGTATTCGGGTGACAGCAAAAGTTCTCATCAGGCCACGTCACCTGTATTCGGGTGACAGCAAGAGTTCTCATCAGGCCACGTCGGGTGACTCCTTCCAAAGGATTTCCGAACATATTTAGATAAATATGTGACAGGAGATAATAATACTGTTGAATTTTTTTAAAAATCGTTTATTAACAAAATTATTTACAGTACAAAATATTGAAGCATTCACTGCAAAGTTGCGGTTGAGATATTAGTTGGGCAGAGATATTAGTTGTACTACTCAGTGCACGGCAAATATTACAACTGCTCGTGCAGAGTAATAACGTGATAAATGAGGATCGTAATAGATATCGGGGTGAGAGTACCGAAAGAAATGTAAACAGACATGCAGTAGCAGAGCACGCATCTTACAGTGGCACGGGTGGCCTGACGGGGATTTTGTTGTAAACACGCGTGGCAGTCAACGTGTTAATTAACAGAAGAATAACCTTTCAAATAAAGAAAAACATTTCAAAATCGGTTCAGAAATGAATGAGTTATGCAGACACAAACATAAAAAAGCAACATTCAGTCCTTGTTTTTTTCGAAGTCGGTTAAAAAATCTAAAATTAAGAATGACCACAGAAGAATTTTGAAGCAAATCTTATCAGAAACTATCTTAATGTTATCTAGTGCTATTTGCATCAAAATTTGGAATTTTACTACCAAATTCATTAAATTCAAAAAAAAGCGTTTGTTTGCATTTAGTAAAATTTATTTTTAAGTTTCACCAACGTGTTTTTGATCTGACTGACATTTTTCGTTTGTATGGATCATAAAGATCATATTGACCCACAGTAATTTAAAATACTTACAGAACACTGTATTTTATTGTATAAAAGTGATTTTTTATATTCTTGTATTATGTTTGCATGTTCATATGTTGATGCTACACTAACAGAAACTTGCAATTAATTTAGTTTACTTTCGCTAAGCAAGTTTCATTTTTTTAATTTTATACTTTCTGTAGCATATTTTGTTGGGGTTGTTATTGTGTATGTATATGTATATATAACAGCAGGTACGAAAACCTATATAATAGAAAGTATGAAAACATTTTTTTTTTTCTTTTTTTGCTCAGCGGTTATTAACCTGTATTTTTATCGTACAAACATTTACTTTATATATTTAGGTTTTCGCAAGGATGTTGATGTTAACTAGAATCTAACAAGAGTAGAAAATTGCAACAACAAAAAAAAAAAATAATAAAGGGAAAAACTGTTTGCACAAGCAGTGAATAGGCAAGCAAAAGTATTTTGGAGAACTAAACTACAACCAACCAAACAGCTGAAAGTTGTAAAAAGCAAAATGTTAGTTTTAAAGATGTGGGTGTTTACGGACGGAAGTCGTTTATCATTTTTTGCAAACATATACTTTTGTAAAGAAATAGTAGGTTTTAATAAACCGTGGTTTGGGTAACTTGGTTGTTGGAATTATTTTTAATTTTATTCGTCTATGTTTTGGAAAACGCATATCGCTTAAAACTGTCGGTTTTGACAAATTCCAAAAATGTGTTCTGACAAACAAAAATTAGAATTAGAAACTATAATTTTGGCGCTTTCAAACCGCTAGTGTATACCGGTTTATTTTATATAAACTGCACTTTCAAGAGAAATTAAAATATTTAATTAACGACGAAGGAATATTTTTTTAAATATTTAATTTTTATACAAACTTCGTACTATTTTTTATTTAATTATCCCGATTAATTAAATACCGATATTGATTATTGCGATCCAAAGCACGTCTCGATGGCCATTCCGTTATCGCTTACTTAACTCTTCAGGAAACATTTTTAACAAAGATTTTTGTTCAAACAATAAAGCAAAGACAAACATCAAAGTTTAAGCAAAAACAACAATAACCAACAGTAATTCTATTTTTCTTTCTCCACTGTATACGGCTGAATTTTTTTCGGCTTTTATTACAGTTGAAAGAGGATGAAAAATAAAATATCAAAAACACTACGACAATTTATTTCTATGCACATGCACTTTGCAATTTATTTAATTAACGACACGGGAATATTTTTTTTAATATTTAATTTTTATACAAACATCGTGCTATTTTTTATTTAATTATCCCGATTAATTAATTTCCGATATTGATCAATTTTCTATTTAGGTTACAACATTTTACGTTATCTAAAAGTAAACATTAGCAACAGTAGCATCCCCTTAAAACTAAGCGATATCATATTGCTTACTCCTCCTCCTGCTTCACAAACAAACAAAAATGACATGCTAGTTTCATGAAAAATTGCATAGTGTAAATGCCGTAGAAGTAAGAATCCTAATGGCATTTTTGTTTAAAATTCATTTATTTATTTTGTTTTTTTTTTATGACAACAACTAGTTTTTATTGTTCGTGCACAATTTCGAAAAAAGAAAAACGCTAGTAAATAGGAACGCAGCGTTTTTCAGAACATATACGATTAATTATAGTCATCATGTGTTTTTACAAACTGTTATTCGATGGTCTGCTTGTATTAAATGTAAATTTTTTTATAATATAGAGTGACCAAATACCATAATTTACTCTAGAATCAAATTAACATACACTTCACAACAAAGTGAAGTACAAAACGAACTAATGAAGCATTGACTTCTGAATTAATTTGGTAACCAAATTCAAGAACGTCATTCTACATTTTAGAAATTCTAGTATTGATTTTTAGAAATAGACTTTTAGCTACTTTAAGAGCACTTAAGTGTAAGTCGCACAGTGAAATTTAGAAGTTTAAACTTTTTGATTTACGGAGTTTAATAGCAACACTTAAAGAAATATCGATTATGGATTACCCCACTGTGCGTAGGAAGACATGAATTGTCATTCAGTTTAAATTATACAATTCTAATTTTCTCTCTTGCGAATCATACATACACATAGAAATGGATTCCAAATAATTTGTGAAATTTTTAAGCATAACGCTCTATCAGATACCATTTCTGAAATGTTGCCATCAAATTTGAAATGTTACAATCAGCAAAATCTCATACAAAAATAATTTTCAATACAAAACATACTTTCAGCACCAAAAGTCCAAATTAAAATAAAACCGAAATTTAACCTGAACCTGTTTTTTTAAGAAAATCCTAAAATTTAAAATTTCACGAAATTACACATTTTTTCGATATTCTACAAGAAATAAAAATCTTAAGTTTTAGCCTATGTGCGGTTTCTGTATTACAAACGAGCGACTCGTCTAGAAATTTTGTATGAAAGCACTTAATTTTTTGAGTGATTGCTATAAAAATTTTTTAGACGAGTAGTTCGTTTGCAATACAGACACCGCACATTAGTTTAAACAAAACAAAACTTTTCAGAAACATAAAATAAATAAAAGTTTTTTTTTTAATTTAAAAATTCTAAAGTAAAACATACGAATTCCCAATGCCAGGAATATAGCAAATCGGAAAACAAATCTAAAAAATTAATTTGACAAAAAATTAATTTGAAAAAAAAACAATAGCGATTAAACGGCAAAAAATTTAAATACTTGATTGCTACTGTTAAGCAGTTGGAGAGATTGAAACTAAATTGATTTAAATTGAGGATCCTCAATTTAGAGTTTGAGCTTTCCAGCTCTTTTAAGAGCTGTCAGATTGAAAAACTTATTTAAAAGCCTTTAAAACCAAGTGTAAACCATAAAATTATCTTCTAACGATAACGAGTTATTTGTGATTGAAAATTAAAAACTCCTAATTTTATAAGCTCCAAGTCCAAAATATTTACAAATTTAAGGTAATTTTTCTCAACTCGCAGCAAAATTACTAAATCCAAAAAAATTCAATCTAACATATTTACTATACTTAAAATTTTGCTATTTTTTATCTGAAATCTGTAAAATACTTCATTTTTATTTTTTTCCTTAACTAGCATCATCAACCCTTCACTAATAAAAGGAAAATTATTTAAGGATGTGTAATTATAGAATGCATTATTCCGGAGATTATTGCGGTATAAAAAATTCAATCAATTTGGCAAAGTTGTATTGCCCCTAGAGCTCATTTAACTCGGATTTTTTCTATGGAACTTCTAATTTAGCCCGTGTTTTCGAATAATACGAAGCTGTATATTGAAAAGCTAAAACCAGCTTAAAGAAGCATTATATGTCTTTAGTTGTTCTCACAGAAAAAAGTTCTTACACCTATTTAAAATTTTACAGGGTCCGCCTTTTCAACTAGTGCTTATTTCGTGAATGGTAACACTTAGCTCATGTCTGATTTGACAGATAATTAGTTTTATCCTTCCGCTGAACAAATATGGTTGTGTATACACTTGAACAACTCTGGAAAATATTGCGACTTTATTTAGAAATCATGGTAATGTTGCAGAATCCGTGCGAAAGTTGCGTACGGATTTTGGAAGAAGAGGCTTTCGTCAGGTTTAGAGGACAATATTCCTGAAGCCATTGGTGAAATACGGCTGCACACAATCGCTAAGTGCTTAAAAGTTGGACCGATCGTGTAGGCTACTGCATGGCCAGCCGAGGCAGCCATTTGAATAAAATTATTTTTTATTATTAACCGGAAGGATTGTACTTTTAAATAAAAAAAGAAATTTGAAAAAATATTCAGTAGTTTTTTTATAGCATTTTCAAAAAAAAAGTTATTTAGCAGACCCTTTATTTGTTTTCAGATAGAAATTTTGAATTGGATCAATCATTTATTTTATCAAAAAAGAAACAACGAAAATTAAAATCTTCCTTTTATATTTCAAAAAATAAATGTCCTTTTAAATCACTGTGAAAAAAGTTTCAAAAATTAGATTAAAGCTGCCAGAGAAAAAATATGGAAAAGTAGAGATTATGAAGGCAAACAAGAAATTTATTTATTATTACATTATTTTTTTTCAGTTCAATGACTTTGCACTTGACGGTAAACTATAAAAATGTTTGCTTCTTTGCTTCTAATTGCCAAATTATATGAAATTAACTTAAATTAGGCAATTTGAAATTAATTTATCGTAACCGTGAAGGATGTTTGTAACGTGTCCTTGAAGAATTCTTGTCACGTTTGTGTATGTGGTTATTCTAGAAATCTTGGTTTTTTTGCAGCATTAAATATCATTTGTAAATGTTTGTATTTTTGAACTGAGATAATAAAATATAAATATATATATTAAAGATTTTTACAATTTTATGAAAGTATTAAATTTTTGCATTAAGTACAAAGAAATTATTACTTTCCATATGAATGTGTGCAGTCAATGTGACTGCTCTGAATTTAAATTATTACGTATTTAAATTTCATATTAATTTACTTTAATTGTGCTTGTTTCCTTTCATGATATTCTCATGAAATATTTATTATTTTAAACTAAAAAATTAAATTATATTTTATTTAATTTTTAAGCAATAGGTCTTTTTAATTTTATATATATATATTTTCGATATTTCGCTACTCCATTGTGCAGCATCATAAGGAAAACAAATATTTATTTGATGATGCTACACAACGGAGTAGCGAAATATGAAAAATATATAAAAAAAAGACCTATTGCTTAAAAATTAAATAAAATATAATTAATTAAAAAGGTCAAATAAAAACTTTACTAAAAAATGAAATGTATTACTGCGGGGAAAGCATATCCATATGGCCATTTCAAATTAAAACTATAGACTTTCTTAGTATTACAGAATATTGTTTTTGAATTTATTTACTAATTGCTTTCCTGAATAAAACAAATACCTATTTATGTATATTTATTCTTAAATCAATTTTGTCTAAAATTATTGTCACGGCGCACCTAGTGGTACTCTGCCAATCTAGCCAGACTATTCTTTTTTTAGCTTATATTGGCCCTAAAAATTTACCAAGTGCACCTAGATTAATGAAACTTGGCAGAAATCTCTGGTATATTCACAGGCTGTTATAGCTGTAAAGCAAGAAAATCGGACTAAGGAGGTAAAAATTCCCCTTAGAAGAACTAAACTTTTCTAATCTTCCCGTCATTTTTTTTTTAAAGAAAAGTAGCACTTTAGGCATTAATGCCTACTTAGCTTTTAACTGCGGTATATTCTTTAGGAAAGGGATTGATGAGAGAGAAGACAGGTGGTGAAAGGAGATAGATATAGCCATTTTATTAATTATTTTACTTCGCCGGCGAATATGCTAAGAAGTACCGACGAAGGAGGCTGCATGTTTTTATGTTAATTAAGATTATGTATTTATACCATTAAACAGAAAAAAACATTTTTATTTTTTGACTGCCGCAAGGGTTTAAAACAAGGTCAGCCAGGTTTGTAGTCAACGTGCTTACTACCTTGGCTACAGCAGCAATTACAACTTTTAAGTTCAAAAAAGTTGGACTTTAGTTATTTTAAAATGCCATTTTAGTCCCTCCCCTTTTTGTGGGCAATGAAATAAAATATTAAATTAAATTAAACAACAGGAATTCTTTATTATATTAATTAATTTTCAAAATAAAATCTTTTTTTCGTGCTATTTTCTATTATCCCGAATAATTATTTAAATTACCGATATTGATTATTGAGGGTCAAAGCACGTCTCGATGGCCATTTCGTTACCGCATACTTAACTCTTCAGGAAACTTTTGACAAACATTTAAAATAAACAAAAAATTTTTGTCCAAGCAATAAAGCAAAGACAAAAATCAAGGTTTAAGCAAAAACAACAACAACCAACAGTAATTCTATTTTTCTTTCTCCACTGGATACGGATAATATAAAATAGCACGAAAAAAAGATTTTATTTTGAAAATTAATTAATGAAATAAAATATTGTTTGAAAAAATAGTTTTTAAAAATAAATCGATTACATACGCTTTAAAACCATAGAAATTAATTTATATGGGCAGGAGAAGGTATCCCTCCAATGCCACCCCCAAAAACGTCCCGGTAAAAAAAATAATAGGCTGCCTATTACACTTTAAACAAAAATATTAATATTTTTATAGAATTAACCTTACTTTCAGAACAACTTTTAGATCTTAGTATTTGTTATTATAACGGCCTTAGTAATACATTTTCTGCATTAATTTCAAAAGTCTACCTGTTACGAGAGATACAAGACACATAATGTAGCGAAAACAATAGTGTTAATTTTTTACTCCTTGGGTGTGGAACTGTGATAATAATTTCCCGTATACATTTTATCCGCTAAAGAGATCGGAATAAAAAAGTCTGTCAGTTGATAACTACCTCGTTGAAGCCTAACAGTGAATTGATAACTGATTTTTAAAAAATACTTTTAACCAACAGACATATTTTCTACGTTTTAATATTTAAAATACATTTCGCACACAAAGTCACTCATTGACTGTCAAATAAAATTTTTTCAAAGACGAACAATAAAAGCAATTAAATATGTAAATTTTTTAATAAATTTTATCAAAAAAGTAATAATTGAGAAAAGTACTTAATAAGAGTAAACACACTACCTTTTAAGCTTCTAAAAAATTGCAAAACGAAAATGTGAATCACTTAAAAAGTATAAAAACTTAAGAAAAGAATTTTTTATTTGTCAAGTGTAAATAAGCAACGACGAAAAAAGATCATCTCCAAACAAACAAATACTGAATAATTTAAATTGAATTGCTTTTCGTTAGCGATCAATACATATAATAATGGAACTGTTCATTAAAAATTAGAGTACATTCATTTTAACATAAAATTTTTATATTGGCTTTTCTTGGGAGTTTTTTCTTTACCCTTTACCACAAAAAGTGAAAAAATTGTAAATATAAGTTTGTCAATCCGTGTGTAATTTCTACAATATCCATTTCCGACCCCATAATGTATATATACTCAGACTTCTTATGCAAAGCGAAGTGTTGAAAAAAAATAAATATGTCAATCGATTGGAAATCAGCATGATCGGTCCATGTCCTTCGAGGCAGCAGGCAAAACGCTACGTCCACCTCTAATTTTTTCATGTCATAAAGTAAGTCCAATCAAAAAAATAAATACATGGGGCGATAGAGAATTAAAAAATAAGAAAAAAAATTTCGAGTGAAAAAATTGGTGCTCGCCCATATTTTCAGAGTTTCGAGGCTCTGAAATTTTAAAATTTTTAAAAATATCAATATGGATATCATTCAAAAGCTTTTGAAGAGAGCTTTAAGGAAGAGAGCTTTAACCCATTAAGAGCCGATATTAGTTCTATGTAAAATTATATATGTATATGCAGTACCAAAATTTTTTATTTTTTAATTCTCTGTCACCCCAATATTTGCTTTTTTGATTGGAATTACTTCACTAAACTAGATTTACATACATGGTTAAGGGTATATAAGATTTGTCATAGCCGAAAATAGCACATTTACTTGTTTTAATATAGAATTATTTTAATAATCAGTTTAAAAAGCCAATGCTATAAAAATAACTGTTAATAAAATTAGTTTAGTGGAAAAATATTTTAATTTATAGTTTCTTAAAAATATAAAATTATTGTGAAATTTTGGTCGCATTGTAGTTTCGGCTCTTTAAATGGGATTTGAAAGTATTTAATAAATTAATGAAAGTTAATTTAGAAGAATAATTCATTTGTTTCTTATCATACATGGCATTACAATTAGTTTCAATGCAGTAGTAATGGTAATGCTTTTTAATAATAATATTTCATTGATAGTTAGTTGAAGAGCAAAATCGTTATAACTAAAAAATAAAGGGTTGAAATCATTACCATTAATAAACTTCATTATGTGTATTCTATGTCTAGATTTTTTAAAGCTTTTAGATTTGCGTTTTTTAAAACTGTTTTTTTTTTACTTTAATTAGTAATTGAAAAATTTTTTACATTTTATAACCACTAATAAAAGTAATTCTAATTATAAAACGCAGTATCCTTAAATGGCAGTCAAATTTTATATCATTTTAACTGTCGGTCTAATAGCGGTTAAAAAGTATGGCTGCATAAATCAAGTTAACTATTGGGACACCCTAATATTCCATCTCCGAACATTGTACTTGCTCAAATGTTCAACAGACCGGCAATATACATCAAATAAGAGCAATTTCGAAATTCAAATTATATACTTGCTGTTGTATTAGACTTAGCAATCAGATTCTTTGTAAATTTCAACCGTCTGTCTATAGCGGTTCAACAGTTTGGCCATATACATCAGATTGTATCAACCATTGTAAAACCCTTTAATTATATAATTTAAAATTTTTATACTTCTTATTATACCAAACAAACGCGTCAAAAGGTCTCCTACATATTAAAAGGTAATAAAATTAAAAAATCAAACAAGTAAGAGTGCCATATTCGGCTTTGCCGAATCTTATAAACCCTTAACCATATATGTTTAATCACATGTACATAAAAATTGGGATAAGATATTCTTTCCTAACATTAAGTTATTCTGTTCAAAAAATTTTCGAAAATTGTAAGTTTTGCTTAGGAATGTTGTCCCATCAACTTTCGTTTGTATTCCTAAAGGTGATTGTCTTTACTATTTAGTAATTAGTATTTAGTGCTTAGTAAAGACAAACACCTGCAGGAATACGAACAAAAGTATAAAACCAGATATGGAAAAATTAGAAGCAGGCGTGGTATCTTGCCCGCTGCATCGAAGTATATGGACCGATTATACTAATTTCCAATAGCTCCTCTTTTGACTCTATGTCTGATCGATTGGCTCATTTAAATTTTTTCTAGCTCATCTAGTGCCTTGGCAAAGTTGATTTCATCACGAACACAGACGGAAAGACGGTCATCGCTCAATCGACTTCGCTTTGAATAAGAACCCGAAATATACATACTCTGTGGGATAGGAAATTGACATTGTATAAATAAAACACGAAATGACAAACTTACATACATATACCCTTTTTCCACTTTTTGTGTTGATAAAAAGACTATTAGAGAATATTTCATTCTAGAAGTGAACAGCAGCAGTAACTGCTTTCTTTACTAAAGTCTAAAATTTTTAGTGAAGGTTGCAATTCCTTGGATACCCTGGCAACATAATCTGTACAAATTTTAAAATAAAAAAAACAAATTAAAAAAAAACTTAAGTCTTACGCTACAATTCAAAGTAGAGCATCCGTATTTTTAAAGAACACTATACATAAAAGAAACAAAAAAACTCAATAGCAGTTAAAAATATAAATAAACAAAAACAAATACAAATTTTAAATTAATTTAAAAAATAAGTGAACAACAACAATACAAACAGATCACAGTTTGCATGTGTAACACGAAAAAAACAACTTAACATACAAACAAATTGAACAACAGGTTTGATTCAAGTGCGGGAATTTCTTTTTTTTTTTGCAACTTTAATTTCTTTCTTGCTTTAAGCCAAAAATATAAAATTAAGATACAATTTGCAAACAGATGTTTTGGGGCAAAAAATTAAATTTGTGTTGGGTGCTTCTAAAAGTGCGCGTAATTAAGAAGTTTTGACACGAGCCATTGGTTTCGTTTTTATTGGTTTTATTTAAACAATACAAGATGTTATACATTTGAAATACTTGGAATGAATGAATCTTTTATTAGTTTTGAGTTTTATTTTATTTTTTTTATTTTTTTTTTTTGTCAATTATTTAGGTTAAAAATACCAGTAAAAGTGTCTTATTAGTTTAAAATAATAAAAACAAAATGAATAGTTTTCGACTTTCTTAGAATAGAAACAACTGTTCAAAATTTTAATGTGTGTTTTTTTTTCGCTGACAACCACGAGCTATACATTGTTCTATTTTGTAGAAAGAAATTAATGTTACTATTCTTAGATACTTAGAGACCTTCTACAATATTTGTGACAAATTTCTGCTTAGATTCGTCATAGTTTTTTACACTAGAGTCGTTAAAATAGCGCAGGCAGTAAAATCAGTGTTTACAAGCACAGACCCATTGCTTTATTTTAATAGGATAATGGATTTGTTTACAAATCTGTTGCATGGTTTATTCTACTCGAATTATTTTTCTTTTAGAACGAATTTTTAGTAATCAAATCGGCCATTGATGTCTTAGAATTTCTTCTAAAAATATTAGTTTTGTGTTATTAAAAATCTTTGAGATCAGTCTGATTTTACTTCCATAGAGTTTATCATGGGATTCGCGATTCACTTATTGCAAAGTGAAACTTTTAAAAGTCCTTCAAATATTAAAATTCGAACGGCGACCTCATAAATCAACTTCACTCTTTTTCTGGCGACATTTAGTTGCAGAGACGACCTTCTCAAAAAAAAAAACATTCAAAATAAACATTCGATCTCATCCCAAAAGAACTAATGCCATCGACTGCTAGAAAGTTCCAAGACGCATAATGGTTTTATATATAAAAAGTTGCGATATTATTATGGCATTTACTGCTTCTACAAATTTATTCTTGTTTGACAAACTGTCGTTTGATTGCCGTTATTTAGGCTCAATAATATGTCCAAAATCGGTTTCGCTGCATGAGCGTCATAACTCAGAATTTGAGATTTTTTAATGAGCATCCAAGATTTTTTTTTTTAAGAGAAGTAGCACTTCAGGCATCAATACCTACTTAGTTTTTTTTAACCGTGCTACATTCTTTAGGAAAGGGATAGATGAGAGAGAAGACAGGTGGTGAAAGGAGATAGATATAGCCATTTTATTAATTATTTTACTTCGCCGGCGAATATGCTATGAAGAAGTACCGACGAAGGAGGCTGCGTGTTTTTATGTTAATTCTAATTATGTATTTATACCATTAAACAGAAAAAAACATTTTTATTTTTTGGCTGCCGCAAGGGTTGAATTCAGGGCAGCCAGATTTGTAGTCAACGTGCTTATCACCTAGACTACAGCAGCCTCTTAAGTGATAAGCCGTATTAAGGCTTCCGTAGAGAAAAAAATGGTGTCAATCCATTCACGATTTTGGCGAAAGTAAGGTGGTGGCTTTAGATATTTCCAAGGCGCTTGATAAAGTGTGGCATGGTGAACTCATATTAAAACTTATTGCTTTTAGCGTTGGTAACCGCTTCTCTCGATTTATATCGAGCTTTCTCAGGGACCGAACTATTCGAGTTGTTCAGGGTTAGTTCAGGGGTACCGCAAGGTTCCGTCCTTTCTCCTACCCTATTTCTTATTTTGCTGAACGACCTTCTACGTCAGACTTCCAACAATATCTATTCTTTCGCAGATGACAGTAGCACATGCCATTCATATTCATTTCGGAATTGGTCAAGCCTTCTGGAAATTGGGGCTATGCAAAATAACATCAACGATACCCTAAAAGGTCATCTTTTGGCAATCTCTGAGTAGGACCTTGCGAACAAGGTTTATTTAACGCTTGCAAACCCAGTGCTGAATACGCTGCCTCATCTGCAATGATAGGTGATATAGATATTAAGGAATTGGAAGCTCTTGACGTTCTTGTTCGATGGAACAAGCATACTTTTCGGGTCGCAAAAGAAGCATTCATGTGCCTAGGTTTTCTGAAACGTTGAAAGAAATACATCACTCTATCTGATCTCCTCGCTATCAATGTCACCTTTATCAGACCGAAAATGGAATATAACTCTTATATATGGGCTGGTGCTTTAAAGACTATTTTGGAAACACTCGAACCTGTGCAGAAGAGAGCGAAGAGGCTCATTGGTGTCAGAAAGGTATCCAGATTTATTGATTCACCGGAGCATCGACGCAATGTGGGGTATATTTCACTGTTTTATCATTACTACTACGGAATGTGCTCTTACGAAATCAGCGAACTTGTTTATGAAAACCATAATTGGTATGCGCAACGCACTCTGTATCAAGAGCACATCCCTTTGAGGTCGATTGGCCAGGTAATCGCACTACGCATTACAGATAAAATTCGGTTCTTAGCCGAACAGTTCGTATCTAGAGGAAACTCCGTGTGAAGGTCTTTTCTTTCACTTTCAGTGGCAAAGATTAAAATCTAGATCTATATCCCCCTTCCCATAACCTTGTTTCCTAGTTGTGGTACAATGCGTTGCATAAGTAGCGATCATCCCCTGAGTGCTGGTCCAAAAAAAACAATGTTCCGGCCTTTGACACGACGCAATAAAACTGGTTCCTCCGTATATGTATATGCGTTTTTTAAGCCATGACAGATATGAGATTATGCGTCAAATTAAATGTGTAATAGATTTTTTGGAATTATTATCTTACAAATTTCTGTATGATCATTGTTGCATTTTGAGATTAATTTTTCTTTTTTTTTATGTGGCATATATTTTTCTGAGCAGGACTAAAAAATGTCAGATTTTTTAGTCATAGCTTTTAGTAACATTTTATATTTTTGGGACATTTTCAAGAATTATTTGAATTGATCTTATTATCGCTTTTTTCATATTTACGAGGGCTGCTCTATATATTTCTGGCCTAATAGTAAAAATGCGAATATTTATAATCAAAAATGGTTTTATTGTTTTTCAAAGTATTCTCCAGCATGATTTATACACTTTTGCATGCGCTCAAATAAGTTGTCGAAGCACTTTTCCCACTCCGATTGAGACACCTCTAAAACATGGTTTTTGAACACTTCAACAGCTTCTTCTGGCGACAAAATTGGTGACCACGCATTTTTTTCTTGATGTGCGGAAACAAGAAGAAGTCATTAGGTGCCAAGTCAGGGCTGTACGGCGGATGACCCATTAATTCGACGGTCAAAAACGCTCTGGTTTGAGCCAATGTGGGAGAGCTCGCATTGTCATGGTGAACAATGATTCGTCTTCTCTTGTTGGTTTTTCGAATTTCTCCGATGACTTCAGGCAAACAAATTGTAGTGTACTACTCAGAAGTGACCGTCCTACGTTGCTCAAGCGGAACAGTCGCCACATGACCAGTTTTGCCGAAGAAACAGGCGACCATTCGCTTCGAAGTGCTTCTTATACGAACAACTTTCGTTGGATTTTGCTCGTCTTTGAAGACCCACACGGTCGATTGCTGTTTCGTTTCGGGCTCATACGCATAGATCCATGATTCGTCACCTGTGATGATCTTATAAACGTCTTTTGAAGCACCGCAATCGTATTTTTGCAACATTTCTTTGCACCAATCGACACGAGCCTTTTTTGAGCGACTTTCAAATTGTGCGGGATCCAACGAGAACAAACGTTTTTTACGGCCAGGTGTTCATGCAGTATCGAATGTATGCTGGTGGAAGAAATGTCCAAGGATGTCTCTATCTCTCGGTATGTCGCATGTCGATCTTGCATTATGACTTCACGCACGGCATCAATGTTCTCTGGCACAACAGCCGTTTTTGGACGACCTTCACGGAATTCGTCTTTGAGCGAGCTTCGGCCACGATTAAATCCATTATACCAATTTTTCACAGTGCTGTAGGATGGTGCTTCATCGCCATACAAAGATTTAAGTTCATCAATGCGCCTTTGTCGTGATAATCCACGTCGAAAGTTGTGAAAAATGATGGCAAGAAAGTGTTCACGAGTTAATTCCATTTTTTTCTATATTAATTTTTTCAAGTCACTGTAAACAACACAAATAATGGTCGTACGTCAAAACGTTTTGAGTATGATTATGCTTAAAAATGACAAACATTCCAATGGAAATGTCAGATTGCACTTGGCAGCACTCAGTGTTGCCAGGCCAGAAATATATATAGCAGCCCTCGTATTTATTATTTCAAAGAAAATGTCCTGAAAAACCAGTATAAAAAATCAACTAGAACAAGCAGCCAGATTTTCAATATATCCACAAACCAAACGTTTTAACTTGCCTATGAATACACAACTACTACTTTATTAACTATAGGTGTAATTTATTAAAAAGTTAGTTATTAAAATGTTGCTTCTTAATTATTTATTATTAATTTAAATTGTTGTTTAAAATTTTTTTTTGTAAATTAATTTTACAATTGGAGTTGAAATTTTTTTTTTTGCCATTTACCTTTTTTTTTGTTTCTTTTATTAAATTTTTTAATTTTGTCAACAATTTATTTAAATCATTTTGATATGTGTGTGTGCTTTGTGCTTTTTAAATAGTTGCTGTGTTTGTGACCGAAACATAAATACAAACGTTGTAAAAATTAACTTTGACAGTCAGTCTTTGCGCAAAATCAGTTGGGTAAGCGTCTTTGGCTGACTCGTTTCTTGATTCTGCTTAATAAAATAAACAAAAATATACTCGTAAACAATTGAATATATTGATTAAAATGGTAATTAAATTTAAAAATTATTATAAGCTTTAGTGGAAATAAAAAAGAAGTAATAGTGAATAAAAACAAGAATGCGAAAGTTTTGACAAAAGTTCGATTATTCTAAAAAAAATTTATCAATCCAAAGTATACATTTAATTGAAATTTGAAAAAACTTTAAAACTTTGAATACCGCTTTCACCTCACATATAAAATTATAATCAAAATAAAATTTTGTGAATCTGTAGTCTCGAATGAGTTGTGAAATAAAATTTAAGAAATATAATATCGTTGTTGTGTTCACAATTTTTTTATGTAAAACATCTGGATGAAAAAAAATAATGGCGCAATTTCCTCAACAGATAATACTGAGTATATGTAAAATTAAATAAATGGGAGTTTCAGATTTATTTCTACTTTTTTATGCTAGACGTCCCACTGTGCGTTGCTCTGCTTTAAAGGCGACAATAAAAGAATTAAAAAATAAAAATTTTTAAGGAAAAACTTAAAATGCTTTAAATTCTGTTCCGAAATTTCGCAGAGGATTTTAATTCGATTTTCTAAACGTTAAAAAAATTTTAAATATTGTTACGTTTTTTACTTTTTAAACGTAGGAGATCCTTTGATTATAAATAAAAGCCTGGCACATTAATTATCCTGGTTTAATAAACCTGCGTTTAATCCACAAGGCCACTTTACGCTGTGACATCGGAGAGACTCGAACCTCCGGCTTTGGCTTCAAATCAAAATACACGCTTTTGTTATGTTATTACCTTCCGTTCTAACCATTGTTCAGTTAAAGTTTAGACGATTTCTAGTTATACTAAATAGTCGCCTTAGTCCCACCTTCTGTTCCAATACGCAGGTGCCTTCATTATTTTATGTACCGCGGCTCAATGACAATAATTATTTTTTATACCCCAGGCTATGTTGGGATTTGAACTCATACTTATGATCTAGTGTTAAACATCTACGCCAAAGCATCCACCGCTGTAGTACAACATATATTAACTAACCTTTGTTCTACATTCCACACACACCTCTGTTTTAGTAGTAGAAATAAAAACTTATCAGTGTTGCCGTTTGGTTACATTTTTTGCAACTTTCCAAGGCTCCTTGGCAAACTTGATTTCAACTCTAACACGGACGGACAGACGGATCTCGCTCAATCGACTTCACTATGCATAGGAAGTCAGAATATATATATTTTATGGGGTCGGTTATGGATATTGTAGATATTACAAACGGAATGACAAACTTAGTTATACCCTTTTTCTACTTTTTTTGTGGTGAAGAGTATAAAAACGCTGTTCAATTAGTGAGAAAACATGAAATGTTTCTTGCTGCATGTTTAGAAACAGCAAATTGTATTTGGAAACAACTTTTTCCAACTGTGAAACAACATGAGCCGCATTTCGTGAGGCAAACTAAGTACTCTGTTTAAACATACAAAAAATGTATGCAATTTTAGGCAGGTGGTACCGTATCATTGCCTTGATTAGGAAGAAAGTTGTCTTTTTATTGCCTTGAAGAAATGCTGAAAAGATTTAAATTTGTCTTCCAAAACAGTATTCAAATTATTAAAGTAGTAAAATCTATCGAAGCTCAATCTTTCAATAAAAGAGTTTAAACGGATTTATTGAAAAAAAAAATCTTATTTTATTGAATGGCGAGAGCAACCACATTTCAATCACAAAATATTAATATTGACTCCCAAATTAAATTGTCATGAGAATCATCGGGCCGAAATTTATTAATTTTTTTATACGATGTTTTTTTAATTTAAGTTTTGTTTTTGTTCAGTAAATGAATTTGTTGCCTTGTTGTTTAACCTAAAATATTGAATATAAATATTTACTATATTTTACATAAATTACTTTAAATTATTATTTGTTTTAGAACAATTTCAGAACGTAACTGTTAATGAACAATATAACTTTTTTGAAGGAAAAGCGTAACGTTTTCCTGTCTTTCCATGGCAACACTGCAACTTATTGACAGTGTGACCATTTTAGCTCTTTTGGAGCTAAATTTAGCTCTTTTTTCTTTGTTTTATCTCCAGAAATTCGCATCTAGCACCTAGCTCTTTTTTTTCTCCTTTTCGAAAAATATTTAGCCCTTTGTATGTTATTAAATTTTGTATGTTATTAAATTTTGTATTATTTATTAGTTTAACACTAATTAAGTCAATTAAATTAATCAAAGAATTATTTCGACATGAAAATGGAAAGGTTAGTACAAGATATGTGCATATATAAAAATATAAAAGTGCTACATATATTTAGATATATTAAAAGGGTTGAGACAGCGGCTGATGAAGTATATAGCAGTGACTCAGAAAATACTTTACCTAGTGGCAGTAAGAGTTAAGAAGTTATATGCACCATGGAAATATGTAGATAGTTCATGGTGGTATTGAAGGATAGTCCCATCTTCACCAATTCCCCTTCGATGGCAAATTTGCTATTGATGAGGAACTCCTTAATTATTAAATTAAATTAAGAAAAATTTGGTTTAATGAGGCAAGAATTTGAAAGAGGATATAGTCGCTTTTTTATATTAGATAAAGTTTACAAAAATTAAACAAAAGTTGCCACAATTTTAAAACAACAAATGATCTCATTAAAATATATGATAGAAGTACTTATAAATATAACGAAAGTCATATGTTTCGGAATCCTTACAGGAGGATGAATATTTACCTGAAGATATACCTGAATTTGATATGTGATTTAAATTTTTAATAAGTTATAAAATAACAATTTAGATGATTTATATAGTGATATATGTATAAATATATTTTTTACATACGTATGTACATTGTACACTCGGAAATGTTTTTCTTTATTTTTGTTTTATGTAGCTATAAAAGTTTTAATGATCCTGAAGAATTTTTTGTTAAATAAATTGTTTTGTTTTCTTAATTATGTATATTGTTTTATTTTAAGAGTGAATTTTAAAAAAAAAAATATTAAAATAAATTTAGTTCTATTCTTTAGCGCTTTTTCGAAGATGATTTAGCTCCATTAATTTTTAAAATGTAGTCACACTGCTTATTGACCTTTGTTTACAATACACTTACAATAACATCATCGGCTTTTTTTGTTAGTGCCATCCCTAAATTAGCGCGTAAAGCGCAAGATATCTGTCAAAATTTCTCATGTATATACAAAATGTATGAAGCATCCCTAAATAGTACGGCGTCAACGCTTAGCAATTGGAAAATCCAATTTTGACAGTGCGTTCGGAAGTGAAGTTGGCTGCTTGTTGGTTTGTTTTGTTATGGTTGAAAAGTAATGACAGTTTAGTTATTTTCAGGGCAATCTAGCGGTTTTATCTTCTCTTTATTCTTATACAGCGGATTTTATAAAATAAATGAGCTGGGATGACATTCCAGCGCAAAAGCTATGAATTACATTGCTTTGCGTCTTACGCGCTAATTTAGGGATGGCAGTTACAGTTATCTAAAGAGCTGTAAAATTTTATTTCTGTAAGAACATATTATAAAGAAAATATAAAACTAATAAAATATAATTTGCACACTAGCTGTTTTAAGAAAAATATCGTGTATAACAAAAGAATTTGGTTTAATTTAAAACTACTTCCATTAAACTACAAAAACTGGTATTATTAAAATATTATGAATTACATCATGATGGCTTGAAGTCATAATTAAAACATATTCTTATAGTGGTATAAACATAACTGTCGCGAACAGCGAATTTCGCACAGCACTACGAATTCATCATCCAAAAATTTTCGACCGAAACTCAATTAGAACGATAAATAATAGTAATATCATATTTATGTAATTTTGTTGATAAGAGTCGGTTTATAGAATGGCCATGTATTTGAAATAAAAATGAAGCAATAATTGAATATAAAAACAAAACTAAATATCTGATTAACAAGTAAGAGAATCTCATATTCCTTTCACCATATAAGTAAATCTAGTTTAGTGAAATAAGTCCAATAAAAAAATAACAAATATTGGGGTACATAAAAATTCCAGCTCGTAATAGGTAAAGCAATTTTTAAAAATTTTAGTATTTCCTTAAAGATACCTTCAAAAGCTATATTGATATATTAAAAAATTTGAAAATTTCAGAGCCCCGTAACTTGGAAAAAATGGGAGAGCGCCAATTTTTTCACTTGATAGTTTTTTCTTATTTTGTCAATTTTCTATCGCCCCATATATTCGTTTTTTTTTTTAATTTTAGTAACTTCACTAAACTAGATTTGTTCCAAATGATATGGAAAAATTAGAGGCAGGCGTTGTGTTTTGCCCGCTGCCTTGAAAGACATGGACTGATCTTGCCGATTTTCAATAGGAAAATTTTCGAAACTACATGCTTTGGCAAAGGTTATTTCAACCCGAACACGGACGGATAGACTGACTTCGCTCAATCGGCTTCGATATGCATAAAAACTCATAATATTATTACATACCTTTGGTATGTTTATTTTTTTAATTTGATTCTCTGTTCGAATATTCGCACCGACAAATTCTTCGTTCGTCCCAAATGTGTTTATAGCATAAAGAACTCGTTTTGCAAAAAAGTTTGATTCCTTGTAGTTTAATTAAACAAAATATATCTTTTATTTTAAAAAGAATCATATATTGATTTGAGATATCAGCTTCAAACAATTTAAAGTCGTAAACAATCTAAGATAATTAGCTAAATGCACAGTTTTTTCTACTTATATTTTATAATAATAACAGAAATAAAAAAGATTATAAAAAATTAATAATGCAACCTTGAATTTAAACATAATTTATGTTAATGTTTTCATTTTTATTCTTTTGATAATTTTGTTTATTATCAAAAACTATTTTATTAATTACTATAATAATTCAAATGCATTCAAATTATTGCTGTGGATATTAAAAACTAGAAAAATAAAAAAAACATAAATATAAATAATAGAATTTTTAATAATTAAAAAAAATAATCAATTTATAAAACACCTGGTGTTTGTATATAGATATTGTGTGAAGCGATCAAGAAATTGTCGCATTACATTTTGCTATTTTTTCTTCAGTTCACTGAATATGAACACAAACATTTTTAAAAATAATTTTTCGTTCTTAAAAAAATTAGAAATTTAAAAATATGTGATGTTAAACCGAAATAATAATTATAATTATTCAAATGGTATAATTTTTTATTCTGAGATTTCAGTGGGAAAGTATGAGAGGTGCACTCGCCATTTTTTGCATATACTTCTATTAATGATTGACTGAAATTGTTTATTTTTAATAAAAAATTTTTTAAATATTTATAAGACATCCTTATAAAATTGCTTTACTCAAGTTATCTGGCTCAAAAGGTAAATTTTATTTCATCTTAACATGGACAGCTAGACAGACGAACTGGCAGACTTTGTTAATTCTATAAGTATTAAAAATATTTTTATAAAATAATATTGTAGATTTCAGCTACGATGAAAATTCAAAATTAATAAAAAAAAATTGAAGTCGCTTAAAGGGCGAACAATTTAAATATAGACTTCAGCGAAACCTGATGAAATATTTTAATGCGCCTAGTTTTTAAATGTGATGCATTGATGTAACTAAGTAGTTTATTTTGAATTTAAAGTTACAGGTCGCATGCGATATTTTTTATTTTTTCAAAATTTATCTTATTTTCACTTATTTTTAATTAGACATGTATAAGATGGTTACAAGTAATTTTAAATGTGTATATTCAATACTAGAAGTGGCCACGATTTCGTCTGCGTGTCATTTCTAATTATCTTAAAATTTAAATTGAGAAAAATGTTTTTTTTTAATATTTATTCTAGAATTCTTTAGACAGTGTTAAAATTTTCGATTTACAAAAATATAATGTGCTGACAACTGTTTTAGTACAATTATAGTGGTAAAAGTAAGTGCTTTCACATTTGTATCTTTAATTGCTCTACGAAATGACCTATTTTTACGAAAAAAAAGTATTTTATATTGGAACGAAGGTTTTAAGAGACCTCCTCAGAAAAGTTTATTCACAGATAGACAGACAGTAAAAATTTCAAAAAATAGGTGTTTTGTATTCCATATCGATTAATATCTACACCAACACCAAAATTTTCAAAAAATATATCATGTACAGAAATGACCCTGTTACAGTTTATACAGTTATATGAATAGATGCATCCCGGTTTTTTAATAATAGTTTTATAATTTTGTTTTATCATCCCTCAACCTTTAGGGCGACGAAATTATTTAGGTCACATGGATTAAATAAATTTTAATAATATTATGCATCCACCACAAGGTTTCTAGGATCGCTGATTACGAATCTGATGTCTGGTTTTAAGCATTTTTATAAAAATTTATCGAATTTGCTCAAAACTTATCACACGTGACTTTTTGGGGTCGCTGATTGCGAATTTGCTGTTAAAATGATATACATTTTTTTTTAATTTATAAAAATAAAGATATCTAGAAAAAAAATTATTAGCCCAGTTCACAATCTTGTGCAAATTGTCTTGCATCATAGCATTTGCAAAATTGTGTAGCATATTTTAAGTCTACACAAACAAAACATATAGTGATGAGTAAAATATGCTACACAATTTTGCAAATGCTATGATGCAAGGCCATTTGCACAAGATTGTGAATTGGGCTATTTTGAATTTATACATTTTAAACTTACCATGTCGCATGGGACAAACTTTAAATAAGTACAAATGTCAATGTATAACGTCATTTAATAGGAACAATAATCAAAATAAAATGAGCAATAGAAATGTTCAAAACGTAGCTAATGCTCCTGTTCGGGCTTGCTTTTAAATATTTCAAAATACTGTGTTAAAATAAATATAAAATTTTTTTACATTAAATAATCGACTTCAAATTTTTTTGGCTGCGGTTGACATTTTTATGGAAATTCCCGTATTTTTCTTAGATTTTTTTGCTAAACTTTGTTCAAAGAAATAAACCGACGGCGCGCCACCGCGAATAGTTTTTTTGCCGCCATCGTTTTGATTGGCTTTTTTAGGCTAAGAAACAGACGCCGTTTTTGGCGGCTTGTACAAATTTAACCGACATAACTTTTAATGTTTATCAGCAATGAAAATTTAAGTATTAATTTATAAATTAAAGTAACATGAGTTTATTTTGTATAATATTGGACAAGCATTTATACAAACTGCAGACAAATAAAAGAAGTCTTAAGAAATCTACACAAATAAAAAAATTTTAAGAACCCTTTTAATTTCAATTCTTAAATTGTTTAACATTTGATTTTGAATTAAAGTTTTAGTTAAACTTAATCGAAATTTAAGTAAATTTTTTTTACTTTTTCTATAATTTTATTTAAGCAAAAACAAAAGAAAATCCTTTGATTAAAGCCGACACCGCCGGTTAAAAATTAACAGCCGCCGCCGCGAAAAATTTTGGCACGGCTTGTTTCACTGACTATGTTTTGGGACAAATATTTATTTTTTTTAACTTATAGTTTCTGCAGAAATATTTTTTTTAATTATTATCGGTAAAATTTTGGTTAAGTTAAATTCTTTATAAAACTTTAAATTTAAGTTTAATTTCGGTTTAATATGCAAAATATATAAATCGATGATATTATGTAATTTCACTGTTTTTTAGTTTTGGTTACAGTATTGAAACTTAATAAATGAATTTACATTATTATTCTTATTTTTCATTTCAGATTTTCCATTTCGTTATATTGTTTATAAGTATTTATGCCAATTCAGCTGCAGTATTGCGCCCCTCAAACCCTTCTATGGAACTGATAAATGATAATGAAAAATACTTATCGCCACCAAGTGAGATTTTGCCAATACAACCAATTTTATTATATCCCTCAGCTAAGGAGATGTTTTATCAAGGTAGAGCCCTCTCAAAAGACAATGAAATAATTTACATCAAATTATTAAAACGTAAAAGCTATCGACCGAAAAAAGTGCAAAAATATATCGACGAGAAATATTATTCAAAAGAAATCCAAATGAAGGATATCTTCTATGTTAAGGCGCTGGCCAATGGACAGTTTAGCCACAACCGCCTTAAATTATATCGTTTACCAGAATTTTATGCAATTACTGTGTACAAAAGAACCCAACTAAAAAAAGAATAATAAATAAAAAAATTTGTAATTTCACTTTTTTTATTTTCTTAATATTTTTAAATTAATATATTGTAGAAGAAGAAATAAGGACCTTGTCCATGGTTTACAAATTTAAGGAGCTATCCCACATACAATACTCTGCGTATCCTGCGAGATTCAGTAATTTTTTTCCTTTATATTAGCAACCATGTTAACTAGTAAATCTGCGGTTCCGGCAAGATTCGAACCCATGAGCTCTTGTTTATCAACCAGCCATTTGACAAACTTACCTATGACTATCGCACTGTTTTATGTTTTTACTTCCCTTCCTTTATGCAACTCATATTTGTCAAAATCGTGAATTTAAAATTTATTTTGAAAACAATAAACTTGTAAATTCTAAATGTCTACTTATTGTGGTTTAAAAATAAAAGTCGTATACGTTTAAATCACGAATAGTCACTTATGACACACCCTTCTAGCGGACGACAAAAAAATATTTAATGTTAAAGTACCTGCCTATTTTAGTACAAGAACAAGGCTACGTATTTGAACATCACGCCATTATTGGGACACCATTGGTATAGCGAGCTGACACTGCAAATTAAAAATATTTACCACAGTTAAATATAATCATTTATTAAATATCATGTCACTTTTTAACACCCTTTAATTTTTAGAAGTATTAATATTAAAAATTATAAATTAAAGGGTGCCCCAATAGTTTATTTATTTATGTATATAGCAATACTTATTACAGTTGTAGACAGACGCCTAAAATTTACAACGAACCTCTATTGCTAAGTCTGCTATAACAACAAGTATGAAATTTGGATTGGGAGATTAAAGGGTGTCCCAATAGTTGGTGTAATTTGATGTATATGGCCGAACTTTTGAAACGATAGATAGACAACTGAAACTTACAAAGAATCTATCTACATATATTGCTAAGTCCGCTATAACCAGGAGCTTTAATTAAAGGGTATTCCCAAAGTTAATATAATTTAACCCATATGGCAAACACTTGAAAATTAGACAGGGTAGGGCGTCTGCCGACTACTTTGTTTGGTATAATAAGAAGTATAAAAATTAAAATTTTTTTTTAAATTTAAAGTTAAAAGGATGCCCCTATAGTTGCTGTAATTTTATATATATTGCCAAACTGTTGAACAAGTACAAAGTTTGGAGATGGAATATATGAGTGTCTCAGTAGTAAATGTAATTTGATGTATGTGGCCACACTCTTAAACCGTTATAGACAGATAGATGAAATCTGTTTTGAAGTCGGTTTTTTGCAACATTTTTTTTACATAAAAATATTTGGCTCCTAACAGGTTAAGCATTTTTTTAACTTTTAGTATTTCCTTAAAGATCTCTTTAAAGGCTTTTAAATAACACCCATATTGATATTTTAAAGAATTTCAGGGCCCCATAACTCGGAAAATATTGGCGAGCGCCAATTTATCACTTGTTGTTAGTTTTTATTTTTTAATTCTCTATCGCCCCATATATTTGTTTTTTTGGTTGGAGTTACTTCATTGTTCTAAATGATATGGAAAAATTAGAGGTGGGCGTAATGTTATGCCCATTGTCTCAAAGGACATGTACTGATCTTGTTAATTTTCAATAGCACCTCTTTCGACACTATGTCTGATCGATTGCCTTATTTAAATTTTCTCTAGCTGATCTAGTGCCGTCGCAAAGTTGATTTTAACACTAACACGGACGGACAGACGGACATCGCTTAATCGACTTCGGTATGCATAAAAAATCAGAATATGCATACTTTATGGGGTCGGAAATGCATATTGAAGTAATTACAAACGGAATGACAAACTTAGTTATACCATTTTTCCACTTTTTGTGGTTAAGGGTATAAAATATGCGTTAATAATTACAAAGCGTTATATACAATATGAGACAGTTTTTTATCACAGTACTAAAATTGACACAAAAAAACTCTTTATTTTCTCACAAAAAATCGGCTCTAAACTCTTTACTTTTAAAAATTTTTAAAAATCATTTTAGCAAAAGAACAAAGTAGATAATTTGTAGCTAGAGGTGATTCCGAGTTTGAAAATTTCAAAAAATAGTTATTGAGAAGTAGCAATGCTTAACTATTCCGAAAGACCTGCTAAATAACTCCTCTAAAGATAAAAATTTCAAGCAAAAAGCCATTAGAGGAAATGTCGAACAAGAACTCGTCAGAAAAATTTTACAGTTTATGTTGGGATAGGGTGTGAAATAACTATAAGATTATAGTTCATACGAGGGCTGCTATATATATTTCTGCCTCGCAACACTGAGTGCTGCCAAGTGCAATCTGACATTTCCATTGGAAAGTTTGTCATTTTTAAGCATAATCGTACTCAGAACGTTTTGACGTACCACCATTATTTGTGTTGTTTACAGTGACTTGAAAAAATTAATATAGAAAAAAATGGAATTAACTCGTGAACATTTTCGTGCCATCATTTTTCACAACTTTCGACGTGGATTATCACGACAAGAGTGCATTGATGAACTTAAGTCTTTGTATGACGATGAAGCACCATCCTATAGCACTGTGAAAAATTAGTATAGTGAATTTAATCGTGGCCGAAGCTCGCTCAAAGACGAATTCCGTGAAGGTCGTCCAAAAACGGCTGTTGTGCCAGAGAAAATTGATGCCGTGCGAGAGATAGAGACATCCTTGGACATTTCCTCCACCAGTGTACATTCGATACTGCATGAACACCTGGCCGTAAAAAAGGTTTGTTCTCGTTGGATCCCGCACAATTTGAAAGTCGCTCAAAAAAAGGCTCGTGTCGATTGGTGAAAAGAAATGTTGCAAAAATACGATTGCGGTGCTTCAAAAGATGTTTATAAGATCGTCACAGGTGACGAATCATGGATCTATGCATATGAGCCCGAAACGAAACATCAATCGTCCGTGTGGGTCTTTAAAGACGAGCAAAATTCAACGAAAGTTGTTCGTGGAAGAAGCACTTCGAAGCAAATGGTCGCCTGTTTCTTCGGCAAAACTGGTCATGTGGCGACTGTTCCGCTTGAGCAACGTAGGACGGTCACTTCTGAGTGGTACACTACAATTTGTTTGCCTGAAGTCATCGGAGAAATTCGAAAAACCAACAAGAGAAGACGAATCATTTTTCACCAAGACAATTCGAGCTCTCACACATCGGCTCAAACCAGAGCGTTTTAATGGGTCATCCGACGTACAGCCCTGACTTGGCACCTAATGACTTCTTCTTGTTTCCGCACATCAAGAAAAAATGCGTGGTCAACGATTTTCGTGGCCAGAAGAAGCTGTTGAAGTGTTCAAAAACCATGTTTTAGAGGTGTCTCAATCGGAGTGGAAAAAGTGCTTCGACAACTGGTTTGAGCGCATGCAAAAGTGTATAAATCATGCTGGAGAATACTTTGAAAAACAATAAAACCATTTTTGATTATAAATATTCGCATTTTCACTATTAGGCCAGAAATATATAGAGCTTCTCGTAATTGAAGATAAAACACTTGTTATCTTGTTAATTAATTTTTAAATTAGCTTCTTCTTTTGACTAAATAACATGTATGTTGTTTATGGGTTTTTAATAAAGACATCGCAATAAATCATCCGCTTACTTTATTAGATATCATGAATGTTAATTCATATAAATTTTCATAACTTAATTATTATTGTTGTTATGACTTAATAATCATATTGTTAAAAATTAATTTCTTCAAGCCAATTTGATAAGCTTCTTTAATATTTTTGTTATCGGTACTTAATACAAGTAATTACTTGCTAATTTAAACTTTTTAAGTTCAGTGTTTTTGCTACAAATCTTTTACATGTGAATCTTTTGATAAATAATAATTTTAAAATAATTTAAACTAAAATGCAAATAAAAGATTTTGAGAGTATATAGATAATTCTTGTAAAACAACCGACTTCAAAACAGAGATCACATGTCTGTCTATTAAAAAAACGGCCACAAACATCAAATTACATTGGGACACCCTGTAATTTCCATATCCAAATATTATGCTTATATTATTTTTGTATACTTAGCCTGTAAAGGTTCCGCAGTCATATACATAAAATTACATCAACTATTGTGACACCCTCTAATTTCATGTTTAAACATTTATACTTCTTATTATATCAGACAAAAACAGTGGATATTCTATCCAATTTGTAAGTGTTTGTTTAAAAGTGTTCAAATGGTAGGGCTATAAGTCAAATTACATTAATTTTGGGAACACCCTTTAATTTTTAAACATAAATTCTATTTTTGCTATATAGCGAACTTAGCAGTACAGATTCCCTGTAAATTTCAGATGTTTGTCTGCAACAGTTTAAAAATATAGCCATACACACAAAATGACATAAACTACTGGAACACCCTTTAATTTTCAAATCTAGATTTTATACTTGTTGTTATAGCGGACTTAGCAATACAGTTTATTTGTAATTTTTAACCATCTTCCTACGACTGTTCAAGAGTTTGGCCATATACATCGTATTAAATGAATTATTGGGTCACCCTTTAGTTTATATTTTTTAATATTTATACTTTTTACTATAACGGTCATAATAATCGACATTTAGGCTAATTTTCAAGCGTTTGTCTATAACGGTTCAGAAGATATGCCCATAAAGGTCAATGCAGTTTTTTTCTTTGTAATATAAAAGTGGTGCCCTTTATGATTCATAATACACGTAAAAACATGCATGTATGTTGTAAGGGACACCCTATGTTCTGCGCTGTGCCATATCTGAAATAACCTTCATCATATTACTTTTTCCAATTTTTGTATTATTTTGATTATTGGATAAATTTCGAAATTAATTTCTAAGGAATTCGAGACCTAATTTTTGCAGAAATTTTCATTTCTCGTTAATGCCAATTTTTTGCTTTTTAGCCACGTTTCAAATAAAACTGTAAAATTTCACTGCAGCATAAAAATTTAGTGTTAAACTTGAGCTACATATACCAGTACCCAATTTTCTTTTTCTGAAACTGCTATTTTTGTAAATGAAATAATTTATTGTGCTTAATTAATTCAAATACAAAATAAAAACTGCAAAATTATATGCATTACCGCGGGAAAAGTATATTCATATGGCATTTCGCTACACTAATATAGCTTATCAAAAACCTTAGAGTCTTATATCAAAAGCCAAATTGATTAAATGAGAACTCCATTTAATCGATAAAGCAGAAAGACAATAAAAACTCAAAAATTCTTTATACAAAAATACAGTAACCATTGAATAACTATTTTTATTTAATTTTTCTACATGCATAAGTGATACCATTGGGAACCATTCATATTTATTTGAAAGATTCAAATAATAATAAATAAATTCATGTATGCAATGTAGATTTCAATGTCTATTAGTTTTTTTATTTAATTACTTACAAAACGAATATCCGTACAATTTAATATCCCAAATATATCAAGTATAAAAAGTTTAGCTCTTTTGGCAATAACTAATAAAATTATATGTTGTCTTGTAGCCATTGTAACTCCTTCAACCTTGAAATTAATGAAATATGTATTTAGATAATTTCCTTCTGTGTTTTTAGCCGTTTTTACATTACATTATCCATTTAATCTGGCAACACCTGACGAAAGTAACAAAAGCAACACCATTGACGTTTCGTGAATCTTAAGAACCACTACAACATTTTTTTTATATAGAGTTTGACAGTATGAAAATCTTCCAGGTGATTACATGCCGGTCTCTCGTGAGTTTTTCTTTAAATAAAACTGTATGAAAAGCTATTGTTGTACATGGTGGTTTGCTTGTGTTCTTATGAAATTTATGAAAAAGATAGAAAATCGCAAAAGTGTAAACAATAAAATACTAAAATTAAGCCACCTAACTTCTTAAGCAAACTCTTTGCAAAATGATGTACGACAATGATGAAGGTAAATATCAATTTGGTCCTCCGAAACTAAGTGTGAAAAAAAAACTAAAAAAGATGGCGATGTGCACTGGATGCTGCATCATGAACCAAAACTAAATTTCGATTTATTTATTTTAGAATTTTTAGAGGAGGATAATGCTGAGGAAATATCCCATGAGTTATGGCAAGAAGCCTGCTGGATTGTTATAAATGCCTATTTTGATGAAAAAGGTTTAGTACGTCAGCAGTTGGACAGTTTTGATGAATTTATTCAAATGTCTGTTCAACGCATAGTCGAAGATTCTCCTGCAATAGATTTGCAGGCCGAGGCTCAACATACTACGGGTGAGATTGAAACTCCGGTAAGTCGAATAAATTTATATCTGCTTTTGCTGAACTTCATGTACTTGTGTTTCTTCAGCCTCGTTTCCTCTTAAAATTTGAACAAATTTATTTGTCAAAACCTACACATTGGGAAAAAGATGGTTCACCTAGTCCTATGATGCCTAACGAAGCGCGCTTGCGTAACTTGACATATTCGGCTCCCCTCTATGTGGACATAACGAAAACCAAAATTGTGGAAGGTCAAGCTCCGGTCGAAACTCAACATCAAAAGACATTTATTGGAAAAATTCCCATTATGTTACGTTCTACTTACTGCTTACTGTCACAGCTAACAGATCGTGATTTAACAGAATTAAACGAATGTCCTTTGGATCCGGGTGGTTATTTTATAATAAACGGTTCCGAAAAAGTATTAATTGCTCAAGAGAAAATGGCCACCAACACTGTTTATGTGTTTAGCATGAAGGATGGAAAATATGCCTACAAGTCTGAAATTCGATCTTGTTTGGAGCACAGTTCTCGTCCTACTTCCACTCTTTGGGTGAATATGATGGCTAGAGGTTCACAAAATATTAAAAAATCAGCTATTGGACAACGTATTATAGCTATTTTACCTTATATCAAACAAGAAATTCCTATTATGATTGTGTTTCGTGCTTTGGGTTTTGTAGCCGATCGCGATATTTTGGAACACATCATTTATGACTTTGACGATCCTGAAATGATGGAAATGGTAAAACCCTCATTAGATGAAGCTTTTGTAGTACAAGAACAAAATGTAGCCTTAAATTTTATTGGTACTCGTGGTGCCAGACCCGGTGTCACCAAGGACAAACGTATCAAATACGCTAAGGAAATCTTACAGAAAGAAATGTTACCCCACGTGGGAGTATCAGATTTTTGTGAAACCAAAAAAGCCTACTTTTTAGGATATATGGTTCACAGATTGCTGTTGGCTTCATTGGGTCGCCGTGAATTAGACGATCGGGATCACTACGGTTGATATTTTGTTTTTATTTCTATGCAACTGTTAAAACAATTACTGTTATTAATGTTTTAGGAAATAAACGTTTGGATTTGGCTGGACCTCTACTGGCCTTTCTGTTCCGTGGTCTATTCAAAAATCTAATGAAAGAAGTCAGAATGTATACTCAAAAGTTCATTGATCGAGGAAAAGATTTCAATTTGGAATTAGCCATCAAAACCAATATAATTACTGATGGCCTACGTTACTCCTTGGCTACTGGTAATTGGGGAGACCAGAAAAAAGCTCATCAAGCCAGGGCAGGTGTATCCCAGGTAATATTTATATAAACATTTAAATGAAAAAAATTTACTATTTTTTTGCTTGTAGGTGTTAAATCGCTTAACTTTCGCCTCAACGTTATCCCATTTAAGACGTGTCAATTCGCCTATTGGTCGAGATGGTAAATTGGCCAAACCTCGTCAATTACATAATACACTGTGGGGTATGTTGTGCCCCGCCGAAACGCCCGAAGGAGCTGCTGTAGGCTTGGTTAAAAACTTGGCTCTTATGGCTTATATATCTGTTGGTTCTCAGCCTTCACCCATTTTGGAGTTCTTGGAAGAATGGTCTATGGAGAATTTAGAAGAAATAGCTCCTTCTGCTATAGCCGATGCTACTAAAATATTTGTAAACGGTTGTTGGGTTGGCATACATCGTGATCCCGAACAATTAATGGCCACTTTACGTAAATTAAGAAGACAGATGGATATCATTGTCTCCGAGGTTTCAATGATTCGTGATATTCGTGACCGTGAAATACGCATTTATACAGATGCTGGTAGAATTTGTCGTCCCTTGTTGATTGTTGAAAATGGTTCTTTGCTATTGAAAAAGACTCATGTTGAAATGTTAAAGGAACGTGATTATAACAATTATAGTTGGCAGGTTTTGGTGGCCTCGGGTGTGGTGGAATATATTGATACATTGGAAGAGGAAACAGTAATGATTGCTATGTCACCATATGATTTAAAACAAGACAAAGACTATGCTTACTGTACAACGTATACACACTGTGAAATCCATCCTGCTATGATTTTAGGTGTGTGTGCCTCTATTATACCTTTTCCTGATCACAATCAATCTCCTCGTAATACCTATCAAAGTGCTATGGGTAAGATTTCTATTTTTAATAGCTGCTTATATCTTATACACTATCTGGTGTTGTTGTCACAGGTAAACAAGCTATGGGTGTTTATATTACCAATTTTCATGTACGGATGGACACTTTAGCTCATGTCTTATACTATCCCATGAAACCTTTAGTTACTACACGTTCTATGGAGTATTTACGTTTCAGAGAACTTCCTGCCGGTATTAATTCCATTGTGGCAATTCTCTGTTACACTGGTTACAATCAAGAAGATTCTGTCATTTTAAATGCTTCTGCGGTAGAAAGAGGTTATTTCCGTTCGGTGTTTTACCGTTCGTACAAGGACTCTGAAAATAAACGTATTGGCGATCAAGAGGAGAACTTTGAAAAGCCTAGTAGACAAACTTGCCAAGGAATGCGTAATGCTCATTATGACAAACTAGATGATGACGGCATTATTGCACCTGGTATTCGTGTGTCTGGTGACGATGTTGTTATTGGTAAAACTATTACTCTACCTGAAAATGATGATGAATTGGATGGCAACACAAAACGTTTTACAAAAAGAGACGCTTCAACATTTTTGCGTAATTCAGAAACTGGTATTGTCGATCAAGTCATGTTGACGCTAAACAGCGAAGGCTACAAATTTTGTAAAATTCGCGTTAGATCAGTACGTATACCACAAATTGGCGACAAATTTGCTTCACGTCACGGTCAAAAGGGTACTTGTGGTATTCAATATCGCCAAGAGGATATGGCATTTACATGTGAAGGTCTAGCTCCTGATATTATCATTAATCCTCACGCCATTCCATCTCGTATGACAATTGGCCATTTAATCGAATGTCTGCAGGGAAAACTCGGCTCGAACAAGGGAGAAATTGGCGATGCAACACCATTCAATGATGCGGTTAACGTACAAAAGATTTCTACTTTTCTTCAGGAATACGGTTATCATTTGCGTGGCAATGAGGTCATGTATAACGGTCATACCGGACGTAAAATTAATGCACAGGTTTTTTTGGGACCCACCTACTACCAGCGTCTAAAACACATGGTAGATGATAAAATTCACAGCAGAGCTCGTGGACCCGTACAGATTCTGGTAAGACAGCCTATGGAAGGCAGAGCTCGTGATGGTGGCCTGCGTTTTGGTGAAATGGAACGTGACTGTCAAATATCTCACGGTGCTGCGCAATTTCTACGTGAACGTCTTTTTGAAGTTTCAGATCCCTATCGTATACATGTTTGTAATTTCTGTGGCTTGATTGCAATTGCCAATTTGCGAAATAATACATTTGAATGCAAGGGTTGCAAAAATAAGACGCAAATCTCACAAGTTCGCTTACCATACGCAGCTAAATTATTGTTCCAGGAATTGATGTCTATGAATATTGCACCACGTTTAATGGTGGTTTAAAGTGACCAGAATTTTTCTTACCTTTTAATATCAAGTATATTTACATTATTAAGAAACTTTTATATATTTAAAGCAAAAATGAGTAATTGTTCTTAATAAAATTTATTGAAAAAAAATCTTTCTTGCAGGTTAACTTATTTTGTACCCTTGCACATATCGCACTTGTGCAACAATCGTGCATTAACTCAAATTTAAATAATGAATTCTTACAAAGAAGAATTTGCAAAGACTAGAGAATTTTTGTAGTGCTATATACGGCTAAGCCGAATCTTGCACTTTTCATCATAAGTCGGCAAAAGAAATTAATTCCTACCATATAGTTTTTCAATTCAAAAAAGCTGGGTTGTTGTCCCAGCTTAGTAAATGAAAGGTTACTGTATCAGATCCTAGTATAATTTAGTGTTGAAAAGCTTTTTTAACTTTTTATCATAAGCACTACCAACTTTAGGAATATCTACGAATGTTGGTGACATATATTGTAGAAATTACAAGCTTATGTAAGACGTATTCCACCTGCGGTGAACGTTATAAAGAGTTATTTTATTGAAAAATTTGAGAGCTATTTTTTAAAATGGATTTTAAGTCGAGCTCTAGCATTACACTTTGGCCAAAAGGAAGCGAGCATTCATTTTTAAAGAACTTCATCCACTCCACACGCTTAAGTCAATTACTAACTGTGAAGCAGTCAAATAATTAAACTTGCCGATACAATCATCATTAATATTTTAACGGAAAAAAATCGTTCTCGAGAAAAGATTCCTTCAACTATGAATTCCGTGGGAACAAAAAAAGTTTCGTCATATTTTTTTTTTTCTTAATCAGGGTTTGAACCCTGGATATTATAAATGAATTAAAATTGACTTTTTTCCGCTTAGGTTTATTTTTTTAATTCAATTTCTAAAAATTTTAGAAAGAAAAACAAAAGCAAATGTACAAGACAAGTTAGAGAGAGAACGAAAAAGAAATGCTTTAGGTTGTGTGTGGACTTCCTCTAACCAAATTAATATTGACTTAATTACTTGTTTATATAGATGATGTTTACAACTTGCTCAGCTTAAGGTAGATAAATGCGAAGAATGGTTATGAAGGATCCAGAAAATACGGTAAGACATTCTGCTATTGTTTGTTGTTGTATTGTGCTATTTACTGGTTTTCTTTGGAAAACGTTTGCATACATTAGTAAATAGTTTTTATTTCTAAAAATTTTAGAAATGAAATTAAAACAAGTAAGAATGCTTTATTCGGCTATGCCGAATCTTATATACCCTTCACCATCTATGCAAATCTAGTTTAGTATAGTAACTCCAATAAAAAAAAAAAATTTAGTATTTTTACAGATCTCTTCAAAAGCTTTAAAATGATACCCATATTGACATTTTAAAAAATTTTTAAATTTCAGAAAAATATGGGCGATCGCCATTTTTTTTACTTGATGTTTTTTCTTATTTTTTAATTCTTTATTATTTTTTAATTGGCATTATTTTATTGTTCAAAATGACATGAAAAAATTAGAGGTATGCGTTGTGTTTTGCCTGCTGCTTCAAAGGACATGGACCGACCATGCTGATTTCCAATCTTTCGACACTATATATAATCGACTGACATATTTATTTTTTTGCCTCGGCAAACTTAATTTCAAATCTAGCTCAGACGGACATAAGTAGGTAACTTCTCCCGCCAAATTTTTTTTCACTTACCGCAGTCAATAAAAAAAGGGATCAAATTTATAATGGGAAATAAGGGAAAAAGTAAAAAAAAAAAACTCACAGAATTTTTGTTCATAATTTGACTGAACACATTTGGAAATAAAAAAACATTAAACATTTAGTGAAGGGACTTTTCAAAAAAATTGGGCCCTGATGCAAAACTGTCAAAATGATATTAAATATTATGCTTAAATAATCAAGTATAATCAAATAGTTTAGCAACATAAATAAAAAGAAGTCTTTTTGTCTTCCAGAAAATAAATTTTTTTTTGTAATTTCGGCAAACTATTAACAGTTTTGCTTTAAAGTGTGCTTACATAATTTGATCAATTGTGATTGCATTTTTTTAATAAAAAAATTTTTTTTAAAGGCGTTTATGTTAAATAATTTGGTTAGTAATTGAAAATTATTTAATTTAAGATATATCAATGCTATTACATTTATAAATAATTTTCAATTAGTCATTTTTGTGTTGTAAAACTAAGTTTTTATTTTTTATAGCATTAAAATAACTTCCTTGAATACTTTTTAATGAGTAACAGTTTAGTTATTTCTATATATGGTTTAAACTACATTTTTTTAAGATCAAATTAGAGGAGTCTCACTAAAAAGACACATCAAGTTATGTATGATCCGTCAAGTTAATACTGATTTATATTTTTAAACAATTAAATTTGAGTTTGCATTAACAAAAATTCGTACTTGTTTTATTATTATGACCATAAATGCATAGCAAGGACAAAACCAAGACTAACATCTAATTAAATTTAGGCATACTTACGTATTTTGTTTTAATTAATTTTTTAATAAAAAAGTTAAAACTGTAAGCTAAGATTTCGATAAGTTTTTATTGAAGTACAAATTTTAAATAGAGTATTTTTACCTTAAAGTACCAGAAAAATAATTAAAAGAAAAATTTATTTATTTTTTATAAAAAATACTATTTTTAATTCTTTTGATAAAATATTTAATTTTAGATATAAAACTTTTTATAATAAATCTAGTCATTTGGTTATTAAAGATAAGGGAGCAACTGAAAAATACCAATGTTTTGTTCTAGATAATAATTGTAATTTTTCCATATGGCAGTGTTTTTTTTTTAGTGATAAGTTTTAAATTTTTTAGGAAGAAATATATTTCCCTCAATTATATTTAAGGCCATATTTTTTAATGAAGATTCTTATAAAAAAAAACTTGCTTAAAAATGTTTTTTAGATAAATGTGTTATATATCTTAAATTAAATTTTAATGTTTTAACTGTCAAAGCAATTAATTCCACTTTCTGACTGTTTATAATTTCAAAGCAGTTTTCGAACTCTTGAAGGCTTTTGTTTAAAACAAATTTATCTGACAAGGGTTTTTAAACCTTCAAATGACAATATCGTCTGTTTAAATTAAATATTTGAAAAGAAAACTTATAATTGTCAACTATTTTTAATGGTGTTAATTGATTTGACAATTGAATCATTCAATTAAATATTATTCCTTAATTTTATTTCATTAAGTAGGAAGTAGTTATAAATCTTGAAATTATAATTAAGAAATCTTTTTTGTTGTTATTAATTTCGTATAATAAAAGACTATTTAGTAATTGGATGTAAAAGAGTTAATAAATTACGATTAGCAATATTTAATATTGAGAAAACGTTAAGAACCTTAATTTTAAGTTTTTCAAATAACTTTAAAATATTTTTGGGCAGTATTTATAACTAACATAATCTAACCGGGCGCGGTTAAAAGGCAGTGAGATTTAAATATTTTCTTCGTTATTATGTTTGCATGAGAGTGTTTAAAAACAATTTTAAAACAATAAAAAATAAAGGAACCATATATATATATATATATATATATATATATATATATATATATATATATATATATATATATTTTTTTTTTTTTTTTCTTTGCTTCTTTTAGCAAAATGTCCTTAATCAACAAACTTCTTAAAACATGCTACTAATAACGTCCACTTGCATGGTTCTGGTACGACAAGATATTTAAAATCTATCAGAAAATATAAAAATTGTCACATCTTTAAAAAATGATAGAATGATTCAAATCAGAACTTTTTCGAATAAAATCTATGGAGATGTAATGTAGCAAACTTTTTGTGAATCTTATTTAATTTTCAATATTCGTATCCCAGTTTTAAAATGTCCATAAATTAAAAAAATGCAAATAAAAATTAAACATTAAAATAAGAACCATTTTTTTTTTTTAACAAAATGTAAACAATTTTTGACATATTAAAGCTTAAAATACACAGAGCGAATAAAGATCATCGTAGCTGTTGCTATTGCAACAGCGATTTTTTTTTTTTTTTTTTTTTTTTTGTGAAAACGTCAAAAGTTATTTACATTTTGCGAAATTTTTAAAGTTTTAATAAAATAAATGGTAAAAATGTGTTTAAATATGTTTCCCAATTGTAATTGCAATTTATTTTGCTTTAGTTTTTTTTTTAAATCTTAATTTTAAATATTGACAGGGGTACATAAACACAGCGCCAGGATATCCCACAAGTTTTTAGATATAAATAGTCTCTCCAGGAACTGCCCATCGACCTATACCTTCGTATATGAAGTGATAAATCCTGAACAGGATATTGAAGTATTAATGATTATATTTCTTTTTTCTATTTGTTAATACGATGGCGTTTTTATAAAAACCAGTTGTAAAAAAACGTGCGCGTTGCGTCTTTGATTAAAACCTTACTTTTTGAAAAAAGAAAATCTGCTCGCACACAGATATTCACCCTTCGGCAAAATGAATTTGCTTTGCTTTGAGTATACATTGGACACTAAAGGGCAAAATTAAACTACTACAAACGACAAAGTCTGCATAATTAAAAACTTAATTCGCTCCTTTATTGCAACATAGTCATATCTCAAAAAAACTTGAACTTGGCAAAATGTTTTCAAGACATAAGTCCTATGATCTAATTGCTATAACTTCGGTTCAGTTTGGGATATAAAACTGATTTTTTTTCAACATGTACAGAAGGTCTAAATGAGCAGTTTTGCTTAAGTAACTACAAATTTTTAATTTTTTGAGATATGACTATGTTGCAATAAAGGAGCGAATTGTAATGTTTTATTAAAAAGTATTGGTGTAATTAATCTTAAACCGACACTCCTAGCCCTACTTAGCTTCCATAAAATTCATTCAGAGTTTAGAATGTTTACCACATATTTTATTTTATTTCATTTTATTTATTTATTTATTTATTTTTTTTTTTTTTTTAACTAAACTACTCTTTTTAAGTAATCTAAAGTAGTTGTGAGATTAGATTTACCATTCTAAAAAAGTTGTTATTTTTTTCCTTTATTTCAGTTTAAACATTTTGTCAGTTGAATTATAAAAAAATATTGCGTGACGAAATCATATGCAAGGTGATAGCAGTAGTGAATTCGTTTAAAATGTCAAATTACATTTAAAAAAATTTGCAGTTTTTTAAGAAACGGAATTTGACACTTCGAGCGGATGGATTTACTGACTATTAATATAACTTTAATATCAAATAAGAATCATTTTTAACTATGTATGTATATGTATATAATACATATATTGAAATCGTGATAGATCTTTTTTCTTTTATAACTGTAACATAAATGTATAAATTCGTATTTTAATAAAAATATTTTAAATTTTGTATTGCTTTTACATGGAAAATTTAGTAATTATTTAAATTGTTAAATTAATACTAGTTTAAATCAAAAGTAACAATTTACCTCTAGGATCGAGTTTTTGACTTGAAAAAGTGTTTTCAGTTTTATTGAACAAATTTCTATTCACAATTTATTTAAGAAACCTTTTATAAATGAAAAATATTTTTGTAATGAGGTCAAACACAATTATATTCGTCACACAATTTAAAGATTTTAAAAATAATGGTAAACAGTTGTTGTATTCGATTATTTGATTTAAAATTAAATTAATTTAACATCAACACACATTTATGTTTCAAAAATCTAGCTTAGGTCATGCTAACACTATGATGTCAAAAAAATATGATTATTCGTTAGCATAGTATTGAAATGCTGATATTAAAAAGACAAGTTGCAGGTTTAACTTTACTTACAAAAAAAATCTAAAAAATCTAAAAATCGATCCTTATTAAATGTGAAGTTGAATTTTTTACTGTTATAAAACATTGCTACATCATTAGTTCAGTTTCATCTACTCATGGCGGTAGACATTTTTAAAAGATTATACCTAGATTTTTATAGGTAAAAAATATTATTATTATATTATTTAAAGTTTTTAATTATGTACTTAAAAGATTAAAATTACTAAAAAATTATTTATGCAGTTAAATAATGAAAACCGGATTTACTTAAATTACTTTTCAAAAATATTCGATGCCTTTTTACAAAACTTAATTATCACGTTATTTTATTGCTCCCTTATTTTTAAAAACTCACCCCAAACATGCAGTTAAACATTTGTTTAAATTTTACACTCTACCAGCTGGAGCTATAGGATTTTTTTCATGGAAACGTAAAATACGTGTGAGCATGGTTGTTATGCAAGGTATTTGCTTCTGTTGATGCATTTCGGGAGTATCAGGAGTACAGGACTCAAAATCAACGGCAACTCGTTGACAAACAAATGTCAATAAGGTCAAAATATCATAACGTTTACCATTAGCTGCTAATTCAGCACACAAAGATTGCATAAACCAAGAACCACGAGTGGTGTTACGCCAAGAATAAAATCCAGGTATAGTTGAATAGGCAATTAAGAAATCGGCATGCACTGGTATTTTGTAGCTCATTGATGAGTCACCATCAGTTTGGGTTACCATACGTTTCATTGTTACACCAGGATCCAAACGATCACCTTGGCAAGCCTGAATAAAGAATAATTTTGGTTTTCCAGCCAAAGTACGACAATGCTGAGCAGTAAAATAATTCCATATACTGTCCAATTTATATTGCGTATCCTTGGCATAAATAAAGCCCATTTCACCGTGTGATAATATGGCAACCATTATGCAATCATTGTTGGTATGATCCTGACTAGCAGCCCATTCTATTTGTCGTTTAATTTCACCAAAAGTATAATCTTTGTATATCTTTACATCAAATTCTAGCTGTTTGAGGCAACGTGCTAAATTATCACAGTCCACATTAGTACCCGATCGTGATTTAAGTGTTGGCACCATAAAATGTTCGTGATTAAAAATAAGCGCTAACCCACGGTTTTTATGACGCATATTATACTCTACTGCATGACGGTCAGTTGGCATTATTGCTGTGTAATTGCTAGATGATGTATTGTATGATTTGTTTGCCAGCTGGGCTATTGCTCCTTGCTGGTGGTAGTGATTAGATGAGGAGCCACTTGAATAATAGCTACTCGAGGCATTATTTGAAGATCCAGGAGAACCAAATGCATCAATAATGTCATCAGTGTTAGTAGAGCGTTCTACAAAAGTTCCAACTTGATCTTCGGATGCTGTAGCCATTTTTTAATTAAACACTTTTCAAGTAAAAGTCTTTGTTTACGAAACTTAAAATACTTTAAATTCGAATTGTTTTATCTTAATTTTCCGCGATTTCAGCGTTATTTGTTCTTGTCTTTAGAGATGCTTTTGTTGCTTTGAATCGCGTCTGTTTATAAATCACAATTACTTGTTGTTTGGTTTTGCTTTGTTAATTTAGTGTTTTTGCATTGTTTATTTTTTCTTTCTTCTTTATTTACCAGTGCTGTCCACTCGCCAATTGAAAAACGCACAAAATCCAAAACCTTGTACTTTTTATGATGTTTAGCCCACTATTTTATAATTTTTTAAGGACATCTATCCAAATTTAATTAATTTTTTTAAAAACGTTAATTTTTAATAATACGAGCGCATATGGTCTGGTTACCGGCGCCCTTATGTCTATATTTTATAAATTTATTTGTAAAATATATTGTGAATAAATAAATAAATAATAAAAAGCAAAATTACGAGAATTTGTTTAGTTAATAAAATAAAATAAATAATAATTATTAATCACACGTGTTCTATAAATATAGTCAATTTTAAAAGTGGACAATAATTTAATATTTAATATTCTGTAAATTACTGTAGCAGAAGAAAGTTTTTTAGGCTACTCCAAAAAGCAGAAGCTTACACAGTGATGGATAAAAGATAAGTACAAAACCTGGAGCTAGGCAAAATCTTCTGAGTTATGGCCCTCTGTACTTTTCATATAAAGCTACTACGTTTGTGCGTTTTGTTCAGCGCCGACTTAGTACGTTATATTTATTTTCTTGTTTCAATTTTCTATCACCTTGAGAACATTTTTATTTGATTTGAGTAGATTTACTTTTGTCTACGTTTTTACTAGATTTCAGAACAATTATAATTACTTATATTTTAGGGACACCAAAATATACAAATTTGTTTTGAGAAAGAGAAAATATTCAGTTAGGCTTAAGTTTATTATTATATATGATTTAAGTTTTATTTTTAACCGACTTTAAAAAAAGAAGAAGGTAATCAATTCGACTGAATGTTGCTTTTTATGTTTGCAGAACTCAGATATTTCTAAACTGATTTTGAACATTTTTTTGCAATTTTATAGATTATGCTTACAAATTAAAATTAAAGGGTGTCCCCACACAACAAACATGTTTTTCAAGTGTATTATGAACTGTAAAGGTCACTACTGTAAAATTTAAAATAACTGCGTATTAATATAGCTCCCAATAGCAAAAAGTAACACAAAAATAAATCTAAAAAATCAAATAAAAGGGTGCCCCAATAGATTACTTAATTTGATTTATAAGGCCATACTTTTGAACAGTTGTAGACATGCAGCTAAAACTTAGAAGAGACCAGTATTACTTAGTCCGCTATATCAATAAGTTTATAATTTCAATTTAGAAATTAAAGGGTGTTCCCATAATTGATAGAAATTGACTTATATGGGCCAATCTTTTGAACTGTTATAGACAAATGCTTGTAAATTAGACAGAATGGCGATTGCTATGACCGTTATAGTCACAAGAATTAAAATCAAAATCATAAATTATAGGGTGCCGCAATAGTGCATTTAATATGATGTATAAGGCTATGCTTTTAAACAATTTTGGACAGACGCTTAAAATTTACAAAGGATCTGATTTCCTATGCCCGCTATAACAACGAGTTTGAAATAAGAATTTAGAACTTAAAGGGTATTCCCAAAATTAATGTAATTTGACCTACATGGCAGTATCTTTTGAAGCGTTATAACAAGCACTTGAAAATTAGAGAATTAGTATAGTAAGAAGTATAAATATTTTAGATTATAAATTAAAGGGTATTACAATAGTTGATGTATATGGCCAAACTGTTGAATCGTTATATACAGACGGTTGAAATTTACAAAGAACCTAATTGCTAAGTCTACTTCCACAGCAAGTATGAAATTAGAATTTGGAAAGTAAAGGGTATCCCAATAGTTGCCGTTATTTGATGTGTATTGTTAAACTGTTGAACAGTTGTAGACAGACGGTTAAAGTTAACAGACAGATGAAATCTGTTTTGATGTCAGTTTTTTATTGTTATAACTATTTACATTCGGTACAGGTTATTATTAGTTTATTTGTAATAAATTTAATTAAATAATATGTAAAGTCGAGATCTAGCTTTGTGAGTCTTTCCTAATTGTCCAAAATGGAAAATTATCAGCTTCCCTCTTTCCTTAAAACATTTTAGTGCAAAAAATTTTTAATCCTAAATCTAAAATATGTACTGTTACGAGTATGACAAGATTACAATATTTGTGAACATTGCTTTCAATTGAATTTATTTGGTATTCTTGGAAGGTGATATGTAATAAAGGTTCCTAATATGGGCGTCTTGTTTAAACATTCAGGTCAAAAACCAAAGCAGTTGGTTTTACATAAATTTTAAAAATTTTGATAACGTCTTTTGCAAATTTGATAAGAAAAAGTGTTAAATGCATCTTATCATTATTGAGATAAAAAAGAGAAAACCTTATTTTGTCTTTATGTAATTTTATATGCAGGATGTATGTACATTAGGTACATTACTTATAAAAATTTTTTAAATATCTAAATTGGTCCAATAGAGCATAAACAGAAAGGTAAGAGATTTACCCGCAAACCAAAAAGTTTCTTTAATTTTTTAACGGAAAAAAATTAAAAATGAATAAAAAACACCAAATAAAATTATGAATATTCAATATTGCATGAAGAAGGCCTCGAAATAATTTTAAATTATGTTACATAATATCAAGGCAAATTGATAACAGGTATACTCACGGCGAAAATAAATACAACACTGCGATAGAAACATGTACATTTTGTTTTTGTACAAATAGTTTTCGGCTGTCAAAATCAAAGGAGATTTTAACTTTTGACACTCGAAGAAGGAAAAAAATTTTCGCCGTGAGTATACCTGTTATCAATTTGCCTTGCATAATATTTTTGTTAGTTTAAGTCCAAGGCGAATTAAATATAAGGTGGTAGCGAATAAAATGTAAAATGGTAGCGATGGCGAATTTTCGCCGCTAGTCCGACTGCCAAACTCCATATATAAAAAATTTGTTTACTATTTTTTTGTATGTAGTTTGACATTCGTGCTACCGGCGAAAGTTAACGAATTCGCCATCGCTACCGCCTTATATATATAATTCGCCTTGGTAGTAGAGATGGCGAATTCGTTAACTTTCGCCGTTAGCACGGATGTCAAACTACATACAAAAAATATCGAATGCCGTATTTTGCCCCCTGATTTTTAGTTAAGCATTAATTCACTCGGCTATGTCGAATCTTGTATACCCTTCACCATCTATGTAAATCTAGTTTAGTGAAGTAATTTAATCAAAAAGGCAAATATTTGGGTGACTGAGTATTAAAAAAAAAGAAAAAAATTGTAAGTACTACATACATATATGTATGTATATAATATTATATAAAAATGCCATAGGCTCTTAATAGGTTAAGCATTTTTTTTTAATTTTAATATTTCCTTAAAGATCTCTTTTAAAGACTTAAAATGATACCCATATTGATATTTTAAAAAATTTTAAAATTTCAGAGTCCCGTATCTCGGAAAATATGGGCGAGTGTGATTTTTTTCACTTAATGTTTTTTTTTGTTTTTTTAATTAATTCTCTATCTTTATTAATTATATATCTATCTAACCATATATTTCTTCTTTTGATTGGAGTTACTTCGTTGTTCCAAATAATATGGCAAAATTAGAGGTGGGCGTGGTGTTTTGCTCTCTGCGTCTAAAAACATGGATCGATCTTGATGATTTCCAATAGCACCTCTTTCGACATTATGTCTGATCGATTGGCGTATTTAAATTTTGCGAAGGCAAACTTGATTTCAACACTAACACGTACGGACAGACGGACATCGCTCAATCGACTTCGATATGCATAAGAACTTAGAATATATAGTATACTTTATGGGGTTGGAATTGGATATTGTAGAATGACAAACTTAGTTATACCCTTTTTCAATTTTGTGATGAAGTGTATAAAATGCTTTATTGTTATCAGAAGCGAAGTAGTAGTATATCAAACTCGGCTATTTAATTTAATGCATAACACATACATTAAAAACCAGGTGCACTATCCCCCTATTTGTATGTTTGTCAGGACTTTGTATATTAGAGCACACACTAAATACATGGGATTTGTGATTTTCTACACCCCACAGAAAAATTTGGTTTCTAAAATTGAAACCGGCCAGGAGGTGAATATAGTTTTACAAAACTGTAAAGGGGATGTGTGGCTTTAGTTAGCAATAAATTTTAAACTAAAAGGTTACTAATCATTTTACCAAAAAATAGGTTACAACCGAAAACTTATTTGAATACCCTTCACCTTAGGTGGAAAAAGGGCATAACTTGTCATTCTGTTAGTTTCAACAATATTCATTTTTGACCCCATAAAGCTCATATATTCTGAGTTCTTATTTATAGCGAAGTGGAAGCGGGCAAAAAAACTCGCCTGCCTTTAATTTTTTCATATCTTTTTTTTAACTTTACTACTACCGGTTGTTGTTTATGTTAAAAAAAATGAAAATGGTAAGAAAACTTGCTAAGCTTTCACCTGATACCAAACTTGAAATTTTTAAAACAAAAACTCTTTTGAACAGAAACATTTTATAGTAGAAAAGAATTTCTTATGCCGATTTTTATGAAGGTTTAAAGGATCGGCATATCCGAATATAGCACTCTTACTAGTTAGAATTTTTATTAATCGCTATCAAAGAGCAAAAATGTAAGATTTTTTGCTTTAGAAACGAACTATTAGGCGTATCTTATTTTTATTCCAAGCTCAAGCTTGCGAAAATTGTTTAGGAAATTTACTTAGTCTAGGTTAATACCCTTTCATTTTTTCTGTTCTCTTTTAAAGTGTCAGCGAGTTTCATCGCGTCCATTAACCCGATAAGTGGCTCTGTTTCTGAGATCTCAAAAATTTTATGTCTGAAATTAAATATATTTAATTTGTAAGAAGTAACTTTTTATGAGACGAATTAGTTTTGAATATGTAAAATAAAATAAAAAAATTTATACATTTATTTTTATTTTGGTTAAAAAACTAAAAGGAAAACTAACTTAGTTACTTTCTCCATAAAAACAGACCACAACATGAGTATTTACAAAAACTTCGTGTATTCCTAGTGTTCTTAAAAGCAAGGGGTGTTACATTTTATTTCATTCATAAACAAAAGTTAAACCGCTTCCTATAGAATTCTGAACAATCCATTCATCAAAACGCTTCGACATTTCAGCAGATATATAATTTTTCCAATCGCCTATCTGTCCTTTGCGTATAAATTTACATTCTTCAATTCCCGTTATCTCATTCTTATTGCCATTGGCATCAATATGACTCAAAATTGGCTCCAAATTAACAGCTGGATTCGATTGCATTTGATCGAATTTTAAGTGATCGCAAATTCGTTTCATATCTTCTTCGTTTATCTGGTAGTTAACTTTTAAAAAATTTGCACATTTCCGTATAACCGCTGGTAAATCTTTTTTCATATCTTCATATTTTAAAAATAATACGTTTGGGCCTGTCGAAAGTTTCCAGAAAGGTAAAACATGTTTCCAATACGATCCAATTGGGGTTTGTTCATTAATAAATAATTCCAGAAATTTATCAAATGAACCCTGTAGACCATGCATAAGCTTGCAGTAGTGATAAAATGAAACACACAGATCTTTAGGATTACGAGCGGTATAAATTATCTGTCAAATAAATATACATATTAATATACATAGCTTTAATTTAAACACTAATTTTAGTTGTACCTTTGCATTTGAAGTTGCGAGATCCCTCGGTAATAAATGCCATGGCAAATGTGATCGTGCAAAACGAGGACGTGGCATATTTTCAACAGTTTCAACAGTATTTCCCAATGAATTTCTATACACATAATTAAAAAATTTAAATTAAAAGTAGAAAATCAATTATTAAATCGCAAATTAAAAGCGCCTTTTCTTAAGAGAAGTAGCACTTCAGGCATAACCTATTTAACCTAGTAACCGCACTACATTCTTTAGGAAAGGCATGGATAAGAGATAGACAGGTGGTGAAAGGAGATAGATATAGCCATTTTATTAAATATTTTACTTAGCCGGCGAATATGTTATGAAGACGAAGTACCGACAAAGGAGTCTGCATGTTTTAATGTTAATCTGAATATGCATAAGATATATCCCAAAAAACAGAAAAAACATTTCTTATTTTTTGACTGCCGTAAGGGTTGAACCCAGGGCAACCAGATTTGTAGTCAACGTGCTTACCACCTTGACTTGCTCATCAACAGTTCTTATATTAAAACTAAAGAGTTTATTTACGGGTGTGATTCACTTTTCTACATAATGTTCTACTCAGAAAAAATGCACGAAAATGTGTGGTTAAATACCACACTGTTACACAAAAAACTTGTAACTCTGATCACGAATAAGTCCATAGTTTTATACCCTTCACCACAAAAAGTGGAAAAAGGGTACAACTAAGTTTGTCATTCCGTTTGTAATTTCTGCAATATTCATTTTCGACCCCATAAAATATATGTATTCTGAGTTCTTATGCATAGCGAAGTCAATTGAGCGACGTCCGTTTGTCCGTTTGTTAGGTGCAATTGGAAATCAGCAAGATCGGTCGATGGTCTTAGACTCAGCGGTAAAACAGCACGCCTACCTCTAATTTTTCCATATTATTTGGAACAATAAATTAACTCCAATCAAAAAAATATAGGTATTATTTGAAAGCTTTTGAAGAGATCTTTAAGGAAATACTAAAATTAAAAAAATGCTTAACCCACTAAAAGCCGATAACATTTTAATGTAAAATTATATAAGTAGTACTTAAATTTTTTTATTTTTTAATTCTCTGTCACCCCAATATTTGCTTTTTTGATTGGACTTATTTCACTAAACTAGATTTACATAGATAGTGAAGGGTCTGAACAGGGTATTACTGTAGTTGTTTGTGTTATTTCAAAAAATACACAAACAACAAAACGAATGCAGTGAACGTACACAAAACAAGTGTGAAAATATCCCGCTTGCGTCTCCATACGTCTTGCCAACAAATAAAATCTAGATTCATGCAAAATGTCGTCGTGTAAAATGGCTCGAAGAAGTGAAATTTGTGATCCCATGAAATTTGTATCATGAATAAGTTTAAAATGTTCAAAATGAGTAAGTTGTTAAATGAAATTTTAAAAGTAAATAAATAAAGTTTTTAGAAACGATTTACATAATAACTTTATTACAAGAACGTGACTCTAGGTAAAATACAACATTTGGAGGAGGTTTTCAAGACTCATCTAACTCTTTGAAGTTACCCGAGACATTGGTATTGACCCATTTTAAAAAAATCGATTTTTGTATTAGACTTATTGCACAAATTCTGATCACAATTCTCAATTTTTTGAAATTAAAAAAAAGCTAAACAATTGAGCTCTTTCCTACCCTCTGCTATAATGTCTTTAGCAATCTTTAAAGATTTACAGGCAACATATCCCTTTATTTTGCATCTTGTCGAGTACATTTTCAGTCTGCACTGTAGTAACTGATCTTGAATTAAAAAAATGTGTTAATAATTTTAATATTCTAATTAAAATAGATAACAACCTGCATGATGTATGCAGGGACCAGCAAAATTTAAGTAAACAATTCAAAGAGAAAACTTGTGGTCCTGACATTTCAGGTGACTAATTTTGCGCTTGCGATTTTTGCTTCTTCGAATTTTAAACGTTACAATCTCCTATTGTACTTCTTGTACTTGACGAAGACGATTTGTACAAGTCGGCTTCTAAAAAAAATGCCAAATCGACAAGAAAAAATATGTTTTTTCTGAATTATTTCAAGTTTTTGTAAAAACTTGAAAAATTTATATGGAAATAACTCAAAAAACTGAGTGCTTTTCATATAAATTTTTCAGACAAGTTGATCGCCTGTAATACAGAAACAGCACATTAAACTTTAAATTACGTTTTATAATCTCACAAAAAAGTCACTCGTGTTCATAAGAGTGTAAAGATTTTTAATTTCTAATTTCTTTTCTAAGCACTAAATTTGAATTTTAAGAATGTGAACGTTATGTGGCTTCAACAGGAAGTCACTAGTTATCATACAGTAAATGCCACAAAGCATATTCTTTACTTGAAAACGTCCTATTTGAAAAACTTTTTTCTCATTCAATAAAAGTAATAGCAATGCAGCTAATTCAAAGAATATTTTTCTTAGCAACAACAAAATACTTACGCTACCCATTCATGATGATCTTCACTAAACAATGCTGATAACTCAATCAAAGGCGATCTTAGTTGTTGCATTTGTTTGGCGCCTTCAAAATCCAGGTTATTACCCAGCAACCATATCATTTCTTGAGCCCATGTAGAACCAGTTCTGGGATATGATACTAACCACACGTCATCTGTATAAGTTTTAAAATCTCTTATAGATTCGCCAATTTCTATAAATTTTCTGGGTAATATAACATTTCCTGGTAGTACTTCTATAAAGCAATCGTTTTTGGGAAATAAAGCATCAATTTTTCTAGCAATTTCTTTATCCAGCTCTTTAAAAGACAACTCCATAGTTTACGTATGTATGTATGTATGTATTTGTGTAGTAGTATATTTTGAATTATTGTTAAGTGGAGCTTTTTGTAATTCTCTGCATATAAAAAGTTCTCTTCTGTTGATGATTTACTAGTGATTCTTTGTTGGAAAAACTTCAAATGAATTTTACAAACCGTTAACATCCGTTTGCTTTAAAGTTTATTCAATGACTGCATGAAAATTTTTACAGTTTTCTTAAAAATTATGTTGATTGTTTTACTGCTACACCATACTTTTTTTCTTACTTCTGGACTTGTGTACATTGAAAATGGTGCACAAATTAAGTGAAAGTAAAAGTGCTTTTCCGCTACTGCTAAATAAAGAAAACTTGTATATTCACTCACTTGCTAAATATGAAAATGTACCCACACATACAACATATACAGTTAGGTGAAAAATAGTAAGGATAGTGATATTCAAGATCATTACTCTGTGGGAAAATTTGAACAATGATGAATTTTAACTTAATACATTTGTGTGTTTATATATTACAAAACAAAATCCGGTTACAAAAATATTTTCTTAGGAAATTTTTCAAACCATAAAGTTTCATTGTTTAAAAAAGCTCTTTTCCAAAAATTGTAAATTTTGTTGTAGGTTTGTTGTTTCGGCTAGTAAATGAAAAGGATGCTGTATCACCATTTTTTTTTTTTTTTATCTTTTTTATTATTTTTTCAACTATGCCGGATCTTATAAACCCTTTACTATATATGTAAATCCAGTTTACTGAAGTAACTCCAATCAAAAAATAAAAATTACATATTTTTAATTTTACATAAAATGTCATCGGCTCTTAATGAGTTAAGCATTTTTTTTTTAATTTTAGTATTTCCTTAAAGATCTCTTCAAAAGCTTTTAAATGATACTCATATTGAAATTTTAAAAATTTAAATAGTTCAGAGGCTCGCAACTCGGAAACAGCATGCCCATTTTAGCGCTTTCGGTACTACATTCAGCACTTCTTTTGTTGATTTAGCAGCAAAATTACCGATTTAGCACTAGTTTTAGCACTTTCAAACTCTTCATTTAGCATTTTTAATTAATATAATTTACAAAATGTTCCAAAAAATAATTAATGCACTTTTCTGCAAAACACTACTTTTCGCGAGTAACAATGTCAATAATAGTAACGCAAGTCTGGCAACATAATTTAATAATTTATTCTTAACATCTTTAAGCACTTTTTGATATCTCTGAATTAAAAAGTTGTAAGTTCAAATCTTACTGCGGATACCTAGAATAAATTTGCTTGAGTACATATGTGTATGTCAGGGTTTAAATTGTTTGCTTAAAAATAGCAACAGCACTAAAATCTTTGCTTTGCTTACATGTTTTTCAGCAAATAAAAAAAACTAAATGTTTCAGCATTTACGAAATATTTCATTTTAAACGAAGCATCAGCAAAAAGCAAATGCAAAAGCTGACTGTGTGTTTATTTCTGCAGCAAAGCATTTATTTTAAAAACGTTTGCCATTTAATGGTGTAATAAAAACAAGGGTCTTAAAATGTAATTTTTTATGTATTGTAATCAATAGATACCTAAATACATTTCCAATGTTAAAAGGGATGAAAAGCAGCGAGTTACAACAGGTAACAGCAAGAAAAAGCAATCGTAGTTAGCTACAACTTCATAGTGATGAAGCAGAAAGACACATAGTCACCTAGAGCAAACGCGTTTCTTTCTTTTTTTTACGTTTGCTTTTGCTGCACATTTTTCTACAGCAACAGTTAAGCAACTACATATACATTGAAAATATTCAAGTATTTTTAATCACTGGTGTATGTCATATTAAATTTAAAGACTAAATTATTATTTTTATTGTGCTTTTAGGACTTTTTATTTTTAATAAATAATTTATTGTTTTAAGAAATTTGTTTTTTTTTCAATGGAAATAAATATTTCTAAGGCAACATAACCGTAAATGATAAAACTATGAACTCTCCAAGAAAATATTTGCACTTTTTTGGTGCCAATTTAGCTCCAAAAATTTTTTGGATCTGGTCACACTGCTCGGAAAATATATTCGAGCGCCAATTTGATGTTTTTTTTTTCTTATTTTTTTAATCTTTGTTTTTTTAATGGAGTTACTTCATTGTTTTGATTGGAGTTACCTCATTGCTCGCTGCCTGGAAGGACATGAACCGAACTTGCTGATTTCCAATAGCACCTCTTTCGCCACTATGTCTGATCGATTGGCATATTTAAATTTTCTCTAGCTCATCTAGTGCCTTGGCAAAGTCGATTTCAACCCGAACACGGGCGGGCAGGCGGTTATCGCTCAATCGACTTCGCTATGCATAAAAACTCAGAATATATACTTTATGGAGTGGGAAATGGATTTTGTAAAATTTACAAATGGAATGACAAACTAAAATATACCCTTTTCCACCTTTGCTGCATATTTGTGTGGAAAAATTTCAGAATTTCTTAGAGTTTCGATAAAAATGAAAGAAAAGGCTGTTCAATAGATTCCTTAGCATAAAAAAAACTAAATATCATTTGAAGCTCGATAGAGACTATATTTATTACACCAAAATAAATTAAAAATTGAGGCAGCGGGCAAAACACCCCGCCCGTCTCTAATTTTTCCATATCTTTTTTTTTTCATTTTCGTTTGTATTCTTGCAGGTGGTTGTTGTTTATGATAAAAATTATATAAAAAAAGGTAAGAAAATGTGGTGAATTTTCACTTGACACACCAATCTCTTCATTTATTATGTAGGACAACAACCCTAAACAAAACTTACATATCCAAAAAAGAAAGAATTTCTTATGCCGGTTTTTATTTAAATTATTCAATGGGAAACTTGCAGCATGTGTGGTTAGACATATATATATATATATATATATATATATATATATATATATATATATATATATATATATATATATATATATATATAAGGGTATATAAGATTCGGCATAGCCGAATTTAGCACTCTTACCTGTTTTTTGTTACAAATGGAGGCATAACGAATCAAATTGTTTTATAGAAATTCTTCAGAGAAATATAAAAAAGCAAAATAAAATATGCTATATGCCTCCAACATTATAATGATTCTAAACATACAGCTAAACTTGCAACAGAGTGATTTACGAACAACAAAATAAATGTAATGAAATGCGTAAAGCAATTCTCTGGTCTTGTGTTTATTCAATTGCAATCAATTGTAGACTCGTAATCACGATTCAAGAAACGCGAAACCCGTTTGTACAAATCTAGGCAACAATGGACTCTTAACAAAATATAAGAGAAAATTTTAATATGTAATGTCATGAAATTATTTTCTTTAATTTTATTGTTATTTTTCACATGCCAAATCGTCTTTATACTTCATAAACAATAAATTATTTTAAGTAAAATTACAAATTTAGAAAAAAAATGAATAGCATAAGCAATTTAAGCCAATAAATTAACACGATAGATAGGATACACATCCTCATTCTCAAAATTATGGGAGGCAATATTAACTTCGCTTTATACTGACTTTATTATTTTTCGCACAACTGTATCTATAAAAAACATGGAAAATATCTAAACAGCTATAACTTGCTTTATGCTTGAAAATACAAATAAATTGAAAATACATATTTTTTTGCTGACTTTTGCAATCCTGTTTTAGATAAAATTTCCGGTTACGTGCCTAAAGGATAAAATTAAATTAATTAGACATGCAAAACATCTTTAATCTTTTAATCAATAACCTTTTTTGATTAATTAAAACTGATCAATTTTCAAGTATTTGACCAATTGTTCGAATAAAAATGAAACCCGTTTAACTAAATACCTTAGAACAAATTTAGCAACCCTACCAGAAGCCCGTTTCGAGTGGTAAACGTCGCACTTTCTGTTATTTGTACCTGTATCTTTTACCTGACGATACAGAATATAAGAAATTTCATAATGCATATAAAAAGAGAAGAAGCGGCTCTGGGCGGATAAAAGGCTGTGCGTGGTGCCGTTATATCTTAAGAGTTATTAAGCCTGTTTCTGAATTTCATACCAAGAGAGTTTTGCTTCTTCTTTTATGGCACTAGCTAGTGGAGTTTTTCTTTTTCGTGCTTTTATCTATTAACTACATGCATTCGTTTACTGTTATTAACTGTAAATACATACATACATACATATGTATTTTTATTGTGGTGATTTTAATTACTTGAATAATAATTTGAAATATGTGACAACAAAAATCGTAAACTTTGGAAAAGACAAATTAAACAACTGGATAAATGAACCAAGTAAAACCTAGAAAAAATTTGCGTTGTCAAAAGTTAAAATAAGAAAAAAGTTTATCAGGCCTGTTCGTTAAACTGAAAAGTTCGTTATATGCCATACTTATACCCATGTTGTGAATAAACAAAAATCTAGAACTGTATTATCTGTATAATATAAAAAAAAAATAAAAAAATGGTATAATTCATTACAATGGTAGCAAAACATCTAAAATAATCTAAATGAAAAATAGGTTCAAAAACTTCTGTGTTTGTTAAATGCGATGTTCGCAGAATCGAGGGCTCGTTAAAAAGGAAAACTATTGTAAATCTATCTTGCATTGAATTTCAATTGCACAACAAATTTTTCATATAAAAGCTCTTAAAGAGATCTTTAAGGAAATGCTAAATTAAAAAAAATGCTTAACCCATTAAGAGCCCATGACACTTTTATGTAAAATTATGTATATTTAGTAATTAATTTTTTCTTATTTTTTAATTCTCTGGCACCCCAATATTTTCTTTTTTGATTGTAGTTACATTACTGAACTTGATTTATATATGTAAATTGTGAAGGGTATATAAGATTCTGCATGGCCGAATGTAGCACTCTTACCTGTTTTTTTTTTTTTTATTTTTTAATTCTCTGTCACCCCAATATTTGTTTTTTGTTTAGATTCGATTTTTAATAGACAGACTGGCAGCTTAGAACAACTCTAAAAGATGAATTTTAACACAGACACAAATTAAACAGGCAACGACCTTAACCTAACTGGTATCATAGTTTTATAATTTTCATAAATAGTTCATTCGGCTTTAGATAGAAAATAAAAATGCTCCAATAAAATATCAAAAGCTTTTTGACTCAAAACACACTTAACAAATAGGAAACTATCTTGGATTTTGTAATACAATTATATAAGGCTAAAGATTTTATTATTTCTTACATCTTTCTTTAGGAAGCTTGCTTTAATTCCGCTTGTGATAGATACAAGAATGCTAAAGGAGGATGTCGCGGTCCAGAAAATATATTACATTATTCTAGTATCTGATTTTTCTCCTTCTTTTTAAAAATATTTACAGTTATTATTAAGAAACTTAAAATTATTAATTCGTTTTTTTTTTGTACAGAATTCCAAACTTAACCGTTATTTAAAACAAATCTTATTTGTTATAGATCTTTAGTTGACAAAAATCAGAAAAAATCAGACCAAGAAAATATTACAACCAAAATTCATCATCGGTTACTTTTTTTAAGAAATTTTGATTAAAAACAATTTTGTTGTGGCAACACTGTTTCCAATATTAAACAAAAGCGCTAAAACAAGTTTAAGAGAAAAGTGAAATTTTAGGTCAAAATTAGCATAAATTCCTAACCATGGATTAAATATCTTAAATCGTAAAGCCTTATTAATAAATAAATATTTTTTTGTTTTGCTAACAGTTTTATAAATTCATTTGTAGATAAATTTATTTTTTGAAACCAATAAAATAAAAAATGTATAGTTTTAATAAAAAATTCATTGTACATACGTACTTATGTACAATGTATATATGTATATGCAAAAGTATCCATAAAGGCTAAATTTATATAAAAATGTTTCATCAATTGTAGTTGTATGTTTATTTTTCTAATAGATAAATGTGCAAAAATTTTGGTATAACTGTTTTTTTTTTTTACTTTATGAGTTTTTCTTTTCATATGAATTTCAAAATTAAACTTCATTCTCTAAGCTTTATATATTCATATATGGGTATTTCCATGGCACCTTCCAACACCTATAGCATGGAATAAACATACAAAGACGTTATGTTATATTCTATAAATACAATGGATATATCAAGCAAAATAAGGATATATCGCATGTGATATAAAACAGAAATGTTTTTGAGGTGCAGTAAAAAAAAATTCGAAATTTTGAAAATTAAGGAAGGTGTAATTTGTTTTTATATATTCTTGAATTAAGCCTTAACAATCAATCATATTAAAAAAACATTTTTTTACTAGTTCTATAATGAACACTTGCGACCGATCAACACATATGATAAAGACAAATATTTTTTTCACGATGTACATATCTCACGTTATAATAACATCTAAGACAAATAAAACAAGTAAGAGTGAAGTAACTCCAATCGAAAAAGCAAATATTAGGGTGACACAGAGATTTAATAAATAAGAAAAAATTTTAAGTACTACATACGAGTATATATAATGTTACAAAAATATCCCATCGGCTCTAAATGGGTTCAGCATTTAAAAAAAAATTTTAGCATTTCCTTAAAGATCTCTTCAAAAATAATAACCATTTTGATATTTTAAAAAATTTGAAAATTTTAGAGGCCCATAACTCGGAAAATATGAGCCAGCGCCATTTTTTCACTTGATGTTTTTTTCTTACTTGTTAATTCTCTATCGCCCCACATATATTTTTTTCATTTGTTGGATTACTTAATTGTTCCAAATGATATGAAAAAATTTGAAGTAGGCGTGGTGTTTTCTTCGCTGCGTCTAAGGATATGGACGGATCTTACTGATTTTTAATAGCACCTTTTTCGACATTATGTCTGATCGATTGGCGTATAGAAAGGCAAACTTAATTTCAACACTAACACGGACGGACATCGCATGCATAAGAACTCAGAATATATATACTTTATGGGGTCAGAAATAGATATTGTAAAAATTACAAACGGAATAACAAACTCTATCTTTTCTCTTTCCCTGTAAGTTCAGATCATTGTTGTTTTTAAGCGCACTTAAGATGTTAAAAATACTTAAATTTAGTCGCTAGATAGCAATTGTTTTTCATTCTTAAATATTCTAAAAAGCTATGAATGGTTCCACATAGTATGTTTTGCCTTATTAAACTGATTTAAAAAAAAAATTGATGGGTTTTTATTTTTTCAGGCGTGGTTGACATAAGCATGGAATTGCCCATATACCACAACTAAAAGTTAAATTGATTCTACAATTATACATACATCCATTTACAAAAAATATTTGTATATACATTTACCACTCTTTTAATCAAGAATACGAAGAAAAGAAAGTAGGTAGATTACGACAATGAAAAAGCCAACAAAAACATTATTGACGTGTAACTAAATGAGAGGCCACCAAAACGTTGTCGTTAAACATTAAAGCGTTTCCTAAAGAAGACCATGCGCAACTGCTGCTTTATTTGCTTTTAAGCACCACATTTGCAGGCTAAAGTTATAGGCGCAACATGTTTGATAGTACCAACGTAAATACATTATACATACAGGTAAAAAAAGATCAAACCTGGTTTGAAAGAAAATATAGAATAGAAAAGAAAAAAGTTTTATGCTTAATCTTAGCTTAAGAAGAGTTGCAATACTTGGAAACACAACAGACGGAAGAAAGTTACCATTATAGTTGGATGTACTGAGCGGAATAGTGCGTGGTTTATTTAGTGTAACAACAACGGAAAAGAAACGACTAAAAAAATCTAGAGCAAAAAAAAAATTCGTCAAAAGTAAAGTTACTTTAATATTAACGGATACAGCTACAGTGAAAAGAAAAAAAATTCAGCCAAAATAAAGTAGAAGATACAAAAATCACAAACCGTAAAATTTATATTTTAGCACATAAAAAATTATTGTGAAAGTTGATAAAAAATTAAATTTTTTTTAATTGTTTAAATTCCAAAAAAAAAAAAAAAATGTTAGTGAAAAAAGCTCTTTTTTTGTTGGCAATATTATGCATAAGTATATCTTTTGGGCATGCCACCCAACGTCCCCCACGTTCAACAGATGGCAACGATGATACAAATCCTTTATTAGATATGGCTTCGCTATTTATACAGGAAGCTTTTAATAATCAAAATAATAATGGTAAACGTGGAGATAGTGGAAAAGGTGCCGCTGGCCTTGCCGGCATAGCATCAGTTGTAGGTTCTCTTTTGCAGGCCAATAGTGCAGGCCAGGGCAAAAGCTCTGGAGGTTCCGGAGCCATGCAAATACTATCCGGCCTAGGAAGTTTATTAGCTAGTGCTGGAAACAATAATGGAGGTAGAAGTGGTGGTTTCGATCCGTCTATCATAGGAAATGTCATTGAGATGTTTACACAAAGCGAAGACAACGAAGATGATAGCAATGATCATCAGCATCATCATCCTAAGCGTGAATCAGATTCTGGCGTCGACTTGGGCTCTATAATGCAAATTGCTTCAGTTTTTATGAGTCAAAATAATGAAGTTCCATCTCATCACCACCATCAAAAGCGTTCTGCCAATACAGATACGGCCACACCACAACCTAAGGAAGATAATGGTCTAATGAGTCTTTTTCCTTTGATTATGCAAGCCGTCAGTTCATTTGCTGGCCCTGAAGGAAAACAAACCCAAGAAAAGCATAAAGATCATGCTTGGGTCTTGCCACCTTTCTTAGAGCATTTACATGTTTTATGGGATCATTTCTCGAATTCTGATTTAGCAGATGCTCTTTACGAAAAGTCGGGTGTTAACAAAATTATGAAGGTGTGTGCAAAAGTTAGAATAATAAAATCACTTTCATTTTGCAAATAAAATTTGTTCAACAGGGATTTAAGGGTCGTGATGGCAAGTTGGATTATCACAAATTATTTGAGTCGCTTAATAATCAATCATTCCGAAGACGTTGGATTAAATCTGCTACTCTCTACTTAGCCGACTGGGCCAGCTATTTGGCTAACCCCGAGGTTTATACAAAGTAAGTTGACTACTCCTTTTCATTTAATTTTTTAAGTTAAAATTTTAAATTGTTAGAATATTTAAAGTAAATACGAAAACATGATGTCAACTTTTTAAAGTTACAAGTTGCAATAATTAAAAAACCTTACGTTAAAGCATAAGAGCTGGTTTTTTTGAGAGTGGTCCTCTTTTTAAAAAAAACTAAGTTAACGGTAATTTTAGTGAGCTTTAGACTCCTTTACTCCATAGCTACAATCACATTTTTAATAGAGTAATATCTTAACAAAAAATAAAAAAACAGATTTGCTGTACAATTTTATCGCACAAATATTTCTAATATGTTTAATTAAAACAACTTTCATTAATTTCTTCAAACGACAGATATTTTGCAGTTCTGAAAACAGCATTAAAGAAAAAGACAAATTATATACTGCCCAAGACTATTATAATGCAATAAAGGCTTGCCGAAAAAAGCTTCATTTTTCACTTTGTAGGAAATAAAAAGAGAAGACTTTGTCTCAACTAAATCTCTAGAAAAAAATACGGACAGAGAAATTTTAAATTAAATTTTAAAAATTTAAATTTTAAAATTTAAAGCTAATGGACGTAAATTTGCTTCTGTTTTTATTTCTTCTAAAATTTTATTTTTGAAAGTGGTAAAGTCCGTGTGGAGCCAAAAAATCGGTAATTTTTTCAAATAATTTTTGTAATTATTATTTCATAATAAAATTAAAGTTGGTTAATATATTTATATTGATTAAAACGGAAACCCTTAAATATTTTAATATATTAAAAATAGACTTACAAAACTTTCAAAAAAATCGGCTTGTATAATGTTAATACTACCAACGTGTCGAAGTTGTGTTGTTAGATCTATTGTTTAAATGCTTCTTCTGTTTGGTAAAATTAATTCGCTTTAAAAATAATCATTTAATTCATTTACAATTTTTTACGTACATAAATACATATGATTCATATATTTTTTGTATGTCACACAAAGCCATAGAATTAATTAGAACTAATTATTTTTTAAAGAAAAGATTTTTTAATAGTTTTTCGTTACTTTTTAAAATTACAATCATTTGTTTCCTGAAATATATCCAAAGCTTCTTTAACGACTTGAATAAAAAGAGTCATTTGACCAGAGATTTACTATAAAAACTTTCTTTTGTCTGACGGAGCTGTATGAACATGTTATGAATAACTGATTGTAACACTTTTAAATCCATTTATAAAACCGGTAAAAGTTTAACCCAAAAAAGCAAGCATAATAAGAAAGAAGAAGGAACTTCGTGACACAATTTTTTCTTACCTTGCTACAACAAAAAGAATGAAAACTACAATAAAAAACAGGGATGGGAAGCTTTATATAATGCTTTATTAAAGAATAATAAATGAATCGAAATTATTCTGGCTTTAGTTCATTTATTTATTCAATGCGGACGTTTTCCAAAGAAAACAAGAAAACGTCCGCATACATTTGTAAAATAATTTTTCTATCTTAAAAAAGTTTCTAGAAATTAAATAAATGAACAAAAGCCGGAATAATTTCGATTCGTTTTTCTTTTTTTTTTTAATTATAATTTCTTGAAAGATCTCTTCAAAACTTTTAAATGATACCCGTATTGATATCTTAAAAATTGTGGTGCACAATCGTACTTTTCTGTGAAAAGTTCTGAGGCTCATAACTAGGAAAATATGTTCGAAAGCAAATTTTTTCACTTTATGTTCCTTTCTTATTTTTTAACTCTCTATCTATTATTACTTTTTTGTCTTGATTGAAGTTAGTTCATTGTTCCAAATGATATGGAAAATTTAGAGGCAGCATGGTGTTTTGCCTCGAAGGACATGGAGTAGCAAAATGTTTAAAACTATGTCTGATCGATTGGTGCACTTAAATTTTATCAAGGTCATCTAGTGCACTGGCAAACTTGATTTCAACACTAAGACGAACATCGCTCAATCGGACTTAGTATATATATATATATATGTATATATATTATGGGGTCGGAAATGGATATTGGAGAAATTACAAACGGAATGACAAACTTAGATATAACCTTTTTCTACTTTTTGTGGTGAAGGACATACAAAGAAATCTGTTGAGGTAACAATAACAAAGCCTCAGTAATAGAAAAAGCTAATAATTGTAGGTGCATTGTGTGGCAATTATTTTTGAGTTGGTTATAAGTGGCCTGGTTAGTAAAGTCTCGGCAGCGCAACAATTCATTGTAGCCTAGATGGCTGAGTGATTTAGAAGCGAATGATTGCTAAACGAGACATTGAATATTAAAGAATAATAATGATAGCAAATCTAGACAAAGCAAGAAAAAATATAAGATTAATTTAAGAAAAAATATAATGAATAATTAAAGGGCTGCAGAAGAATAAAATAAAAATGAAGGTGCTTGTTATTTGTAATTACAAGATTTGAAAAGGAAAAAATTTAAAAATAATTGTTTTTTCAATTGCTTGGTTAAAAAAAAGTAATTCCACTATACCTTTTATAAAATGTGTGTATGCGCTAAAATATTCACGATTTTATACTCACTATCATATATGTAGCTCTTTCTTCTATTATTTCATAAAAATGATAACCTCTTTTACAAAAATTGTAATAGAAAACTATTATACTAATTTTACAACATTGAATTTGGATCGAGACAAAACCAAAAACTACAAGTATCTTTAGCTAGAAATAATTTTCTTTTCAATACTATAAGAATAATAAGACAAAATTAGCAACTCCTACTACAGATTAGTAAATTAGAAAACGAGTGTAAAAATTGTACTCTTAAAATCTTTTTAAAGCGGCAAGTTTCCGTCTCTGTGTCAAACATAAACACATGCTGTACAAATAAATGAGCTTTTTTTAGATATAAATACAGTTACGTCAAAAATTCTGTACAATTTTAAAAATTTACAGCCTGATCAGTGTGGGTTATAAATGCATATTATTATATGTGTTTAAAAACAAATTGAAATATTTTAGTATTTGGTAACAAAAAATGCTAATTAAAAAAATATATAAATCTATTAGGTAGTTAATGATGTTATTAATTTAATGTTGTTAATGTTTAATGTTGTAATGTTGTTAATGTTGTTTTTTAATCGCTCTTACAGATTACGACAAATTTTATAAGAGCATTTTTGCTGATTTAAAATGGCGTATTCATTTTTCTTACAACCGCAAAGCTTACAAAAAAATAAGTATCAAGTCAAAGTAATTAATCATCATATATTTGGAAAACTGTAATATGTATATATGTAAGTTTGTGTTAGCAAATAAATTATAATTGTATATATCTTAATTCAAATGGGCGATGGTGTCATTTCAAGAACAAATATGTAAAGCGTTCAAAAAAGGTTTTTAAATCAATACAAAACAAGTAAGAGTGCTACATTCGGCTATGTCGAATCTGTATATTCCCTTTACCATATACGTAAATCTAGTTTATTGAAATAACTCCAATCAAAAAAACAAATAAGAGTTACCATGGCGAAAATATACTAGGTGGCGAATTCATAATTTTCGCCCCAAACGTGAAATGTCAAACACCATATAAAAAAATATATACAGATTTTTTATGTATGGAGTTTGACATTTAGCGTTTACGGCAAAAGTGATAAATTCGCCATCGAGACCACCTGTATTATTTCGCCATGAGAGTTACCTTACTAAACTAAATTTGTTTCGAACGATATGCAAAAAATAGAGGCAGGCGTTGCATCTTGCCCGCTGCCACGAAGGACTTGCACCGATCTTGCTGATTTTTAATAGCAAAATAACTATGTTTAATCGATTAGCGAAATAAATTTATAATAATAAATAAATAATAAATTTTCTTTAGCTCAAATCACATCAAACAACGGGAATTTTTTTATTATATTAATTAATTTTCAAAAAAATCTTTTCTCGTGCTATTTTCCTGATTAATTATTTAAATCACCGATATTGATTATTAAGGTCTCGATGGCCATTTCGTTACCGCTTATTTAACTCTTCAGGAAACTTCTGACAACATTTTAAATAAACTAAAGATTTCCGTCCAAACAATAAAGCAAAGGCAAAAATAAAAGTTTAAGCAAAAACAACAATCCAACAGTAATTCTATTTTTCATTCTCCACTGTATACGGCTGAATTTTTTTCGGCTCTTTTATCCAGTTGAAAGAGGATGAAAAATAAAATATCACAAAACACTACGATTATTTACTTATATTTTTTTATCTTATTAATTAATTAAAAAAAATCTTTTTTCGTGCTATTTTCCCGATTAATTATTTAAATCACCGATATTGATTATTGAGGGTCAAAGCACGTCACGATGGCCATTTCGTTACCGCTTATTTAACTCTTCAGGAAACTTCTGACAAAATTTTGAATAAACTAAAGATTTCCGTCCAACTTTTTTTTTTAATTAATTTTTTTATTGCCTTGGCAAAGTTGATTTTAACCCGAACACGGACAGACATCCCTCAATCGGAATAGGGTATCGTAGAAATTGCAAACGAAGTAAACGAAAGACTCTAAAATTAGAAATGCTATTTTCATGGTGACACATTTTTACTGTGACTAAGTGTACATATTGAAATGGTCAGGTGAATTTGTGAGTAATTTTTTTTTAATTTAACATTAAGAACTTGTTTATATCCAGGTGTTGAACATCGTCAAATTTTTACACGACTGCCCTCTCAACTGAATTCCTACTAAAATAAATAAGAAAAATGTGAAGACAAACAAAATATAACAGTTATGCTATTTTATTTGTTGTTGCCTTTTTTTAAATATATGATTAACAATAATTTTCATTCTTAATTCGTGCGTGGTAAATTTTCTCTTTTTCTTTTATTATAATTTTTTGGTTTTTATAAATAAGTATTTTAGTTTAAGTGTTAACTGATTTTTAAAAGCATTAAAAATCAAATGTTGTAAACCTATTTTTATTTAAACCTTAATTTTTTAGGAATATGAATTAAATGTGAATTCAAAGTAAATAATTTCGTAAGAAATAATTTACAAATGTTAAAATTATAGCTCTTTTAGAAATTAATGTGAGGGGTTCTGAATATGAACAAATAAAGGTATGTCAACAAAAAAAAGATGATGTGAGATATTAAACTGAGCAATAATGTATGGAATATCACGTTCTTCAAACGCCTCCTTTCGAGAAAATATTCAAGGGGTTTTAAGGTGGCCCAGTCTCCAAATATCCTCGAAGATGAAGCATTGCGAAAATAGCAAGTTTACGGCATTCTCTAGTGTCGCCTGCTTATAATTGTTCCTTAAAAGTAATTTTGCTCGTATGTAAGCCCAAATCCAACTGCAAAAGAATCCAAGTTAACTTTCTGCTGGTCAACCAATTTAGCTGATTAGCTCCGTATCATATTTTTAAATCTTCCTTGATACTTGTCGCTACGGCGGTTAAGTTTCTTAACTCCGCCACAATCTTTGTCTTGTTGATGGCTGATAGTCCACAAGAGTGTGCTTACTATCGCTGTTTCAACTAATCCTGTAAATCTGTTCGTCCTGAAAAAAATTCACCAATTTTCACTTCAATAATACTTATTTACATGTATAGAACAATTTGAGTGATACCCAATAATCGCTAAGATATAAGAAGTTTTAAAACGAAAAACGGCAAACATCAATATGTGATATTTATAAAAAAATATCGTCAAAATGACGTAAAATCGTCACATCTAATAGGCTTTTTACACTAGCGAACATTACGGAAAAACGAATTGAAGATGTAGAAAATGTGAAACATTCGTTTACATTTACAACATCTTACATCTACCATCAACTCAGCTGTCAAAAACTTATAATTAACCGACGCATAATTTTAGGTACGAGAAAAAAGATTTAAATAAGTAAGAGTGCTATATTCGGTTATGCCGAATCTTATATATTCTTCACCATTTATATAAATTTAGTTTAGTGAAGTAACTCCAATCAAAATAGCAAATATTGAGGTGGCAGAGAATTAAAAAATAAAAAAAATTTTGGTACTGCATATATATAATTTTACATCAAAATGCCATCGGCTCTTAATGGGTTAAGCATTTTTTTAAAATTCTAGCATTTCTTTAAGATCTCTTCAAATTCGTTTAATTTAATTTATTCAATAGAGAAAAATAATGCGGAACCACTGATGAGCACATGTAAGCGATAGCGATATGGATATTCTTTCCCTACAGTAATCCATTATGCCACTTTATGGCGACGAGCGACTGGCGTATATTTTGTGAGAATATCACAAAATTAATCACAAAATTAAAATTTTAATAATGCTTTACTCACACAGAATCGTACTGTTATTTACATATACATACATGTATGTATGTATATAATTACATTTAATTTAATTTAATAAATTTTTTTACTTTACTATTTGCAGGTATTTCCAAACTGCCCATTTAATGTTCAATGGCTTTCTTAAGTCTCAAGGTTATCCTAAAACTACCTTCTTTGATCCCAGCCGTCCCAGCGAAACCATTTCCAATTTATTAGATCACGTTGCGAAAAATCATCTCAATGTTAAAATAGATTCACGTCAATATGTTAAGCCAGCCGTTGGTTATGTGAAGGATCTTCTGAAGTTAGGACAAGCACGTGGCGTTTTGCAATTTAATGCCACCGATATAAGTGATAAACTAACCGATACATTAAATTTGGAGGTAAGTATAATGAAACAGAACGTAAAATTTATATACGAGTATTTATTTTATACTAAAAATTGTTTTAAAATAAAATTAAACAATCTTATTCCTAAAAATTAATCTTTTTGTTCATACTCCTATAAAACGACTTCCTTAAAAAGTTCAATTCATAAAAAATATATAATCAAACAATTTTTCCTGATAAATTCCTCTTTAAGTATTTCTGATGTGTATATTTACGGTATTCCACTAAGTCCACAAAAATTAGGTTAAGATAACGAATTTAAGAAGTTGAAATATTTTTTTAACCAAAGCTAATGTCTTTTATTTAATTGGGCCGCCAGTACAGTGTTATCAATGTGTAATTTCGACAATATCCATTTCCGACCCCATAAAGTATATATCGCTCCTTTATTGCAACATAGTCATATCTCAAAAAATCAAAAATTTGTAGTTACTGAAGCAAAATTGTTTTTTAGACCTTCTGTACATGTTGAAAAAAAATCAGTTTTATATCCCAAGCTGAACCGAAGTTATAGCGATTGCAATTGGGGCAATTAGATCGTAGGACTTATGTCTTGAAAACTTAAATCGCATTTTGCCAAGTTCAAGTTTTTTTGAGATATGACTATGTTGCAATAAAGGAGCGATATATTCTGACTTCTTATGCATAGCAAAGTCTGTCCGTCTGCCCGTCCGCGTTCGGATTGAAATCAAAACTTTGCCAAGGCACTAGATAAGCTAGAGAAAATTTATAAAGCCCAATCGAACTAGATTTATATAGATGGTGAAGGGTGTATAAGGTTCGGAATAGTCGAATATAGCACTTTTACTTGTTATCTTTCTGTTTGCTGTTGCTGCATTTGCGCCTTCAGCCTTTTTTACATATTTGCAAATTTATTTTAAATATTATTTTTGCTTACATTGAACTGTTTTGAAATTGGAATTTCGTCATTCATTGTTTGCGTTATTTGATTTTATCTTTTTAATTCCTTTAATTTAAACTAATTTTTGTTTTTTTTGGATCTTGAAATTCTAGCTAATATTTAATTTCCTTTTTATATTTTGAAGAACAAACTTATCTGTCAGCTATTATAAAGCGGCCGTTACACTTTTTCATAACTTGACTTTTGTACTCAGCAACTAACAAAACCTTTTATTGAGGTGACATTTTTTGGTAGAGATAAAATCACTAATTTTTTCTATTATCTTCCATAAAGACTATAATGCATTTAGTGCTTTATTTAAAATTGTAATAACTAAGCCAATCAATTGCTTTATTTATTAACCAGGTTATTGAACCAGTTTTAAAAGTTCATCGTGCCTATAGATACGCTGTGAAACAGCCACACTGTGATCGTTATGTATTATGTCAATTAAATGATGCCGAACAATATTCAGCCGAAGAATCTCGTGGTCTTATTTCAGGTGTAAGTCCAAAAATTGTTAAAGTTGGTAGTATGGGTGCTGCTTTCTTCATTAGCACTGAAACGGGAACACCGTTCTGGACATTGTTTAATGTCATTACGACAGCGTCAAATTGTATGGTGAGTTAAATATAATAACTGTACACTGAATCAAATGTGTAGAGGAACATGTTTCTTTTATTTGTTTTTTTTTTTTATTTAATTAGAGCAAATTAACAAGTTTCTAATACAAATTGTTGTAGCCTAGTATTTGAGTGCATTTCAGTTGCTACATTTATTTCAGTTAATTCTCTTTGTCAATTGAAATGAATTTAAAAAAACATTATCTTTGTACTACTTTCAAACAACTTTTTTTCTATAATTTTTTTAATCTTTTTTAGGTTAAATATCCCGTTGATTGCAGTGGCTTCCATGAAGGTGAAGCTAAAGTGACCACAGAGTACATACACAATGAATTGTAAGACTCTGAAGCTTGTGTTGCGACAATGTCGTCTTATAACATTTTATGGTACTATATTCCCAGCTTATATTTAACTTTAATGATTAATAATCTTAATTACATAAGAAAGTTATTTTATTTAATACGTTTGATAAAAAATAACACGCAAATTATTATAAACTTTTAGGTGTTAAACAATTTTTGTTCAATTATTTTTTACAATCAAATACATATTATAGTTTAAAACAAATTTTATTCTAAATGTACGTGTTTTTTTATAAATTATGAGATTCTTATTACCAAATGAATGTATATAAATGTCTTTAACTTTATCTCATAAATTGAAATGACTTCTTTTTAAATAAATTTATATGAACGTAAGTTAAACTAAAACCAAACCTTTGTTATTGTTTTCATTTTAAAAGAATTAATTTATCTAGAACTAAACATCAAATATCGCAAGAATGCTTGAAAATTGAATGGGAAACTCTAACTGCCATCCCTTAATTAGCGCGTGAAGCGCAAGATATCTGTCAAAATTTCTCATGTACATACAAAATGTATGAAACATCCCTAAATAGCACGGCGTCAACGCTTAGCAATTGGAAAATCCAATTTTGGCAATGCGTTAGGAAGTGAAGTTGTCTGCTTGTTGGTTTGTTTTGTTTTGTTATGGTCGAAAATTAATGGCAATTTAGTTATTTTAAAGGCAATCTAGCATATTTATCTCTTCTTTATTCTTATACAGCAGGTTTTATAAAATAAAATGAGTAAACATTATTGCAAAAGACACAAAGTTGACGCTCTTATTTAGGGTTGACATTCCAGCGCAAAAGCTATGCATCAGACTGCGTTGCGTCTTACGCGCTAATTTAGGGATGGCAGTTACTAAATGTTTCTTTCAAAGGTGATGCCAACATTTACCTACATACATGAGTTGAACGCCTACTGTTATCAATCGACTATAACTTTTTTTAAAGAAATGCATTTTATGTCAGAAAAGCTGGCTAATTAAAGTTCAAGAAATTTCAAATTTTTGATAAGTGTGCAACTAAATGAGAGCGAAAAATTCCTTGGTTTCATTGAATAACAGCGCATGTCTTAAAATCAAACTTTTCAGTAGAGCAAAAACTAGTTATTTTTGAAGCTGCGGTCTTGGTATTAAAACTTTTCAACTTTTTTTATACAGTAATGAAAGTGAAGGTTTAAGCAATTATCTAATTAATTTTTAGGCAACATTTCCTTATGGATCAGATCCCAGAGCAATTTGAAAATAACAAACCATTTTATACATCGAAATTGTGTTCTGACAAAACAGAGTATGTCTATGTAAATGATTTTCGCTGAACAAAAAGAATGCGATCACACAAGTAAGTAACGAACTTAAGGAATAGGTACCTCATATGATAAAATAACATACATACATATATTAAAAACTTTTAGTATGAGTAAAAAAAAAGTTAGAATAGAAATGTTATAAAATGCGAAACTTTTACATTTTTTTCAACAGCACAGCTAAGATTACATGGAAAAAGAAAAAACACCGTATAAAGCACAGTTATGACCATAAAAGACCAAAAACAAACACTCACGTGATTATGATTTGTTTTTAACTAATTTTGAAATGTGTTCAGATAAAACAGCGTGAAAAAGGGTTAGTTTGTCATTCCATGGTTTGTTTGTTGGTAATTTTTGTTAAAGCCTTAACATTTCTGTATTGGCTTCTTAAATAACTCTAATGTTGTTTTTGAAGTTTTTATACTTAAAGGAAATGTTTTTGGTTTTTCTAAAAATTTGGATAAAGGTTTCCTGATGAGCTGGCTTAAGCAACCGGCGAAATACGTATAGATACCTGCTTTTCCAACCAACAAATAAATTGCATTTTTATTTAAAAATGTTATGGGATATTAGCATAATATAATAAATAATATTATAAAAATTCCCAAAATAATTTTTAAAATAAAATTCCATTTGTAATTTCTAACTTGTTATACATAGTAAAGTCGATTGAGCAATGTCCGTCTATCCGTCAGGTTTCATGATGAAATCAGCTTTGCCAAGGTACTAGATGAGCTGGGGAAAATTTAAAACGGTCATACACGGCCAATCGGTCATACATAGTTTTGAAAATTTGCTAGAAAAAATCATCAATATCGGTCCATGATCTTCGAGGCAGCGGTCAAAACAACACGCCTGTTTCTAATTTTTTAATATATTTTTTTTTCGTTTGCAATTGGTTGTCTTTACTGCTTATTTATAACAGCTAAACTTATTCACCTCTTACTGTTTATTCACCACCATTAGTTGGTACACAACCCTAAGCAAAACCTACATTTTTCGAAAAAAGCTTTTTTTAACAGAAAAACTTAAAATATTTGTGAGAATTTTCCTGACGAGCTAAGTTGACGGTAGCGAAATGGCCATCGAGACGTGCTTTCACCTTTAATAATCAATACAGGGAGAGTCACATTAGATTTAATAGTAGGGTATCCACCTCTATTGATTCACTGGAGCATCGACGCAATGTAGGGTGTGTTTCACTATTTTATCGTTACTACAACGGAATGTGCTATTATGAAATCAGAGAACTTATTCCTGAAAACCGTAATATCGTACACGCAACGCGCTCTGCATTAAGAGCGCATTCCTTTATGGTCGATTGGCCAGTGAATCGCACTACGCATTACAGAGAGAATTCATTTTTTAGCCGAACAGTTCGTATATGGAATAAACTCCCTGCAGAGGTCTTTCCTGCCACTTTCAATGTGCAAAGAAATTAAATCAAATGTCCACAAGCACTACTCCCTCTATCCCCCTTCCAACAACCTAATTTCCTAGTTCCGGCACAATGAATTGCAAAAGTAGAGGTCATCCTCTGAGTGCTGGTGCAAATAAAAAAAAAACAATAAGAGTGCTGTATTCGGCTATGCCGAATCTTATATACCCTTCACCACATATGTACAACCACATGTAAATACATTTAAACTAACATAAAAAATTCAATAAATTAAACTTTAAATTTATCGTGCTACTTTCCCGGTATTAATTATTGAAGGTAAAAGCATGTCTCGATGGCCATTTCGCTACCGCTTACTTAGCTCATCAGGAAACTTCTCACAAATATTTTAAATGAAGTAAAGATACATATTTGTCTAAACAATAAAGTAAAGACAAAAATAAAAGTTCAAGCAAAAACAACAACTTTGATTTTACCTTTCTTTATCCACTGTATACGGCTGACTTTTTTTTCGGCTCTTTTATGCAGTTTAAAGATGTTGAAAAATAAAACCAAAAATATCTTAACTTTTTCTATTGACAAGTATTTGAGACGGACAAAAAATTTTTCCATAATTTAGTTAAATTTTAGTTAAAATTTATTCTAATTTTTATCAAAGTAGATATTTTTTTTTCATCCGAGAAAATATTTAAATAAAATAAACATCAACCGTTTATTAACTATTTATTATTATTTTTTTAACAAAAGAAAATAAATTTTTTATCAATAATGATATTTATATTGTTACAAAAATAAAAAGTTTGTGAATCTCTGCTAACATGCTTAAAAAGAGTTCTACATATACATAATTGTCCAAGGGAAATTTTACAACTACAAAACTAACATTTCAATTCTTTAAATTTGGTTATGCAAACAAATTATTATATAATAATTTTAATGAAATAAATAGAGGTTTATTTTTTCATATTTTTGCATACCCAATCCATACCCTCCTGCAAAGAAATTATAAGTGTTCAATCGTTATTACTCTTCTTATCAAAATGTAATTTCTTACTTTTATGCCGGTGCCCTCAACAGCTGAACAAGACTTGATTTGCCAAGTGCGCTCCTCTAAACGTACTAGTCCAATGGCTTCAGCAACTTCGGATGATGACATTGCATTTGGTAAATCTTGTTTATTGGCAAATATTAAAAGAGGAACATTTTTAAGGCGATTATCCATTAACATTTCAAAAAGTTCATTGCCAGTTTCAGCTAAACGTTCCCGATCCGTACAATCAATTACGTAAATCTAAAACACACACATAATTTTAAGTAAAACTCGAAACAACTAAACAGATGTTGTTTTGTCATGCAACAACCAACATCCAAGCTAAAAAAAAGTAACAAAAAAATTTCTTTGAAAATTTACTAAAACATCCGTATTAGCAAAGTAGTTTTTCCAGTACGGGCGAATTTTCCACTGTCCACCAATATCCCAAACGTTCAACTTAAAACCATCTGCTGCAACTGATTTAATATTAAAACCTGCTGTCGGCGTAACCTGAAAATAACACCGTTATTAATTGAGCATATTTGTTTGTTGTGAATCACTAAAGTTATAGGCTTCAGTTCAGTGTAATAACAATTTGCAAATTACGTCTAAAACTTCAAAATTATGTTTTTATACGCCTACTACTTAGCGGGTATTTCCTTAAGTTTCGAAATGCTATATTATCTAGAAAACTGTAGCACGTACTCACATACATACTTACACTGAATATATTTTTTAATATACTTTCAAATGAGAGTTATTTTAGAGGCATTTTAAAGAAAATTGCACGCAAGACTATATACAATACTAATTCAAACAATTATTAGGCTATGCCGAATCTTATATACCCTTCACCATATACATATGTATAACCACATGTGCATATAGCTCGGAATAATAAATTCTTTCCTATCTTTAAATTTTTCTGTTCAAAAAAAGCATCGAAAATTGTAAGTTTGGTTTAGTGTTGTTGTTCTTGTTTGTTTTACTGTTTGGGAATATACAATGAATTACATAAATATTGGGACACCCTTTTATTTCCAAATCAAAATTTTATACTTGATGTTATAGCGGAATAAGCACTACAGCTCCTTGTTCATTTCAAGCGTCTGTCTAAAACTGTTCAGCAGTTTGGAAATACATATACATCAAATTACATCAACTATTGAAACACCATTTAATTTATAATTATAAATATTTCTGTCTAATTTTCAAGTGTTTGTAAATAACGGTTCAAAAGATATGCCCATATAGGTCAAACTACGTCAATTATAGGAACACCCTTTATATTCTTAATACAAATTGTTATAGCGTGTCTTTGCAAATTTCTACCGTACGTCTACAACGGTTCAAAAGTTTGGCCATGTACACCAATTACATAAACTATTTGGACACCCTTTAATTTCCAAATCTAAATTTTATACCTTTTATTATAGCGGACTTTGAATTTAAATTCTTTGTAAATTTCAACCATCGGTCTACAACTTTTCAAAGTGTTGCCATATATGTACATCAAATAAAAATAACTATTGGGGCGTCCTTCAATTTATAATTTTGAATATTTCTACTTGTTATTACAACGGTTATAGTAATCGATATTCTGTCCAATTTTCAAACGTTAGTCTATGACGGTTAAAATGAGAGGACCATATAGGTCGATTTATGCCATCCATTGAGACACTTAAAACATAAGACATTTAAAACAGTGTTTTTAAAAAGAGAACAATCTGCAACCATAACCTTATAAATAAAGAAAAAATTTCTACAATCGGCTAAGAAATAACTAAGTTCTGCGGGCACAAAAACAAAGAAAGCAACATTAAGACAAATTAAAAATTAAAGGCAGGCAGCATGACATGCTGATTTTTAATAGCAAAATTTTCGATCTATTAATGTATTTTATTTTTTTTTTAGTTCAAAGTTGATTTCATTCGAACATGTAAATCTTAAGAACTGCAACATTTTAGAGCTATTTCGTTTTATTATTCATAGGAAGAAGGAATTAAAACATAAATTAGTTTGAATCGGAACAATGTTTTGAAATTTAAAAAATATAACTCTTGATTGCTTAGTATATGGTGGTTGTTCTAGTCAGTACATTTTTGTTAATCGAGTTCTTAGATATACATGTTTATTTGAAGTAATATTTTGTCTAATGTATAAAAATTTAAACTAAACTATTACTATTTTTTTAAATGGTTCATTAGTTATTTTTAATCAATTATTTTACCGTTGTTATTTCTTCATTGGCTAATTGCTTTAGTAATGTTGTTTTTCCAGCATTGTCCAAACCAAGTAGTAAAATCCTCGCTTCCTTTTCTGGATTTGGTCTTAATTTACGCAGTAATGATAATAAGCCCTGTTAAAATAACAATTAAAAGTTGATTAAGAATCACTTAAATAAAGACTAAAATGTTTTATAAATAGGAAAAAATGTTATAAAGTTTTCTTTATAGTTGTTTATTAAATTGTAATAACTAAAGAGTTTAAATTTTAGGGAATTTTTATTAAATATGATATACAAATGTTACAAGTCAAGACTTCTACAAAATTAAACATCCAACTTAATAAATTAATCAATAAGCTGACTTATATTTTAGCATTAGTTCAAATCAAGTTATTTCAAAGTGCATTGATTAAAAATGTATAAATTACTACATCAATTGAAAAAAAAAGATATTTAATTTCTAGTAGTAAAGTCCTAAGATAACGCCTTAGTTTTTTTTTAGTGTATTTAGCATACGAAAAAAACATCCCTGCACATCAATGGCTTATATAAAAAGTGCTGCTTACCTATCAAATAATTTTAATTTATGTGATTTAAAACGCTCAAGTTAATAGTTACTAAAATGAAAACCGAATGCATCTTTTCTTCTTTCCCAGTGTTTAAAGCAAGTTCAACTTTCCTAAAAACGATTATTATGCTGCTGTTGATATATATTTAAGTCCTTTTTCGCACACGTCAGGTTTACTTGATCAGTTTTTGAATAATTTTCTTTTGAACCTGCACACCGTCAAGTCTGTTTCATCAAGTTTCGTTTTCTTTGCTTTCAACTTCTGCAACTTCTACTCTGCAGCCAAATTCAAGTAAAAAATGTTCTTAAACTTGATGGTACAGTCAGGTTTGTACCTATTTCTGTTCTCTTATCCCCTTTCTCCTAAAACTCCAGACTTGCCGAGTCAAACCTGATGTGTGTGAAAGGGAAGTAAATAAGGAAATCAGTTTGTGCAACAAACCTCTAAAACAAAAATACATAATTTATGTGGCCAATTTTAGGATATCACAACAATGCAATGCAAGTCTGTCTGCTTACTAATATAAAAGTACATAAAATAACCATTTAAAACGACGTATTGAAAAAATCTAATTTCTGTAAATTCTATCTCTACTTTTAACTTAGGGCAGAACACAATATTGGCATTTTTCAATAGTTTAACGTTAACGATTTTTTTAATGTATTGTCCGGATAACTATAATATAAGATCTGTTCCAGATAACAATTTTTGTGCAATTTTGAGAGTAAATGAGAGAGTAAAATTTTTCATTTTCTGTACAAAGTTGTACGAACTGTTTCCTTTGGTAAGTTCGGACTAGAATTAAATTATAAGCTGTTTTTTGTTTACGTTAAAAATCAAGTAATTTTTAAATAAATACATAAAGTTTTAACTAAAAAAAATGGAAGATTTTTCAACTAAATTTGTAGTTGTATGTACCTGTAAATATGTATACTTGTGAATTTTTATCACTTTCTTTAATAAAATATGCTTTTATAGATCGTTGAACAAGTCTTGCTGCTTTCGAAGTAGAAAAAAGAAACAGCATTAACAGATGGACGAATTTAGGAAACATTTTAGAGTTTCAAAACAATTGTAATTAAATTTATGTAAAATATTTAAAGAAAGCCCAGTATGCAATAGTTACTTGGCTTTCGATTTTGCAAAAAATAAATAAATTTTTAAATAATAACTGGCTTATAACTTTTATATTCAATCACTTTTTACAGCTGTTGGCAACGATGCAAATGCTTTGTTTTTAGCATATTTTTCATTTTAGGTGTCTAAAATGACTAAAATAAAATTCATTTAAGTAAGACAGCAACATTAGTATTTTAGGATGTTAAATTTTGGCTTTTTGTGTTCAAGCAATTTAGGAAAACTTTGTCACATTCAGAGAGTAACTTCCGTTTTACTATCAAAAGTCCGGACTATTTTGTTATGTATCTGGAACAGACCTTTTGTTGGTAGGTAAACTAAATTTCACCATAATCCAATCGTTGTTTGTGGTGAAAAATCGTTACATTGGCATTACTCAAACAGCACTCATTAAAAAAACTAATTCCGGTTGCCATAGTAAATATTTATAAAATAAACAAAGAAATTACAAAAATATTGAATTTATACTATAAAATTTGCCTTAAATAGAGAAAAATAAATTTCTTACCATAATTAGAATGTGTCTGATATAACACGAAATACAATTGCACTTAATTATAAAGTTGCTCCAAGTGATGTACAAACAAATGTAGAGTATTCTTAAATTATATTAAATAAACTAGAACAAAAAACAACAGTGTACTTAGAAAGTTTAATACACACTGAGAGTTACAGAACTAATAAAATTTTGCTTAAGTAACGTCTGTATGTTATTTTTCAAAAGCATATTATGGAAAAGGGTGATGAATGTAATAAAGATCACTTAGCAACCGTCGAAGATTCGTTAAAAACAAGAGAGAGAAACAATATGCAATGTTTAGTATGTGGTTTTAACGGTTTTGGACAATTCAAAATGAATAAAGGCAAATTGCAACAGTTTGAAGGTAATTGAAAAGCAAGTTGCATACTCAAAATATTTTTATGCTATTAAAATGGTACGATACAGTTTTAAGTTTCTCTGTTACATTTAATGTTAGGTTTAATAATTTTAAGAAAAAAAAAGAAGCCTCAATAAAATATAATTCAATTGAAATTCTCCTTGTAAGCCAGTCACATTTTTAATATTGGTTAGGATTAGGATAGTTACAATAAGAAATTAAAAAAATAAGATAATAAAATTTTTCTTAAGCCATTTAAAAATTTAAAAATACCGTCAATTACCTATTTATAGTTTCGCATTTTAAAAAAGTAAAACAACTAAAAAAGAAAATTAAAATAAAAGTTCTTCAATTGTAGTACGTTTTCTATTCTTACTTGTTAGTCTGTAGAGGCCACGATTAGCTCCAGGCTTTATCACAAAACACAATAATTTAAATTTCAATGGAACTTTGTACCAAACCTACAGATAAAAAAGAAATTAAATTTATTAAAAACATGAAAGTAAAGAATTTCTGATATTTTTTAGAACTGCAGATGCCATTAACCAACGACAATGCTGAGGTATTATTGGCCTGTTCTTGGAATTGTTTAGTTGTGGCTAACGGTTGCTCATTGCACCTGCAAGGTTTTTTATCGAATTGTTCAAAAACTGTTAAATCTATACAGACTGAAGTTCCTATAAAACATTTAGACATATGTGATAAATATTGCTTAATACTAACAGAAAATGGTAAACTCTATAAACTAGTGCCAGGAGCTGCAGACTCTTTACAAGAAATTACATTTCAAACTAGTCTGCCACAAATAAATCCGCAAAAAAGAGATATATTTGGAGTAAGCAAGACATCAAAATCAAATTTGCAAATTGCTCATGTTGCTTGCGGTAATAATATAACAGTAGCTGTTAGTACAACGAATGCTATATTTAGTGGTACCATTCAAATATTTCAATTTCCTCAGCATCAACGAGTAAGGCAACTAAAATGCGGCTTTGAACATGCTTTGTTATTAACAGCAAATGGTGATCTTTATTCTTGGGGTAACGGTTTGTATGTTATTGTTTTATATATGGCTCAATACATTTTTTATTTTAATTTACTATTTTTTTTTTTTTTTGTTTTTTTTTAGAAGAGGTCAGTTAGGACTGGAAGTTTTACGTGTACAGGAAACTCCAACACTGATTGAAGCGTTGGCTGGCATAAAAGTAACTTTATTATGCTTATTTATAAATTAATCTAAGAAGCATTAGGCATAGACACTCCCAGAATCACATCAGTATTGTAGTCACATTCGATATTTGATACAGCACGGTGATGCGTTCAAGAACGGACTCGTACATCTGCTAGTTCTAAGAACTGTACAAACAAAATATCTTGGCAAATTAGGGACTTTCAAAATAGATATTTACCTTTTTTATATCACATTTAAACAATCTTAATACTTAATACGATTTTGTACGTAAAAATATTTTTTTAATAGTAGAAGAAATTTTTGTTTGCTGGTGAAGCAAGAGGGATGAATAAGCAATATGTCATGGGTTGAATTTTGAGAGATGTTATTGTTTTTTATGTTTTGTTTACAATAACTTAAAATAGAATAGAAAAAATTGCATAAAAAATGGCACGGTAAAAATTTGGATTTAATTTTAAAACAAGAAGATATCACAAAAGTTTTTTTGTGACTAAAGAATAAAAAAACAAAAGAAAAAAATTTTACAATGGTCAAAGATAAATATAAAAAATTCAAATTAAAACCCTATTGTTAAATATACACCTTTTTCGTTTTTTTTTTTATTTCAGATTAACTATTTAGCAGCTGGTGGCTGGCATAGCGCAGCAATATCGGCATTTGGGGACCTTTATACTTGGGGATTCAATTCGAATGGTCAACTAGGTTTGCGTCTTTACAAAACTTCCGTTGAAACTCGTAAGGAGCCTTCAGTTTATCCCCTACCACAGTTAATTGATCTACCAACATGTCAATGTTGCCAGAGTTCAAATGATTCATGTTTTCCTGTTAAGGTTGTGGCGGGTGATCGACACACAATGCTACAAATGAGTTGTGGCTCAATTAATGCAAGTGGCTGGAATAAATACGGTCAGTTGGGCTTAAAATCGCAGCAGTACTATGATAATTTCAAATTTGTGCTTAAATTGAAAGATAAAAACAATTTCAACAATAACAAAATTATTTGTGGTAGTTGGTGTTCTATAATAGTACAATAAAACCAAATAAATCAATTACATATAAAATAAAAAAAAACTTAACTTGAATTTTATAGAGAAATTACGTTACCAGGTTGGCTTTTCCACATTTCAAAAATGAGAAATTTTAAAGTCAACTATATTGTTTTTATTACAAGAAATAAATAAAAATTGTACATCGACACACGTACACACTTATATGTAAATATACTCCCATACATAAAAAGATATAATTTTAGTATAAAAAATACATATGTAAACATACTAGAAATAAAATTCTTAAAAATATTACAAATCTCATGGAAATAAGTGGGTAAAATAATTATTTAATATTTATTTTTATTTTAAATAAAACTTAACAATAAAAAGTATTAAAATTTTTAATATCAGACCTATTGAGAGCAGGAGTTTTCTTTTTAACCTTTGTTACAATTGTCTACAATCAGTTCAATTTTTAGAATATTACACAAATTTATATTTTCTTTAATTATGTAATTTTAAATAAGTAATTGGATGTGAAACTGATATTTAAAAGAATTTGTGTCTTAAAAATATCTTCAAGTCAAGAAATTGCTGTAAAACAACAAACGGACAAATTGTTTTTTCACCATTTGATTGTATGACATTTTTCAATCAGTTTAATCTTTAAATTAATATAGTCTATAAATAAACTTGTCATGGGAATGATACTTTAAAAACTAATTAAAAAGATAAAAAAAAGCAATATGCATACGAATAAATCTTAGTTGTTAGAGGTTTTGTACATAAACTGTGTTAATGACAACTTAAATAAAAAGGAAATAACAGAATTGTGGAAATTGGAAATAAATATTAAAAAAATATTGTAATTAATTATTGATTAAAAACACTTAAAAATGGAATATTATCGGTTGAAGTGGAGCTACAATCATTGACACTTTGTTCAAAACTGTTTTCACCACTTGTATTCGTAACGCTAGTTAGACTCGATTCATTGTTTGAGCTTCGATTCTCTAGGAAACTTAAATTCGGAATAGAATCATCATCATCATCCACTCCAACTTCAACATCGTAATCCTGCTCATGTTCGATTCCATTGTAGTTCTCCTCTATGGACTCTAAATTATGTCTTGATGAATTTTGGTTATAGTTCATATTCGCTATTATACAAGGAATATTTAAGTCATCATTGACTGCACACTCATCAAAGCTGCCTGTAGGATGACATGAAAAATTCAAAGCCACAGAGGGCACATTTTCGAAATTATTACTTTGTTGATGCTGTTGTTGTTGTTCAATATTATCTTTTTCACCATTTATATTTAACGCACTTATTGCTGGCAAATCATTATATGTTTCAGCATCGTTGTTAGATTTTAGCTCTTCTTTGTTGCAGTGATTAATGAAAGGTTTACTCAAAACTACAATTGGTATACTATTCAAATCTGGTTGTTGCTGTTCATGGTCTTTGGTAATATTTGGTTTTGTATAAATTATTGATGGCGTACTATTTAAACAATCTTCTTCGACTTCCTTTTCTGGTAGTTCAGATATTCTTTCGGAACAATTGTTAAGTGCGGACAATTTTGGCAATAAGTTTTCACTCAGCATCGAATTGTTCGATGAAATCATTTCGATTGTTTCACTATTCATCAACGCTGATAATTTTGGCAAATTACTGAATGAGATTGAAGACAGCGACGACACACTTTCATTAGTGGACTGTCTATTCACTTGTTGTTGTTTCAAATATTCCTCAACATTGTTGCTTTTACAATTATTTTTACTGGCAGTTTCTTGTAATAATTGATTTAATGGCTGTTGTTGTATAATTTGTTGCTGTTGCTGCTGCTGTTTAAGTAATCTCGCTGATTTTAGTAACCTTGGTGGGGGTTTTGGTGCGGTCGTCTTGATTTGCTCTTCTACGTTATCGTTTATTGTTGGTACGTTTTTCGCAATATTTTGGTACTTTTTATAATAGTCTTTATTAATATCGAGGGTTATATTATCTTGTAAATCTTCAGTATTTGGATAAAAGCGTGTATCATTCACTGTTTCATGAATATCATTAAAAACATCTGCTTTAAATTCAAATTCTGCAGCAGGCCCACTACTGGGTCGGGGCGGTTTAGGTTCTAAAATTTATTTAAAATAATTATTATTTTAAACGGTTAAAAACATTTTCGCTGTAAAAAAATAGCTAAAACAAACAAAACTACAAATTTTGATTTTTGTATCTGAGCAACTACTAAAATATTTCAAAAGCTGGGCTAAAAAAAATTGATGCTGAAAGCAGACTGAACAATTTAGTATCAAAAAATATCAAATATCACCAATTGTGTATAATTTGTTAAAAAAAAAAAAAAAAAAAAAAAAAAAAAAAAAAAAAAAAAAAAAAAAAAAAAAAAAAAAAAAACACAACTTGTAGAAAGAGAATATTTATTCATATTTCTTCACTGATATATTATCGGCAAAACTCAACGGCCAAAGGACTTTTTTTATTTATTATATTATGCTAATATCCCATAACATTTTTAAATAAAAATGCAATTTATTTGTTGGTTGGAAAAGCAGGTATCTATACGTATTTCGCCGGTTGCTTAAGCCAGCTCATCAGGAAACCTTTATCCAATTTTTAGAAAAACCAAATACATTTCCTTTAAGTATAAAAACTTCAAAAACAAAATGAGACTTTTTTTATTTGTGATTAGGTATTTAACTTTATCCACATTTCCTGTGATTGAATATAGAAAGGGTGGTATTTCAGAGCTCTGTTAATGCTAAAGTAAACGCTTTCGGATAGAAATTGTTAAAGAATTTTTTATTTAAAGCTCTGAATAAAAAATTAGAAACTATTTAATATGGATTAGTTGTTTTGTACAATTGATGGATATTGCGTATGTGCAAATTCTTCTGTGGTATAGTGTTTTAAGACCTAAGAATAAAAATTGTGCACATTATCTTACAAAAGCAAATCAATACACATACATTTTTCAAATTTCATTATTGGATGAATCATATTTAATAGCAATATATTTATGTACCTATTTAGAAAAAACAGAGTGCAAGCACTTTAATGAATTTGTCTTCCCGGATATTAAAAAATTGTTTTTGTTAAATTATATAAATAAGAAAGTAACCGCTTACCATTTAATAGGTCAGCAACAAAATCTGCGGCACGATAAAGCTTTGATTGCACTAATAAATGCAGAAGTACACCTAATGTTGGCCTTTCAAGTTTACGTCCGGATGAACCCCATTCATCAAATAATATTTGTGAACAAAGCCGAGATTCTCCAGGCCTACGTATAGCATTTTCTATAAGGCGAATATGATCATTAGTGTATTTGCGTTCGTAGGCAGCTCCTGACGAGATCCTTTTTAATTCTTCCGCAGTGCCAAATGTTTGATTGTTAATTTTTTGAGGAATAACTTCCATTAATGTTTGCCAGTAATTGTTGTCATCGAGAATAACAGCCAAATTATACAAATCCTTAGTATGAACATTTCTTAATTCAGTACTCCGATTATAAGACGAGGACATTATTACAAATAGAAACTCTATCCCAAACTAATTTCACTACAAGAAACCCAAATAATTCTTAGTTTTGAATGAGACTACTTCTCACAACCCCTGTAGTCATTAAAAAAATACCACTGATAACACTAAATCATTCATTGATCACTTGTATTGTTTTTTAATAAAGTTATGTTGAAAAAAATCAACAAGTTTTCTGCACAATTACTACACCCAAAGCGAGCGGCTAATTTTTCGCGACGCAACTTTCGTATTACACTTTGTTGTTTTTGTTATCTCCAGCTGATTAATTAATTATACATTAGAGTTGTACTAAAGAGTATTGGGAGAAAGTAACCATATTTTTTTAGTAAAACATTTTTGAGATTATTGAATTGATAAATTGACTTAACAACGATTTTCGCTGTTGCTTCACACAAGTTGATGTAGTTAGCAAATTGTTCATTGTTAAAACAAAATAAACGACATGCAACCAGGGAACGAAGCCGATATCAAATTGCCAACGGCGGCGGCTAAGCAAAATTTTTACGGCGGCGGCTAAAACTCGACTGAAGTCGATAAATTTTCGGCGGCGGCGGCTAAGGCAAAATCAGTTCAGCGGCGGCTCAAACTCGACTAAGCTGGCAGCTGTTAATAATAATATTTAATCAATTTGGCTTTTGATATAAGGTTTTCTAGTTTTCTATACAAAATTTGGGTAAAATCCACTGATGAGCTATTTGAGCAGTAGTGAAATGGCCATATGGATATGCTTTCCCCGCAGTAATACATTTCATTTTTTAGTTTAATTTAAAGTAATAAATATTTCATTAGAATATCATGAAATATTTATATTTGAAGGAATCAAGCACGAATAAAGTATATTAAATTATTTTTTAATTTTTATTATTTTTTTAATTTTTATTTTTTTGGCAGAAGTTATTGTAATTTTTGGATTTTTATACGTATTCTGCGAAATTGACAAAACTACAAACTTTTCTTAGAGATAAACCTAATCTACTCGTTGATTTTATTCTTTTGAGAACAATAATTACAATAATTTTTGGAAAAAGAGACAATAAATAAATAAAATAGCAATAGTCAATGAAATTTTAGTCAAAAACAAAAAATAAAAATCTTTATCTGAGGGACTAAGCCGACACAGTCGGCTAACATTTTTAGCCTATGTAAGCCGCCTATTTCGGCGGCGGCTCACTGACTTAATTTAATATCGGCGGCGGCTATTAGTCGACTATGAGCCGATCGGCTTCGTTCCCTGCATGCAACTTGGGTTTATGTACATAAACACAGAACATATACATATATTTGAAAACAAAGTAAAAACAGTTTTATTTTAATCAAATTAAACATGCTTGTTTAATTTAGTAGATATATGCAGATTTAGATAATGTTTCCACGGCTACTTGAAACACTTGTTTCGCTCTCTTAAACAAGATTGCGAATAATGCTGTTTATACGACACATTCCTGTTTCGATTTGACGGCACTGTTTAGAATCATACATGCATACATATTTATTTATGTACATAATAACAAATTGCGCGCGTATACGATTGTTTTTAGCTTAAAATGAAAAAAAAGGTATGTAAGAATACTAAAGGTTATTATATTATAATACTTTTCATTTTAAGAGATCAGAAAACGTGCAAGTAAATGGGAGCAGATTGGCACAATAAAAATTTATACTTTTGTTTGTTTATATTTTTGTTTTTGACAACTAGTGTGGATGAACGGTCGATAAATATTAGAGATGATAGTAGTTTTTTCGTGTTTCGTGAGGTATTTAAAAATAAAACAAGATAAATTGAGTTGTTTTGCTCTCAATATTTTGTATGGCGAAACATGTTATTTGGCAGTAGTTTGGTCTCTAAAACATGAATAGAGAGCAAAACAAGTGTTTTAAGTAGCCGTGGAAACATGGTATTATTAAAATTTATTTCAAAAATAATTTTTTTTTTAAATTGCACATGAACATGTGACTTGCCCATATTTAGAAGAGGTAATCACAACTTTACAACCAAAACTAATATAATGCTTTTCTTATTGTCTTACTCCATACATACATTTTGGAAAATACGTATTCATTGACATCTAAAATATATGTCTCGCTTGAATTCAAATGTTTTTCTCTTCTCTTTTATGCTTTTCGTTTAATTGTTGGCGGAGATGAAACTTAATTCTAACTTGTGTCTATAAATGTTAGGCTGAAGATAGTAAACTATTTATTCGTTATGGCAAACAACAGAAAATGTCGACAAATATAACTAATGTCGTATTGTTTTTGACTTAATATTTTATAAGTAAGAGTGTTATATTCACCGTAAGCACTAAACACATATGCTGTAAACACATTCGAGACAGCAGCTACCGACTGCAAAATGTCAAAATTAGAATGCATGTGTTTATATGAGAATGATTATTTTGTCAACAGCAAGGCAACAAGGCAACAGGTTGTTGTCTGGGCTGAATTCGCTGCAGTTGTCAAATTAAACTAATTTCTATTTTTATTGGCGACAATAAGCAGTTAAGTGATGTCAATACTATGAGTCATGTTAAATAATAAGTGTTTAAAATCTCTTATTATGAAAAAAGAAAGAACAATAAAAAATTAAAATAAAAATTATTTATTTAAAGATTTAAGTGTACATCTATAATGAAACTGTAACAGAATCATTTCTGTAAATTATATATTTTGGGAAAATATTGTTGTAATTGATTTGGAATACAAAATAACTATTTATTGAATTCTTATCTGTCTCGCGTAAGTGCTGCTGGATAGATTTGAGTAAAATTTTGTAAGGAGATCCTTTAGAACCTTGGTTCAAACATGGATTTTTTTCGTAGAAAAATAGAAAAACAAATGTAAAATCACCCAATTTTACCGGTATAATTGTACTTAAGCAGATGTTAGCATTTTTTAGTTTTGTATATAGAAAAATGTTAACACTTTTTACATACTTTTCAATAATTACTTAAAACAAATTTTTCGAAATTTGAATTTTAAAAAAATTAGAGATGTCACACCGACGAATTTAAAATACAAAAATTGACATGACGAAAGTATACGAAGAATAATTGTAAAAATTTTAAAGAAATGTATTAAGATGTATATAAAACTATAATTTTTTTTTTTTGTGGACAACATTTAGTTAAAAATTTACTTCTGTTCTTAGTACTTATATTAATTTCAATTGTCGTTGGGACATCTGTAAATATTTAACACGATTGGTTGTAGAAGATATCATAAAACTGTTGTATTTAGTTTTTTTTTATTTAAGTGGACAAGCAACCACGTGTTATTTCTACTGACATTATTATTGCTTCTGAGAAATCTTCAATATATTTTCAATATACTTCAATATATTTTTAATTTTAAAGACAATCCAATTCTAATAATTATAGTTGAAATATATTTTAGTTTTAAATCCGATTTGCTTCTTTAAAAACTGCTAAAGTGACATCACTGAAATACAATAAAATCATATTTTTATTATGTAGCTGCTGCCTTCAAAATAATTATGTAGCTGCGTACAAGCCGACAAATGTTGCTAGCGTCATTTGCTGTCGTGTGTTCGTGTATCTTGCTGTGGCGAATGCTGTAAAATCATTTGACACAGCAAGATACACACGACAGCAAATGACGCTAGCAACATTTGCCGCCTTGTACGCAGCTACATAATTATTTTGAAGGCAGCAGTTACAAAATAAAAATATGATTTAATTGTATTTCAGTGATGTCACTTAAGCTATTTTTAAGATAGTAGCTCTGATTTATAATTAAAAAAATGTTTTAACTATTTTCGTTTGGATTGTCGTTAAAGTTGAAAATGTATTGAAGTATTTCTCAGAAGCAATTATAAGTACAATAGTGTGTGTCAGGTGCTTGCCCACTAAAATTAAAAATACTAAAAACAACAGTTCTATGATATCTATTAAAACCAATCGTGTTAAATAAATATGACATTTGAAATTAATATAAGTACTTCAATGTGCTGACAACTGTTAACTACAATTATACCGGTAAAATTGAGTGATTTTACATTTGTTTCTCTATTTTTCTAAAAAAAAATCCAAGGTTCTAAAGGATATCCTCACAAAATTTTACTCAAATACATCCAGCAGCACTTACGTGAGACAGACAAGAATTAAAAAAATTGGTATTTTATATTCCAAATCAATTACTATCTTCACCAGCAACGATATTTTCTTTAAATATTTCATGTACAGAAATGATCCTGTTAAATAAATAATTTTTAATTTAATAAGAAAATTTATTATTTGGAATCTTTTTTATAATAAATTACTTTAATTGTGCTTGATTTATTCAAATATAAATATTTCATGATATTCTCATGATGGGAAAGCATATCCATATGGCCATTTCGCTACTGCTCGTATATAGCTATAAGACTCTGAGGTTTTCCTTTGGGTAGAATCCACTGATGAGCTATATATGAGCAGTAGCGAAATGGCCATATGGATATGCTTTCCCCGCAGTAATACATTTCATGTTTAGTTTAGTTTAAAAAAAATAATAAATATTTCATGAGAATATCATGAAAATATTTCATGAGACTATCATCAAATATTTATATTTGAAGGAATCAAGCACAATTAAAGTAAATTATAATAATTTTTAAAATTTAAAACACGGTATTGATTATTGAAGGTGAAAGCACGTCTCGATGGCCATTTCGCTATCGCTTACTTAGCTCGTCAGGAAACTTCTTACAAATATTTTAAATGAACTAAAGATTTCTGTCTAAACTATAGAGAAAAGACAAAAATCAAAGTTCAAGCAAAAACAACAATAATCAACTTTGATTTTATTTTTCTTTATACACTGCATACGGCAGACTTTTTTTCTGCTCTTTTATACAGTTTAAAGAAAAATAAAAATAAAAACAACAAAACACTACGTTATTTTATTCTTTCTTTTATGCACAGGCACATACAATTTAAATAATTAAAATTTAAAACACGGGAATAATTAATAATATAAATTAAACTTTAAAATTTTTATCGTGCTATTTTCCCGGTATTGATTATTGAAGGTGAAAGCGCAATTTAATTTAATTTTTATTATATCGATTCATGTACAAATAATTTTTATTTTAAATTTGTTTTGTTCTTTTATTTTTTTATAATAAGAGATTTTAAGCACTTATTATTTTACATGACTTATAGTACTGAATTCACTTAACTGCTTATTGTCGCCAATAAAAATTAAATTAATTTGAATGCAGGGGCGAATTCAGCCCAGACAACAACCTGCCACCTTGTTGCCTTGCTGTTGACAAAATAATCATTCTCATATAAACACATGCATTCTAATTTTGACATTTTGCAGTCGGTGGCTGTTGTCTCGAATCTGGTTACTGCATATGTATGTATAACCATATATGGTATTTTGTACGAAATCTATGGTTGTATGCCTGCAGATGTCTTTGCTAATTACTAAGTAGTGCATAGTACGACATCTGCAGGAATACATAAGAAAGTATTTGCTAAGTTTTAAAAAGTGCAGACAATACACTGCAGGAATACAAAACAAAAGTTAAAAAAAGATTTTGAAAAATTTTACCTGTGGTGAAAGGTAAAAAACGCATTAAGTAATTACTATTTATAGGTATTTTATTTAAATACATTTTCGTTCTTATTAGCATTACAAAATATCAAGAAAATTATACATAGTTCACGAAAAATAGCTGCTAATATAAACAATGAAATTCGAGTTTTGCTTAATATTTTAAATTGTGTCTTTACCATATAAACATATTTTATGTATTTATTGTAGGATAAGCCGAACAAATGATACACCAAACGTCTTTTCAGTTTCACAATCAGTTTATTAATGATATATCCTCTTAAAACTAAAAACTTAAAGACCTGCTTTGTACATTCTTACTTATATTATGTTACATTGGTAAAAAAGAGATAAATACAATTATAAAGAATGATCTAGAAAATATAATAAAAACCGTTATCCAACGCTCAAAATAAGAAAATGAATAGAAAGAAGAATAAGTTACATTGGTAAAAAAGAGATAGATATAATTATAAAGAATGATCTAGAAAATATATATACATATAAATAATAAAAACCGTTATCCAACGCTACAAAATAAGAAAACGAATAGAAAGAAGAATAGATAATAAAGACCGCATTGCCAACTATACTAAAGATAAAACCTAAATGTCAACACTGGCCACTAAGATATCGCCTACAACTCGGCCATCCTGACCATGAGATCACCTGATCTCACTCCGTGGTTTTCGACCCGTCACGCCCCCTAAGCCACGGGCGCATATTTGATGCAGACCATACCCCCCTATAGGGCACACGAGATTGCTGAAACCCGTCTACATCCTCAAGGAGATATCGATCATTGCGAAGAACCCTCGATATTTTATAGGGGCCCCTAAAACTCGGTATTAGCTTCCGGGATACACCTGCCGTTGAATCAAAGTTCCTCACCATCACGTAGTCACCACTCTTATACTCTAACGCTGGTTTTCTCCTCCTGTTAACATACTCCTCATTATAGCGTTGCATTTTCCTCTGTCTCTCCAGCGCTACCTGCCTGATCGTTTCAATATTACCTCGTTGAAACTTATTTACCTCGTCCAAGCACTCCCTCAATGTGTCGACAACTTCCCCTCTCTGTTCCGTCCCAAAAAGCATCACGCTCGGACGTTGTCCGATAGATCTGTGAATTGTATTGTTAAGACTATATTCAACCCGTTCTAGTACAGTGTCCCAAAAAATCCCGTTCCCAGGATCGACTAATTTTGCCAACATTGGACCTATACACCTATTTACCCTCTCTACCTGTCCATTAGCCTGAGGCGAACCGGTAGCTATTAATATGTGAGAAATGTTTCTAGTCGACAAGAAGTCTGCGAAATCCTTAGAAGTAAAGCACGCACCTCTATCACTTATTATAGACCTAGGTCGGCTATAGGATCTGAAATAATCACTCAGGGCTGAAATGACTTCCCTGGCGTTCGTAGTCCTTGTTGGATACAGCCTTACAAATTTCGTACAGGCATCTATTACGACGAGAATGTGTTTCAACGTTCGACCATTGTCTACTGGTCCGTAATGATCAATGTGTATGACATCAAATGGCCTATCTGATTTCGGTATACTGTGCAAAAGCCCCTCCTCTCTCCCATTCTTAGGAGAGTAGACTATACAATCCAGACAATTTCGTATGTGACATGCAGCCTTCGCCCTAATTTTGGGGAACCAATAAGTTTTCAAAATTAAATCAGTCATCTTATCAATGCCGACATGGCCCATTTCGTTATGGTACTTGTACAAAATTTGGCCCTCCATTTCCTCCGGTACGTAAAATAACAGATTACTATCATTTTTTCTATACAGTACTCCATTCCTCATTTCGTACAAAGCATGCTCAGTTTCCTGAAGACTGTCCTTTAACTTCTTAATTTTTTCGTCCCTGTTCTGACATATCACCAGATTCTCCTCAAATGTATTCGACTGGATTACCATAATATTACTACACCTACTTAGTGCATCGACATGCTGCATCCTACTTCCTGACCTATGCTCTAATTCATAATCGTAATTCTGAAGCTCGAGAGCCCAGCGTGCTATCCGTGGATTTAGTTCCTTTCTATTCAAAGTCATGGTCAAGGAATTACAATCAGTGACAATCTTAAACTTCCGTCCCTGCAAGTATATCCGAAAACGTTTCAACGCATATATTATGGCCAATGTCTCGAGCTCAAAGCTATGATATTTAGATTCAGTGTCAGTCGTCCTTTTCGAAAAATAAAAAATCGGATGGAATTTGCCATCACTCTTCCTCTGCAGCAGGACTGCTCCAAAACCAATAGAACTTGCATCGCAGTGAAGTTCAGTCTCATCCCTGGGATCAAAAAGTGCTAATACTGGCGCTTCCATCATTTTCTCCTTCAGCAATTCAAAAGCCCTCAACTCTGTTTCCCCAAATACAAACTTCCTATCCTTTTTCGTCAAGTCATATAGAGGTTTCGCAATAACCGAAAAATCTTTCACAAACCTACGAAAATACGAACATAAACCTAGAAAACTCTGCACTGAATATTGTTTATCCGGCACTGGAAAATTCCTTATCGCAAGTACCCCCTTATCATCAGCCCTAATTCCATTCCCATCAATCGTATACCCCAAATACTTTACCGTTGTTTGAAAAAATTCACATTTATCGCTCCTAAGTTCCAAGTTGTTCTCGACCAACCGCACAAAAACTTCCTCTAAAATTTTGAAATGCTCATCTAAGCCAGTTGTGGCTATCATTATATCATCCAAATAAATTATGACTCTGTCATCCTTAACCATATCCGCAAAAACTTTATTTACAAACCTTTGGAAAACAGAAGGTGCGTTCCTCAGGCCAAACGGCATCCGCAAAAATTCGAATTGTCCTAAAGGTGTAACAAACGACGTATACTTCACCGAATATGGATGCACAAAAACATGAAAAAATCCATTCTTCAAGTCTAACTTAGTAAAAAACTGTTTACCAGAAAGCCTATCCAACAGGTCGTCTATTAAAGGAATCGGATAGCTGTCCTTCAGCGTCATTTTATTCAAAACTCTATAGTCAACACACAATCGTAAATCTCCTGTCTTCTTCCTAACTAATACTATTGGTGACACAAACTCCGACTCACTCGGCCTTATGTATCCCTTTTCTAAATATTCATCCAACAACTTTTGCAACTCTGCCCTTTCCGCATACGACAATCTCCTTGGGGTGCAACTAAAAACCTTATCATCGTTCAATTTCAGCTTAATTTCGCTATACACCTTCGGTCTTGTGGGGCGCTCAGGTCGAATATAGTAATCTCTATACATGTCAATTAATCTCTGCCTACAAGTGAGTCCAAGGCTATTCCCTACAGTCAGATTAAATTTATCCTCGACACCAACATCAATATTCATTATAGCCCTTTCAAACTCCTCCGTCTGTAGTACACCACCACTAGCAGGCAGTGTCAACTTAAACCCTGCTTTGTCCAAAAAATTTCTACCAAGTACGCAATCATATGACATCGTCCTATCTGAAACTACTAACATTTCAAAATCAATTACCCTATCGTCAATAAGCGCATAACATATAAATTTTCCAACAATATCTAGTTTAGATTCATTTATTCCATAAAATTTACCAAAAGAAAACAAAAGTTCATCAAAATTAATAAATTCAAAAATACTCGATCGCCTCACAAAACTTACAGCACTACCTGAGTCCATTAAACACTCTAAAGAAAATATATGATCAAAATTTGAACTAATAGAAAACTTAAAATACCTTACATATTTATTTTCATCCACCATTTGAACGGTTCCTTTTCTTTCCGGGCAGCTTGCAACAAGGTGGTCTTTACTGCCGCATCCAAAGCAGGCTCCTAGCTCTCGTTTTGGCTTTTGACACTCGGAGGCAAAATGCCCAATGGAGTTGCAATTGTAGCACCTGAACTTGATTTCTGCATTGTTCTCATACTTGCCCTGAAATTGCTGCCTAGGACGTCTTAGCTCCACCTTAGAGAACGCGTTGAGTAAGCGTGCTTTGTCTGTGAAGCACTGTAGGCTTGCTTGGACCCTGAGTTGTGCATCAGGAATGCCCTCTATGATGTAGTCGATGAGTTCATCTTCATCTATCCCAACTTTGTTGGACAGGATAATCTTTTCATTGTAATAGTTGGTAAAAGACTCACCATATTTCCATTTCCGGTTCTCAAAGTTTTTACGCAACACGAGCTTGTTTTCTTTAACGGCAAACATCCTATTCATTTCGTCCAAAATTTTACTTGTATCCTCGAAGACAAAATTTTGGTTCGAGTGTAACCAGGCTTGAGCTATTCCGCGCAACTTACACATCAAAAGAGCCTTCATAGAATTTTCGGTCACTTGATATAAACTGCAAATATTTTTAAACTGAGTGACCCAAATGTCTGGGAAAATGTCTCCGTCGTACTCGGGGATCATCTCCTTTATGGTGTTAAATGGGAGAACCATTGTACCTGTTCCGTCGTTTTCACTTTCATTCGTTTTAGATCTCTCTCTATCATTTTCAGTAATATTTTCTAGACCCTTTTCTTTTTCAGCTATCATTTTCAATAAGTCACACTCCCTCTTCAGCAACTCCTTCTCACGTACGACTAGCTCCATTTCTTTTTTTAATAATTCATTTAATAAAACACTGCCACTTGCCTGTTGCTTTCCGTTTGACACACTCTCATTTGTTTGTTTTTCTCTTTCACACTCATTTGTTGTTAAAATCATTCCACCACTTGCACCTTCGCACTCATTTCCACTCGACAGCTCTTCCGTTTCTATGGGACAATCGCCTCTTCTTTCGGGTGGTAACTCGTTTAATCTTACGATTAAGGCACTCTTTGTACCCGAAGAAGGCAGGTTGAGACGCTGTAGCCATAACCTCAACTGTGCAACTGTATAGTCTTCACCACGCACTGACTCCATGCTAACTTTCAATTTTAACTTTTCACTTTTTCCTTCTAGTAACTACAGCAAAACAAAAAAAAATTTGTCCTTTTTTTCAACGTTTTCTTTAATAAAAATCTCTTTTACTTTTATATAAAATATTTAATTTATCTAAACTTTAAAATTTTCCCCGAATCCCACTTCTGATTTGTAGGATAAGCCGAACAAATGATACACCAAACGTCTTTTCAGTTTCACAATCAGTTTATTAATGATATATCCTCTTAAAACTAAAAACTTAAAGACCTGCTTTGTACATTCTTACTTATATTATGTTACATTGGTAAAAAAGAGATAAATACAATTATAAAGAATGATCTAGAAAATATAATAAAAACCGTTATCCAACGCTCAAAATAAGAAAATGAATAGAAAGAAGAATAAGTTACATTGGTAAAAAAGAGATAGATATAATTATAAAGAATGATCTAGAAAATATATATACATATAAATAATAAAAACCGTTATCCAACGCTACAAAATAAGAAAACGAATAGAAAGAAGAATAGATAATAAAGACCGCATTGCCAACTATACTAAAGATAAAACCTAAATGTCAACACTGGCCACTAAGATATCGCCTACATTATTTAACTTTTTCATTACCACAAAAATATTAAAATTAAGAAATGTATTTAATATAAACAATTTTATTCTATCAGTGGCTAAAATCTTTAAAATAAATGATATTTAAATTAAAACTGGACTTAAAAAGAGAAATCTATCGCCTCCGAACAGACGACAAAAGATTTCGTTTAATGTGAAGTTTTTTCGTTGCACATGTTATTGGCGATATAAAATAATAAAACATTTAAGACCAAAACTGCTTGAAATGAAATATTTTATTTTGCAAATTTTAAAGTTAAATTAATGTTAACATACTTTTTTTGTTAGTCAATATCTTGAAATACATATACATATATATATATATATATATATATATATATATATATATATATATATATATATATATATATATATAATCATTGTTAAGAAAATATACAAAAACCCAATTTAATATTTATCAATAATTTGCAATATGGAAGAGTTCGTTTCAACGCAGTGATCTGGCAACAAAGCATTTAAGATAGATATTCTACTAACTCGCTACTAGTTAGTTTATTTCATTCATTCCTTTCGATTGGTCGTGTTTAGTGGTGTTTAGTTTTTACTATTTGTTGTGTTCCCAAAAAAGTATATAATAAGTGCATTTCTTTTAAAAAACGGTAATTTCAAAAATATTTAGCATATATAAATTAAATTTAAACTGTTTTAGAATAAGTATTTGTAAAAAATAATAAATTCATTGCTATTTTTCTACTTATACTTGTGTTAATTTTAATTAAGGTGTGGTTTGAGACAAGCTTACTAATGTTATAAAACCGAGACTACGTTGGCAGTGAAGCTATCAGAAGCAGCGTGTTTTTGTTTACGTTTCGTATGTAATGACAACGTCAGGTATCAAAACAATTCTGTTTGCATTCAATTCTATTTAAGGTGACCAAAATAATTTTAAAAAATAGCATTATTTATTTATTAAAATTCTTCAAATTGTATAGATTCTTCTTAATTACTATTTTAGTGGCCACACCTACAATATTCTGTATATTAATTAGACTCTCTTGTATGGGTGTTTATTGAAATTAAATATTTTATATTTTTTCTTTATCGTAATGCTTGATTTGTTTATATTAATTTGTTGAAATCTTCCCACTTCTTGAGATAATTATTAAATTTTTGTTTGTTATTTTTGTTTATAACAGATTCTTACATGTATACGAAAATTCCAATACTGAATTGTTGTGCACTTATGAAAAACCTCCCTTTTATAAGCTATCAACCACCATCAGTTTCACTTCATAAAAGTTTGCAAAATTACATATATTGATTTTGTGTTAAAAACTGAAAAAAATAATATTTTGGTAAACATAATATAATGTTTCATTATTTATTTTATCTTTATTAAAGGTAACATCTCGCCTTTTGATAGTTAAAATAAGTTAGTACGTAAACACTAAACCTATTGACAAGTCCCGAATTTAATAAAACATAAAGTTAATACAACAAACACTGATAACAATATATACCGTTAAAAGTGAAAAATATTCCAGAACTGCTTAAAATACTAAAGTTTAGATAAATATAAATAAAATAATAAATTCTTGTTGAAAATTAATTTGCAGAAATATTAGGTTTAAAAATCTCATGAGATTCGAAAAATTTCGGAATAATATGAAACAGCTATTTCTTAAATTTTTGTATACTCCATAGGATTGCTTTCACATTTTACGGCTAAAGCTCTCAACTTTTTAAATGACGAAAATGTTAGATAAGGGCTTAAAGCTGGCTAAATCACTAGACCTATAAAAACCCATAACTTGAAGTATAGAACGTTATAATTTCAAGTTTTTTATAATAATTGAATTTGGTTGTCTGAGGATGATTTCATATGACAATGGTTGATATAAAAGTTCAACTAAAAGTAAATACTGCATCCATATATTCAGAAACTTTACTTTTTATTTAGTTTATATTGTCAGAAATTATAGCCGTAAAAACCACAAAAAAAAAATAATAACCAGATAAGTGTTTAATGGATAAATTTAAATATAAACTCACGATATGCGAAAGTGTTGTCTGAAATCTTCGTCCGAATATGCAGGAACAATTTTATCCAAAAAGTTTGGAATGCTGTTTCCCTTTTGTCATTCAAAAATTTCAAAAAGATGCAATGTTAACGATTCTTCAAAGTTGGACTTTTTTTGAATAAGGTCTAGAATGTCGTCATCATCAGAATCACTTGAACTGTCCACGTTTTTCTTTTTATACATAACGACATATTTTAGTTTATGACACATTAGCGGATATATGTACAAATGTATGTATTTTTACAGCTTTAACGTCATAATTTAAAAATTCCACACAGTTTGTCCAAGTCCTCCCTTTTAACCCTTTCGGGACTACTGGGATAATACGTCCCAGCAATTTTCAAACTGCCGTATTTTCCTTATTTTCAATGCAATCGCCAGGGAGGTAGAACTCCCAAACGTCCAAAAACGGATAGCCTCAATACTGAAAACCACTTGCCAGTAGAGCAAGAGAAGCTTTGTAGCAGTGTCCGCTGTTCTTCACTTGGCATAGAAAAGCAAACAAAGATGATATGCTCAGGTTGTAACAACGCCTTATGTTACAAGTGTTTTGAGCCATTCCACATATAAATACCTAATTGCATTCCTAAAATGTTAAAAATAAATTTAACTTTTATCTAAATCTAATAATATTTATATTTTAGTTATCTTTTTAATTTCGAATCGCACTTCGAGAACACTGATTGGGATTTTATGTCCCATGAAAATACTTGTTGGAATTATATGTCTCAGGATAAAAGGACGAATTTAAAATTTTTAAGTATGGAGAACATAATACTTTTATCATACCTTTTAGAATATGAAAAAAATTTTACCATACATAATTTGGTTTTCAAAATAAAACTCCGTCCTGAAAGGGTTAATACATACATACATATATAATTGAAAAAAAAAATGTATAAACTAGTTTTTAGTTATGACTCATTTTACTAATTTTAATGGGAACTTAAGCTGTCTAATATTATTCTAGATGGTGCGAACGAGTCAAAAACTTAAACTGCGATTATCCCGAAATGATTTTATTTTTTGAGTTATGACGTTCTATTAGTAAATAAGCGATATGTAAAAAAGAATAGGTAACCACCTGATTAATATAAATTAAAATGCATGAAAGTATTTAGTTTATGTCCACTACTCCTTATCCTGAAAATAACCATTTAAGGGCTACTACTAAAATTACTATTATTACCCCTTCCAAATACGCCACATTCAAAAGACCAAAAGGTAAAAATGAGTGGGATGGAATCCGATGTCGACTTTTCGATTTCAAGGTGTTTCTGGCTCCGGTATTGTTGCAGGAGAACTTTAAACCTCGTGGAGACCCGCCAGGGTGATTTTTTTTTATTCGAACATCAAAGTGGTTCGGATCGGTTACGGGACTGTATGTGCTGCGGCACCCTGAATATACCGTCTCAGTGTCACAAATGGAACATTGGGAATAAATTTAGTCGGCTTTGTCATTTGGATGGGCTGGCGACGTGTGTAACCTGAGTATTACCTGACACTTAAACTAAGTGCAATAAGCTGAAGTGAAATATTTTATCGTCTTACACAAATCAATTATTAAAAGTTTTTGGGAAGGCAAGAGTACTTTTTAACATTAAGTTTATGTGAATATTTTCTTAAAAAAACATTTCGTCAAGTTCTAGATATTAGTTTAAGCCCACTAAAACTGAGCTTTCAACGAGGGTGTATTTATTTCTTAAGTGAAACTGCTAATTTTTCATTTAACAAAAACTTTTTTTTTTGCTCTTTTTTTAGTGCGACTATACAAACGAATTTAATATTTAATCAAAAATGTGCCTTTAAGAAACAATATTATTTACAACAATAAAAAATCAAAATGCTTCAACAAATATCATCAACAAAAACTCACTGCTTTAGACTATTGGCATTTATATTAATAAATTATCATACAATAGAAGCACAATTACCCAACGATCCACAAACATATCAACCTCGTTATAACCCTCAATATACGAATACACAACAAAATGTACAAAGTGGTACTACACAGTATGACAACCCGTTATTAAAAAATGTACAGGGTCAGCCGCAACAACAAGGAGGAAATACAAATACCGTGAACAACGGTGGCGTGGTGGGGCAACAAAATTACAATAATTTTTATGATTCTCAGTCAAGTGTTAATCGTCAGCTGTCAGGTATGTCTGGTAATGCATTAGGTAGCCAGAGCCCTGCTTACGATCCATTTAGTCGCAATTTAAATACAAATTCTTTTAATTCGATTGGCAAGGGTTATTTGGACACGTATAACGATGAATTAAATTATTGCCCCGAACATTGGATATCATACAGACAAACTTGTTTTCGTTTTATACGCTCTCCGAAACGTAATTGGATTGAAGCAAAAAAAATTTGCAAAGCATACAATGCTGAATTGTTGAATGTCGATAATGTTGAAAAGCATTCGTTTATTTTAAAACAATTAATACTGCAAAATCAACGACAAAATCGTTTTTGGACCTCGGCACATCAGACGGGATCAAATAGTTGGAGCAATGATGACGGTTCGCCTTTCCTAATGATCGAAGATTCCTTTTCATTTGATGAGCAACAAGCAATTGAAAATGAAGATTTACATGACAATCGATTCTTAGTACAAAATAGTCTCAATGATTACAATAATCGAAATAATCCGAATCAGTACTACAATTCCATTGGAGGCTCTGCAAACAAAAATCAAAACAGCTTACGTGGTTTTATTGGTGAGTAAAAATAAATTGGCCATTTAACATGTTTACCTCAAATTGAATGTGTTTTAGGTCCCGGTCAATATAATAATAACAACGGCTACGTACGTGACAGACTGGTGTATTCCTTCTCGAAAAAATATGATCGTTGGATGTTTATGCCGGCATACGATCTTGAACTTAATCTGTTCATTTGTGAATCAAAACAACTATACAGTCCTGATAATATCAATATTAAGTTAGAAAGCAAACGTCCATTTCATTATGGATTTGATATACGTGATTACGAAAAGATACCCCGCGGTCCTTTCTTTGTTAAGCAACCCAATGACACAACCTTCGATACAAGTAAAAATCGTCTGATAAATGATGTAACTCTAAGTTGTTTAGCTGGAGGTTATCCCACACCAACATATCGTTGGTATCGTGAAATTTACGAAAATGACACTTTGGAATATAAACCCATCGACCCACTAAAACAGGACCGTTACACTGTATCTGGTGGTAACCTAATTATTTACGATCCAAAACAAGCCTTAGATCAGGGAGCATATCACTGTGTAGCTGAAAATAAATTTGGTCGTATACGTTCAGAAAGTGCTCATTTGAATTTTGGATTTATAATGGAATTCAATTTGAAGCGTTCGGCTGAAACGGGTGAATTAAATTGGGGTAAATCTATATTCTGTGATCCACCGCAACATTATCCTGACGTAAAATATTACTGGTCTAGAGATTATTTTCCAAATTTTGTTGAAGAAGATCAGCGAGTTTTTGTGTCCCATGATGGAGCTTTGTACTTCTCATCTATTGAAACTGTAGACAGAGCAAATTACTCATGTACTGTACAAACTTTGGTCTCTGATACGGGTAGGAATGGTCCGTTTTTCCCCTTACGCGTTAAGCCAAACAGTAATTATCAAGCTCTTATTTTTGCCAACACATTTCCAAAGGTAATTTAGCCTACAGGTTATTTAAAAAGGTGATTTTTTATATTGACTTTATTCTTAAAGATGTTTCCTGAGGCTCCTAAAGCTGGAGATGAAATTCGTTTAGAATGCATGGCTTTTGGTTATCCAATACCTTCATACAATTGGACCAGACGTGGCCAGCCGTTGCAGCGTAATGCTTACACAATAAATTATAATCGCGTCTTAATTATACAAAACGCCACTACCAACGACAATGGAGAATATGCTTGTACCATATCAAATCCACGCAAAACTTTACAAAAATCTATATACATTAACATTCAAATGAAACCACAGTTCACTATACCCCTAAATGATCAAATAAAAGATTACAACAGTGATGTGACATTCATATGTGAATCTTTTGCCATACCGGATGTCAACTACACTTGGTTCAAGAATGCCGAACGTCTTGATCCAGAAAATATTGATAAAGATCGTTTCATTATACAAGACAATGTTTTGACTATAAAATATCTAGATCCTGAACGTGATGATGGCATGTATCAGTGCGGTGCCTCAAACCAATTGAAGACCGCATTTTCTTCCGCTCAGTTGCGGGTATTGTCTATGAAACCTTCTTTCAAAAAACATCCTCTAGAATCTGAAATTTATGCAGTTCACAATGGCAACACAACCATAGTGTGTGATCCCGAAGCAGCACCACGACCTAAATTTCAATGGAAAAAAGATGGTCAAGTTATTGGAGCAGGTGGTCATCGACGAATACTGCCAAGTGGTACTTTAATTATTTCACCCACATCACGAGACGATGAAGGGATGTACACATGTGTTGCTTCAAATACAGCGGGATCAGATGAATCTCGTTCTCGTCTTATTGTTTTGCGTAAGTTCTTTACTCATCCTCTTTCTATTAGTTTCATTCCAAATATATATTTCTCTTAAAATTTTAGAGGAATTACGTTTTACTCAAACGCTTCCCATGCGTATTACAACCCAAATCAATGACCTAATATTTTTACAATGCGAGGCTAGTTACGATGAAATCTTAGATGTTGCTTATATTTGGAAACACAATGGCGAAGTACTGCGTAATAATCATGATGGAACAGAAAGAATTGTAAGATCATATTTAGCAACAAACATAATTGTAAACTCTGTACTCGGTATTTATTATACCCTTCAACACAAAAAAGGGAAAAAGGGTATAACTAAGTTTGTAATTTTTACAATATCCATTTCCGACACCATAAAGTATATTTATATATTCTGAGTTCTTATGCATAACGAAGTCGATTGAGCGATGTATGTCTGTCCGTACATGTTAGTGTTGAAATCAAGTTTGCCAAGGCACACTATATCAGCTAGAGAAAAATTCAAATACAATATTGGAAATTAGCAAGATCGGTCTATGTCCCTCGGGACAGCGGGCAAAACACCGCGTTTACCTCTAATTTTTCTATATCATTTGGAACAATGTAGCAAGTTCAAGCAGTAAAACAAATATATGAGGCGAGAGAGAATTAAAAATAAGACAAATAACATCAAGTGAAAAAAAAATTGGCGCTCGCCCATATTTTCCAAGTTAAAGGCCTCTGAATTTTTTATATTTTGTAAAATATCAATATGGGTATCATTTAAAATCTTTTGAAGACATCTATAAGGAAATACTAAAATTTTTAAAAAATACTCAACCCAATAAGAGCCGTTGAATTAATTGATTTTTTTTTTCTAATTTTTTAATTCTTTGTCACCCCATTATTTTCTTTTTTGATTGGAGTTACTTCACTAAACTGGATTGACATATATGGTGAAGGGTATATAAGATTCGGCATAGTCGAATATAGCACTCTTACTTGATATACCCTCACCACTAAAAGTGGAAAAAGAGTATATCTAAGTTGTCATTCCGTGTGTAATTTTTACAATATCCATTTTCGACCCCATAAAGTATATATATTCCGACTTCTTATGTATAGCGAAGTCGATTGAGCGATGTCCGTGTTAATGTTAAAATCAAGTTTGCCGAGGCATGATGTCACAAAAAAAGTGTCAATCGATCAGGTATAGTGTCGAAAGAGGTGTTATTGGAAGTCAGCATGATTGGTCCATGTCCTTCGAGACAGCAGGAAAAACAGCACGCCTACCTCTAATTTTTTGATATCATTTGGAACAATAAAGTAACTCCAATCAAAGAAATAAATATATGGGGCGATAGAGAATTAAAAAAATAGGGAAATAAACATCCAGTAAAAAAATTGGCACTCGCCCATATTTACGAGTTACGGGACTCTGAAATTTTCAATTTTTTTTTAAATATTAATATGAGTATCATTTAAAGCTTTTGAAAAAACCGTTAAGGAAATACTAAAACTTTTTAAAAATGCTTAACCTATTAAGAGCCGATGTCATTTTTATGTAAAATTATATATATGCAGTACCAATTTTTTCTTATCTTTTAATTCTCTGTCACCCAAATATTTTCTTTTTTTATTGGAGTTACTTCACTAAACTGGATTGACATATATGGTGAAGGGTATATAAGTTTCGGCATATTCGAATATAGCACTCTTACTTGTTTTTATTTAGTGTAGTTTGTTAGGGCTTCCCTGTAGAAAACCGAATGTGATTAGAATTTTTATGAACATAAAAATTTAATTGTATAAAACATGGCTGAATAATACAGGTGGCATCGATGGCGAATTTTCTACTTTCGCTGTAAACGCTAAATGTCAAACTCCATATATAAAAAATATGTATTTTTTTTCGCCATCGAGACTGTCTGTATTATTTCGCCATGGTATAAAATAAATTTTGAATGCAATTTAATTCTATATGAACTAAAAATTCAAGTTTGAAAACATTTTAATTACTTTTAGATTATTGATTATAACCGCTTAACCGTTCATAATGTCACGTTATTAGATGGTGGAGATTACGAATGTGTTGTCAAGTCTTCTGTCAATGAAATTTCTTCCAAAGCCAATGTAGTTATTGAAGGACCACCTGGTGCTCCTGGCGGAGTTCAGGTTATAGATGTTGGCAAAACAAAGGCAATTATTGAATGGGTGGATGGAGCTACCAATGGACGTCCCATACGTTATTATAATATATTGGGTCGCACCAATTGGAATCGCACATGGGTAAATGTGTCAACACATGTGCAGGCGCGTGAAGTTGATCGCTACACCGGCAGGCAGCAAGCAGAAGTAACCAATTTAACGCCTTGGTCTTCGTATGAATTTAGTGTGGCAGCAGTAAATGATTTAGGCATTGGTACTCCCTCAGCTCCCTCTCCCATATATAGCACACATGAGGATAAACCCTATATAGCACCGCGCAATGTTGGTGGTGGTGGTGGTAAAATAGGTGACCTCACCATAACATGGGATCCTTTATTGCCTGAAGAACAACATAGTCATGGTATACATTATAAGATTTTCTATAGACTGAAAGGTAAATTTGAATGGGCTACCGAAATTATAAAAAGACCCGATCATATCGGTATGGCAGTGGTTAATGTACCTATAAATAACTATTACACGGAATATGAAGTCAAGGTTCAAGCCATTAATAATGTTGGAAAGGGGCCGGAAAGTGAGCCAGTTGTTATTTATTCTGCCGAAGATATGCCACAAGTAGCACCGCAAAAACCTGTTGCCTTGGCGTTTAATTCTACGGCGTTAAATATCACTTGGCAGCCAATAGATTTGACTAGAGAAAATATAAGAGGAAAACTCATTGGCCATAGAGTAAGTTGCTTAATTATTAATATAATTATTTTGTTTTCGTTAAAAAGAAGTTGTTTTTTGTAGATAAAATATTGGAAGACAACACATCAAGAAGAAGATTCTGTTTATTATCTTTCACGTACCATACGCAACTGGGCTCTAATTGTAGGTCTTCAACCCGATACCTATTATTTCGTAAAAGTAATGGCTTACAATGCTGCTGGAGAAGGCCCAGAAAGCGAACGATGCGAAGGTAAATTTTTATTTCGGTCAAAGTTATCAAACTTTAGAAATAAAACTCTCCTAAAACTCTCTAAATTATCTCAATTTCAGAACGTACTTATCGAAAAGCTCCACAGAAACCACCATCTTCTGTTCATGTTTTCGGTGTTAATCCATCAACTGTACGGGCCGTTTGGCGATATGTATCACCGGCGCAAGACGAAGAACCCATAGAAGGTTATAAAGTGCGGGTATGGGAGTCGGATCAAAACATGATAACTGCTAATGACACTATAATACCAGTGGGGCAAAAACTTGAAGCATATATAACGAATCTGACACCTGGTAAAATGTATAATATGCGTATTTTAGCCTTCAGCAACGGGGGTGATGGACGCATGTCCAGTCCTACTATTCATTTCCAGATGGGTAAATTATTGATCTTAAAATGGAAATAAATTGCATTAAAATAATAATTTTGAATTTTCGCTTATTTTAGGTAAAACGACACGAAACCATTCCGATCGACGTTATAACTTTAATGTCAATACTTTGTTAATTGTCACCATTCTAACATTCTTATCTGCCTCATTGTACACTAATTAAGTTCAGCCTGAACTGGTATTTATTTGTCCATTTTAACAAATAACGCACAGTTAAATAAGCAAAATAAAAAAAAATATATTGTTTATATATTAACAGCTGCAAACATTCCGTCCACAAAATGCAGTTTTTGAAACTTGAAATATTTAAAATTACGTCTTAAAAAGTAGATTTTAAGCAAAACAAATTTTTAATTACACTTTTTTTTACGAATAATGAATATTAGGATAATTATGTCTTATAAATTAGTTATATTGTCTAAATATAACGCTCTTAAAGTGCTCTTATTAACTAAATAAGTTTTTTATACAAATTGAATAAGATTATTAAATACATATACATATATATACAGTTAGGAGCAAAAATGTAACATGAGTTATTATGTTCTGAAATAAAGCTTGATAGTTTCAAAATAAGAAGACACACAACTAAATTATCTTAACTTATTTTATTTATTAAACTTTCTGCAAAATACAACACAAACATAATTTTTTATATTACAAATTTGTAAAACAAAATGCGTATATAACCAGATTTAGTCAAAAGTTACACTTTTGCACCCAGCAATATTTGTATGGTAATTAAAGCGCGACGTTTGAGTTTTTAATATTTTGTCCACAAACCTTTTTCTTTTTCAAGCTCTTTTAGTCGGTTGGGCATACTATTGCAAAAATTTGCCACCATCTCGTTCGCAATAGACTCCCAACAGTCTTTCACACGGCTCCATAACTCGTTAACACCATTTGAAGGTTCCGGATACTTGGCTAACTTTGTTTTGATGTAACTCCAAAAGTTTTCAATCGGATTCATATCCGGTGACTGCGGGGGCCATTTTAAAACAGAAAATGGTTGACTTTGTAGCCAAGTTTTTACTATTTTAGCCGTGTGCTTTGGGTCGTTATCTTGCTGAAACACAACGTTTTTAGGAGAAAGACCTGTTTTTTCAATAGCAGCTGGTAAATTATTTTGCAAAATTGAAAGATATTGTTCCTTTTTTATAATACCATCAATTTTAACAAGAGGACCCACTCCATTTTTCGTGATACAACCCCAAACCATTATTGAACCACCACCGTGTTTCATTGTTTGTCGGACCTGATTTGAGGTTATGGTGTTTGGGTCCTTAGTCCAGTACCACGAGCGCCCATCTGACTCAAAACGGTTAATGTTCGTTTCATCAGACCAAATCACCTGAAAAAAAAAAATTTAAAAAGTAATTTACAGTACCTGACTCCAGTCGCCTTCTGTCCAATTTTTATACGAATTTACAAATTCCTTCCGGCAAAGAATGTTTTTTTTTTTTTGTTAGAAATGGTTTTTTCTTTTTTTCAGCGGCCTTAAGACCCTATCTTTTTAAACACCGTTGAGCTGTCCAGCGACTTGCATCAATTTGAAGAGTTTTTAGTGCTTCAGCTGGGGTGACAGGATTTTCGCATGTTACCAATTTTGCGAGTTGTCGACCAGTGCGATCATCTATTTTTCTTGGCCTTCCAATACGCGGCGATTGAGCACATATTCCATACTTTTCTTTAATTCTTTGCATGGTCATATGACTTATTTTATACTTTTTTGCAATTTGTCTTACCGATTCATTTTTTTGCAATAAATTAATAATTCCATTGATTTTATATGGCTCCATTTTAAAAACACGTGTGAGATAATTGAAAAATTTATAAATAACGGTAGATTACAGAATGATTCAGATATTGTATTTGTTTGAATTATTAAATGCATTCAAATTTAACAGGGTGCAAAAGTGTAACATTTTCTGATATTTGTTATGGTACCCCTACTGTCCATCCTTGCCATACTAGAATATTGCATGTAAGTATTAATTTTTTTGGACAAACCGATATATAATAATGATCGAAAAAACTTTTGGTATTTGCTTCCTCATAGGAAATACTAAGCATTGTTTCCGAACGCCGGCTATCATGTTACATTTTTGCTCCTAACTGTATATAAACATACAGCACACTTTTAATATATCGAGTTTATACGAACATATATATATAAGTGTTAGGCCAATGTAGAGCTGTAAATGAATCATTCTTTTTTTATTTTAATTCGTTACGAATTAACTAAATTTTGAATTAATTATTTTTACAACAAAAAAGAATTAAATGAAATTTGAATCTATTCGTTTTAAATTCAAATAAATTTAAGAAAGTAAACTGCAATTCATCTCCAATTGGATTAAATAATTCAAATGAATTAGTCTGGATTTACACGTCTGGATTTAGCGAATTTCATCGCGTTTCTATACTATAAAATTTTTTAATGCCATAGAAATTGGACATTTCGGTCTTAATTCGATATTCGTTACTTTAGTTGTTTTTGTTATTTCAAATAATATGAATGAATTGCAATTCATAATTAATTTTAATTGACTCAAATATAATTCAATTCATCCTTTTTTTCTGTATGAAAAGAATTAATTCAAAATTTGCATGAGTGATTCGCAAATAAATGTAAAAATTAATGATTCATTTTTAAATCTGGTCCAAAGTCTTTTAGAAATCTTATTTTTTCAACTTTGATGTAATAAATACCCATCATTTTTCGAAAAGGAACAAGTTTAATTTTATTTTTTATTACTTTATATCAAAACTTAAAAATATTTTGGATAAGCTATTTGAGTAATAGTGAAATGGCCATATGGATATGCTTTCCCCGCAGTAATACATTTCATTTTGTAGTTTAGTTTAAAATAATAAAAATTTCATGCGAATATCATGAAATATTTATATTTGCAGGAATCAAACACGAATAAAATAAATTAATTAAATTTTAAAAGATTCCGAATAATAAATTTTCATTTTGATTAATACTCAACTTTAGAACTTTGAGGGTCGCCTTTTTGTTAAATAACATTCCATCCATTCTTCTTGAATCGGATTATTATAGGGGCCATTCTTGTATCAACTACGACTTATGTTTTGAATAGTTGTCGTGATAGAAATTTAACTATTCCAGAACACCCAGCTTTTTAGCTAGCGCTTTCTCTCAAATTTTGACAACAGCTCCTTAACAACCTCACTTTATAACGTGTCCATTTCCATGTTTTACACACCATTACATGTTTATCGAATCTAAACACATTGCTTTTGTCTAAAAATATAACATCATCCTGGCAAGATTCGAGCTTTCCGGTTGCGTTAATTAACCAGTGGCTTACGACGTTACTCACCTCTTTTACTGTTACGATTATTCGAAAGGTGATGTAAGAATTTGTTTAATAACCTCACTAAAAAATTCAGTGAATAATTTTAGTGCACTTAAACGGGGATTTACTAAAGTTTTTCAAATTATAGGGTTTTCTTCGTGTCTGTCTTGTCAGTTTCTTTGGTTTGGTCTTCTACTTTATGAAGAGAATTCTGAAGAACAAGGAAACTTTATGCACTTGTTGTGTGATATATTTTTCTTTTGCAATTAAATTATTATTATTAATGTTTGCATTAAAAAAAAAGTCAAACGAAGAAAAATATTAAGAAAAGCAAATGCACTTGTGTATGCAGTTGCAGACACTTGATGATGATGATTCTTTTTTTCTTTAGTTTAGTATTTCCAGGTCAAGGGTTGTACGAATGAAAAATGTTTGGAGGGGACTTTCGATATATAACTTTCCATATTTCACGCAAAAAGTAAACATTCACGAAATGGAAATTTCGTTTTGTCCCCGTCCAAACTTTGCAACTTTTGTTACGCAACTCTTGAGTGAGTGAGAGAGGAAGGACGAATAGAAACAGGTACACTGTTTCATGTAATTGCAATTATTTTGTAGAATAAGCAAAAACAAAATCTAAGCAATCAAGGCCGAAATTGCAAAAATTAAATTTGAATATGTTGACACGAATGCAATTTTAAAAGAGAATTTAAGAAAATTGCATGTCTGGACGATGACTTTCAGTGGGATGTGAAAACAATTTCAAGTGGAAAGTAATTCGATAGGAGTGATTGCCTTAAGACGGGACACCTTGCATGTACATATGTATCTTTTTATATTTGGTGCATACTTCACCATTCATAACATGCACCCTTGCAAGTGAATGAGGGCTAAGTGATGGCCGCGTCAGGATTGTGTTCAGTAGTCTTGTTCGATTTTTTAAATACTTTCCCATATTCTTCGATTTGCCTTAATGTGCCTGACCTTGTCCACTTCACCTCCTTAAGCATCCCACTCAAAATTTCATTTTTGGCAGCCTCATTCACAAACCTGCCTTTCTTTGTTATAAATATGGTTTTAAGGGATAATAAAGGGCTGTAGACAATATTTAATTTTATATCCACTGAGAAAAAAATACAAGTCTTTGAAAAACACATTAAGATTTCGAATTGATGCGCCATTACTGAAACATTTTGTTTTTACTCGAATAAAGCAACTACAACCATGATTACAATGGCGTAACAAATCACCCAATCGAGAGTATTTCCGTTGCAAAACTGCCATTTTTTTATGTGAGACGAGGCACACAAATCTCAGCGCAGCTGAACAAAGCACTCGTAAAATTTTTTGTTTCTTTTGAAGTTCATATATTAATTATAACAAACTTCAAACAATCATATTTTAACAACACCAATTATGAGCTGTTGCGGACCAAAGCCAAAACCAGGCGAATGTAAGTTCAGTGCAGATTATCGTACGAAACCAATAACAAATAAATTTTGGTCAAAACATGAAAATGGGACACAAGGCATCGACAATTCAAGAATCGAATATTACGAAAAGGAAGTTCGAAAAAGTATTGAATATGACGCTCGTTGTCATTCTAGAATGCCACGATATACCAGCCAAATACATGGTTGGTTTCCCGGATACAAAATTAGGTTTCTACAATATTGCGACTTAAATATTTGCCAAAACCCTGCAAATCAGAGAATCTCAAAAGAATTGGTTATGCAACATTTCAAAGACGAAAAACCATTAACTGATCATTGTGCTTGCAAAAAATTTTTAAATATTCAAGATCACTGGAAAATTGTCTAAGTTTGCAGCAGATTTCAATATCTTTTGATAAAAAAATTTTTTCGAGATTCTTGACTTACAAAGGAAATTAAGAAATTTCAAAATTTATTTTGGATTCTATATACATATATTTATATGATCCACAATAAAATATATAAAAAAAAATTGTTACATGCTGACCCACAGCTATTAAAATTTTTGTTTTTGTTATTCTTGCTTTTCATCAGTATTATTTTTAATAGAAATGGCTTACATGTACTTTATTAGCCATAAAATGACTTAGTTCTAATTTCAAATTGTAAATTATCAATTTAAATACGCTAGTTGCTATTTAATTTAATTTTTTTAGTCTAAAATTTTTAAAACTAAAATTGTCATAGATAAAAAAAAAATATTAACTCCATATACTCAACCCCTTAGTTGGTTGATCCTTAAAACCGCGTACAACGATTTCTGCTTCCCACCAAGCTGGTGTTACATTTGTCAAAGTTTTATCATTTTTATCATTAGCTCTGCAATTTTCTTCTTCACTATTACATTTCAAATTTAAATGTATTAGATCTTCAAACACCTGTAGATCATTACAACATGAAAGTTGGTTTTGGTTGGTTGGTGTATTCTGTGTATGCAACAAATATATGTGAATGTCTTTACAGCTGGCTGGCAACGGTAAAAAATCTTTTGGAAATATTTTTAAATTTTTTAAGGGATTCTTTAAGGACATCAGTTCTACATTCTCAGTTCCTAGTATTTCTAGTTCCAAATAAACGTTAGTTGGATTTAAATTATTGGAAAATACAGTATAAAGATCTTCATTTGTTAATAATGACCTGGAATATTAATACACTTATTAAAAATCATTTACTAGGTATATACAATAAGCTTAAAACTTACAATAAAGTCTGATTTAATTTGCCCGGTGATATTTTATGATGCTCGTGGAAATGATTAACTGCAATATTTTTGGTTGGTATATGTACAGTGTAAGCCTCTTTGGCGGTATATATTGTTGAGCCAAACAAAAATCTTAAAGATTTTATAGGTTTTTTTGCAAATATTATTTTAATAGTCTGCAAATGTTTGTCATTTTTGATATTATATGTAGTTATTTTATGGATACCATTAGGAAAACAAGTCATACCTGTCTCATTGAACTTATCGCCTCTTTTGTAGTAGTTGCTAGTTGTTTTTTTCTTTGTATCTGAAAACTTTGTACTCCAAAGCTCTCACCAATGTTACTCGATTGATTTTCAGCCTGTTCTTGCCACTTGTTGACATAATATCGATAGGTTTTATACACAAATGGTATTTGATTTCTCTGGTAAAGAAGTGTTTCCAATATTGCATTGACAACTTCAGCAGTCGTACCAGCAGTCAGCACATCAACTTCCACGCTAAGATCTAGCTGCTTTTTAGGTGGCATGTTTCTGGATTCTAAATTTTCAACTATTAATTATTAGTCAATTCAAAGTGGAGCTTTTACAAGATAAAATATATAAACGATTGCAAGCCGCTAATTTTTCTAAATAAAAACACTTGATAGAAACAGACTTGCCCAATTTTCTTTTTTTGTGCCTACATACCTGGCACAATAATTTGAAATTTTTTGTCATGCAATAATATTTAATATTTACAGAGCCGGAAAATTAACCCCTGTTGTACATTGTATAATAATAAAATGGTATTCTCATAAATTATTAATTATTTAAAGCTTTTTAAATTAAATAATTAAAAATCAGGCTGTTTATACTGCTTCTTCTTTAAGTTTCTGGTATTAAACATTTAAGGAGTTTAAAATCGAAGGAAACGACGTTGTGAATAACATAACCTAGCCTCAACCCTATAATCGGTTAAACGTTCTTGGAATTATTTTTAAGATTTAATAAGAGGGTAATTTGAAAAAGGTAATGTATGCCAAAGATGAACGTCGTAGTTTTCAGAAAAAAAATTAAACATATATAACAATAGTCTGTCTAGCTTCAGAATGACAAATACAAAAATATTACAGATTTCTTCAGGTGTTGTCAGATATATCAAATATTTCACCAAAAAGACGTAATCATAACTTTATGTAAACAATCTTTTGCTTATATCAACTACTTATTAATTATTATATTATATATAAAAAGCAAGAAATTACATTTACTATATTTTAAATATTCGCTTTTAACATATCATGTAAGTTTGAATAAACATTGAAAACATTAGCTTTTTTTCTGTTTTCATACATCTGACCTTACTCCTTTGATTTTTGGAGAAATAAAGATTTTTTAGTGAATTAGAATTATATGTTCATGCTTGCATGAAGAAAAAAAAAAACAAATGTTGATGTTAATACGAAATATTACAACCATGTGTATTAATTCATTATCTTTGTTAGTTATTTTATTTGTATTTTTTCGTTGCGTGCATTACAAAAAAAATCTATTAGCAGTAATATTTGAAAAAATCAGATAATAATTCAATATTATTTCAAGGCGATTGCAATAAATCGTTTTCTAAATATCAAATATAATTAAGGCATACATTTAAAAAACCTACTGGACCTCATAAACGCTATGTCGGAAAAACCAACAGTTTTATTATTGGGTGGTAAGTAAAGTAGGATTGCATTATAATTGCAAATGCAACGAATGAGTAATAAACCAAAAAAGGAACGACCACTTGTTATGTGCGTTTACTAAGTGCAGATATAAAATTATATGCATAAGTATCTGTAAACGTAAATATATGATGCATTGATATATACATTGGCTTATTATCAATATGCCTCTAGAATATCTTAAAGTTATAATTAGGATCATAAAATATAGGCTTTAAAAAACTTATTGATTAGAATTTATAAATATACATTTATGCCTTTAAAGGCGCTCACCTTAATACCTACTCATACCTATACACAACTGGTATAAATGGTGGAGTTAGTGTTTAAGGCCAAATTAAGTTTGGGAGTGATGTTAATATGCATATGGGAATGGTTTGAAGTAATTTAATTTTAAATGAATTACTATTTATAGGTTGTGGTTTTATTGGACGCAACTTATTAACATATTTGGTAGAGAATAATTTGTCACAGGAAATACGTGTGGTTGATAAAACGCCTCCACAAATGGCCTGGCTCAATGCAAAGCAAGCACAAGCCTTTGACAACGAAAAAGTTGAATTTTGCAGTGCTAATCTGATAAATCCAAGTAAGTAGGTTTCCATTATAATTTATTGCTTTTTTTATCAACCTTAATGTATGTAGTTTTATTTATAATCTGCACATACAGTAATATACAATGTTGTTTTTTATTTCTTATCATTAATTTTTTACTCTGCTAGATTCCTGTAAAAATGCTTTTGCGCCACACCCAACAACTGGTCGATCGTGGGACTTGGTATTTAATTGTGCTGCTGAAACTCGTCCCAATCAAACAGAGGCAGTTTACAAGGAAGGAATAATAAAATTAAGCTTAAATTGTGCCAATGAAGCGATGTCCATTGGTGTTCAGCGGTACGTTGAGTTTAGTTCCGGTAGTGTCAACAGCTCTGAAAAATATCCTTTGAAAGAAGACTGTAAACATGATCCCTGGACAGCTGTTGCTAAACATAAACTTAAAGTAGAAAAAGAACTACACGCAATGGAAAATTTTAATTACACGGTTGTACGATTGCCAGTTGTGTACGGTTTTGGTGATAAACGTTATTTGAGTAAGTTTAAACAAACTACATGATCGTTATGTTCATTAATTTTTTACGATTTTCAAATGACAAAAATCAATGATTTGAACTAGGGGAGTCAAGTTCTTTGTTTAGTGTCCGGCTTAACATCAAGCTGTTGTTAAAGGTTTCAAAGTTCGTAAACATATTCTTTCTAACCCAGTGTATTTCGTTTTAGTGCCCCGTATAATCATCGCTGCCATTTACAAACACTTAAATGAAACAATGAAACTATTATGGAACGATTCTATGAAGTTGTCCACTGTTCACGTTGATGATGTTTGTGCTGCCACTTGGCAACTAGCCACCAATCCAAAAGCTAATCGAGAGGTTTATAATATTGTTGACGATGCTGAATCCACTCAAGGGACAATAAGTGATATATTAGCAGAAATATTTAAAATAAATATTGACTACTTTGGCATAGTAATGTCAAATCTTACCAAGGTACAAAACATATTTTAAAATACTGTATTATAGAACATGAATATGTGTAGATGTAATTTTATTTTCAGCTAAGTCTTTCCGATACTGTAAGCGAAATAAACGATAAACATCTGGCACCGTGGGCAGAAATATGTCAGCAAAATGGCCTAGCCAATACACCACTAACACCATATTTGGATGAAGAACAATTGTATCATAAACACCTTAATTTGGATAATACCAAGCTGAAAGATTTTGGCTACCAACTGAAGCATCCTAAAGTCACTACAGATCTTGTGAAGGCTATGGTAGATGATTATATTGAACAAAAATTGTTTCCTAAATCTTTGGTCTTTTAAAGACGAAATAACTCAACTTTGATAAATTAGTTAAGAATTTAATTTTAAAAGAAGAGTGCTGTGCTAAACATAACAGACTGCACCTCGCTTTATGTGGGTTTTAATTACTTTTTGTATTAGATACTCAAATATTTTTTGAAAGACATTTTAATATAGTATTAAGATATAATAAATAGCACACACACATTTGTGGAAAATCTTTTTATACTTAATCATCTCAATATTTTGTTTAAATATATATCTATTTATCATGTTACAATAACCATTTTCCCTCCCTTAAAGTGTACTTATAGTATTATCGTACTCATGTAATTGATTCTCATTGATATTTTTATTTTATATTTTGTAATGAATGCTAATGCTGTCAGTCAATTGATATTAATGAAACATATTAATTTAAATAATAATCATAATCTTCCACTGCACATAAAAACATTATTAAACTGAATCAAAATATATATATTTTTCTGTGGATATTTACACAGCAATGGTTCTAAATGTAAACATAACAAGAATTGTCATATTAGTGTGCCAAAATAAATAATAATTAACAAAACTTAAATTATATTTTTTTATAATTTGCTTTTAATCTTTTTGTCAAGTTGCTGCCAACCAAGGCGAACTGATTCACAGACAGACCAACCGACATTGTAGCGATATCAACAGCATAACGTTCTTACTCTTTGGGAACGAAATCTTAAAAAATATCACGATAAAGGTCGCTCACGCATAAAGTTCTAAAATGTAAACTTAAACATTAATATATTTTAGAAATTATTTCTGGTTCTTCCGTAATAGTTTCCTGGTGAAATAGAAAAACTTTGCTATTGATAACTAAAAATCAAATCAAGTTATCAAATTTTTTTCGACAAGTTTTTTTAGGTATAATTTTATTGTATTTTATCATATACTTTTCTGTTAACCATGACGTATTCATTTAAGCGCAATCATATAAGTGAACATTTTGCAAATGAAAAAGGAACTTAAAATAATGTTTTTTATGGAAAAAAATCTTTGAAGGCACCGTGCCTTAAAATGGATCTGCGAACAAACCATATAGCGGCTCCAGGGGACACTACTGTTTACTTGAACATTTGCAAAAATATATTAGATTTTAGCAGCGATGAGTTGAAACTAACTGATAATCTCCGGGTTAATATGATTGAAATTTGGCTTTTGACAGTTACATCATTACTAACTGTGTGGGCTACCCTTTAAATTTTATTTTATTAAACTTCATATAACGAATATAGTAATATATACTTTGGGTAAAATTAAAATAAGGCCCTTGGAATGTATAGTTTCAGACTATTACGGTTCAAAAAATAAGGCCATATACGTGGCAGGCAGAGCAACACATACTCACCCCTATCATGAATAAGACGTGAATTTTTTGTTTACGTAAAATTTTTAACCCACCCGAACAAAAAAATTTGAATCAGGAATTTCACGTGAACAATTTTTCCACAACTTGAACAGTGTTATTATTGCATTTGCAAAAAAATAATTAAAAATAGTTACAGGGTATATAAGTAAATAGCGTGACGTGAAAAATTTAGGGCTGACCCTTAAATTCGGAGTTGCGGACCTCTAAAGCTTGTATTTACAATATGGCACATATGGAGAATTTTATGGCGGAATAAAACAATATGGGTATCATTGGAAGAGTAATTTCAATACCTATTTAATTGAAAAGGTAAAAACAAAAAATAAAAATCTCAGGTAACAACAAAAAAGCTTGTTTTCATACAAGGCGCGCATAATAGTGGGAGAGAAGTCGAAGAAAACTAGTTCGTTTAAGATTTAAAGAAGTAATAATAAAGAAAGGATACGTTAAAAAGTATTAAAAAATTTTAAATATGATCCAAACATATTCTGCTGTGTGAATAATTTTGTCAAGTACATAAAATTGTTCAGGAGATGTAAAATGTAATGTTAAGAAAAAAATGTTAAATGAAATTTTTCCGAGGCTGGACACAAGTACTTTCTCCTCTATGGTATAAAATACCGGCTTCGTTTACAAAAGATTTTCAGCTGAATCTTTGTTGTGTAGTATTGCCGCTAAACTTAATTTATTTGATATAGGTAGTTTAAATGAAAAAATTGTTACTCCTTTTCCTTTTTAATCAAATAAGTATTAAAATAACCTTTCCAATGATATTCATATTGTCTCATACCGCACTTTCACATTACATTTTTTGCTTACAATTTCATTTAACAGCCCGGAGACAATTTCTTGATTTTTGAGCTGCTTCTGTTAACTAGATTTAAGCCCTTAAAAAATACACAGGCAATGGACCTGGTACCTTGCATCTTGTTGCGAAGAATATTACTTTGAAATTTATTATCCGAAATTACTTTTTATCAACCTAAAATTTCTAATTAGATGAAAAATACTAACTTCTATATGAATTCTACTATCAAAATTAAAGTGAACAAAATTATGAAAAAATTCCACATTTCAATCATGATAAGGAAAATTTTTTTGAAAAAAAAAAATGGCCATATGGATATGCTTTCCCCGCAGTAATACATTTCATTTTGTAGTTTAGTTTAAAATAATAAATATTTCATGAGAATATCATGAAATATTTATATTTGAAGGAATCAAGCACGAATAAAGTAAATTAATTGGAAATTTTTTTGTTTTTAGTGTAATGTGAAAAAATTTCGTGTGGAAAATAAATTGAGATAGGGGTTAAAAGATAAGGCCATATTTTTCAAAATAACGGCGTCTATGGAAACACCCAAACATTTTGAAGTTTATTTGACAGTCATTTTTACAGCAGTCGTATTTGCACATAATCTTCGTTAATTCTAAAAGTCTGTAGAGTACGTTTCAAAATTTAAAGATAGGTATATACGTTAAAATGACGTCACTAAAGAAATACCGTCTATACCATGGCGATATAATACAAGGTGGTCGCGATGGAGAATTCATCAATTCGCTGTCAACGTTAAAATATAAAAAATATTTATAATTTTTTATATGGACTTTGACATTTAGCGTTTAAGGCGAAAATTACTGAATTCGCCTTCGCGACCACCTTGTATTATTTCGCCATGGTCTATACTCTAGATTTATTTTTAGTACTTGTTCTTAAAACGGACACAAAAATATTTAAACTTAAACGTGACACATCATGCTACTATTGGGTCACCGTTTAATATTTGAAGTTCTACGTTTCGTAATTGTTGCTATAGCGGACGTAGCGTTGTCATACCGGCTATAGTAACACACCTTCTGAGTCTTTATATTACGGTTCCAAAGAAAAAGGACTATGACAGACGGACAATAGAAAAAACGCCTTGATCATTTGGATACGGAAGTGTAAAAAATGGGGTAAGCGATGCTGCATGACACAAATAAGTGTATTACATCTACAACAAAAACTGCATAAATAATATTTGTTTTTTTTATATTTTATTTTGAATTAATTTTTTATATTAATGATTAATTTTATTTTTATTTTAAAATGCATTTGCTTATTGGACTGACTTTTAAAAACTTAAATTCAATGAAAAAGTACAACAGCAATAATTAAAAATAAACAAGAGAAAAATTAAAACAAATAAGGTAGTAATTTAATATAATATTTAATACATTGAAATACATTAAAGGATGATTAAAAAGCCGCTGCATTATTAGATTCATCCTTTTTTTTCTAATGCATCTTTGTCACAGAACGGCAATAAAATTTATGATTTAATTATTTGAAAACTTTTTAATTTAATTAAAAATCTTTGTGACAATTGGCAGGACTAACTAATGTTGTTTTTGTATTCTTCAAAAATAATATATTGCTTAAAAAGAATGTTTGTTTTAACTACATAATTTAATAAACAATTACATATTTCGAGTGATATTTTAAGCTTAAGAGTTGTTAAGGTGTTTGTTTTAGGCTTAACTTGCGTATGACATTATACTTATATGTATGTATTTGTTTTACGCTTAAGAAATATTAAAAAAAAATCATTTAAAATATATGCTTTAATATTATGCAACTTTTTACATAATTATGCACCATCATAGAGGATTGACGTATTTATTGATTTTATTTTATTTAAGAACTTTAGAAAGCCAAACCAGCATCACGGTAAGTTGTGAAAATTTTTTCAATAGAGTTGACATAGGCAGCGGTCCTCAAGTCAAGACCTAAATTATATTTCATTGCGGTCTTCATGACAGCACGAGCAGAACGTTCCATGGTATAGTCCAAACCAGAATGGACAATGTCCTTTTCAGACGCACCAGAGATGCGTTTCTGGAAAGCTTCAGAGGGAGTGACAGGAATACGACCACCAACACGACCAAAACGGCGTTCCAACGACTCTTGAACAGATTCTAAAGACAAATAAATATAAAGAGTACAATAAAATATAAACATACAGACATATTTTTAAATTTTGATAAATATTAGACAGCGAAAAATAAACATAAAACACATTTATAAAAAAAAAATAAAAACATTAGTCATAATAAAATACATACATAAAAACCAATAAAAGAGGCTGTTTTATGTTTGTGTACAAGCAAGAAAATAGTAAAGGAATGCAGTTATTATTGAAATTAAGCGTTATTGAATGTTGTGTTTTTAAGTTTATGGTAAATAAAGATCACTATAATTAATTACTCTTACATTGTGTATTAAAACTACTAACTATTCTCAAACTACAAAAAGTGCCCAAAAAATTTTTCCACATTTAAGCTTTTATATGAAACTTATTCAAATCAGTGGCATATGAATTATATTTTCACATTTCATATTATTAAAGTATGATTTATTGAAAAAGGACAACTAAAGGTACGGTCAGATTAGTCAAATATTTGACCAAAAAAGCGTAACCACTATACTTACAAATCTTTATTCAATCTTTCCTGCCACGTATCATTACGAATGACGATGTATAATATTTTTTTTTAAACTTTAATATTGATGTATAATATTGTTACGTTTTTCCCTCTTAGAACAAACGTACGGATTCTTTTGATTGCAAATACCATTCCGTATTCTTACTTTGTGGCTTTTATCTGGCTATACTTCTTGATCCTACGGTCTTGTGAACCCTATTGGTCTGGTATTTACTAAACATCCCCTTTATTCCAATAGCCACAACACACGTCTGCCATACACTGTTATTATGCTGTTAAACTTCCCCGCGCTAACCGCTATTGTTCTTTCTGTTTATTATAAAAGGCTTCTTGACAATTATCTGTTACTCTTATAATAAATTGGATGTCTCCACTAAATTATCTGCCATGGCTTCACACAATAATTGTGTTTTGCCTCTCGGGAGGTTTGTACTGCTGTTTATTAATTTTAAATTGCATTATAACAATTTTTATTTTTCGTTCTGCGCCTGTCCGACGGCGGGGATCAAACCAACAATCTTCTGTTTTACAGCAGGCATCTATAGCAACGCAACCATCGAGGTTGCTCAGCTTTTGTTGGCTAATTGTGGTATTATTCTATACACACACCATTAGTTGAATTAACTTATTCACCACGCTCATACGGAAGCAACAACAGGAGTTGCCAGATTTTATTATTCGTAACAATATAATAAATGTAATATCTTACGCTTTTTTATTGAGTAGGATTTTATATATCTTAATAAGAAAGAAAAGACGGATAAACAATTTTTTAATATTTTAGTGGTTACGTCTTTTTGGTCAAATATTTGAATAATCAATCTGATCGCACCTTTAATCATAACTTTATTAGGACAATTAAATATTGAGCACTTTGGAGACGCGCAGGACAATCATTTAAAGTTGAAGTGCAGCGTCGTCGGATCGACGTAAGATGAAATATCGTTTAGAATGTTGTTGAAATAGCGGCAGAAATTCTGTCGGATGTGTTAATGAATGAGTCTGTTAATGATAAACAGGAATTCCTTTTTTGGTTTAAGTTCTTCTTTAATCTGCGAAATTAATTTCTTTGCATTATCTTTCGAGAGTCGGTAAAAAGGAAAGTTTGGTCAGTGATTTTTTCCTTCCTTTAGATCTCACATTTTTTGTATCCATCTACTTAATAATAGCTATAAAAAACATCTATTTTAACAATAAATTAAGAGGAGAAAGGAACTTAAACATATAAACTCGATTTAAGTTAGGTTAACCGAAGTCTAGAGTTACTTAAATTTATTTTTTTGTATGCGTCTATAATATCTGTTTTCTTTAAAAATAATACTATTATTTTAAAGATAATCGTGTTTGATGTTTTCGTGGCAAAAACTCAGCGTTTTTTAAGAGTTTCGTAATATATTAGAGATAGCTCGTAACATTAAATTAAATTGTCGTAGTGAAAATACGCCTACGCCAAATACGATAGGGGTGAATTATTTTTCACAAATAATTGTCTTATATGAACTAAATCCTGAGTAATGCAATTCATTACTCAAGGTGTTTTTGATTTCGAACGCTTAATGAAATTGAAATAAATAATTCAACATTTTAATAGACACTAAACAAAACATATAAACTAAATAGACCATTTAAATACATAACAAAAATCAATTAGAAAAAAACTGAATGAAATTGATTTACGATAAAAAATAATAAAATGAAATAAAATTAACAAATATAAAACATAAATAATAAACGTAAAGTATATTGATATAAAAATGAAAAACTGTACCGTCCAAAACAAATCTTTCAATAGACTGTTGTACTGAGGCTAAATGGATTTAAGAAGAAATAGAAAACGAAAAAAAAAGAACAAATTACTATAGCGAAAATGCTATCAATGCTAAACTAATGTATAATTATAAAAATGTTTTTGACTTTCGATATATAAATATGAATTTGGAAATGAAAGAAAATGAAAAGTAAAAGTAAAAGAACATTATAATAACAACACCAATATAATAAATAAAATAAAAATAGAGTGCTTTAAGCCAAACCAAATGAAAAGTTTAGAGCATATTGTATAAAAATAGTCTGGAATTTTAGCTTAATTTTAGTTTTGTGTAGTGAAAGATTTCGAAAAACTAAGCCAAAAAACCTTCTAAACTAAAATAAAAATAAGTCAATAAAGCTTAACTAAAAAAATAATTAAATAAATAATAATAATAGTAAGAAAAATTAAAAAAAAAAAAAAATTTAAAGTTAAACAATTTTAAATAGCTGACTTACCCAACAAATGGTAGTTGGATTCTCGTTCATATTTGAAAGTAAGACGACCATAAGATACATGGTTTAAGTTTTTCAGCCATTCGAAAAAGGAAACTGTAACACCACCAGCGTTAATGTACAAATCGGGAATAACCAATATGTTGCGATCAATCAAAATTTTATCGGCAGCAGGTGTAGTTGGACCGTTGGCAGCTTCGGCAATGATCTACGAATTGAAATTTTTGCAGTTTATATATAATTTCTAAATTGTGATTAGATATAGAAGAAAAAAACACAAACTTACCTTTGCTTGTATTTTATGAGCATTTTCGCTGTTGATAACTTTTTCAACAGCCGCGGGTATGAAGATATCACAGGGTTCGAACATCAAATTTTCACCTTCATATGGCTTGGCATGGGGATAACCAACAATGGTACCATGTTCGTTTTTATAGTCTTCCAATGCCTAAAATAATTTATAAATATCAATATTTCGAAAAGAGAATGGTCAAAGTATTTTTTTTTATATTTCTAAAGACTTTCAATATGAAAATAAAATTTATGAAGAGGGCATGCCAATGGGATATCCTTTATCTACCGCAAATGCTGACATTGTAATGGAAGAGTTACTGGATAAGACAATTAGAAACCTTGGGAATGAACCTAAGACTTTAACAAAGTACGTGGATGACATTTTTACAATATTAAAAGGAGATAAAGTAGAAGAAGTCCTCAATAATTTAAACTCATTAAATAGACAAATAAAATTTACAGTTAAAAAAGCAATAGATAACAAAATACCGTATTTGGATACTCTAGTCCAGGGGTGGACAACCTGCCGCCCACGTGCACACACATAAACTGCGGCCCGCGAACATATTTAAAATTGATATGGTGGCCGGCCCTTACGCAGTGATAATTTATATATAAAGTTTAATGGATTTCAGTAGTATTTTAAATTCTATTTTTGTTAACAGATGTGACCAAAATTCCCGAAAATTTTAAGTTAGAATTAATTGAACTGCAATAAAGAAAGGACCTTAAAATGAAATTTATGGAATTATTAAAAATTGAATTTTATAAAAATTTAGATGCGCACATATTTCCACAATTAATTAATAACTTAGTTGAAAAAATAATATTTCATTGTTTGGGGGGAGGGAGCACATATAAATGCGAAAATTTTTTTCAAAAATGACTTTTTTAAAATCAAAATATAGATCGCCAATAGCAGACTACTAAAATTGAACCAGACATACCAGACAAGTGTCTCATTAATATAATTACACAACTTTTTGTTTTTTAAATCTGAATTTTAAAATGGCAGGGGTACATAACCACAGCGCCAGGTCATCCCACAAGTTTTTACATATAAATAGTATCTCCAGGAACTGCATATCGACCTATATCTTTGTATAGGAAGTGGTAAATCCTGAACAGGATACTGAAGTATTAATGATTATATATATATATATATATATATATATATATATATATATATATATATATATATATATATATATATTTAATATTTGTTAACACGATGGCATTTTTATAAAACCCAGTTGAGAAAAAACGTGTGCGTTGCGTCTTTAATTACAACCTCACTTTTTTTAAAAAGGAAAATCTGCTCGCAAACAGATGTTCCCTATTCGAAATAAAGTAACAAACTATTACACAACTTATTATTAATTTTTTATATTATAATAGTGCAGTAATAAAAAGTATTATAAATATATCCGAAACATTTTATTTTTGTTCAACTTCTAAAAATTTTCTTCATCGTTTTATGAAAACATAATTTTCATTTACCTACAAAAACAATGTTAATGGCCCGCTTAAGTTTGATTGGTTTTAATTTTGGCCCGCATTACAAAAAGATTGCCCATCCCTGCTCTAGTTATAAGACAACACGATAGAATATAACTGAATTGGTATTAAAAACCAACTGTATCTGGACGACTGATAAACTTCTATTCTAAACATCCGAAGAGAATTATTATAAACTCAGCCACAAATTTTATCAAAATTATGGACACATTGAAATTGAATGACTTTCTCCCGATAAGAACTATCAAAGAATTGATGAAAAATGTTGAAGGCAAAAGGACTAAAATAGACAAACCGCCCGAACTTTAAAAAGGATTAATCTATAGATCTGGACTATTAGAAAGATTAAAAGGCTGTGATATATATGACGAGGAAAGTACCAATTAGCCTTCAGGACGAGTAACTCAATACAACAATTGTTTAGTAATATGAAATCGAAAATAGTTAAAGGAGATAAAAGTAACGTTATGTGTTTAGTATTAATTGTAACGGAGACGAAAACAGCAAGTGTGATATGATTTATTTTCGGACAACTAAAACAAAGCTAAAAAATATACTCGCATCACACAATTCTAAAAAGCTATACACAAACCGGTAGAGCAAAAAACAGTACTAGCTGCCCACTGTGCGATAAAACAACATATGCCGAACTTTGACGATGTGAGAGTATTAAAAGAAGAGAAAAACTATTGTAAAGGGTGCACCAAATAACTTTTTTTTTTGTTTTGAAAATGCTATTGAATATTTTCTCAAATTTCTTTTTTAATTTGAAAGTACAATCCTTCCGGTTAATAATGGAAAAAAATTTCATTCAAATGGCTGGCTCGGCTGGCCATGCAGTAGCCTAAAAAATCGGTCCAATTTTTAAGCACATTATCGATTGTGTGCAGCTGTATATCACCAATGGCTTCACGAATATTGTCCGGCTTGTCGGCATAGCCCTAATCTTTGACGGCATCCCACAAATAATAGTCCAACGGTGTCAAATCACAGCTCCGAGGTGGCCAAACGGCATCAGCTCTGCGGCTGATAATGCGATCTTCAAAAACAGGGCGCAAAACAACAAGTGTAGCTTTGGCTTCAAGCGTATACACAACCATATTCGTTCAGCGGAAGGATAAAACTAATCTGTCAAATCACACATGAGCTAAGTGTTACCATTCACGAAATAAGCACTAGTTGAAAAAAAACTCGTTAGATGGCGGACCCTGTAGAAGATTTCCTTTACAAATGTTACATTTAATTGATGTCCCATCAAGTAAGAGATTAAATTACAAACAAGACATCGAAAAATGCGCTTAGATTTAAAGGAATATTGTTAGTAAACATAGCTGTTTATATATATAAAGTGCAAAATGTACGCGCCCTTAGTCTTCGTATGATCAGGATTGTAAATTTAATTTTCTTTAATTTAAAAATGTAAATATGTATTTTCCGATAATTTTATTTGTTTAAATGTGACAATGTTTTTTGTATTGTTTTGTATTTTGACAGTTTCCCCTGAAGATGAATTGCGAAGCTATTCGAAATATTGGGAATAAAAATAAAATAATATTAATTTAGAACCAAGAATTTAAATCATTTATCAAAAATTAGAAGGTCAACAATTCACCACATTTTCAGTCTTTTTATTTCGTTTAAGGTTTTAAAGAATTATTCTTTTAAGTAGGTGTAACATGGCAACCTAAGTCATGTAGGAAGTAGCTGTTGACCATTCTTCAACGATAAACGTTTGAGTATTATTTAAAACTAACTTGAGCATAACAGATTTTTTTGTCGGAATATGGCGATGTCAACTTATGCTCAAAGATTTTTTAAACGTGGATTCCAAGCAAATGTGGAAAATAAAGTAAAGAAAAAGAACAATTCACATATAGTATTTGTAGAATTGACTGTCCACCTTTGATCCAGGCATGCTCTGACTAATGCATACATTCACCCATGAAGGTGTAATGCCTAGACGTTGCCAGAATGCACACCTCTCCTCAGAGAACACTGAGGAAATGGCCTGGGAAGTGGTCTGCATTAATATATAGAGAAACTGTTGTTAATCAGACCCGCGGACCAAAACTTTTAAAATTAAGGTGGTTGGTAGCAGTGCCGAGAACCTGAATGGCTAGTCAAATAAATAAGAATAGTTCCGAATAGCTCCCCTCCGATACCAAGGCACGGGTTGGTTGTGGGCTTTTTGTTGCCTAGTCCATGTGCGCCGTCACTCCATGGATGATCGATCTCTCTACTCGTGGAAGTCACATTCTAAAAACTAATTTAAAAAACAAAAATACAAACATTGTGGTAGGAGGCCAGCAGGGGAAACCCAAGTTGATCGAATGCAGTTCAACCCAAGCAACTCAGTCTTCTAACGACGCTGAGGCCAAGGCCCGTGCTGGCAAAAGACCAGCAGAAACTCCTGCTTCAAGTGCCTTGGCTAACCCTACAAATAACCTTGCGGTAATATTAAATGCAGGACCTTCGACCCAGTCGAGAGGTTGCACGTGGATTTACTAGCCAAAAAGCAGGCCCTCAAAACAAAAGTTAGACTAGTTGTCATAGGGGCATGGAACCGTGGAACATGGTGTGATTATTGCACACCAATACCCTCCTTCATAAAGAGAATTTAATTTGACCTTACTCTCTTACGGCTCGAGCACTCTGTATTTATATGGACAGTTTCAAGAGAGGGACGAGAGTTGAAGGTGGGGTCTGCATTGAGGAATTTGAGATAAGAATGAGTTTCAGGCTCCCAAATGACTGTAGTAGCAGGCACAAAAATCTGCTATTAGAAGGGCTATTTTTTTCTGTGCCGATTGCAAAGCCGTGATTATGACGTATGTTTACCACATTTAATCTTGTCTCTGAATGCCGAATATCTCTGAATGAGATGGCGGAGGTTTCGAAAGTCACATTTAAATGGGAAAGCAGACATGGCACCTACTTCGGAGACATTGTTGCTGACGAACTAGCAAAGAGGGAGACATGCTTAAAGAAGGTGCGGTTGATACCTTCTCTGGCATACCTCCCTCTTAAAGAGTGCATACGACTGAGACATCAAGGTCAACGGTATTGTGTGGGCTTATCTGATGTATCATCATTGGGATCAGGAACGATCAGTTCCTTTTTGAGGTGACCTACACTTGGATGTTGCGGTTCGATCAACGGTTTTACTCCACATTTTGGCCAGTGGGCCACGTTCGGGAAGTTCCTCCCTGCTTCTATCACGCGCACATTTATCTCCCTTTGGTTTTTTATCTCTGATCTTTATGTTTTCTTCTACGTCTAATGAAGGTAACACCAACAAGTGAACCCAAGTAGGCTGTGGCGACACAGCTGCCTGCTAAACCTAACCTAACCTAGTACTTATACAATAATTTTGTACATTTATGAATCTACTTACAATTCATATAAAACAAGTAAGAGTGCTATATCCGAATTTTGTATACACTTCACCATATAAATCTAGTTTAGTAAAGAAACTAAAAAAAAAAACAAAACCAATATTGGGGTGACAGAGAATTAAAAATAAGACAAAAAATTAAGTACTACATATATATAATTTTACATAAAATGCCATCGACTCTTAATGGGTTAAGCATTTAAAAAAAATTTTAGTATTTCCTTAAAGATCTCTTTAAAATGATATCCATATTGATATTTAAAAAAAAAGATGCCCGTAACTCAGAAAATATGGACGAGCGCCAATTTTCTCATTTGATGATTTTTCTGATTTTTTAATTCTCTATCGCTGTTTGGCGGTGGCAACATTATGGCGTGAAGTAAGGAATTGAATTTTAAAAATTCATGATATTTTTTTAATGTATATATAAATGATATTCCAAGTAATAAAAAATTTTAAAGTCTTTTTGATATGCGTCAACAGTTCAGACAACACTAAAAAAGTGAAAGGCTTCTTTTGATATTTAAGGTGTGTGAGTTAACTGATAATTTAAACTTTGGTTTGTAATGATAAAAAATACTAAAGTTAAAAATAAATAAAAAAAATCAAACCTTAGGATCAATACCCTCAGGATTGAAGATTGAACCGTCGTGTTCAATTACACCAATGCAGGTGGCACCAGCACGGGTCAAGTAGCGGGTAGAATGAAGGCCGACATTACCGAAACCTTGGACAATGAAAGTTTTTCCACCCCAACCGGGAGTTGTACCGATCATACTCATGTAGTTGGCCTCATTGATAAAGTTTTCCAAACCATGGAAAACACCACGACCGGTAGCAGAAACACGACCGTGAATACCACCTTGATTGATGGGTTTGCCGGTCACGCAGGCATGGGCATTGATATCTAAGTGGCCGATGGTCTTGGCATAAGTATCAGCAATCCAAGACATTTCACGTTCACCAGTACCCATATCAGGTGCAGGTACATCAACGCCGGGGCCAATGAAACCCTTTTTGGCCAATTCAAGAGTGAAACGACGAGTGATCTTTTCTAATTCATGTTCAGAATATTCTTTGGGGTTAATTTTCAAACCAGCCTTTGCACCTCCGAATGGTACATCAACACAGGCGCACTTGAAAGTCATCAAAGCAGACAATGCTTTCACTTCATCACGAGATACATCCATAGAGAAACGGATACCTGAAAAAGGGTTTAAATAAAAATGAGTCATTTAATAAAAAAGTCTACTGCAATAAATTGCAAATGCATTTCAAATAATTTAAATACAAAAACCAAAAAATTGCATATGTTTTACTTTATAGTTAGAATTATATCGTCTGGCCCAAAGCCAACTAAATTTCATTTTTGTTTGATTTAAATTTAAATTTTTAGACAACGTAAGTATTTAATTATGTCTTTATTTTTAAATATTTTTCTTGTTTTAAACCATGTAGAGCAAAATCGAAAGTTTACAGGTGCCTATGTGTCTATTAAATAATTTGGCCCAATTTTTTTTATTGTTACAAACGTCTGATTTATTTGGCAAGAAATGGGTTACAAAAGAAACGTTTAAATGCACTTGTTTTCCTATAAAATAAATAAATACAAAAACGTTTGAAACATATGACGGCAATTTTCAAAACGTGATACACTCATTGATTTCAAAAATTTACATTATTCAAAACAATTTTATTATTTATTATATCATGATGATGATCATGATTTATTACATCATGATATTTATTATATATTTATATTTTCAAATAAAATTGCAATTTATGTATTTATATTTCTATATGTTGTGAAAAGCCAAAAACATTTTTCTCTAAGTATAAAACCTTCGAAAACAACATGAGAGTTATTTTAGAAGCCCATACAAATATGTTAAGGTTTTAACAAAAAATACCAATAAACAAATCACGTTTTTATTTATACTCTTCAGCACAGGTGGAAAAGGGTATATCTCAATTTGTCATTCCGACCCCATAAAGTATATATATTCTGAGTTCGTATGCATAGAAAAGCCGATTCAGCGATGTCCATCTGTCCGTCCGTGTTCGAGTTCAAATCAACTTTGCCAAGGCGCTAGATTGGCTAGAAAAATTTTTAATACGCCAATCGATCAGACATAGTCTCAAAAAAATTGCTATTGAAAATTAGCAAGATCGGTCCATGTCCTTGAAGGAACAAATCTAGTTTAGTGAAGTAACACCAACAAAAAAAACTAATATATGGGGCGGTAGAAAAATAAGAAGTGAAAAAAAATTTCGCTCGCCCATATTTTCCGACTTATGTGTCTCTGAACTTTTCACAGAAAAGTGTGATTGTGCACTTGTAATGGATGATCCCGTGATTTTTAAATCACCTTTCATTAAAATAGTTACCATGATCACCGTTTGCAGTTCTTTTTTAGGCGTACATGTTTATATAGAAGTATAGTGTACATATTTCATATGTAAAATAATATATTGTCCAAACAGTAACCATAATGAAAAAGGCATTTTGATCCCTACATTCAAAGGAGCTGTAATTAAATTTTGCAGGAAATATAAAATTGGTAGCAATAAATATTGGTTCAAATAAAAAAAGCACACAACATTTTTTGTATTTTTTTTGTACATATATGTATATGTGCGAAAAAAAAGAATAGCTGTTGTAAAAAGTAAAAGTAAGAACAAGAAACAAAGCCGCTTTGACTTACGAAAGATAGACAGGGTCAAAAGTACTAATATTTCTCTACACAAATATAAAAGAAAGGAACTGTTACTTGATGAACTCAGTCACTGTAGTGACCAGTGACTTTTCAATAAAAGTGATTTAATCACAGATACTGAAATATCGCTCATCTCTATTGTGCACCATATTTTTTAAGATATCAATATGGGTATCAATTAAAAGCATTTGAAGAGATCTTTTAGGAAATACTAAATTTTTTTATGTAAAATAATATATATTTTTACTTAATTTTTTTCTTCTTTGTCACCCCAATATTTGTTTTTTCTATTGGAGTTACATCACTAAACTAGATTTTTATGGTGAAGTGTACATAAGATTCTTGTTACTTTTTTATTTATAAAATTATTTTGGGACTTTCATTAAAGCCTTGGCCCTTTTTGTGTGGGTTTTAAAATGACCTTTACGTTGTTTTTGAAGTTTTGTACCTAAAGAAAATACTTTTGGATTTTTTAAAAATTTTGATAAAGGCTTTCTGATGACAAGTTTTGTAAGAAATTTTAGGATTTTTGTCCGGACTTAGGAATAAGTAATAATGATAATAAAAGATGTTTTAAATTCTTTTTAGAACTTGATATTTAACGTAAAACGGGGCAATTGCAAACCAAACTTTATATTGATAAAACAACAACACTTTTTTAGGTCGATGAACAGTGTGGGATTTGGTAAAAAAATTAAATAATTCTATAAGTTTTAAACATCCAGTCCGGTTATACTGAAGCTTATATTTTTGCTTTTACCAAATTGCCAATTGTGCGATGTATAAAAGTTATTTTATTTGGTTGGCTGCACTGTTTCTTGACAATGAAGTTTTATTTCTATTTTGCCCCTTCTTTGGTAATAAGTTTCTTACCGTTAGCAACAATATCTTTAAAATATTGTTAAGTAATAAAAAGAAACTAAAGGTTGATTGATATCCAAACATATTTATTAATTTATGGGCTACGATAACGTTTTGATAAAGAAACCGATAAAATTTCTAACACGGTGCGGTGCGTTGTGGCAAACTTATTTTCGTTGTTACTATTATAATCTTATCTAAGTAATACGTTAATTATTTATACTATATTTAAATTTTCTTTTCTCTAACCTTTGTATTTTTGATATAATTTCTGTTGTGGTTGAAGTTCTTTTCTTAAACAATCGGGCTTTAAGGTCGATTTTAGAAAATAAAAGGTTTATTCAGGCATGTCACAAATTACGATCGGAATGGTTTTAATTACGTATTAACATTTCCGATCGATTTTGTTATACCTTCTTCAAATTCCGATCGATTTTACTTATTTAAAAAAATGCTTTAGCTCCACCTTTTTATTTAAACGCTGCAATATTGCGCACACCTAAGTAAACAAGAAAGCTAATCTTAATAAGGATACATAATAAAAGTAAATTTGAAAATCGTTAGTAACAAAATTTCAAAGAATCTTAATTCCCCTTTGAAATTTAAAAGCTGTTTAACTCCAAAGAAATTTTTCGTTTTTCGTTTTCCATAGAACCAATTTACGGAATTGAAACCACTTTCGATCGGAATTAAGTTCTATGACATGCCTGATTATTATTATTTATCTGACGTTTTGTTTGTAAATGCCAGCTTCATCAGGGAAATTTTATTTAATCTGGTAACAACATTAAAGTTTAAACAGAACAGAATAAATAATTTACTAACAATTACAAAATCTTTTATTAGGAGATTTTTAAAGAAAAACAATATTTGACTTACCGATTAACCTAACTTGTACACAAAAATAATTATTAATTATATTTAACAACAAAAAATTCTAATTGTAAACAAATTTTCAACATAAAATAAAAACATTAAAGCACACCACTGTTCTTAAATTTAATATCAGAGTATAAACTAAAATAAGAATGTAAAGTAATTTGCATTAGTTTTGTCTTCGTCATTTTTTTGTGTAACGTTTGTTCTTTCGTCTCCCTTTGTTCAGCTTCGTGTTCACATGTTGTTGTATTTATACTTCTTTTTGTTGTTCCTACATAAACTTTGTTGAAGCTTTCTGTTGAGTTTCCTAAACACTTAATTTGCTACACTACATTGCTTTGCTCCATTTTTCCAACGAATTTTCAAGAAATTTTTAAAAACCCTTAGATATTTACTGAAATAAACCGAAGATTATTATAAGATTTAAATTGTGGTATAATCTTTATTGTAGTGTTGTATAGCTTAGTTTCTCCACAAAATCTAAAAAATAGGCATAAAAACATCCTTTCTTTTTATGAAATATTTTAAAGAGTTTTTTTTAAAGAGTTTTCCTTAATTGTCTACATCTTTCAGGAAGAAATTTATAATATAAACCATCAAGCTTTCAAATTGCCTTAAATAATTAAAAAAAAAACTATATTAAAATAATTATTGAAAATAAGTTTTTTAGCCTGATCACTTGAGTTTAAACATTAAAAATTCATAAAAAGATTATTGAATCGTCTAATATTAATTTTCCAAAATATATGTGTGATAATTTTCTGGAGTCGGAAAAAATATTGTAAAAATTAAAAAGCTTATAATATGTATGCACTTAGCATTTAAACTAAAAACAAAATCAAATTCAAAAAATTTCAATTCCAAAGATTTTTTATTTCTTTGCGAAATCAAAAAAACCAGTTTTTACTAAATACGATTTGGTTTTAGCCAAAACCAACAAAAGCAAAAAAAGTTTACGAACCAAAATAAACATAAACGTATGTTTTTGTGATTAGATCACCAAAAATCAGTAAAAGAAACGATATGAAAACACAATTTTTTTTGCATGAAAACTATTCTGTTATATCAAAAGAATAGCCACAAAAACAGTGTTATCAGATTAGGAGATTAATCTTTAAAATGGGGATTTTTTGTATAAAAATGGGGAAAAAACTTGTTTGCGAATTGGCTATATGGGGAAATTTATATGTTCTAGGATTTTTAAAGGACTTGTATTTAATATTATTATTTTTAATATTCGTACTTTAGATTCAAGGTTTACGTTATGATTTTAATAAAGAAATCAAAAGGTTTTCCCTGAATCCAATTTCTTAACATATAAACATTATTTTCGATCTAAACAACAAATAGTTGGAGCATTTATCAAGATGCCACTGAATCAAGACTATTAAAGACGTAACAGTATGGGTGTTGACTCTACTTTGTGTACCTAATAGCAATTCTTCTAAAGAAAGATGAGTTTTGAATATAACATTAATAAATACCAAATAAGGAAAAAGATTTGGGATGAGGTTTTTCTGATTTTGTAAACCGAATTATGCCGAAATACATAAAATACATATGTACATACATATTTAAAATTATGAAATATTTTTTTTTATTAATTGCAAAATAAAAAATGTTTACCTATCCGTGTTTATGCTTTAATGCTTTTATGTTAAAATAGTATTATCTATATGGGGATGTTTGGAGAATTTTTTTGAGGATAAAAGCTTTTAATTTAGTTATTTGGAAACTGTACAGATAAAAGTGAAATCCCAATATTTATGATAAAATAATATAAGTAAACTAAATTCATACACAAATTCAATACGTATGTATGTGTTCCTTAGATAAGTTCTGTCCTCAATAAAGTAGCACAGCATACAAGATTATTATTTTCATTTTTGTTAAAGTAAACAAAATCTTTTAATTGTTTGCCAAAGCGCTGAATATACACATTTAAAAAAGACAAGAAAAAATATGCGAGCAGAAAATACGCAACGTTAGATCATATGATCTTTAATTGCGTCTATTTACTAAAAAGGCCAACTTGAAACGAAAAACAATCACGCTAGGTGATAATATTAATCAAAATTGCGTTGCGAATGAAAAAGTTAAATTTTTATAAAAGTATTAAAAGTGGCCAAATGAACAGTGGACGAAAAAATCAAATTTATTTGGATCTGACGGAACTCAGAATAAAATACTTTATGGGGTCAGCGATGGGTGTTGTAGAGGTTACAAACGGAATGATATACTTAGATATAACCTTTTCCACCTGTGGTAAAGGGTATAATAATGTTTTGAGATAACAGTTTTAACAATGAATTTTCTAACTGGGATAAAAAGACTATCGATAAAGAATATAAATAATCTTCTGCGACTTTCGGCAGGCCAAAATCTATAAATACACTAGAATAGTTGTACTCTGGAACATAAAAAGCAGACAACTTAAAATGGCTCATCAAGCACTTAATAGAAAAAAATACTTTTATATAATCAGAGTGGATCGATTTGAGGTTTTCAAGAGGCAAGCTAGAATGGAGCAACAAAAGTCCCTAAGCAGGAAAGCATTAGGGTTTTCTTTATATAATTGGCGAACCAAAGCCAAAGACGTAGCCACTTTGTCCGGGACAGTCGTCGTTGCACGTCAATACCTGATACTTGTGTTTCATTGAGGGTTACGCACAAATTGTGATGACCTGTGATCAGTGATGGAAAAACCCATTCACAATTATTAATTGGCAACTAGAAGGCTCAAAAATCGAGGGCAAATTTAAAAAAGGAACTATTTTCTTAACACCAAATATTAATAAAAAATACTATAAAACCATAAATAGTTTAAAACGTGCCTGAATTAAAACGTTAACCTGTAGCTTCTGTGGTAAAAGCACCAAATCAACTAAATTTAAAATTCAAATCTTCAAAACGAATGTGAAAATAAAAAATTGCAAGAAGAGATTAATTACAGAATCAATTCTTGCAACCTTAGAGCAGACAAGAAAAAAAAATATTAAAACTCTTGTATCCAACCTTTTTGGGGAAGATTAGATAGATAATAAAGATTGTCTTGAGTCTTGCACTAAACAAATATTGATCACAGGAAGAAAGAAAACAATGAGAAGTACACGCAAAATAAAAACATGGTTGAGGTAACCATAATCTAAGAGCAACATATTATGGTAGTATTATATGGTTGATAACAAAACATAGTATTGTTATATTTAATAATATAATTTAATAATAAAAAATATAAACATTAAATGGTTAAATTAAAAAATCATAATAGGGTTAAAAATGTAATGTTTTAAAATTAAATTATTACTGCCGTATTCATAGAAAATCAAAATAGGTTTGAAATATATTTTAGGACAAATTTGTATGAAAAATTTGTCATAAAACACATTTCAAAGTTATTTTATTTTCTATGAATACGGCACTTATTATTTTTAATTTGTCACAAAAGTTATTCCGTTACATAAATTAGAAAAAAAAAACAATTCTTTGCTTATTGTATATAATTTAAAGGGTTTAACGCACAGGCTACAACAATCATTTATATTAAAAAATATAATTTATAAGCCCAAATAACGGTATCTAATCTGAATACATTCCTAAGTGAACATCCATTTATGGAGTAAACGTGATATTCTCGTATATTGCTGAAAACAACTATTACTTGTTGTTTGCAACTTTACAATGTTACAAAGAACATGTTATGGTTCTTGTGACCATATCGCAACCATGTTTTTTTGCGTGTACACTGAAAAGGAAGTTCTCACTTTATCTGTTTAAAAATTCACAATTTTTTAAAACCTTTTAATGATAAGATATTATTAGTTTTATTACCTCTGTTTTTATAATTTAAATACATAAATATTGTATAATTTTGAAATATAGTAAAGCTAATATATATATTATAGAGTAAATGTTTCTACAAAACTAGTTCGATTTCATATTGTTTTTGAAAAAACTCATATGTCTCGAAAATTCGCAGCAATATTCGTTCGTTCGTTGAATATACATTCTTTGTAAACAAAAATCGCGTGACTTAACAAAAACATCTTAAACTAAAAATAACCTTATTATCTAATTAGCATTTAAAATTTGAAAATTCTTTCAGTAAATATTTATTTGCATATTTTTGCTTTGTTTGGCAATGTAAAATATAAGTGGTTGTGGTTGAAAGCAACTACTAGGCCAACCACTACCATCAATTAGAAACTAAACATTTTAGCCAACACTATGGCATTGAATTGTATTAACTTTTAGCCACAAGAAAAAAGTGGGGGCTCGTTTGTTTATACACTTGTATAATCGTCTAACAGTTGTTTCTAAATTTATATCAGCAACAACAGAAATTTACATACGCTTTGACACATAAACTGCTTTGAAGCGGAATAGTTAAAAACAGAAAATACTTTAACATACTAAACCCTTTATAAGTATGTGTAGCTGCAAATGTAAAGCAAAAATTTAGTTGCCAGGTGATCTTTAAATAAATCACATAAAACTTTAATGTATTCAAGTTTGAATTGGCAGTTCGATTTATACGAAAACCTTAATTTGCTTCCTGTTCTGGGTCAAACTGAAGCAGTTTTCATAATATTTTATTTTTTCTAAAATAAATATAATATTAATGTTCAGTTCAGTATGGTTTCTCTTTAGTACTGGATTTCTCTTTAGGCATAGCAGAATATAGCACTTTAACTTGTTTTTAGTTAATTTTAAAACAGGGGGCATATTACGGCACTCGATATCGATCGAAATTTCAATAGAATTGAAATGCAAATTTCGATCGATATCGAATGCCGTAATATTGCCCCCTGTTTTAAAATTATCTTAAAACAAGTCAGAGTTCTATGTTCTGCTATGCCGAATCTTATATACCCTTCAACATATATATAAATCTAGTTTAGTGAAGTAACTTCAATCAAAAAAGCGAATATTGGGGTGATAGAGAATTAAAAAATAAAAAAAAATTGGTCCTGCATTTATATAATTTGACACAAAAATGCATTTATATAATTTGACAAAAATTTGATATTTCCTTAAAGATCTCTTCAAAAGCTTTAAAAAGATACCCATACTGATATTTTAAAAAATTTTAAAATTCCTGAGCCCCAAAGGACATGGACCGATCATGCTGATTTGCAACAGCACCTCTTTCTACACTATATCTGATCGATTGACATATTTTTTTTGTGAAAACAAGTTTGCACAACACTAACACGGTCGGACAGACGGACATCGCTCAATTGACTTATTTATGTATATATATGTGTATGTTAACGTAACAAAGTTATATAATTATATGTGACAAATTATCGGTTTTTGACTCGATTATCATCAGGAGGTTAAAGGATAACCACCTTCACAGGTATAGCGCCTGTCAATAGGCGAATAGGGTCCGAATGCCACGATTAGTCAGGTTTCAAATAGTATGGCAAAATGGTGGAACCGATCAACCGTACTATGTGGTGGTGTATTCCTGTATATAAAGCACAAAATGTGTTTGCTTCGTCAGTGGGCCGACCTTTCTGGAATTTTCACAGTTTGTTATCGTTCTTCGAAATCTATTGTAAAATTCATAGTGTCAGGAACAATTTTTAATTAAAGGAGTATGAACACAATACAATGTTCTTTTTTAATCCAAAAATATTTCAAATATTTCCTGTTTCTGAAAACTTTGCAAGAGGTCTAAAAATTGGAGAACTGCTTGATGGCGTAAGTAGGTTGAACTAAAGGAAGATGTTAGATAAAAAAATGAAAACAAAGTATGTATATGGTAAAGGACCCTTTACGCGACCTTAAAGTTTAAATATTTTTACACTTATAAAATAATTAAGATCGTGTCAAGTGTTCATGACATAAACACACACAAAAAAAAAATCAGTATAAACTGAAAAATAAACAAAAAATTATTCAACAAATAATATTGAGTTTCTTCCCCAAAATCAGATAGTCCTTTAGTAATATTATAATGCCTTTAAATAATTTAATTATATTATAATTTAAGCTTTATATACATTACTATGCACTATAGCCGAAAAACCTCAAGTAGATGCCAAAACTTATTCCTGACGTATCGCTTTTAAGCTCTGTGCTTTAACGGAAAAGTCAAATGACTTGGTTTTTTCTGTCAGTTTTACTCCAATTTATTTGTTTTAAAATAATCTTCAACTAAGTACAAAATCAAGAATTTGCAAAGTAAGCATATTGAAAATCATCATGCTGCAACAGCACCAAGGTTTCTTATAACATCTGGGAAACAATTATATAATGATATTTATTTGTATAAAATAAAATATCATAAAAAATGTTTAAAAGATCAGCAATTAAAGTTAATAATTTTTTAAGACTTTTCTTTTTCTGTTAAAGAAAAAGGAAACTTCATATCAGTGCTATGGAAATAAGCTTCTTATGCTACTTGCAATTTTCTATAGAACTTACTGTAAAGAATTTTATCAATTAAAATTACGGCGAAAATGAACGAATACGCCATCGCTACCACCTTATTCGCCATGATAATGTTACGAAAATAAGAACTGGCAACCCCTGTTGTTGTAATACGTATGAGCGTGGTGAATAAGTAATTTCAACTAATGGTGTGTGCATAGAATAATACCACAATTAGCCAACAAAAGCTGAGCAACTCGATGGTTGCGTTGGTAGAGGTGCGTGCTGTAAAATAGTAGATTGTGGGTTCGATCCCCGCCGTCGGACATGCACAGAACGAAAAATAAAAATTGGTATAATGCAATTAAAAAATTAATAAACAGCAGTACAAACCTCCCGAGAGGCAAAAGACAGTTATTGTGTTGTGAAGCCATGGCAGATAATTTAGTGCAGACGTCCAATTTTAATTTAAGAACAACAGATAATTGTCAAGAAGCTGTTGAAAATAAATAGTAAGAAAGATGGGTGTTAGCGCAGGGAAGTGTAACAGCATAACAACAGTGTACGGCAGAAGTGGCTATTGGTTTAAAGGGGATGACTGACTTGGATATAAAGAGTAGTGAAGATGTCTGTAGATGGTTAAGGTTACTAAACAAGGCATCGACTAGTTCATGTCTCGCCGGAGTAACACATTAATGTAGCGTGGATGGCTGCGTTAGTAGTAATAAGGCATGTTTAGTAAATACGAGAGCAAGGGTTCACAAGACCGGTAGGATCAAGAAGAATAACCAGAGAAAGCTATAAATTAAGAATTCGCCACAGTGGTATTTTCAATCAAAAGAATCCGTACGTTTGTTCTTAAAAGGGAAAAATGTAATAATATGTACTGAGAGCAATCAATTTGTTTCTTTAATCTAGTTCACTAACGTGGCTCTTAATTGTTTATGAATACATCTAAAAAAACTAATAAATATATTGTTAATATTTATAAATCTTAATCGATGATACTACCTTGCAGTGATGCTTCTTTAGCGGCCTATTTCCTTTTGTTTTTTATGCTGTTATCATCATAATTAATATTTAGCCGCCCAATTGTATTGCTTTTGATGATAGTGTCAAAACAAGTTCGCGCGCTATCTATCCATTTCAATATGCTATATCCGGATATTTATATTATTTAAAACTCTTTTCATCTCTTTCAGCAAAAAAAAACATTACTACATTTGAAAAGGGGAAAATGTAACAAAATATTCTTTAAACATGATTAATTGCTCAAAGCTTGAAATTCAAATATTGATTTTTTTTTAATTCAGCTGTGACGACGATCACGTGCTTTTAATATTTTATTAAAAGAATTATTCCAAAATATGTTTATAAACATTTCTACAATAGACATAAATAAATTAACTATTTATATTAAATATGATACGATTGTTATTTTAAACATGGTACAAGTAATGAATATTGCTTCGCTCTTTATTAATGATACCTGCAGTCAATGAATTTATTAAGCACATGACAAGCTAAAAATAACATTTGCTCTTCACATAGAAACTAATATTTTTTTATGTATTTAAAATCATCAATGCACATGCAGTTTACATTTCTATTTGTTAATATGCTTTCTCAATTGACAATTAATTTTTAACTCATTAATGTATTCAAATAAAAAATTATATAAAGTAAATATTTGTGGTGTGAATTTCACAGCAGGCCAAATTAAGAGGATATAAAAAAAAACAAATATATATATGTATATGTATATAAAAAAACCAACATTTAAATAAAGTTTTAGTTAAAGTGTGTAAAACACATTTGTTGAAGTTGATAAGCGCATTGTTAATTGTCACAAGACTTAATAAAATGAAAAATTCACTCTCTATTTTATTTATGACATAATAAAAATATTTGCTAACATTTAAATATATTGTATGTATATGCGGATAACAAATATGATTAGAAAATAATATAGATAATACACAATTCTAATAAGTTATTAACAATAGAATAATAAAGTCAACACTTTATACCCTTCCAACAGCTTTCAACTATACCGACCATAAAATAACTGAATAAAACGTTAGAAGTATTTATTTTCCGACATAATTGCTTTGCTGATATATTACCTACCATTTAAATAAAAATTATTTAAAATTTAAATAAAAATTACGTGATGTAGAGTAAAAAATGTGTTTTTTGTACTTTATCTGGTTTTACTAAATATGGCCCCAATTAATAGACAAAATTTTAATTTTTGTAAGTTATACAAAACGGACGAGTTAACAGAAACATTTAGTTTAACTTTAAAGCAACTTCATAACTTTCTTCAAATACGAGCGCAGCTTAATAAGTCCATGAACTTTTCAATTTACCGCCTCATGACTGAAATGGCAACATTGCTCCTGTCAACAGTAAATCTCAGTGGACTCCTGTCAAAATTTGAACAAGCTTTTATTTATTTGTATTTATTTTTAAGTAAATAAATTTACAAAATGATTCCAAATAATGCAATTCTTTTTCATTTTAACTTTTTGATACATGTGATTGGTTTCCGATGGCAACCCGTTTTTTTCAATCAATACTGTTCCCATTTAATCAATTTAATTAGAGAATTTTCTGTACAAAATTAGGGTAGGATCCACATCCATATATTAGCGAAATAGTCAATTGAATATGCTTTCCCTGCAGTTATGCATTTTGCATTGCAGTTTTAAAAAATCATGAAATGTTTATTTTTTCAACTTTTTACGTAACTGTTTCAGAAGAATGCATATGAGGTCTGTTTTTTTACTTTTTGGGTAAAGTTCGTGAAAATGAGCGCAAGCACTGTTTTCTCTCAGAAAGACACAAAATCTAAATTTAAAACACAAAATAAAAACTGAAAGCTTTTTGACTGTTTTAATAAGGAAAATTATCTTCAATAATCAGCTAAAAGAAATATTTTTCTTTGTATTTTGTTTGGGTTTTAAGGCTGTTACACAAGTTTAAATAATGTGCTCGAAGAAAAAGTTTGGGCTGTTTCGTACAAGAAGAAGAAGAACTTTATTTTCTCAAAACGACTCTCATTTACCCAATTTTAAAGTAAGAAAACAATTTTCGTGCAAATTGGGATCCCACGGGATCCCAAAGTATATTAAAAAAACAGACCTATATTTAGAACTTTCAATCGTATTTCAAAATTAAATTGAAGACAATTATATAATTCAAAACTTTAGAAATATACATATACAATAGTATTTGAAAATGGCATGTAAGGTCATGTAAAAAATATTAGCATGTCATAACGTCTAAGGACATAAAGTCCATGGATATTATGTCTTACCAGAAATGTTAATTGATATTATACGTACATTTTAGGGTGGTGTGTCATAGTGCATATTGTCCATGGACTTTATGTCACATTCAAAAGCGACATGTCAAATAATGGACATTATGTCGCTTTAAAAACCGTCATAATGTCCATGTTATAGACATTAGAATTGACATAGTGACACTTATGAAAGTGTCATAATGTCCGCACTTAAAACAACAACGGCTTCGCTTACCAAAGATTTTTTGTATAGCCGGCCTATGGCCGGGCGCAAGGATATTTTCCTGTATGATAATATTAATTTATGTCACATCAGAAACTGAAAAAAGGTCCATGGACATTATGTCCGTGGACGTAATGACATGCCACTTAGAAAATTAGAAAACGATAAAAATTGACAACCTTGAAATATGTATTAAATTAATTGGATTAATTCCGCCAGTACGTACGAAGTACATAGCCAGAGACGACGGTTTTTACCGAAATTTATAAGAACACTTGAAATATGTATTTATAAAAATTCTCAAAATCTTTACATCTCCATTTTAACTGATTTTACGACTAATTTATTCTAATCACGCGGTGCGTGTCTATTATTTAGTTAGTCTGTGAAACATCTGATTTTATGCTAACATTAACATTGATCTCAATGTATTTGGACTGTACAAAAGTTAGTTAAATCCAGTTTCTTTTGTTAAACGAAAATTTTTTAATAGACTAACGACAAAAAAAAAATATTTTTTTTTTAACCGAAATTATTCTTATCAGTCAAATTAAATAACATTTTATTAGTTTGATTAATGAATGCTTTTAAATGTACGGCATTACCTTGAAATTAAAAAAATCTTAAAATATGTACTAAAACTATTTATGTATGTATGTGTGTTTAACACCGAAAGAAAGAAAAAAAAAAACATCGTTTTTAAATTAAAAAAAAAACTCATGTTACATGAAGTATATTAATAGAAATTCATGTGCTGTTTACGTAAAACAGAACTAAAACGTTTTTATAAATAAAACATAATAATAAACAAAACAGAAACAACAAACAAAATGAACACGAAATAAGTAAAAGGAGTTGAATTATATTTACGAGTTCTTTTCAGCTTTGGAGGTGTTTAATTTATTCTGTTGCACGATATTTTTGTTAAATTAATGACTTGAACTTTTTTTTAAGTTTTAGGAGATTTTAAAAAAAAAAGTAGAGAATTCCATTTACATTTAATTAAAGCATCAATTGCAACAACAACGAATTAATTTTCAATAGAAAATAGTGCAACTAAAAAAATATAAACATCGCAAAATAAATTAAAAACGCAGATTTAATGGAAATTTGGAATATCTACGAATAAGAAAAAAACATTTCAAAATATTTTTAGCAAAGATGTGTATTCAAAGCTCATACGTTTCTACAGTGGGCCAAACTTTATCATCTAGGGCAAAAGAAACCTTTATCTTCTTACTCTCGTTTAAATAATAGAGAAATTTTAAAGTACCTTATTATCTTATATGCTATAACCTAGCAAAAATCGAGTAGGGAGTTAAGCATTTTTATATTTTTAATCAATTACTGAGAATTGATTATATTAATTATTGTAGGAAATAATGATAAGATATTTATTCTCTTTTAACTTAAAGAATTAGTTAAATTACTACTTCTTTTTGCAAACTAATGTTATGTATTCTGTAAGCGAGTAACAAAATATTGAAATAACAAAAGTAAGGGATTGTTCGGAAATGCATCACTGCGCTGAATCTGATGCGCAGTACGTTCGAAAATGTATCAGTTGGCATCACTGCAAATGTCATGTGTTCTAAAATTCATCAATGAAATATATGATGCGCAAACAAACGTCAAACGCTGATGCATTTGATCTTTATCAATTTTATTTTGTTAAATTGCGTTTGTTTATAGGTACACTTTTAGAAAAAAATTTTATAGTTCTTTACTGTATTAACCAGAATTTTAGGGATTCGTCTGTTGTTGGCACATATGTCTTTTGAAGTGGATTCATTTTTAAAATTTCATTTTTGCTTTCATCTAAATTAAGAAATAAATTTATTATTAACTTCTCCGTTAGTAATGTTTATGCATTTGAAATTTCAAAACAAATGATAGTTAATTTTTGTTTGCGCATCAAGTAAGTATCAGCATCAGCTGTTTTGTATCGGCATCGCAAACTAATCACACATGCGCATCAGATGCAGTGCAGTGATGCATTTCCGCACAAGACCTAAGTCATTGTATGAGTTGTCTATAAACAAAATTAATTTAAATTTTTAATCTTAAAGATTCAAGCGTTTTATTGTATTCTACATTGACTCGCTCACGAAGAATTCGGTCCCATGTTTATGCCAACTTTTTGTTTTTATACTAATAGTATATCTAAGTTTTTCATTCCGTGTGTAATTTCTACAATATCCATTTCCGACTACATAAAGTATATATATTCTGAGTTCTTATGCACAGCCAAGCCGATTGAGCGATGTCCGTCTTTTTGTCCGTGCTATTGAAATCAAGTTTGCCAAGGGACTATATCAGCTACATAAAATTTAAATACGCCAATCGATCATAGTGTCGAAAGAGGAACTATTTTAAATAGCAAGTATCGTTCTCAATTTTTTCCCTATCATTTGGAACAATGAAGTAACTCCAATAAAAAAAAAAAAAAACAAATTATGGGGCGATAGAAAATTAAAAACAAGAAAAAAAAATCAGGTAAAAAAAATTGTCGCTCGCCCATATCTTCCGAGTTATGGGTATCTAAACTTTTCATAGAAAAGTAAAATTGTGCACCATATTTTTGAAGATATCAATATGGGTATCATTGCAATGCTTTTATTTAGATCTTTCAGAAAATACCAATTTTTTTTAGAAATGCTTAACCCCTCAAGAGCCATCTACACTATAGTTTTATTATATGTATAGATTTGTTGGGACGTTAATAATAAAGCTTTTGCGAACATTTTTCACAACGTAAAATCAGAGGTGATCTAAAATCTCCAATGTTTGCGCAGAAAGCTAATTAAATATTATTTTTAAATCAATTATGTATGTGTATGTTATATACAACAAGATTTTATATCCAAGGTGGTCACATTTAGCCCAATGTAGTGTCGGCTGTGCTTAAAAGGCACAAGTTGCTTTTTAATGCCTTACTTATCATTTATAGTTTTTCCTTTTAAAAAACAATTCTCGACAGTACTTCAAAAGTTGTTTTTTTATTTTTTTTTTCGATCGGTCCTACTGTGCAGTGCAAAATAGCTGCCAAAAGGTGAATATAAATTACAGCTATATGGAAATATAATTATAAATGTTTGACTAATAAACAAATAAAATCGTTAAAAAATAGATGGAGTTATTGGGGCGGTGGAAAAAAACTTCCTCAGGCGTTATTACAAAAAAATGCTCATACATAAAAGATGAATTATTAGTATAAATTGGTTTTTTTTTAGTAATTAGTAAAGGGAAAAACTTGTTTGATGTTTATTATTTTTTATTTTTAATTACAGAATTTATACTGATGTCAGAATGAGCGCTGCAAATATACCAAAACTACAAATCACTATAAACCCTGCATTATAGCACATAGTGTCTTCTTACAGTAATTTTAATCTGACTTCATTCATAGCGGGTGTTTTTTTAAGCTCGATAGAAATTACGAAACTTGTGAAACGAACTGTCATACTGCTGTCATCATGATAAATTGAAACTGATTCACAAACAAACAACAACAACAAAAATTTTACATATAAAATGAAGCAGTCTGTAACAGACCATACAGGCTCCCTTACATCAAGAAAAATGTACCGAGCGGTTCACGTGGTATTGGCATCGATGGACCTTATTTAAAAAAAAAAAAGGGATCCAGAGCTCGTGATAAGACCGATGGAGATCGCTAACGCTCTATGATCAATGTTTTTTGTGTGAAATATGGATGAAATTGATCAAATTTGGCGATAAGTTGATTTGGGTAATAGACCTGACAGCTGGCCTCCAAGGGCTTCCTGCCTATTTAATACTTCTAGAATATTTTCTGTGGGACCACGAGAAATCACTGGTTAATGCAGATAAGCTCACAACAATTGACGTCTTGGAGGTGGACATTGTTCGTGTTATAATTATTTTGGTTGTATATGTTTTAAACGAAATCAATCATTTTTGGGTTTTAGGTTGTTACTTGTGTAATGCACAGCGTTATATGTTGAAAAAGTTAAAAAATTTTATTAATATTGGCTGACTTTCAAAATGTATTAATACAAAGTTTGTATACAGTTTTGCTGCGTTCTTTAGATCTTTTATATACAAAGTTGCGCAACAAAGCATCAATTTAGAAACTGATGTGCTAGTTGCTCGGTTGCAACGTTTCTAATACTTGTCTACGACATTTTGGAATTGTATGCATTGTAAACATTTAGTACCACGGCATTATGAAACACAATACATTGTTCGAATACAAATGATTGCTTCGTTTCGTTTCGTTTCGTTTTTTTTATTTTTTATTTTAAAAACTGATATTCTGCGTTCAATTTGGTTACTAAGACTCCTTTATACCATTTTTGTACATGTTTTTAAATATGTATTTATAACATATTTTTTTTATTAATCAATGCCATTACTTTTAACTTTATTAATTTTGCTGCTAATTGAATTCCAAATAAAGTAAAGTTATTAATGCCCAACCTATTAATGAGTTGTAGACTTAAGTGCGAAAATACATGAGTTTAACCAACTGGAAAATTCAAAAAATCATATATTGTTCAAACTAAAATAAATGTCTATGAACTTTATAGTATAATAAATCATCTATCTGCTACAAAATGTTTTAAGTTATTAAGTTTATTTATTAGTAACTAGTTATTAATTTTTATATAAAATTAAACAAAATCCGCCAATTATTAGTCGTGTTTAACACATTACACAATAACTTTAACTTTAAGTGATATAATGAAAAGTTAATTTTCTAAGTTTTTCATATCTAGAAATTTGTTTTGTTCTATTTGCTGTCTTTGATTTATTCTCTCATATGCTTTATAACCTTAGTTTTGGTGGTTTTACTTGTGTTAGAAAAATTCTGCTATTGTTGCTTGTGATTAATTTAAAATTTTAAGTTCTGAATGTCCATTTAAAGGAATGTAACAAATCATTCGCATAAGAAAGAAATATTATTATTATTATTATTAAATCCACTGATCTCGAACTTATGAAAAATTCTTTATATTCAACAAAAACTCAATCATTAAAACACATAATTATTATTGTCTACTAGGATATTTTGTTTAAAAATTGTTTATGCTTATAACAATGGCGTAAATAGGCATGACAGAAAAGGATTAAGCAACCCAAATGTAGACATAATCCAGGGTGGACTCTTTAAGGTTCTAGGAGTTTTCTAATTACGCTTATGACCAGAACCGACAATATTATGTTTAAGTAAGAATATTACAATAATATAAATTTCGATTTTTAAATGAGTCAAAAACCTTTCGTGGAAACGCCAATTATGTCTTCGCTCTGGAACGAAACGAGTCTCACTCAGCCAATGATTGTTATATAAATCGATAGCAACACAACAAATACATTATCAAGTGTTGACTGGTGGTTGTTGACTTTAACAGAGACAAATAAAGTTAAATACTCAGGTCGCAAGATTTTATTGGTTGTCCTAGAAAAAGTTTAAAGTCTAAAATGTTTGACGGATCACAAATTAAAAGACAAATTAAGACATAAATTGTCTTATATAGGTATTCCCATACTTGATATAATTTGACCTATATCGCAACACGACTGTATAATTTAGCCAGACGGATGTTATTTGAAAAGAAACTGTACCTATCCGCTACAATAGCATCTTTAAAATTTTGAAATAGAAATTAAAGGGTGTCCCAATAGTTGATTTATTTGGTGTATGTGGCCAAACTTTTGAGACGTTATATACAGACAGCTGAAATTTATAAGGAACCTTTATTGCTCAGTTCCTTATAAGAATAAGTAGACAATTTGGGAATTAAAGGGTGTTCTCATAATTGATGCTACAACAACAAGTACAATATTTGGATTTGGAAATTAAAGGGTGTCCCAATAGTTAGTATAATTTAATACATGTTGCCAAATTTTTATTAAGCCGTTATAAATGGATAGCTAAAATCTGTTTTGAAATCGATTTTTTTTGCGAAATTAAAGGGTGTCCCCATGTTGCCAAACTTTTAAGCCGTTATAAATGGGTAGCTAAAATCTGTTTTGAAATCGATTTTTTTTGCAAGAATTAGTTTTGTTCCTCGATTAGCCACGTAGGATTATTAAATAAAATAAATAAAGAAATAAAAATGTAGTATGCTAAAGTCGTCGAAAAACATCTTTAGACTATAAATAAATTAGTTAAAACGTTAAATTTGTTGTTTATTTCAGACAACATTTGTTAAAAAATATTTAATGCTTAAAAAACATGATATAAATGTAAATACTGTATGTATTACAAAATAGATAAAATATCATAATTAAAATTAAACTTCAAATAAATCAAACAATCAAGAAATATATATAATAAAGGAAAAGTACTAATTTATTAATAAAATATGGTTTTTTAAAGTTATTGTGTAAATCTCAGTAATATACAAAGGTAGTCCAGTAGTCCATACAAACTTTATCAAATTTTATTTTGAATTGAATTGAATTGAATTCTAGTTGCGATTTTAAAGTAAAGTAAAGGTTTTTATATGTTTTATTCAATGTTGAAAATTATTTTATTTGATGTTTTCATGTAAGTTGTTGATTTATTAATGGAAATAATTGAATGATGAATTTGTTACCATTGTTGTTGTTATTTTTTGTTATGTTGTAGACGTTATTTGTTCAATTGTCACGTATAATTTCAAGAGTTATGTTATTTTTTCACAAAAAACTGATAATTGAGAAGTTGATATTTTAAAAAGAATATAATGTTAATCTCAAAGTATATTTACACAAAATAAATTAGTTTACAAAAATTTTCCCCAACTTATAATGGGCCTTTACAAATAATGGAAAAATACTATAACTGATATAACACTCTGTATGGAAAAATAATCAAAAATTTATTTGAAAGTAGTAATAACAAATTAAACAACAGCGGAATCCTTTTAAATATTCTATAATTTAAAACATCTGAGTGTGAGCAACCTTTTCTTCTGCATTGTAAAAAAATCGAAAGGGCAAAAAAAATATGCCAGCTGTTTCGCATTTGTAAAGAAATGTATTTACAATATCTGCTACAGTTTTTAGTATTTGAGATGGTGAAAATATATTAAATTCAAGATTGAATTTTGTTGTTTTAAGTTTGTCAAGACTTACTAAAGCTACTAGATGCCAAGGTTCTGCAATAGCAAATCGAAAATTCTGCTAATATTTATGTATGCATGTGTTTTAAGTGAAAAACATATTTTTGATTCAGTTGCGGTATAATAAATTTACTTGAATTTCATAATTATGAAAGTTAAAGACTTTTAAATTAAAAATATGTATGTATGTAATATATATAGTTTTGTTTTACTTTCCAAATTATTTTATGCAAAATAAACGAAAAATAAAATATTAATAAGTAAAAATGGATTCTATCCTGTAAACAGAGTTTTATTAAAAATGATTTGATTTACAATTGTATTGATTTTGAAATCAACTCTCTACTTTGTGCAAATCACTCGGTGAAATATTTGAAATTAAATTCAAATTGAAAATGCAGAAAAAAGCATCAGGAGAATAGAGACAGTTTGTGTAGCAAAAATAGGAAAATATTCATATTAACAGAAATAAAAATTGCTTTAATTCATACCTGCAGTAAACGTCATAATTTTTTACACACATATTTATCCATTAACGTCAGTGATAAAATTTTATGTGTGTGAAGATAAATACGTATTTAAGTAGTGGAGACAAAAACCATTTTTTTTTAACATTGCCGTTTTTACAGTTAACAGAGTACTGTTAGCCACTTAACAGTCGTTCTGTTTTTGGGTTCCTTTCTTTTGAAGGATAATTTAAGTAGAAAAACACAAGTCCTTATAAATATAATTTATGAAAATGTTGGTTCAAGTGATATATTATGAAACTATAATAGTTTGGTATCAGAAAAATGTTTAGGAAAGCATTAAAATGGGTTATAATAAAATACTAATTTTTCATCATTTCTTGAGAAGAAGAAATGACCATTTTGGTCAAATATGGAATAGCACACATACTACACCCTATACACATGGTAGTCTGAAGGGTCCATAATAAGGCACTATTAGTCCAATATCTGATTATCTTATCTTATTTTGATAAAAAAATTTTTTTTAATTAAGGTAAAATCTTCAGTTTAACATCGCTGATTGCACCATAAATTGAGTAAATTTCCTCGTGTAAATTAAAAATAAAATTTTTAACAATTAAATATCACTAAAATGAGAAGTATTTAAAAATTATATATCTAAGCAATGCTAGCTTATAGTCAGAAAAGAAAGAAAGAACAGTTTCTTTTATAGCTGAATTTCCGTTCCATTTTTGCAAATTCACAAAACAAAACAAAACATTAGATCTGTTCAATAACTTTACGCGCAGAAACTAGCAACGATAGAGTGATTTAAAATGCTTGACTATTTTTAATGCATATGTTGCTTAACTGTTGCTGTGGAAAAATGTGCAGCAAAAGCAAATGCAAAAAAAGAAAAGAAAGAAAAAACGCATTTGCTTTAGCTGACTATATGTTTCTTTCTGCAGTAAAGCAATCAGCGAAGCAATTAATTTGAAAACATTTGCTGTTGCTTGAATAATCAGTTTTTATTTTATTTATTTATTTATTCACAATATATTTTACAAATAAATTTATAAAATATAGACATAAGGGCGCCGGTAACCAGACCATATGCGCTCGTATTATTAAAAATTAAAGATTAGATAAAATTAACGTTTTTTGAAAAAATTAATTAAATTTGGATAGATGTCCTTAAAAAATTATAAAATAGTGGGCTAAACATCTCGAATGCTGTGGTGTTGTAGACATCTCCTGATTTTTTTAATGTTTTCAGAGTTTGAACAATCAAGTACTTCTTCCAGTGGCTCGTCAACTTTTGAAATGGGGCAAGAAGCCAACAGATGAGAAACGCTGAGGATAACATTACAATTTGGACAGATTGGCTGGTCGGTTCTATCAAAGTAGTGCTTGGAGTTAAAAAGACATTTGCCCACTCTTATGCGGGCCAGCATGACGCATTCTGCTCTCGTAAGGTTTTTGTGGTAATTCGGTCTTACTGTGATTGGGTACTGCTGTTGAAGAATTTTTTTAAATGGATTACTAATGGCCTTGGGTAAACATGGTATATCAGTAATACTGGATAAGCCTAAAGCTCTTTTCGCCCCGTCGTCTGCCCTTTCGTTTCCATGAATTCCTATATGGGATGGAATCCATAAAATTTGTATATGCTGAGTTTCGTTTTGCAGCCGAAGTATATCATCAAATACCCCGTTTTTATTTTTTATCAAAGCTTTGGTTGAACTTAAACTATCAGTGCAAATTAAAGTTTTTCTTCCATGTTCAGTTGCGAGATCTATGGCTGTTTTAATGGCAGCCAATTCTGCTGTAAATATACCTGTGTTATCTGGTAGTCTACATTCCTTTATGGTTACAAATTGTGTACTTGAGATCTGTTTTACTATGGCATAAGATGTCAAACCATTATGAAAAGAGCCATCTGTGTAGTAAATTTCGATAGGAGAGAAGGAAGCTATTTTCTGGGAAAACAATCTCTTAAAGCATGAAGAATCAGAATTATTTTTTTTCAAACAGTTCAGGGAATCGTCTGCTTTTACTAAATTTTTTGATCCCGTAGTATTGGTTGGTTTTTGCGGAATAGATATATTCCATTTTCTCAAAATAGCGATAATGTTGTTGGTGGCAGATGACTGACAAATAGATAAAGAGTTTAGGTTTTTCCAGAAGTGTTCATGAAGGCCGTCAGAGGAAATGGTAATAGCTCTAGATCCCATGTTAACAGAGGTTTTTTCTAACATATTCTGAAATTCTGCAAAGTTTGCTTCTAATCTCAATTTTTCCGAAGGTGTAGTTCGAAGTAGACCAGACGCGGCTCTATAACAGTTGTTTATGGAAGCATTGATTTTTTTGATGTTTCTCTTAGAAGACCATCCGTATATTGTGATGCCATGTAAAACGGTCCCTGTTACTAAAGACCTGCAGATGTTGAGTGCGGTTTCCATATGAGGTCCTTTATTCCGAGAGCAGATTAGTTTTAAAAGATTGTTGATTTTGCTTAATTTGTATGTCAGTTGCTTAAAATGATTATTCCAGAGCAGATTTCTAGAAAAAAACAAACCCAAGATTCTCATATGATCCAAAAGTTGTAGACATACATTTCCAATACAAATAGTATTTTCATTGCAATTTCTTTTTCTGCACACGTGAAGTAATTCAGATTTATGAGTCGGAATAACAGCACCTCTGCTCTTGGCCCATTGATGTATTCTGGTGTCCAAATAATTAATGTTCCGAAGAACCTGATGAGACGGCAAAAATATTGTCTGCATAAATTCCAACGTAATCGATTCCAGGCAAATTTTCTATAGCCTTTGCTAAAAAATTGGCATATATAGAGAATAGCACCACGGATAGAGGAGAACCTTGCGGAATTCCATTGTCCAGAGCATATGTGCTCGAGTACCAACCATTTACTTTTACAGTAATTTTACGATTTGTGAGAAAAGATTTCAAAAGTCTCAAAATTTGCACTGGGAAACCCCATTCATTGAGCTCTATTATAACAAATGTTGAAATTACTCGGTCAAAGGCCTTTTCAATGTCTTCAGAAAGGACTATACTGTGTTTTCCATTTTTGAGATTTCTCCGTAAAGTTTCTTCAAGTTGGTGGCAAATGGTGTGAACCCCATGCCGGGGTATAAAAGCATGTTGTATTTCCGAAAAATTTCTTTTAGCAAACAGCCAAAAGCGCTTAGCTAAAATTTTCTCTAGAATTTTTGATAAAACAGGCAATAGTGAAATAGGCCGGTAACCCTCTAAGCTATTGGGACTTTTTCCCGGTTTCGGAATGGGTGACAATATTGCCGTTTTCCAATCATGTGGAAAATTTCCTGAAGCTAGCACTAAACTATAAAGTTCACAAAGACGTGATTTCAAGTTATCAGGTGCATTTTTTACCATATTATACGTAATTTTGTCCCGTGCCGGAGTTGATCCTCTTAATGACTTCATTGTTTCATTCAGTTCTGAGACATGGATTCTCCGTGACATAATCTCATACTGAAGGCTTGTATGTTCTAAATTGTCGATATTAAAACTATTTTTAGACGCAATGATATCAGGGTCAAAAGCTGCGTCAGAACTAAGTGATGTCCAAAAAAAAGCAAAGCTTCTAGCGATGTCCAAGGGCTGATTTAAACTAACGTTGTCCAAATAGATCGTAGGAAAATTTTCCATACGATTTGTCCTAAGGTTATTTACCTTCCCCCAAAGTGTCCGAACGTCCATTGAAGGATTCATGGAATTCAGGAAATTCTCCCAGGTATTTCTCTTTGCGATTTTGCAAGTTTTCCTTGTCTTAGCGCATAGTTTTTTATATTCTATTACATTTGCCGTATTCCGTGTTCTTTTGAATACCTTCCATGCCTCCTGTTTCAAACTGATTAATTTTGATATTTCAGAATTAAACCAAACAGGGCTGTGTTTTTCCTTAGGTCTATGACTGAGAGGGATGGACTCATTTGCTGACTTTCTTAAAATGCGTTTTATCTGGGCAGCTTCCTTGTTGATATTTAAAGATTTTTCAAATTGATTTAGCGCAAGATCCGCTTTTTTTTTAAAAAGAGACCAGTCAGCGTTTCTGTCAATAAAACGAGGCGAGAATTTATTTATTGAAGTATGTGAAACGTTTGTAATTATAATAGGAAAATGATCCCCAACCTCTGGCATTGGTAAACAATTCCATTTTAAAGTTGAGGCAATATCAACAGAGGACATAGAAACGTCCACAGCAGTTAAAGTGCTTCTCGTATTTAGCAAAGTAGGTGAACCGTCGTTTAAAATTACCAAGTTATTGTCATTTGCAAACTCTTCCAAAATTCTCCCGTTGGGTGAAATTGAAGACGATCCCCACAAAATATTTTGAGAATTGAGATCTCCTAGCACTAGGTGGTGTGTATTTACGTTAATAGATATATCGTTTATTATCGAGGTAGATAAATCAACATGACTTTCCCTGTATATATTCGTGATGTAAAGTTCCTCATTTCCTTTTATTAGAATTGTCTGGTAAAGTAAACTATTTGTGGATTTAATATGTAGAGTCACATTCAAATTGTTCTTAACCAAAATAGCTATACCAGATTTAGCGTAATCATAATCTATATTATTGTGATGAAAACTTTTAAATCCCGGGAGGTGAAAAAGATGTAAATTTTTGTTGACTATATGAGTTTCCTGTAAAACTATGATATTGGGTTTGTGACGTGCGACTAGTAGTTCCAAAGCAAATTTGTTATTTGTGAATCCTTGCAGATTCCACTGGAGAATAGAGATGTTTAGATCCAATGTCATTAAGTTATTTTTCAGTTTTGCCCTTTGGGGGCAAATGCATTGTGTTTTTTAATGTATTTGGAGTTATAAGAACATTTAATTGTGGAAATTTTTTGTACTTCTGAGTACATGGTGTTTCACCATTACCATCAGTGATTTCATTAGGGATTCTTGGAGGAGTACTTAACCCCATACCATCATTAATATCTTGAAGAATCATTTCTTCAGTGACGTTCTTGTCGGTATTTGGTTTAAAGTAATCATCTGATGTACTATCACTAAAATCACTGTAATCTTTTAAATAATCTTTTTCATTTGATTTATTTATTCTTTTAGAGGTTTTTGTTGTAGTTTTGTTGAGAGCTCTAATTTTTTCATAAGAGCCTAAAACTGTTAATTGAGCACTATTTGTTGTTGTATCCATTTGAGAATTTTGATTAGTTAATTTCTTTTTGTAATTTATCGTTGAGTGTGCATTGTGGTTTGGTTGTTCTTTTGATGTTGTTGATTTGTTTTGATATTCTATGTTGTCAATTTTTGTTGTAGTTTGTATTTGCATAGGCTCTGTTATTAAGTTATTGTTTTTAAAAGTAATATGCGTTACGTTTTCTGTTGCGTCCGATAGTTCCGTTACGTTTTTTTTCAAATTTGTTTTGTTTTCAGCGGTTGCTACCCAGCAAAAAATTTTTAAAAAGGTAATCCAGTTTGGAATTAAGCATTTTGGGCGGAAGTACTTTCCAACTAGATTGCCAACTTAATTATTTTAACAAGGCATGAGACTTTTATAATCAATTACTAAGAATCGATTACATTAATTACTCTAGGAAATAATGAGTACATATAGTACGGTAGTCTCTTTAAACATAAAGAACTAGTTCCATTACTACTTCCTTTTTTGGAAACTAATGTAATGTGTTTTGGAAGCGAGTAAGAAAATATGGTAACCACAAAAGTAAGTCAATATATGGCAAGTACTTTTTAAGGTAATGTCTAATTTTTTGCTGGGTATGTTTAACGATTTTTCTTTTAACAAGGAAAAGTTTATGTTTGCAATTTGTGCATATGTTGGGCTTCTTTTGGCATTTCCTCTAGTTGGTTTAAGTGTATTTAGATTAGGGTTTTCATTGAAAATTGCCCATGCTTCACGTGTGGTACATCTTCTGGAAATTCTAATGTAGTTTACTGATTTATGCTTCCAGAATGTGGGACATTCTGAATCGTAGGAGGCATGACTATTTAATTGACAATTGACACAATATTTGCCATTACAAGCATCATGTACTTCTTTTTCTCCACATTCACGGCACAATTGATTATTTCTACACCACTTTTTCGTGTGACCGAGTTTTTGACATTTAAGACACCTCATGGGATTTGGAATATATTCTGTAACGAAAACTCTTTCCCAGCCAATTTTTAAATATTCTGGACGGTAAATCTGGTCAAAAGTAATAATGGCAGCTCCTGTAGCAACAATTTTATCATCTTCTTTTTTGGTGATTTGGCGTACATCGACTACTTTTTGATCTCTGAGCAATTCTATTAGTTCTTCCTGTGGAATGTTTATGATTTTTTTTGAATAGATGCGACCTTGTACTGTATTTAAAGTTTTATGCATTTGAATTTTCACAGGAATACAATCAATGTGAGTAGCTTTCAAGAATTTATCGGCAGTTTTTTTGTCCGGCACCTTAATTAAAAGGTCACCACTTCTCATTTCCTTGACCTCTAGTCGGTCACGTGAGATAAAGTCTAAACCTCTTTCTACCTGAAACACATTATGTGAAGCCAGTGGTTTTGCTGGAATATTTTCATTTACGGTTGTAGACGCCACTAGATAACGAGGAAGGTTGAGTTGATTATCTGATGTTTCTGGTAATGGGATGAAATCTTCGGCTCGTGGCCTTTTGTTTTTATTTGGCTTTGTCTTACTGGTCAAGGAAGCAAGCTCCCGAAACCGGTTGTAATTCGGGGGATGAACCCCGTTCATATCGATTAAACACTAAGAAAATTCCGTAAGTAAGCACAATGTCCAGATATATATAAAAAAATTAATAATAATAAAAAAAAAACAATGAAAATGTTCTATATATTTGAGGAGAACAAAGAAACGCACGAAAGAAAAATTATAGAAATTTTACAAACGACAAATAATTCAACCGTATATGAAAATTTTTATTAATTAATAAAGAAATTCAAAAACAACCGAACGCTTTGAATGCTAGACGATGAATAGTTTTTATTTTATTTTTATATTTATTTTTGCTTTTGCATAACTCTTTACTATGAAGTTGTGGCTGACTACGATTGCTGTTTCTTGCTGTAACTCGCTGCTTTTAATCCCTTTGAACATAAAAAACGTATTTATGTATTTATTACTTCCAATACGTAAGAAGATATATACAGTAGAAATACAAACGTTGTTTTTATAACACCAGTAAATTGTGTTTTTTTTTAAGCTACAGCCAAATAAAAAACAAATATCAACCTATTGCTTAAGCAATAGCGAACGGTTTTAAAATAAATGATCTGATGATTGCTTTGCTGCAGAAAGAAACACATAGTCAGCTGAAGCAAATGCGTTTCTTTCTCTTTTTTTACATTTACTTAGTTTATAATGAAATGTTTTGTAAATGCTGAGACAATTAGTTTCTTTATTTGCTGAAAAACATGTAAGCAACGCAAAGATTTTAGTGCGGTTGCTATTTTTAAGCAAGCAATTTAAACACTGCGATAGAGTTAAGGCAGAAGTTAAAAAAATTGGTCTTTCAAATATAAAAAATATATATTTACTTGTAAGAAGTAACAATTAACTTCAATGGCGTCATGTATGTGTATTGTTGTAAATTGTCTAATATTCTAATGTTTAATTCAGATTTCAACCGGAAAAATAAAATGTACCCCATGTGTCATGTCCGGCTTCTTTAATTAACGTAGAAGATTTTGCAGCACTTATTTCAGTTATTTGAAATTCTTTGTCATGTGCTATCCTTGCTTAACTAAATTTGTTGAACAACAAAATTACATTTCATTTTTTGTCATATGAAATAACAATATTATATAGTAAAAATTTTACAAACAAAAACTTGCAACTTATTTTTTGCTGCTCACATTTAAAATCTTAATTGAGTCCCTCGTTGATAGTTTTTCGAGTAGGTGTTAATTTTTTGTAAAATAATTAACAATTTTTAGTTATTGAACAGAGTTATTTTTAGTTGTCAAACACTGAGTTATACATACATTCTAAAATGCGAAGAATGCTGATGATGGATGTAGCGATACAGCAAATACAACATAACATCCTGATGCAGTCTCATTTTTCCAGTTTTCTTTGGAAAACGACAGCGTACATTTGTAAGTAATTCTTCTTTTTTAAAATTTGTTAGAAATTAAAATAAAACTGACTTTAAGCCGAAATTAATTTTAATTTAATTTAAATTTATTTAATCGAAAATCTTAATTTTGAAAAACAAGGTTTAATAAGTATTTAACTTGAAAAAAAAAATAACACAAGTTCAAGAAGAAGAATTTTTTGAAGTATTTATAACTATATCGAATTAAAAATAGTAGGCACGAGGGAACAAATCTAGTTTACGGGCACCGCACTAAAATTAAAAAAAAGTTGACTACGGGGTGCAAAATGCAATTTTAAGCAAAAAATATAAAGTGAAAAAATTGGCGGCAACCCTTAGTTTCGGAGTTACGGACCTCCGAAGTTTTTGTATCTAATAAGGCACATATCGAGTATTCGATGGTAGGATGGGACAATATGGGTATCATTGGAAAGGGAATTTAAGGGCATATTCAATTAAATAGAAAAAAAGTAAAAATAAAATAAAAAAATCAGGTAAGGCTCCAAAAAAACTATTTTTTCCATATAAACATAACTTTACTCAAAAACGAAAGAATTTTCTCCTCTATGGTATAAGCAACAGCGGCTTTGCTTTTTAAAGGTTTCCTGCGTAGCCGGCCTTCGGCCGGACCACAGGATTTTCTCCTCTATGGTATAACCAACAGCGGCTTCGCTTTCTAAAGGTTTCCTGCGTAGCCGGCCTTCGGCCGGACCACAGGATTTTCTCCTCTATGGTATAACCAACAGCGGCTTCGCTTTCTAAAGGTTTCTTGCGTAGCCGGCCTTCGGCCGGGCGCAAAGATTTTCTCCTCTATAGTATAACCAACAGCGGCTTCGCTTTCTAAAGGTTTCTTGCGTAGCCGGCCTTCGGCCGGGCGCAAAGATTTTCTCCTCTGTGGTATAACCAACACCGGCTTCGCTTTCTAAAGGTTTTCTGCGTAGCCGGCCTTTGGCCGGACGAAAGGATTTTCTCCTCTATGGTATAACCAATAGCGGCTTCGCTTTCTAAAGGTTTCCGAATAACTTAATTTATTTTGTAAAAAAATGTTTTTCCGCACCAGATTTTTTTATTTAATTATTTTTTCAATTTTTCCTGCTTCAATAAATAGCCTCTTATATTCCCTTTCCAATGATATTCATATTGTCCCATTCCGCCATCAACTACTCGATAAATAACATATTATATATAAAAACTTTGGAGGGCCGTAACTCCGGAACTAAGGGTTGCCGCCAAATTTTTCACTTTACATTTTTTGCTTAAAATTGCATTTTGCACACCGTAGTCAACTTTTTTTTATTTTGGAGCGGTGCCCGTAAACTAGATTTAAGCCAAATAAAAAATTAAAAACAATTTTTTGTGCTCAGAATATACATAAATATATACAGAGCCGGACAATTTTTACTTTCAACAAGATACTGACCAGAAATACTCTGCCAATGATGTAAGAATATGTACTATTTATCATGTTTCCTCCATCTTAACCCTTCAACCGAAATTGCCAGACATTCAACATTTTTAACTTTTTTGAGAGAAAGCGGGCTGACAAGAGGTATAAGTGTCATATTTTAAGTACGGACCAGCTCAAGGAAATCCTGATACAAAACAGGCATAAAAGTAAAGTCGAAGAAGACTAGTTCACTCATTGCTTACTAGGTTAAAAGAAGTAATGATAAAGAAAGGATACTTTAAAAATATAAAAATTTTAAATAAGAATTTTCATAGTCTGTGTCTTATTAATTTAAAAACATTGAAGATTAAGTATAAAGTTAGTATCTATGTGAATAATTTTTTCCTGCTCTGCATATTTTGTGACTTAAAATGACTCACTTCTTGCCTCTTCTATAGATTGTGCTTAACATATTTACGTGTATAAAATCACGAGAATTCTGTTAATTTTATAACAATTGACTACATAAGTTCAAGGCCATTGGTGTTGAATAAAAACAATTATTAGACACAGTATAAGATTTTGTCACTTCGATTCAAACAACATAACACCCAACACTTAAATGGGTTGGTAAATCGATGTTTCGTTAAGGTCTTCCTTTATGTAATGAGGAAAACAACTATACGTAGGTATAGGCAGATAAAATAGTAAAAGTATGTATGTGTGTATGTGTGTATATAAATACACATATAAATAAGCATGTATATTTATCTTTTAAGAATTGTGAGAAGTTGTAGGAAATAAAAGAAAAACGTAAATTTAGTGAAACAATATAAACATTTTTATTTTGCTTATAAAAATAGCAGCAAAAAACATTAATGTATCTTTCTGCCAACATTTCGTGTGGTACTTGCATGTACATCTGTATGCCGTTTTTTTCTAACAGACACACATCCAAGAAAAAAGTATAACAATGCGTCAAAGAGAACATGTTAAGAAAAACAAAAAGGGAACATGAATGATTATTACATAACAAAATAATGAAAAAATAATAATTTTAAAAGTTCCAGACGTTGTCATTCTTAAGATTTCTTGCTTCAATACTTATGTATGCTAAGAATTTAAAGTATTTTTAATATAATTGAAATAAGGGGGAAAATGAATAAATCATTTTAACAAATTTGTTATAACTTACCGCCCTTGGTTGGTACACGATGAGTAGAATGTTGGGCACGATAACCTGTAATTAATTCAAAGTCACCGGAATCACGACGCAATGGGAAGGCAATTTCAATAATGTGGTCACAAGGTTGCATAAGCATTAAAATGCCCTTAACTTTTTTCTTCTTGTCTTCCATAGACAATTTGCCCTTCATATCTTCCAACAGACGATCTTCGGCAATTTGACAACCACGGTGAAAAAAGTACTCTACCATGTCAAAGAAACGAGGATCTTTGGCAGTGGGAACATCCTTGAGACGCTCAGGAATTTGATAATCAGCATAGCCACGTGCTTGCAAAGCAGCGGTGGGCAAGACCTTTACCAAAGTGGCAACATCCTGACGAATAGCAGCCTGACGAGCTAAGCTTTTTAAATGATACATTTTTCACTTTTTAATCTTTTATGCACCACACACTTTTCACACTTAACACACAGCAATACAGAAAAACCACTTTCGAATGGTAGGAATATTTTCTTAATTAAACAAAAAAGAAATAATTCCAAGTTATTTTTCGAATAGAAAATAATAACAAGCACGAGCTGCACACAACTTATTGCAAACCGACACCTCAACTTACTGGTGGAAATTTCTTTAAATCCGTTTAAATTAGATTTTATTTGTTTCTGTTTTGCTTGCCTTCTATTAAATCAAACAACAACAACAACGTTAAAAATTTCTACTAGTACTAAGCGTATTCGTTTAAGATTGCTTCATTTTCTAACAACTAAAACTACTCTATATTTTGTTGTTTTGTAAAAGTTTTAATATGTATAAAGCACAGATGGTTATTTCTGTTGTTTTTTTGATTAGTCCAAAAGCTTTTTATTTTGTAGGTATTTCGTTTACAAAAGAAGTTGTACCTTGGTACACTGAAAATGTGTAAACATCTTAAAATTAGACACTGCTATATTAAGAGCTTTAAAAATTGTAAGCATAAAAAATTAAAAGATTTTTCTTCTTTTTCTTTATTCTTATCTTATTCGATTTATTCAAGTTAGAAAAATAAATAAAAAAATTAAATATTAACATATCTAAAGAACTAAGAGTAAAAGTAACAAAATTCAGATGTTAGACTGCAGTCACCTTCACTAAATTCGGCATTTATTTTACGAACTAGAAACCAAAAAGTAAAATTAGTCAAGTATTAGTTAGCTAACAGAGTTGCAAAATACTATTTAATTTAATTAATGACATAAGAGACATATAAAAGAACAAAATAAATTATATCAAGATATTTACCTTAAAACTTCTTTTTTAGATGTCTTAACCAAATTATAAGATAAATAATACTTTTTTGCTACAGCGAATAATTAATATTTTCATTTCCGCTTAAATATTGCCATATTTTATTGCGGGCAATAGATTTGCTACACTTTTTAAACAAGACGCTGCCAGATAACTTTAGTATACTGTTGTTTTTAAAACTAATAAAATTAACAATAAAAACTTCTTACTAAGAAGTTGTCATTTTAAGTTTTAATATTTTTCCCAGTTTATAAATATGTTTTAAGAGTTTAAAAAGATAGTACTTAAGATAGTAAAACGGTATAGATTCTCAATGATATGATGTATCTATGTAAAATAAATAAATAAAAATGAATACTGAAGCAGTGTTTAAGGTCTAAAGACATGGGTCAATATTGCAATATAATCTTTAGACACTGTTTATTAATTTCAATTATGCATAAAAATTATATAAGGAATAATAATCATCAGAGTTCACTTAAAGCTGTCCTTATCAATTTCTTCGCGGATACAATGTTGTTACCATAACATGTTGTTTACAAATGAATTCGACCGAAGAAAAGGACAGAAATTTAAATTGAAAAAATAAGAACATTTGAGTTAAATCTATGTAAAATGAAGTTTTCAACCTTTTAGCGTGATTCATAGAGTTTATGTTGCTTTTTTAGGATATTGAGGAGATTCGTCTGTATTGTTTTTGATGTTTGTGCTCGTAGAGCTCAGTCATTTATGACTCGATTGGTTCATAATTTTAATACTTAGATAGTGACCCCATATAACACACTTGACTTTCACTTGTCTATTAAATCGTAACGGATACCCATATAAAATAAAAAAAGTAAGAGTGCTACATTCGGCTATGCCGAACCTTATACTTATACTCTTCGTCATCTATGTAAATATAGTTTAGTGAAGTAACTCCAATCAAAAAAGCAAATATTGGGGTAACAGAGAATTAAAAAATAAAAAAATAAAATTAGAGGTAGGCGTGGTGTTTCGAGGACATCCTCGGAGGACATGGACCGATCTTGCTGATTTCCAATAGCACCTATTTCGACACTATATCTGATCGATTGGTTTATTTAAATGTTTTCTAGCTGATCTAGTGGCTTGGCACACTTGATTTCAACATTAATAAGAACGGAAAGAAGGACATCACTTAATCGACTTCGCTATGTAGATGAACTAAGAATATATATATATATAAATTGAAACAAATGCAAATGGTATATATATATATATATATATATATATATATATATATACATATATATATATATACTTTATGGGGTTGAAATTACAAACGGAGTGACAAACTTAGTATACCCTTTTCCACTTTTTGTGGTGAAAGGTGTAATAACCTTAAAAAATTAAAGTTGGTGTCATAGGGCACGTAATTTGACTTATATGGCCCTATCTTTATACAGTTCACCACAAAAAATAAAAAAAGGGTATATATAAGATTTTCATGCCATGTGTAATTTCTACAATATCCATTTCCGATCCCATAAAGTATATGTATGTATTCTGACTTCTTCTTCAATTGAGCGATGTCCGTATGTCCGTCCGTGTTAGTGTTGATTTTACAAAAAAAAAAATATGCCAATCGAAATATGGTGTCGAAAGAGTTTCTATTGGAAATCAGCATGATCGGTCCATGTTCTTCGAGGCAGTAGGCAAAACACCACGCCTACCTCTAATTTTTACATGCCATTTGGAATAATAATGTAACTTCAATAAAAAAATAAATACATGGGGCGATAGAGAACTAAAAAATAAGAAAAAAATCAAGTAAAAATATGTCGCTATTATTATTATTATTTTTTTTTTAAATATAAATATGGGTATCATTTTAAAGCTTTTCAAAAGGTCTTTAAGGAAATTTTAAAATTTTTTAAAAGTGCTTAACCCATTAAGAGCCGATGGCATTTTTATGTATACTTCCGACCTCATAAAGTATATAAAATATATTCTGACTTCTTATGCATAGCGAAGTCGATTGAGCGATGTCCGTCTGACCGTCCGTGTTAGTCTTGAAATCAAGTTTGTTGAGGTATATGTATATGCTTTTTGGATAAATCCACAATTATGAAATCAGCCTGCGAAAATTAATCTAAAGTTTTTTGAAACATTTTATTGTAATTGTTTTATTTAAGTCATCATCCGCGCTTAGGATATGTATTTTTGATCATTTATCTTTTGTTGTTGTTAATTTTCTTTCGAGGACAAAACATTGTATATCAATCGGATAGGATTTGTCATTGAAAATGAAATGTATGAAGGTTTATAGAGAACTTCTAATTAAAAAGCTGCTAGTCTATTAGATAATCCTTAAAAGCTTTTGTATAAATATAGTAGTAGTTTGTAATATGAGGAAATTTTCACAGATTTAAACCTTACAAAAATCATTTATGATTAAAAGTTTTCTATACAAAAGAATAAAGCTTGGCGAGCTTTTTGCAAGCGCCACCTGTTGCGAAAATTTAAAAATTATAGTTATTTTGAAGTTTGTTTGTTTGACATTTATATTGCAGTCACATCATTCTAACAAGTTGTCATCAAAATACCGGCATTTGTGCATTTGTATTCATAAATCAAGGCAGAGATAAATATTGCAAATAAAAAGTAAATATAAAATATTTAAATTAAGTTTTGGTTTGCTTCTTCATGTCTCTATGCTTATATTATTAAAGCACACAGTAGTCAAATTATATTAAAGAACGAAAATGCAAAAATATTTCCACATTTCTGTCCTGGTTAAATTCTTGTTTTTGTAATGTTTTTAGGCAAATATTTTATAATAAAAGTTCATAATTTTGGATTTAATGCGTTACAGAAATTTGCTTAATTTTAATAAACGCATTAAATTAAAATTATTGACAAATTTATTTGCTCGTAATCGATCGACTACAACTAATAAATCGACGGCTATTGAAGTTCAAACTGAATTGAAAGTTAACAAAGTTAAAGATTTTTCCACTTCGACTGCAGCAGCAACATTACCAACAAGGCTGTCATTATCAGAATCCAAAGTAAGGGCCAAGTGTATGGTAAGTAAAAACTTTTTTTTTTAATAAAAAGTAGGGTTACAATAAAAGATAATTTTTGTGTGCTAAGAGATTGTGTAGTTTTGTTGGAAGTGTCCAAGAAGTTTTATATGTATACAAATTTGAAAATCAACGAGTTTATTTCTCTAATTAGTTGTTAGTTTTTCTATGTTTTTTAAATAATAAAATTTATCTTAACTATAGTAAGCAAAATTAGTTAATTTTACAAACAGACTTGTATGTGCTCGATACACGGTCCGCTTAGGCTATAGCTTTTTTTGCACCCCGATCAGTGGGCGATCAGGGGAATACTGCCTAAAGGAGGCAGGATAAGTGGTAAAACCCATCAGTTGTATGCAGATAGACCAATTTTAATGAGACTTGTACGACACCTAAATAGGTCTTTCTGTAGAGGATGCAATAGGTAGTCTTATTTTCAAATTAATGTCACAAATTTACAGGTACTAAAAAAATTAAAACATACATAAATCCTTACCTTGAAGGTACGCATAGGCTATGTCATTTTTTAAAGCTCGAACTCAAAGAGTTTACTTTGCGCTGTATTTGGGATAGAGCTACTGGGTGTAGAAAGCCTAATACCCTAAGCCGCTTACAAATTGTTAATTAATATTTAAATCAAGGCACATTAATACTACAATTACAATTGAAGGGTTTTCCATTGCCCAGAATCGACTATTCTGTTTATTCACATATCCATCCGATTTAAAATGTGCCTTGTCACTCATGGCTTTTTTTATGAAAATCAGGGTTGTCACGGGCGAGCTGTAACATCCTATTGGCATATGTACGGCGGCGTTAAACCTTTTGTGGGAGAAGCTATTGTGTCAACTAAGTCTTAAATTGAAACAAATGCAAATGGTAGTTCAAAATTGTGGCCAATGTTGTTCTTTGAAGACCAAGCTCCTAGGCACGGCGTCGAATTAAGTAAGGTTGGTGGATGGTTTTGAACAATTTCTTAAGGAGCAGTAATGCTTTCAGACGATCTTGCAGTGAGTTGTGGTCCATGCAACGGCCAATCATCTAGAGACCTTTCCTCGAAATTATTCACTACACAATAAATAGTGCGTCTTGTTGGCGCGTTGTTTCTCCCAAAAATTTCACCTAATTTTCCCATCTTCACAGTAATTGATGATTGATTGTGGTAAAATGTTTTAATCATATAAATACGTTGGTTTATCAAACATTTTTCTATAACAAATTTGCCACGGTTCTACTTCCCGACCAATATGACGGCAAAACAAAGTAGTATACCTCCGCGGCGGATACCCTGCATAAAAATAGTTCTCTACCTAATCATTATTGTAGGTTATAACTGACTCAATTATTTGCATGTGATTTCAGGAGAAAACAATTTAAATAATATCAGAAATTTAATTCTATAAAAAATCTTTAAATTTTAAAGATAAGATAGAAGGAAACTTCGATACATTAGCCCCCAAAATTATTTTATACAATCTATTTTAACTTGTATATTTTAAAAAAACTAATACACACTGTAAATTGCAAAATAAATTCTAAAAAAAATTTAGTCATTGCTTTTAAATACTAACGATAACATGTTAAAAAGAAAAAAGCAAAAACAAGAGGTCTTTTTTAATTTTTCATTTTAATTTTTGTTTTTATGATAAATTATATCTCCTTTCCTTTTTAGATGGCCGTCGAGTTGAAGTTTAATTCTTCGCTAACTCCAAGTGATCCACATTTCAAGCCAGTTTTGATAATTGGTCAACTGAAACATTTAAATTTACTTAAATTTTCCGATGTCTCATGCAAATTGGAGCCTCGTGTAACTGAAGATACTTTCAACAAGGCCATTGCTTGTTTACATCCATCGCCTACAGATAAAATTTCTTTGTATTTAGATGTGGCGACAGTAGCTGCGGTACCGCTTAAGTGTTCACGCCACAATACACCCTCTCGCGCTCATGCCATAACACGTTTGGTTAAAAACCACATTCTTAATGTAAACGAGGAGAATATTGTCATAGTATGTGAGCGTTCGGATTTATTTGCAAGTGCCTGTGCATTAGTACGAGCATTTCCTCTTTATACACGTAAGACTTCAGGAGTTTTTGAAAATTCTGGTGCTGGTGATCGGGATACTCCAGTGAAACATGCTGGAGATAATTCTAATCAATGTACCGTTCATGTAGAATTTATTATAATTGACAACAATAGTGCTGTATCAGATACTCCTCTAGATCAGTCTGAAATCGGTTGTTTAGAAAATGCTGCCAAAGGTATACGTTTAGCTGCTCGCATAACCGATACACCTTGCAATGAAATGAATGTAAGTTCCTTCATTGAAGAAGCAGAACGTATTGGTGAAGAGTTAAAAATCAAACCTATGGTTATACGAGGTGAAGAATTACGTGAGCGTGGTTTTGGGGGCATTTATGGTGTGGGTAAAGCTGCTGCCGTGCCACCAGCTTTGGTTGTTATGTCTCATGAACCAAAAGGAGCTCAAGAAACTATTGCTTTGGTAGGCAAGGGTATTGTCTACGATACTGGCGGTCTTAGCATTAAGGGAAAAACAGCTATGCCTGGCATGAAAAGAGATTGCGGTGGAGCCGCTGCAATTTTAGGTGCTTTTTATGCGGCTGTCAAGTGTGGTTTTAAGGAAAATCTGCACGCTATATTTTGTATGGCTGAAAACTCTGTTGGTCCAAATGCCACAAGGTAAGATAATTCTTAAAACATAAAGTATTAAAGAATCAAAGAAAGAACAAGTTATATTTGGCCTTGTTATGTCTTACGAGTTTAGATATTTATTTATCATTTACATTAGTTAGAAAGCGAATACTTCTGAATTATTACAAATTTGCAGTAAATGAGCGATATATGACAGCGTTGCTGAACTTACACGAATAATTTCTTTTCTTTGCTTTGTTGTGTAGTACGGACACGGCAACAAAAATGTTCTTTGCTGTATTCAGATCAAAGTCTTTAAAATATTACCCGAAATTTTGATTTAAGCTGCCGATTCACACATTCTATTTTGCTACGGGTTGCGATATGACATTTATTATACTTATAGGTATATAAGTTTTGTGAATTTACTTAAACATTTAAGGAGTAAAATCCCTTCCTGTGAAGATAATATTGCGCCATTTCTTGAACAACTTTCTTGACCGGGAACTTTATACGTAAATGAGCGCAGCTAATGGCTTCTATTATATTTGCAAATCGAGCCAATTGGTGAAATTTATGTTTCACTTTACCCAGATCAGCGACATCGGGAAATTTGAAAAAATGTGAAAACATTAATGCTATTTTCTTCGAAATGTTTTCTTCCCAAAGTAGTCAGAGACATCCAATGAAGATCAGTTGAAAAAAGCAAAGTTTAGTGCTGCAATTTAAGGCTTTGCCAGCCTTTTTTATGCAGTTCGTTAAGGTTTAGCTTTTTTGTTCTTTATTTTTGTCCATTTTCTAATATTATATATGTACATATATTTATTTCATAAAATTAGTGGGAAGCTATAAAAATATGTATGTACGTATTATGTTGCTTACCAATGTCACATGGTGGGCCTTTCTACAAAAAAAAAAACCGCAACGTAGTTAATACTTGCAAACTTATTGGAATAGGCAAACTTTTATTGTTCTTAGCTGCCTGCTGATCCAATAAGCTTATTAAAAACCGTGCAGTTATTTTGTTGAAATAAAATAATTCATCGTCATCCAGGCCCAATGCATCAAATCTTTTCTTGTATATTTAGTGTTTTTTTTCCTCCCGTAAATGCCCACAGATTGCGAAATCTGTTTTAATTTTTTTTTATTTGTGCACATTTTATAAACTTTCTGAACACTGCATTGAATTTTATTATACCCTTTGCCAGAAAAAATTGAAAAAGGTTATATCTAAGTTTGTCGTTCCGTGTGTAATTTTTATAATATCCACTTCCGACCCCATAAAGTATATATATTCTGACTTTTTATACATAGCGAAGTCGATTGAGGGATGTCCGTCTGTCCGTCAGTGTTAGTGTTCAAATCAAGTTTGCCTCAGCACAACAAACATATATGTCAATCGATCAGATATAGTGTCGAAAGAGGTACTATTGGAAATCAGCATGATCCAATCAAAAAATGAATATATAGGGCGATAGAGAATTTTAAAATAAAAAAAAAAAAACATGACCTTAGCAAGGCATTTGATTGTATTGATCATCATCTCTTGCTTTGCAAGTTGCGTGATAAATATAATTTCTCTTCGTCAGCTTGCAGACTTATGCTTTCTTACTTGTGTGACAGATTGCAATATACTTCAATAAATGGTGTTTCTTCTAGTATTGGGGCTGCTTCTTCGGGGGTTCCCCAAGGCTCTGTTTTGGGTCCCCTACTTTTTATAATTTTTCTTAATGAATGTATTGAAAAAATGTGCAATGATTTTTGCAAATCTTTTGTTTTTGCAGATGACATAATGTTGTTATTTCATAGTAAGAAGCATCAAATTGATGTATTTGGAAGGCTAATTAATGATCATCTACAGCTAATTTCAAATTGGATGACAGAAAACAATTTTTTTATTAACTCACAGAAAACTAAAGCCATCCAATTTTCATTAAATCATCAAATTGTTCAATGTCCGGTTATAAATATATTGGGTAATGAAATCGACTTCGTTGACCACTTAAAGTGTCTTGGAATATATTTAGATCAACATCTCTGTTTTGAAAGACATGTTAGCTTTGTTTCTAAGAAATTTTTTTTAATTTTGAGAAGATTATACGCACTTAGTTCTTATATGCCTCGTCATATAAGAAAACGGGTGGCTCATGCACTTCTTATGTCGAATATAAATTATTGTATTGAAGTGTTAGGAAGTATGTCTATTGGTACAATGACTAGATTACATAGAGTTTTTAATAGAATTTTAAGATTTATTTATTGTCTAAGAGTACGTGACCATGTTTCAAGTTGTGCAATTGATTTTCTGGGCTGTAGTTTTAAAAACTATGTTCTTTTACGTACCTTATTGTGTTTCTTCAAAGCTTTGAAATATGGTGTGCCTCTAGATTTGTGTAAAAGCTTCAATTTTCTTCATTCGTCACGTAATTTACAAATTTATATACCTCGTATTAACTATGAGTTTTTCGCAAACTCATTTCTGGTGAGAGTGGCTAGATCTTGGAATGTATTACCTTCAGAACTTAAATTTTTCTCAGACTCAGTGGCCACTTATAGAAAAAAACTTTTAAATTACTTCAATAATTAAAATAAAAAATTCTGGCAGGGGCAATACATATTTTTTTCATTACTTATTCTTTAAATAAAGAATATAAACTAAGAGAATTGTAGCTGTTTTAGTAGGAAATCGTAGCAGTAATCTTGTCTTATTGTATATACAATATATATAAACATAAAAATAAAAAATATTTTTGTAGCATAAAATGAATTTAATATGTATGTATATATGTGAATTATTTGGATTGTAATAAAAATACATATAAAATTGGCCTTATAGGCTTCCTATGTATAAAATAAAGATAAATAAAAAAAAAAAAAAAAATTGGTGCTGGCCCATATTTTCTGAGTTACGGGGATCTGAAATTTTCATTTTTTTTAAATATCAATATTGGTATCATTTTAAAGCTTTTGAAGAGGTCTTTAAGAAAATGCTAAAAGTTTTTAAAAATGCTTAACCCATTAAGAGCCGATGTCATTTTTATTTGAAATTATATATGTATATGCAGTACCAAAGTTTTTTTTATTTTTTTTTATTTTTTAATTCTCTGTCTCATGTAAACTATTTTATATTTTAGTAACTTAGAAATATAAAAGCAGACTCCACCACCTCTACCTGTAGTACGATCACTTCTAACAATATTATACCCGGCTATATCAACAGCCTGAGATAAAGTCACACTGGTAAACCAGATTTCAGAGACACCAATAATACTCATACCAGAATCATAAAATATGTTACGAAATTCTTCCATCTTAGTAGATCTATTTGATGGATTTAAACTTTGAACGTTAATGTGTCCCAGACTCAAATTGAAATGTTTATTTGTAAATGATCTAAGGATAGAGCTATCAATAGCTAGCAATAGGGCCCATATTTTCATTATGGAACTTTGAAGTCATATTGAGAAAGAGCTGTTTGGGGGAAACGTGCTGCTTTAAAAATAGAAAACATAAAAGGAGCTATACTTTAAATGTTTGATTCTAAAAAATAAAAAATATCTTAGATTCAACAAAAAGAATTTAATAATTAAAAAAATTATAATTTATAAGTTTTAACTTCAGTATAAAAAAGAGTTCTAAAAAAAACAAAATTGAAGAAATTCTAAATGCACAACACAGCTACATACACTTATGCTCATGTAATTAAGTTACTCACGTAGTGATACTAAAGATTGCTTTAAAAGAAAATTTTATTAACTTAAACCAAAAAATTTATAACAAAATTAAAGAAATATGAATTCATTATAAAACTGCAAAATTATTTTTCATTTAGATTTAACTATATACAAAATATTGTGGTTTTTTCTTTTTTACTGGTATATTTTGTGCTCATATAATTAAGTCATCTGAAAAAAAAATAGTTAACACTTGAATATGAATTCTGTACTTAATTTTACCTTAATTAAGGCTAATATTTAGTTGGAAAACCTCTATTTCGTAGCACTTCAGCACATCGTTTTGGCATAGTTTCGACTAATGCAGCACATTGCGTAGGGCTTATTTTTCTCCTTTCCTCTTCTATTATTTGCCATAAAATAGCCTTGTTTTTTGGTTTTCGCTTAGCAATTGCCCTTTTTATGATCCCCCATAGATTTTCTATTGGATTTAAATCCGGACTTTGTGCTGGCCAACGTAAGGTTTTAATTTTATTATCTGCAATCCAGTTCTTTACGATACGTGAACAGTGTTTGGGGTCATTATCCTGCTGAAATGTCCAAGCTAAGGGTAAAGAATCTGCATAATCACCTTCCAAATGCTTTTCTAATATACCCTTGTACATTTCACCAGTCATTTTCCCTTCAATTTTAACTATTGGACCAACTCCAGACGACGCACAGAGGAGTATTTGACCCAAAAAGCTGGCCAAAAATGCAAAAATTAATTTGATGAAATCCTAAGAAAAAATTACGCAGATCGATAGAGAACAAAATTCTACATCATATTGTGCAATTTAAAGGGTGTAAGTTAAGATTTGTAGTTGTGGGACGCTGTCAAAGTCAGGAAAGTGAAGAAAATTGCATGCGTTTTTATTGAATTTTTTCGATTTCAAGATATTTATATGATATTTTTTTATGGCTAAACGAATAGAGGTATTACATTGATTTTTTTTTGCCTGAAAGACTTCATCAGCAGCTATTTTCAATATTTAAAAAGAAAAAATTATCTTAAATATTTATTTTTAAAATTTTAATTATAAAAAAAACTATGTATTTAAATATATTAATTCTTACCAAAAATAAAAAAGGAAAAGCTTTTTGAAAGTGAAGGTAGCTGTTGTACAAATAATGTTATATACCACAATAAAATATGAAATCTCTAATTTAAGAAAAAAGAAAAAAAGTTTGCGCAAGTTTGCGCCATTATTTTTGGTGATTTTTTGAAAATTTTACCTTTTTTCTATTTTTGCTCATAAGGCACTTTTTCTTATACTTTATTGTCGTCATAAACTTTTGTGTTTGTCGAATTATGGCTGTAAAATATTATTTAATCACTTTTAGCAACTACCAACATAATGGATTACCTGCCCTTAAAAAAGGAATTTCTTTCAATTCAGGTTATTAACTAAGTAAAAGAAAAATGCACTTTGAAAAATATACATATATGGCTTATTGCGCAAAATTCTTATTATAAGAGTTTTGCAACTTTGAGAGATAACATGGAAAAAATTTACACAAGATTTGAGTTATTCCAAATAGTACAGGAATCTAATGCTAGAATCATTGACGAATAGTTGCAGTTTTTAGCTAGTAAATTGTGTGTGATTTCAGAATGCCAAGGAGATGGGGATATACAAGCAATAAAGCAGTGTGTTATAAATTTCAAAAAGTATTGGGGTTTCGCACAACGAAAAGAGGACCGATTTTTAAGCAGGTATGCTAAATGGCTGGAAGAAACTGTGACAATATCAGTATTTGACAGTTCATCTTCAGGGCGACCAAAAAAAGAATTTAACGAAGCAAGTGAAAGAGCAAAACGAAAAAAAACGCAAGAAATTCGTCAGTAATTAACAACAGGGAAGATCAAATTTGCTGCATCAATGAGCCAGAGAGTAGCGGGACATAGTGATGCGGCTATATTAATAATGGATATAACACGATCTCCAAGAAAAGCAAAAATTTTCAAGCGATCGTTAACAACTTCCGAGGTCCGAGTTAATAAGCTTTCAGCGGAGGGTGCTTTAGCATTGTTTATAAATGCTGATTTCACGAAAAACCAATATGAATATTATACAATGCCAACAAAAATGTATATCCATGCTACTCATTGCTAAAATATGACATTAGCGGAAGTGAAGCTGCAATCTCTTTGCAATCTCTGCAGTTGGATTATGAAGAACTTCAGTTTCTTGAAAAGGTTTTGAGCAGTGACCCTTTTTTAAGCTGCAATACACAAAAAACCTTTTTTATCAGATACTATTCAACTACTACTTCCTGATACAGATGATAATGCCCATGATGAAATACGTATGACATTATCATAATTTTGAATTTTTAAATTAGTTTAATTCTTTCATGTGATGAGTATTTAATAATATACAATAATTATCAGAAGTAAACATGTTTTTGCTTATTTGGTTGTTTATTCCTTATAGAAAGCCAAGCTACGAGACCAATTTTTTTAAATATTTAATATTGGATAAATTATAATTTTGAGAAAGGAGACATTGTAAAATCCATAAAAAGCTATGTTTTATTTCCCTGTATCTACACAACTACAATAGTTCGAAATTCTAAATTTAATTTGACTTGCTCTTAGAATAAAGTACAGTTGCAAACGAAATTTTGGCGGAATGCGAAGGGGAGACCGGCATACGTAATAATAAATAATTTTTCTAAAAATACACAACATATATATAAAAATAAATTCTCTTAAAAATTAAAAAAAAATAAACAAAGTTCTAAATGGGGGTTGGGTGGGTGGAGGATGTCAAAAATAACACTAACCCAATAATAATCTGCCACTACCTTTTTTTTTTTATCAAACTAAAACTAAAACTATCAAAAAAATTAAACTTTTAAACTAAAAACCACGCTAAATAATTTTGGCCAGCTTTTTGGGTCAAATACTCCTCTGTGCGACGTAAAGCAACCCCACACCATCACTGACGAGCCACCATGCTTTACGGTTTTCTTAGTGTATTTAGGATTGTTTTCTTGAAGAGGTGGCCGTCTGACATATGGTTTGCCATCATTGCCGAACACATTAAATTTTGACTCGTCGCTCCAAACCACCAATTTCCAGAATTTTGAGTCCTTAAAAAAATGTTCTTTGGCAAATTCTTTTCTTTGCTTAATATTTTTTTTTGACACGTTAGGGTTTTTTCGAGCTATTCGTCTATTCAGAGAATTCTCTTGCAAACGACGTCGGACGGTTTGCGCAGATATTTTAACATTATGATGTTCCTCTAATTGCGCCCTAATTTCACTGGAGGTCATGAATGGATTCGATTTGCTTAATATTACCAGGAGCCTGTCGTCTGAAGGAGTGTTTTTTCGCGGCTTTTTTCGTGGCAAATTCTCAAAAGTTTTGTTTTTTTATAATACGCAATTGCATTATTGATTCTTCCACGAGAATAACCCAATATTTTTTGAAATTTGCGAAATATTTTCATATTTTTTGAAAGTTTCCCAAATGAGTTTTCTTTCCAGTGAACTTGATGTTTTGTTCTTGCCCATTGCGTCAAAGTCTACTAACTATGATGAATTTAATTTAAATTTGTTAAAAAAGCTTAAGTTGACGATCGTTACAGTAATTAAATATAAATTTACCTTTACAAAAGAGAATGACTTAATTATGTGAGCACACTTATAAAGACGCCAACCGATTAATACTTTAATATTTTGAACGCATACTCAATAAGGTTAACCTTTAAAGTAACGGTACCTTGCGATCATAAAATATCAGGGATGTAAAAAAATAAGTACTTGTTTCTTATGGAATTAAAGAAAAACTTTGTTGATGACTTAATTATATGAGCACAAGTGTATGTGTAATAAAAGCAACTATTTACACTATTTAAGAATAACATGAATGAGTTTGTCAATCAAATTACATGTGTACATACATATAGTATAATTACAAAATATAATTTATAATCCAAAAAAAAAAAAATTTAGCATAAAGGGTTTCAATACAATACACATATCGCACTTGATCAACAAGAGGGTATTAACTCAAAATTTTAAAATTTTCAGTAGAGTCAAAAAACTGTTTGTGGCCACATTTTAACAGAATTTAAAAATTCAAATATACCATAGGAATCAAATTCCATTTGAAAATATATTTATATCGTTTTTCCTAGAAATCTGTGCAAGTCTTGCAAAAACAAATCAATTTTTTGAATTAATACCATTTTCCTGAAATTTTTCGATCATAAATGAAACAAATTTTCAACAAGACAGTATCAACTCAAAATAAAACCAAATTGAAAAGAGACTCAACTCAAAATAATACCTTTTTTATGAAAATTTACGAATCAGCTCCATGTTAACTTTTGTATTAACTCGAAATAATACCTTTTTGTTGAAATAAAGTTAATCACTACATTATCATGAATATGGTGTCAAAAGTGGTTTTCGAGATGAAAGAGTAAACGGAATACGTTGAAATTTTTACAGTAGATAGATATCGATGTTGTTAGCTGATTTCTTGAAAAAAGTGATATTTCAAAAATTTTGAGTTAATACCCTATTGTTGATCAAGTGCGATATGTATTCACTAAGGTCTTAGTTTTTCAAATAAATCGAAAAATTGCTCATAATTTAATATCTTAAAGTTGTCAGTTTGAAGATCTTTTATCCTACATTTAGGTATAGCCGCATTTATAATCCTGTAATTATGTATTTTTTTATCCTTCACAAGCAATCTACAATATTTAAAAAGCTTTACAGCCATAGATGTTAGATTATCATTGAAATAAACACGGCTATCAATATCATTACCATTTCTACCCATATAGAAGTCAGACAAAAGTAGTTTTTTTTTCTTGAAATAAGAACTCATTAACTCATCTCTTACATATATGCTATCAAACTTAACCAATATTTTTTAATTCAATATTAACATTAAAGAAGGAACATAAATCTACCACATCCTTTTTGAGGTCCCCACTCTGCTTGGGCAAACCAGATATTAGCACATCAGCACGATTTAGTCTATACTGCAACATATTGTTAGACAGTTCAAGCTCATATAGTTTTATCTTTGCACTGTTCTCAGATTTAGATATCATTTCTTTACATGCTGATAATTCATTCTTGAGGTTGCTTATACTTGCTGATATTTCATTTCGGATCTTTGTTATGACTGCTTTTTTCATGCTCTACAAAACTGTTCAGGGACTTTTTAAATTCGGCAAATTCATAGCGCATATCCGATTTAAAGGAGTTATTTCTTACAGAAACATCAACAGGGCTTGTCATACAATTCTTGCAAGTGAATTTCAAGTTTCTCTTTTTGTCCAGAACCTGAAACACCTCCTTGGAGACTGCTTCATCTAAAATCATACATCTAAAATCGTACATCTAAAATCATAGATACGTACACTTTTTTTAAATTAATTTTTCAGTTTTTGTTACTTTCATGGCTAAAATAAAAAGAACAATATACTCAATGTTGTTCATCAACAAACAAAAAAGCAACAAGTCTTTAATTATGAAAAAACCGTGTAAGTGATGCTCTTGTTTCTAAAGAAACTGTTCTCCTCGATTTTATTTATTATATTTTTCACGTTGAATCTTAAATCTTAAAGAATACAAAACATTTCAATTAAATATTGCTCAGCGTGACTTGTTGCATGTACACAAATATTTTCTAATTAAAAAACTTTAATTATACACCTGTATGAATGGAATAAATATACACATGGTTTCATATAAATTTTTTTAATTTCTTTTTTTTTTCATGTCGTTTTTACTCTCAACATTCGTTCATGTGTATGTAAATGTAAACACCAACAACATCTATTCCATGGAAAACAATATGAAACAATAATAATAAATATTCTTGTTTGCTGGTTCATGCTCTGTGGTCATACTTGCGTACATATACACAACTTCTAAAACTTCAATTCTAACAACGATGAAATGAAAAAAACAAAATGTATCTAAAATCCAACCTGACCGACAAAAACAAACAATTAACACTGCAACAACAATAATGTATAAATAGACCTGATGATATTCATACATTGTATTCTGGACGTACCGTTGAAATTAATAACACGGATGCTGAGGGACGTCTGGTATTGGCTGATGGTGTTTGTTATGCCCACAAAGACTTAAAGGCAAACATTATATTGGATATGGCAACATTAACAGGTGCCCAGGTATGTACACAGTTATATATACATGTCATATAAATATTTATGTTTAAAAATGATGATTGTCCTTAAATTTACGTACAATTTAAATTAAACAGAAAACACAGTTTTGTTTCTTCATAAAATAGTGTTATTATTACACTAGTTTGGTTGCTTCTTTTGATTGCCGAAACTAGGGAGTTCGTGATCACGAAGTGACTAATGTAGTTATTGAACTGTTTCAACGACTGTATGGCATGTTACACCGAAAATCTTTAAAAATCATGTTCAAAACTCTAAAACATTTGATTTTCTAGTGTCATTCAAAACTGTTTACATATGTATGCAGGTAAATGGAAAATGACATTAAATTCAAATCCTACGTAAATTTTGATTCGTAGGTCTCATTGATGCTTAATAAAAAATAAAAAGGACAAAGAGAGCTAAATTAATAAACACCAGTCATGTATGTAAGATTAAAATATAATTAATAAAATTTTTAATCTTTCAATATAAAAATAAAGTGAAAATTGACTTATTTTCGGCTTTTGGTTCATTTTTAATTTAATTTCTAAGAATGCCGAAAATAAGTCAATTTTCATTCATTTATAAGATCGATGGTTCAAATCCTGATTGGGAAAAAATTAAATTACATAAGTATTTATATAAAAGTTTTTAGGCAAGGAGTACTATATTCGGAATCTTATATACATATCCTTTACCATTAAAGTAAATCCAGTTTAATAAAGTAACTCCAATCAAAAAGACAAATATTGGGGTGCCAGAGAATTAAATAATAAAAAAAATTATGGACTACATATAATTTTAAATAAAAATATCATCGGCTCTCAGTGGATTAAGCATTTTTAATAAATTTTTGTATTTACAGAAAGATCTCTTCAAAAGCTTTTAAATGACTCCTATATAGATATTTTAAAAATATGGTGCCCATAAAGGCCCATGACTCGGAAATTATGGGTGAGCGCCAATTTTTTCACTTGATATATTTCTTTTTTTTTTAATTCTCTATCTCCCCCTATACCTGTTTTGTTTTGATTGGAGTTACTTCATTGTTCCAAATGATATGGAAAAATTAGAAGCAGGCGTGGTGTTTGCCCGCTTCCTCGGACCCAGCTTGCTGATTTTTCAAAAGCAAAATTTTTGTAACTATGTCTGTTCGATTGGCGTCTTTAAATTTTCTCTAGCTCATCTAGTGCCAAGGCAAAGTTGATTTCTTTGTTGACGGACATCGTTTAATCGACTTCGCTATGCAAAAAGGCCCAACTATATGTGCATAAGCTAGCTTTAGCTTTTGTCGAAAATCCAACGAAAAGCCTGTTAAATGCTCAGGTAACTTATTATGTGGAATGTGCGATCAGTTTCTTATACGGCATTTACACTATGCAATTTTTCATGAAACTGGCATGAAATTTTTGTTTATTTTTGAAGCAGGAGGAGTAAGCAATATGGTATTGTTTGAGTTTTTAATGTTTACTTTTAGATAAAGCATAACGGTGTAACTTAAATAGAAAATTGAGAAAAAAATGCCTGAAAAAATTGCATAATGTAAATCTGGACTTACCTTGCATAAAGAAACTAAATTTAACGAAACTACACGAAAAGTTCTCTTAAGTACATTATAGTTTACCACATATAATTTAATGTATTTGCACAGTTGTAAAAACTTGCTTAAGTTGTTTTATGCACTTTATAGTTGGGCCTTAAGAAGTCTAAAAATATGTACTTTATGGGGCCGGATATAGATACTTTTTCCACTTTTCATTGCGAAGGGTATTAAAAAAATGAATCGCTACAACCGTCTTATTTCCGCTTGAAACATTCAAGCATGTTCTAAATTCCACACGAAATTTTTACTTTATATTTTTTAAGGCATTGTTTTTGTAAAAAATTTATTTATATCAACAATTCTTTGAGAAATATAAAGTGAAAAATTTCATGTGGAATTCAGAAAATGCCTAATTATCTATTTAACCGACTAGTTTAAGCGAAAAGAATTTGAGTAACATCTTATTTAAACCGCGAAGTTCAAAAAGTATTTAAAGCTTTCTGTATGCATTTATTATTCCTTACGCTGTGAAAAAAAGGAAATAAAAACAATTCCGTAGATTCTAAGCGGGTATCCCGAATATATTGAATATTTTCGCGACTATAGTAGAAGATGTAGTTAGTTAAGTTTACGACTTTTGAAACGTTTTTAAATTTTCATATACCCGAGGCGTGAAGTTTCAATACAATCGGTCTTGTCCTTTACAAATAATTTTTATGTTTTTGACCAAATCACCCACTGTGCGGCGTGATAGAAGAGCAAGCTATAAAAAGCCTAGCGAAGCACCATGGGCTAGACTTGCAAAATGTGAACTTAGCTTTTGGGGGCTACCAAGACTTAGTGAAGGAACTATGCATAATGGCCATCTGCGCAGCGTTCAAACGAATAAGATTCTAATGAATAAGAAGCTAATTTAAGAGGCCCTGAAACTGTTAGGGAGTTTCGTTCGACGTACGAGGGCTGCTCTATATATTTCTGGCCTAATAGTGAAAATGCGAATATTTATAATCAAAAATGGTTTTATTGTTTTTCAAAGTATTCTCCAGCATGATTTATACACTTTTGCATGCGCTCAAACCAGTTGTCGAAGCACTTTTTCCACTCTGATTGAGACACTTTTAAAACATGGTTTTTGAACACTTCAACAGCTTCTTCTGGCGACAAAAATCTTTGACCACGCATTTTTTTCTTGATGTGCGGAAACAAGAAGAAGTCAGTAGGTACCAAGTCAGGGCTGTACGGCGGATGACCCATTTATTCGACGTTTTGGCCGGTCAAAAACGCTCTGGTTTGAGCCGATGTGTGAGAGCTCGCATTGTCATGGTGAACAATGATTCGTCTTCTCTTGTTGGTTTTTCGAATTTCTCCGATGACTTCAGGCAAACAAATTGTAGTGTACCACTCAGAAGTGACCGTCCTACGTTGCTCAAGCGGAACAGTCGCCACATGACCAGTTTTGCCGAAGAAACAGGCGACCATTTGCTTCTTCCACGAACAACTTTCGTTGGATTTTGCTCGTCTTGGAAGACCCACACGGTCGATTGTTGTTTCGTTTCGGGCTCATACGCATAGATCCATGATTCGTCACCTGTGACGATCTTATAAACGTCTTTTGAAGCACCCCAATCGTATTTTTGCAACATTTCTTTGCACCAATCGACACGAGCCTTTTTTTGAGCGACTTTCAAATTGTGCGGGATCCAACGAGAACAAACCTTTTTTACGGCCAGGTGTTCATGCAGTATCGAATGTATGCTGGTGGAAGACATGTCCAAGGATGTCTCTATCTCTCGGTATGTCGCATGTCGATCTTGCATTATGAGTTCACGCACGGCATCAATTCACGGAATTCGTCTTTGAGCCAGCTTCGGCCACCATTAAATTCATTATACCAATTTTTCACAGTGCTGTAGGATGGTGCTTCATCGCCATACAAAGATTTAAGTTCATCAATGCACTCTTGTCGTGATAATCCACGTCGAAAGTTGTGAAAAATGATGGCACTAAAATGTTCAAGAGTTAATTCCATTTTTTTTCTATATTAATTTTTTCAAGTCACTGTAAACAACACAAATAATGGTCGTACGTCAAAACGTTTTGAGTACGATTATGCTTAAAAATAACAAACTTTCCAATGGAAACGTCAGATTGCACTTGGCAACTATCAGTGTTGCCAGGCCAGAAATATATATAGCAGCCCTCGTACTACATTCCACTGAAAATACAACGGGTCGCGCCACTGTCTTCGGATATGGGAAAGGATAGATCCCCTTCTTCCATTCTAATCTTAACTAATCGCAACAACATGTAGTATTTAGAATTCCTCTCAACTCCTTAACTGTTGTTTGTGCATTTTTTAAATGAAAATACAATAGATTTAATTTAATTTTTCTTTTTATAATAAAATTATTATAATAGAGCATGTATATAAGTATGTGTGTGTGTGTATGTGAGCTAAAGGCATAAATAATTTTTTATTGCGCTGTTATTTCCATTTAACCCGCAATTCACAAAAACAATTCAGTAATTATTCAAAATGGTGCAGCATATTTTTTAATGTTGTTGCTGCTGGCTGCTGCTTGGCATTATATAAAATCCGACAATTAGTGTTCACCACAATGCTAATGAATAAATGTTTGAATGTTTGAATGTATGAATTATTTTTTTAATTCAAGTTAAATAGATTAACACTAGAGTTAATAAAAACAATAGAAACAAAATCTGTAGAGAATATGAACAAAAAACTAGTTTTTAGCTGATTTAAAAATTAGAAATGCAATTTATAATCAAATAAAAAATAAATTCATCCATATTACATATGCATCAATTCTCTTTTATTTGTCAAAGGCTTTAATATTTTAAAAGCAAAAAAAAGCTGTTTCGAATTAAATATTTTTTTTTAAAGGGAGAAAGAAGGTTTTCCTTACCGGAGACATGCATTTTTGCACAGCGCATGGTGTTACTTTTTGTAACAAAGCATCCAGGTTGTATACCTATCGATTGAGTTCGGTTCTGTGGCTTCATTTTCATGTATAAAGATTTTGGTGATATATTATTTAATATTTCCCAAAAAAAAAAAAACGGTTATGTCACAATGTCCCTGTTACTTAAGGTCTTTACTTCACCGTTGTTAATTCCTAATCAACACATGTATCATATCCGGCCATGCCGTCAACTGTATGGAAAGTCATAGGACAGCTAATATGGCGTTCACACTTGTATCTTTAAGCAAGTTTAAAGTGTTTAAGTACAAAACAAGTTGTGTTTTAGATGTTTTCCCATACATTTACTTGTCTTGCAAAACACTTAAAATTTACGTGTTTTTTATTTAAACTCGTCGCAAAACACTTAAAAGTAAGGGTTCATATATACTTTTGATGTGTTTATTTGTTTTTTGGATTGTGGCGTTTTACTGAACAGGATTTTTAATGGCGGATAATTAAAAATTAAGCGTAACGTCAAAAAGTGTAAACAAAGTAAATACATATGTACAAGCGTATTTTAAAAGACATTAGTTTGCAATTAGTAAAATGAATTTATCTATTACATTTTATATTTGCTTAATGGAAAATTATTTGAATATTGTGGGCCTAATAACTTCCAAGCTGTGAAATTGTAGCAAACGTGCACAAACTGTGTGTATTCTGTAGGATTATCTGCGGAGGAGGATACAAATTCTTTTTTTTTTCAGTAAATTGTCGTCTGAAATTGCGTTTGTAATTTTTTCAAACATCTCAATTTGTTACAAAGTACTTGAAGTGTTTTGCGATTTCTATTCGAATGTATTATGTAGTACGTTCGAAAGTTCTGCAGAGTTGTGTTTGCAATTTTAAAGGAAATTTTAAGTAATGGCAGTTATTTTTATGTTAAAACTTGTCAGCATTTTGCATTTTTTATAAAAACGTCATATTTGTAAATAAAATAAATACCAATGTAAATAAAAGTCTTCATTTAAAACGTGAATAAAAATTTTAATTCATTAGAGCTACGTAATATTTATATTTGTAATAACATATTTATTTATGCACCATATCTACACGTACTACTCGTTCCTTCAATATATTCATTAATTGTAAGTCGTTCAAAAACTTTTTGCTTCAGCGGCGAAAAGGAACACTAATTACTTGGTTCATCCCCAGTTCCTGAAATACTATTTTTGCTACGGCGATACTTTAACTTTCTGTGTTGCTTATAATCCGCCCATACCTTGGAATGCATTTGTAAAAAGGTTATATTGTAAGTTAAAGTACTCATATTTACATATGTATGTGCCTGAATATTTTTTTCACTTTCCACCTTATTGGAAGGTGGACCTGCAGCATTCAAATCTTGCGGTAGTCTTGGCGATAACTCCCTTCATTTGCTTTTGACATTAGAAACATTTAGGTGTCGTTTAGCCAAATCTGCATACAATGTCATTAATTCCACCATTATTTCATATTGCCTTGGCTTTGTATATAAACTCCTTTTAGACGTTTCCTTGGTGGAGATTTTATATTTATTTCCATACATAAAATATTTAATTAATAAAAAAAAGTTTATTAAATGCATTGGCCCATATTCACAGTTATAGAATAAAGTCGACTCTTGCTAAAGTATACTCTAAAATAAAAAGCTCTTATTATCTTTTTCGCTTTCATAGTCAAGAATAAAGTATACTTTAAGTTTAGCCGCCTTCCACTGGGTGTCAACTGTAATTTGATAAATGTTTTCATACAATTTCTAAACAAACATTTAAAAAAAGTAACCTTGTTGTTATTTTGGTCACTTTGGTATAAAAATCAGATAAAGAGTATTGTGTTCTTAAACCAAATAAAATAATTTTGGAAAAATGAGTTAAAAACAGCTTTAGGTAGTTTTAAATTTAGAGTTGACTTTCTCGCCAAACGTATATTTTAAATTGTCTATGAATGAATTAGAGTCGATTCTAAAATAAAACCGACTTTAGTTCCCTTAAAGTATACTTTATTTTAACTATGAATATGGGCCGATATTTTTACATTTTCTTAATTCAGAGGCTTGTAACTTTTTAACGAAAAACGCTATGAAAACTAAACTTTTAACTTGTTTATTTTAAATTTTATAAAGAATATAGCAGTAATAATCCAATAATTAATAAGCGTACTACGCCAAAAACACTAAGGTAAGATTGGCCGAAATTAACAAAAAATAATGTAAGCTCATTTTCTCCCTGCACATTTTTTAAACATACTTTTGTAGATATTTGCAAGGTCTGATAAAATTTATAAATCTTAACATATGAGTTAAAAAAAAACTTTTTCAACATTTTCAAAAAATTATATGTCCGAGGTACCTAAATTTGGGGCCCTTCTTAAAAGCCCTCCTTCACCCTAGGAGCCTGACGGGCCTCTGTAAAATTTCGTTGAGATATATTGAGTGGTTCATAAGATACCGAATTTTGTAAAAAAAAATCATTTTCAAACCACTGTGCGTAAGTTCATTTGACATCTGAAAATATATTTTACAAAAACAAAATACATGTTGTTTAGTTATTGTTGTAGTTGTTTTAGAACTGCTCTTACCTGTAAAATTAATGTGCCTTGATTTCCACAGTCAAAATAGATAGATATTACCAATTTCCACAATAAGAATGCTCTTCCAACATCAATAAAATTCGCTGTTACTCCATTCTTTAATCCATTGCGTTCTTATTTAAGGCACAACGTTTCCAATTATAGATCTTATTTTCTTACCTTAATAACTCTTCAATATTTATTACGCGCTATTTATATAATATCCAATTTAAGGCTTTTTTCTTTTTTCTGGAAATTAGATGCTTTGATTCAATATGTACCATCTATTTAAACAGCCGAACAAATGTCATACTAAAGTACTAAGATTAGATTGTGAACGCTTGTGTTTAGTTTATGAAACATCTCGCTTAAACACACTGTAAACACATAAGTGTGAACGGCATATAAGCTCATCGCAAACGCTTAAAATTCAGGGTTCAGATACACTCGTGAAGTGTGATCATTTGTTTTTTTTTTGGTTTTGGTATTTCACTGAACAGGATTTTAAATAGCGAAATATTAAAAAAAGTGAATACAAAATAAATACATACAAACATATTTTTAAAGAAATTAATTTGCAATTAGAAAAAGAAATTTGTTTTCTACATGAAATTTTTTTTCAAATTCCACTAAAAACAAAATTCTCTTTATCATGATTTTTTTTGTTTGAAATTTGGAATTTTTTCATTGTTTTTTTTTTCACTTTGATTTTGATAGTGGAATTCATACATAACTAAATATTTTTCATCGAATTAGAAATTTTACGTTTATAAAAAGTAATTTTAGAGTAAAATCGGTGAATAAATTTCAAGTGAAACTCTTCTCAACAAGATGCAAGGTAGCAGGTCCATTGTCTGTGGATTTTTTAAGGGCTTAAATCTAGCTTACATAAGCTTGGGCAGAAAATATTTTGTAACCGAAGCCGGTGTATTATAGCACAGAGGAGAAAATCCTTGCGACCGGCTCCGGAAATATTCATTTCATATTTCTTTTTTTTTTAATTACATTTTTATCTCCTGAAAATTTTTTTGTATAATATTGTTGCTAAATTTAATTTATTTGTTCAAGTTATGTTTACATGAAAAAAAAGCTTTTTTGATGTTACCTGAGTTTTTTGTTACTTTTTTAATGAAATAGGTATTGAAATTACCTTTTTAATGATACCCATATTGTTTATTCTACCATAAAATACTCGATATATGCCATATATATGTACAAGCCTTGGAGGTCCGTATTTCCGGATTTTGCATTTTATATCCCGTAAATATTTTTTTTCATTTTTGCAAATGCAATGATAACACTGTTGTGGAAAAATTTGTTCACGAAAAACTCCGATATCAATTTTCGGTTCGAGTATAATAAGAATTTCATGTGAACAAAAATTTCACTTCTTAGTTACGACAGGGGTGATTATATATATTTTTTTTTGCTTAATGGAAAATGCTTTAAATGTATGTCGCATGCTATTTAGTAAAATTCTAGCAAATGTGCACAAACTGTGTGATATTGTCGTCGTTTCGTTTCGTTTGTTCTTTTTGCAAACATCTCAATTTGTTACAAAGTATTTAAAATGTTTGTCGGTTTGCCCAAAAGCTGTTCTTAAGCCCTTCTTCACTTAGCATTTTGCAATCGAATTCCCAAAATGAGTTTTTGTGGTCTTTAAAATAATAATAATTATAATAGTAACTATCGCAGTTGCCGTAATCTTTCTTTATTATTAAAACCATAAGAATGCTTTGCTAACATTAATAACATTCGCTGTTGCTCTATTCCCAAATTTATTATATTTTTAATTAAAGCACAACGTCTTCAATTATAGTTCTATTTTTTTCTTCAATGATAAATACTGAATTGTTAATATAATCGGTAATTTAAGGCTTCTATTATTTTTCTGGAAATTAGATGCTTTAATTTAATATGTACCATCTGTTTAAACAGCTGACCAACTGTCAAACTAAAACACTATTATTTAGTGTAAAAGTTTTCGTTTACTTTTTTAAACATTTCGGTTAAGCACGTTGTAAACGCACAACTGTGAATACCATATAAAATACACAGAGTGCTCATACCAGGGTACGAAAATAGAAAAAACGAAACGTTTGCTTTTGTGTATTTTGTTCTTTGTTGTTAGTAAAACAAAACAGAAACAATGAGAACGATTATGCCATTTAGCTTTTTATTGTTTTTGTTTTGTTTTTTTTTTCGTGGAAAAATAGAGAAACCAATGTAAAATCACCCAATTTTACCGGTATAATTGTACTTAAACAGTTGTCAGCACATTTTAGTTTTGTATATAGAAAAGTTTTAACACTTTAAACATACCTTTCAATAATTGCTTAAAGCATATTTTTCGAACTTTGAATTAAAAAAAAAAACTAGAAATGCCACACCGACGAATTAAAAATACTACAATTGTCATAGCAAAAGTGTACGAAGAATAATTGTAAAAATTTCAGAGGAATGTATTAAGATTTATATAAAACTAAAATTCCTTTTTTGTTTTGACAACATTTAGTTAAAAATTTACTTCTGTTCTTAGTACCTGCTGGTTGAAGTACTTATATTAATTTCAATTGTCGTATGGGATATCTGTAAATATATAACACGATTGGTTTTAATAGATATTAAAAATTGTTGTTTTTATTGTTTTTTATTTTAGTGGGCAAGAAACCACGTAACACACTACTGTACTTATTATTGCTTCTGAGAAATACTTCTATATATTTTCAATCTTATAGACAATCCAAACGAATTATTCTACTCTTTAAATAGCCTCTTACAAAATAGTTAAAACAATTTTTTAATTATAAATCGGAGCTGCTTCTTTAAAAATCGCTTAAATAACATCACTGAAATACAGTTAATTCGTATTTTTATTATGTAGCTGCTGCCTTCAAAATAATAATGTAGCTGCGTACAAGGCGACAAATGTTTCTAGCGTCATTTGCTGTCGTGTGTTCGTGTATCTTGCTGTGGCAAATGTGTTTAGAGTATAACTGCCATATTCATAGAAAATTCAAATAAATTTGAAATATATTTTAGGACAAATTTGTATGAAAAATTTGTCATAAAACATATTTCAAAATTATTTTATTTTCTATGAATACGGCAATAATTGTTTAGTTAGTAATATTACCATTAGTAAAATGGTTATAAAATATTACTGAAACTTTAAATTAGTAATTACAATTGGAAATATTAATTGTTTTTACAAATAAATTTATGATATGATAATATGAATTAACTTTAGCTTTAGAGATCGAGTAAAAAACTGGTTGGTACAATTTTAAAATATAAAAAATTTAGCAGAGTTTCAAATGTGTCATTTTGATTATCGATTATACATGTAGACTTTCGATTAATTTTTTTCATTTTCTTTTCCAATTTATTTAAGATAAATGATCAGTAAATTTCTGATCAATGTTTTTTGTTAAAAAGAAGATGGAAGAAATAAATTTAACATATTGAACTAAATACTATTGTATTTGTTTCAAAATTCACTCGAGATAAAAATACAACAACATTAAATCTTTGCTAAACATTTTGTTGCTGCAATTTATTTTATCAGAGAAAAGTTTCCTTTGAACAAGTTTGTTGTACGTACGTATGTAAATGGCAAAATATTTGCTTTAAATTCAAAATAATGTCTAAATCTATCATTGTATTACAATTTATTTGCAAGTGTGTTTATTCTCCAGTGTGCATACAATAACCGGTAAAAAAGAAAAGCAAACAGAGCCTTTTACAGGGCCTTTATATGACAACTTCCTGTTGCACTTTTAATTTCAATAGTTATAAACATCAGTTTGCATTTAAATAAAATATTCATTCAATTTACAACAATTTGTAAGTTGTAAGATGTACAAAGTACAACTAGGGTAGTTTTAAATTACCTTGTGTTAGTTAAGTTTTTTTTTATTTTTGTCGACAGTTTTACTACGATCGGAAAGAGCTGTTTCGCAAGATTAAAAAATATTAACAACAAACAATATTGGGGGTTTTTCAGTAAAAACATAAAAAATGATTTTTTTTTTCGCTTGATTGATTAAAACCACTTATAATTTAAAATTTTTAATTGCAAGTATACGCATTTGAATAGACATTACACTATTAGTAGAAAAAAAAACATTTCTTTCTAATAAACGGTAGTGGAAAAAAGTGGAAACGTATTTTAAATGTAGCGGAAAGAGCCAAATTACCATTAAGCAGGAAAGTCAGAAAGTCGTGCTCAAATAGCTAAAAGATGTTAAACAACTATAGAATAAATTAGAAAGAAAGATTTTTAATCACCTTAACTAAGACGAAACGAGACAAATCTTACCTTTCAGCACCAAAACTCAGGTCTCAGAATCTTGTTAGTTTTTCGAGCCATTTTTATGCGTAGAAATTCTACTTCGGTTGTGTCTCGTGACACGTCATAGTACCCCAGACCATAACTACACCTCTCTCTGTAATTTAAAAAATAGAGGCTCTATTTTCTAGTATCGTGAAAGTAATAAATGCAGCTATCTCGACTATTCAAATTTAATTCCATTTCGACAGTCACGCTATAGCACTGTTTGGCGCCTTTATCAACTAAACAGCCATGCCTACACAACAATTGTTTTTTTTTTCTAATCGAGACATCAGAAGGTTTGTGCAGCTCTTTTTCATTAAAAAATCTTTCTCAGTTATTTTGCTTTTCTCTATTGATAACGCCTATGGAAGTTGAAGATTTTGAATTAATTTTTTTCTGTAGAATTAGTTTTTCTAATGGGAACTTTTTTCTCCTTCGTCCGATTTTTCTTATTTTATAGCTTCAACATCCTATGATCATAACATATTTGCAAGCTTTTATTAATCCAGGTACACTCAGTAAATTTTTAGACACAATATAAACTAAAAATAAGTAAGAATGCTATTTTCGGCTTTGCCGAAAATATTGGGGTGACAGAGAATTAAAAAATAAAAAAATTTTGGTACTACATATACACTATGGAGCAAAACTGAACAATAAAAAATCTGGTTTTTTGGTTAATCGTGTTTTTAATTAATTATTCTATTTGCTTACAATTCAGTCTGGAAATAAACATTGTTACAGTTTTTGGAAAATAAATTAATTTATAAACAAGACCAATAAAACCTATACCAAACGTTGTTTGATATTTTTTGAGATAAGCTATAGTGTTCACTTTTGCTCTCATTGCAATTTTACAATTTAAAGTGAGGGAAATTAAAACGGAAAAAATGTAACGGGATATTCCAGTATAATTTTTGATTGAGGCTTTGTAAATAGTTAAAAAGTTACTTATTTAATTTCGTTCGCCGTGGTGAGTACACAATTTTTTAATTGTTATAAGCATGAAGCCGCGCAACAACAAAATTATTGCAGAGGTTGAAAGATTGCTTCGAATAGGAAAATCTACACGAGAAGTTGCAAAAGAGCTTCAAATTTCACAATCTCTAGTAATGAAAATTAAGAAAGATAAAAATTTAACCAGCCAACATGACAGAAATGGTCGCCCGAAGATGATAAGTAAAGCTGATGCGAGGTATATGGCACGATCCCTAATGTCCGGAAAAGTAAAAACAACGAAAGAGGCAAGTAAAAGTATTGACTGTGAAGCTAGTGTATGGACTGTGCGGCGTGCACTTAGAAGTGTTGGTTGCTTTCCTGCAAAAAAGCCGAAGAAGCCTTAGCTGTCAGCAAAAAACAGAAGAGCTCGTCAAGTGTTTGCATTACGTCATAAACACTGGACCACTGACGATTGGAAACGCGTCTTATGGTCAGACGAATGTAAAATAAATCGTTTCAATTCAGATGGCATTAATTATTTTTGGTCCAACACTGGAAGAGCAACACAGCAGCATCAGGTTTTAGAGACGGTTAAACATGGTGGAGGGTCTTTAAGGGTTTGGGGGTGTTTCTCGGAATTTGGTGTTGGTTCCTTGGTTTTGGTGGAAGGAATAATGAATAAAGAAATGTACTTAAACATTCTTTATGAAAATATATCAGTTTCGATGGCTCAAATGGAGTTTTTTTTGAAGAGGATAATGTCTTTCAACAGGATAATGACCCAAAGCATTCAACACAATTAGTGAAGAATTGGCTTGCAAATAAAAAATTTACCACAATGGTATGGCCAGCCCAAAGCCCAGATCTCAATCCAATCGAAAATTTATGGTCGATTGTGAAAAGACGACTGGGAAGTTACGAAACACCCCCAACTAGCATTAAAGATCTTTGGAGTAGAGTGGAGGACATTTGGCCCGATTTACCAATAGAGACATGTCAAAACCTAGTGAGAAGCATGCCTTAGCGTGTTGCGGCAGTTTTGAAAAGCCGCGTTGGCTTCACAAAGTACTAATATTTACCACATTAAAAAAAAGACATAGGGTGCAAAACTGAACACTCTTAATGCATTAAATTAAGTATTTTGTTAATACTGAAGTTGTTGTTTTTGTTTTTCTTTCTGTTGTTTGTAATCTTAAGTTTGTTTTATTAAATGAAGTATATATGTATATAGTTTGAAATACCTAATTTTTCAAGTGTTCACTTTTGTTCCATAGTGTATATAATTTTACATAAAAATAACATCGGCTCCTAATGGGTTCAGCATTTAAAAAAAAGATTTGTATTTCCTTAAAGATCTCTTCAAAAGCTTTAAAATTATGCCCATATTGATATTTTTAAAAAACTTGAAAATTTTAGAGCCCCGTAACTAGGAAAAAATGGGCGAGCGCGAATTTTTTCACTTGATGTTTTATTCTTATTTCTTAATTCTCTATCTTCTTTATTGTTCCAAATGACATGAAAAAATTAGAGATAGACATGGAGTTTTGCCTGCTGCCTCGATGAACATGGACCGATCATGCTGATTTCCAATATCACCTCTTTAGACACTCTATCTGATCGATTGACATTTTTTTTATTTGTGAAATCAAGTTTGTCTCGAGTTTGTTTACACAGACTGCATATTGAACAATTAAGTCATAATTTATATTTTTTTATTTATACCGATAATATGATTGTGTTGCATTCAATATTTCTTGTAACAATTGTGTGGTGAGCTTCTTAAAGTATGTGGACAAGAATATATATCAATTCGTTTAGCAAATTAGCATGTCATTTGAAAAGCTTTTGAAAGCGGAAGGCCTCGAATTGTTATCCACTGATAAAATACGCATAAGCACAAATACAATTCTTTAAAAATTTCATTTTACAATTGTGTATTGTGTTTTATTTGTTGGCCGAACCTAAATGGTGTTCCATAATTTATGCAAAATTTAAAATAATAGTTTTGCCTTTGTTGAGTTGTTTTAGGAAAATGCATTAACGACTTTTTTGGCCCAAACGCCCTCGCTCGAAGAATTTTTCATTGGGTTCATTATTGTAACCCCAAACAATTTATGTTTTGTTATTTATATCTATCCCACTGGAGGATCAATGTAGAACACCAGGAAAGCTTAGCCGATATATTATAACTCAATTAGTATTGAAACTATAAGGACAAAATGAGGATTCTGTTTGAATTTATTTACTTTTGATTTATTATATTATGCTAATATCCCATAACATTTTTGAATAAAAATGCAATTTATTTATTGGTTTGGAATAGCAGGTATCTATACGTATTTCGCCTGTTGCTAAAGCTAGCTCATCAGGAAACCATTATCCATTTTTAGAAAAGCCAAAATATATTTCCTTTAAGTATTAAAACTTCAAAAACAACGTGAGAGTTATTTAAGAAGCCAATACAGAAATGTGAAAAATTACAAACAAACAAACCTTCTTCTTAGGATGGGTACATGTCGACTCTTAATGCAGACATAAGGCGTGTTAAAAATAAAAACAACACAATTATTTTTTTTTAATTTCTCAAGAGAAAGAAAAAACCATAACAGTGATGCCAACAGTTTGTTGCTAATATCCATAACATTTTTAATAAAAAAGCAATTTATTTTATTTATTTATTTACACTTTATTTATATTTATATTTACTATAAAAACACGATAAAAAGAAACGCATCATATTATCTTTGGAAACAGTTTTAACTAATCATTTTTAAGACATTTATCTAAGGAAACTTGTCATCTGCAAATAATATGGAATGCAATCCATAAGATCAGCGCAGATAAAAATATCATGGCCAAAAATTTTAGATAAGTTTTGAATTGCATTAGTAAAAAACTATCTTCTGAAAAAAAAACAGGCCACGTTGTAAATGTATTTCGCTTTTCAACAAGTACATGCGGGTTTTCTAGACCTCACATGTCGATATTTAATGATTAATACAAACGCAATGGTTCCTATCATCTTGAAAAATCAGCATCCGCTTGACCACCTCATTCTTCCGAAACTCTCAACCGTCAAAATGTTTTTTTTTATAGAACTCTTGCGTCTATTTTGGGACAACCTTAAGAAATGCGCGAATGCTTCAGCGTCTAGTCCTGTGTATAAAACGCAGTGAAACAGATTATTATTTTTATTAACTCTATATTTTTGTTTTATTGCTTTTGTTCATGCTACGGAACGGAAATTCTTTTTTTTTATTTTTTTCGTGAAATATTTACTGCGTTTTATTTTAATTTTTGGAAACATTTAATAGTTCAATAAATTCGTTACAATCATTTATCGCAATTTAACACATTTTCCGCGCTTTTGAGCCAATAAGTTTTTTGTTGAAATTAATATACATTTAAACTAAAATACGTTGTTTGACAAAACACTTTTTGTTGACTTGAAGTGAAAATTGTGGAACAAATATATAAATTAAACAGCGGCACAGTTTTTTTTTTTTGCTTTATAGTCAAAAATGTATAAAATTAAACAAAATTAATTTGATTTAAAAGATACTTCTTGATAATTAATTCTTCTTAATAATTAATAATTGCCATTTTTATAAAATGTTGTTTTAAATATATGTATTTTGTGAGATAGAAATCAATTTGGTTTCTCTTATTAATTAATTTTTAGGTATCCGTACTTAAAAAATATCCTTTCGGCGTGTTTTGTCTGTACTTCTATCTATAAATTGAGCTGTTATAGGTAGACAATTAAACAAATACTAAAAAAAAAACTTTAAAATAAGAGGTGTCCCCATGGTAACGTGATTTTTATATATATAGCGTTATCTTTTTAACCGTAACACATAGAGAAAAAATGCATAATACTTTCAAGAAGATTTTCTCTATGAAACGTTTATAGGCCTTAGCCAGAGTATACCAGCAGAGAGAAGCAAAGACTTTTTGGTAGCGATTCCCTTATTATTTTCATGTGGAAAATCTTTTTAATTTTATTAAGAAGAAAAAACATTAAATCAAAAAGAAAACTTGTTATTAACAATTTTTTTACACAATTCACAATTCATAAAGAAAAACTTCTTGATTCTATTAGGGTTTCTTCTGAATTGTTAAAAAACGGGATTGCTTATTAATTTCATTCGGATACCTAATTAATTTTTTCAAAAAGGTATTTCTTATAGATTTCATTGGTCTATATAAAAAAAAAATGAATAATGACGGATCAAAAGACTATAACAGAAAAAAATACAACAGGAAAAATATTAGATTAATGTTAAAAATGAAAAATTCGATGACTATCCTGTTACTGCAGACGAATGTTTTAAAAATTTACATAACGTAGGAATATTTATAATTTCTTAAAATTATATGTGTACATCTTTTTACATCTTCCTTTTTCAAAGATAAATATTTTGAGCAAAAAAGCTGGTTGCAGCACAATTGCAGTCCATGGGATCAAATGCTTTCTTCCTGGAGGGAAACAAGTAGAAATAGAATTGCTGAGATACAAAATGCCAGTTCTTTAAAGAAGAATTATTGAAAGAAATAAAGAGATATTCTTATTAAAATTGAAAAAGAAAACATAAAAAGCCTAATAAAATTAAAAAAAAAAGAAACAAAAAACAAAAAGAATACCTAATAATATCAAAAAGACACACTTTTCGAAAAAAAGAAAGCCTAATAAAATCAAGAAGAAAACCTTTTTGAAAAAAATCAAGAAGAGAATCTAGTAAAAATACTTAGTTTTCTTCTGGATTTTTTCAAAAAGGTTTTCCCTATAAAAATAATAAAAATCTCTTCTTGAAAAAAAAAACCGTAGAGAAATCTTATAAAGTTTGTTCTAATTCACTATGTATTTATTAGGTTATTTTTTTCTGTGCAGGTAGACCTTTGAACTTTACACAGAGCGCGAATTTTAATGTTCGAGGGAGCTCTTTGCACTTGGACGATTAAATAAAAAAACCGGAAATTTTTTATACATATTTTTTACCTACCTACGCAGACTAAATTATTTTTCTTTAAGTTTTCGAATAAAATATTCATAAAAAATTAATATTGTTTAAAACTTAAATCTTGATATTTTCTAACAATTAAAAAATTCAGCTACCTAATTTCAACTAACAAAACGGTTTATTTACTTTTTTCATTGAAGTTAAACTACGAAAATGGAATCTTTTATTAAGTCTTAATACATATTAAACTCTATCTTAAATAAGAAGTGAAACTTTTGTTCTCTTAAAATTGCAAGAACGTGACTAGGTAAAATCTAACTTTTAGTCGGGGTTTACAAGAAGCACCTAAACCCCTGAACCTCTGAACAAAATATGTATATACATTTTACCATTTAATAACATTTGTAATAAAACGCTACACTGTTGAGCTCTTAGCTAAAATCAATTTTTTGAAAAAATTAAATAGATATTCCCTTGAGAAAGTCAACAAATAATTGACGAAACGTCGGGAAAAAATGTAAAAATAAATTAGTTTTATTTACATTTGGAAACACTGGTCATACTAGCTTATACACGGAACTTAAAAACAAAATAACATTGGCCAAATAACCCAATAAATAAAATCATAAATCTCTTTGTTTTGTAACTTGTCAAGTATAACTTCACTATGCCCTGTAGTAACTGATCTTAAATTAAAATGTGTAATAATTTTTCATATTCTTACTAAAATAGTTAAAAACTTGCACAACGCATGCAGTTCCCCAGAAAAATATAAGTGAACAAATAAATCAAAGGGAAAAGTACAAAAAAATTCGAGGAAAAAAATGATTCGTTTACATGAAAAATTGTTCACGTGAATTATTCACGATTAAAATTTGGGGCAAAGGAAAGCCTTTTTGAAAATATATATGATGGGGGTGATTATAAATCTCTAAGTAAGTTTGTTTACTTGTTTCGTTGTTTGCTTGTTGGCGCGTCAATCACAGCTAGTTAAAAATAGCGGACCAGAAGGGGTACAAAAGCAGAAGTGGTCATTTTTATGCGCCTTAATCAATTTTAACAAAGTCTCGGCTAATCAATTTTAATAAAGTTCTAAGTATAGATATGTCTTCATCTTTATCTGTCTTAGAGCTAGTACTTAGATGAGGGGGAAAACGAAAAAACGGGCATTTACGTCTATGCCCATTAAAATGAAACTTTAAACATACATATTTATGCAAAGGGTAGAATATTCTTAGTTTATTTTGAAAAAAAAGCGATTAGGAGAGGGGAGTGGGAGAGAGGAGTATTAACCAATCTTAACAAAATCTGATTCTAAATAAAGATATCTTCTAATCTATAAGTTTCTTACTGATTTGATAGATTTCTGATGTGTTCAGAGTAGGGCCCTATAGCAAACAAGGTTATAACATATTTTACAGCGCCTAGAAGAGCGCGGAGGCAACATCTTGTACAGGATACAACAAGCTAGTAGATTAATAAACTAGACTCAATAAAAAATTTTAAATGCCATTTTATTAACTTCGTAAATGCTGTTGCTTCAAAGCAAAACTCTTAAGGGTTTGCTAAATTTTGAATATTTCAATATAAAACTGAGCAACTAAAAATCGATTTGGGTAATAAAAGAAGTAATCGAATATGCACAATATTTCAAATATAGACAATATTTTAAAAGAGAGAACAGTTTTTTCCCACTGTTCAAGCAAAATTATTTTAAGTGAAAAGAAAATTGCTTGCAAAATATTTCACTGCTTGGTGCGTATTTTAAGCTGTAGCAATTATTGATAATGAGATTGGTAGAACAGTAAATGTTACTGGTGGTTTATATTGAGAGATTAAAGGAGAGCTCTACGTTAAGTGCAGGTCATTGAAGTGACCACATATGTTTTCAATAAGACATTTTCACTTGTCATGCAGATCATAAAGCAATTTAGTTACACCTTAAAATTCTTTTTATACCCTTTACCACAAAAAGTGGAAAAAGGGTAAATATCATTCATTGTGTAATTTCTATAATATCCATTTCCGACCCCATAAAGTATATATATTCGACTTCTTATGCCTAGAGAAGTCGATTGAGCGATGTCCGTCTATCCTTCCGTGTTAGTGTTGCCAATTCAAACTTGATTTCACAAAAAAATAAATATGTCAATCGATCACATATAGTGTCAAAAGAGGTGCTATTTGAAATCACCATGATCGGTCCATGTCTTTCAAAGCAGCAGGCAAAAGACCACACCTACCTGTAACTTTTTTTATATGATTTGGAACAATAAAGTAGCTCCAATCAAATAAATAAATATATGGGGCGATAGAGAATTAAAACAAAAGAAAAAAACTTCAAGTGAAAAAATTGGCGCGTGCCCATATTTTCCGAGTTACGGCACTCTAAAGTTTTCAAATTTTTAAAATATCAATATGGGTATCATTTTAAAGCTTTTGAAGAGATCTTTAAGGAAATACTAAAATTTTTTAAAAACGCTTAACCCATTAGGAGCCGATGACATTTTTATGTGGTACTTAATTTTTTTTTTAATTCTCTATTACCCCAATATTTGCTTTTTTGATTGGGTTTACTTCACTAAACTAGATTTACATGTATGGTGAAGGGTATATAGGATTCGGCATAGCCGAATATAGCAATCTTACTTGATTGTATTGTTCTCTGTCTTTTCAATTAAACAACCTTAAGTTGTTTAATTGAATTTTGTTGGATTTTTATTTTATTGATGTATTTGAAGTAAAAAGCTAGTACAAACAAGTCAATAACTAATTGTGCTTTGTAGAAGAATACTTATCCGATATATAGCAAACCATTACAGATAATTTGAAGAAAGGAGCTTATGTAAAAACTGCATCATGAAAGCTATAAGTAATTATATATAAACCAAGCTAACGAAGATACTATTTTATTTAACGAAAAGCTGTGGTTCTAGGAACATCCGTCAAATATAATTTTTTAATTCGTCCAACCTAATTTTTAAAGCAAACATCTAACATAATTTTATATTCGGAAATAAATTTGGTTTAAATTTATAATTGTAATTAAAATTTAACGTTTAAGAAATATTTTACGTTAATTGTGTTTCAGCTCCCCAAAAAAAAAAACAAATCCTAAAATACGGAAAATAAAGAAAAAAATGCTTAATTTTCATAAAAACTGCGTGCTATTTTTTTATTTAACTATCCCGATTAAATTAATTACCGATTGTTGGTTATTGTTGTTTTTGCTTAAACTTTGACTTTTGTCTTTGCTTTATTGTTTGGACAAACAATTTTAGTTTATTTAAAATGTTTGTCAGAAGTTTCCTGAAGAGTTAAGTAAGCAGTAACGAAATGGCCATCGAGACGTGCTTTGATCCTCAATAATCAATATCGGTAAATAATTTAATCGGGATAATTAAATAAAAAATTAGCACGAAGTTTTTATGAAAATTGAATATTTAAAAAATATCCCCAAAAAAATGTTTTTTTCAATTAAATATATTATTAATTGAATTACTAGCTTAATTAAATTTTAATCTAAAAGTATATAAAGCATTTTCTACACAGAATACGTTTTTGCAATTATTAAAGCATTTAAATAGTTTCGTATTATAATTTAAGTGTTTAGTTGATTTAATTATTTATTTAATGAAATCAACTAATTAGTTTGTAAATTTTTTGATTAAATATGTAATTAATGTTATTATTTATTTGTTTTTTTGTTCTCACTAAATAAAAAATTCAATTAATTTAAAATTTAATTTAGTTTCAATATGTGTAGGTTCAAATACTTTTTTTGAAATAAAATTTGTTTGAAATCTATTAATCAGCTACATTAAACAGCAGAAAATATATTTCTTTTCCACAATTACCCATTTAACTGAATCATTTGTGACAATGTCGAAAAACGTTTGCTGTAAGATTAACGTTAGTAATATTTAATTTGCAATTTTAAAATAAATTAATGACACAAAAAATAAAATGAAATATTTATCAGGTTAATTATAATTTTAACACAAATCAAATAGATACACTTCACCAGAAATGCGGTTGAAATTATACACAACATTTTAGTGTGAAAATAGTTGTTTCAGTTGCTATTGTTTTCCCAGTTGAAGTTTGCTAAATTCTCCTTTGGTTTGGATTATAGTGTCTTGTTATGACAACCTAAAGACGTCTGGCATTGTTATTGTGTGTTCTGGTTTATATTTTGCTTTATGTCCCCATTGGCAACATCATCATTTAACTTTTAAGCATTAAAGTTGGTTACACACAAATTTGTATCTCTACAAAATCCTTCTCTCTTGAACATGAAATGCAAATAAATCATTTTTTTTTATTTATTTTTTGCTTCATTTTGTATTCCCCAATTGCATGAGTGTTTACAATTAGTATTTTTTTTATGTGTGTGTGTATGTCTGTATGTGTATGAGTGGGTGAGGGAGTGTGCTTACAACGGCGTTAAATTGACTTTTTCACTCTTCATTCAGTATTTGACTTTTACTTAATTTCTGTGTTTTTTTTTTTTTTTTGTTCTGTTTCATTTATGTTTACAGGGCATTGCAACGGGCAAATATCATGGTGCCATATTGACAAATTCCGAGGAATGGGAAGCCAAATCACTCGAAGCTGGACGTAAATCTGGAGATTTATTGGCTCCCATTATTTATTGCCCAGAATTGCATTTTTCTGAATTTGCATCAGCAGTCGCAGATATGAAGAATTCCGTAGCGGTAAGTAAAAAAAAAAAATACAAAATGTTATACAGTCATTTGAATACAAATATATGTATGTGGTATTATTCTATATTGAAAGCGAGGGGTAGCTATAACAGTTAAAAGCAACTTTTAATATTTGGTAAACAGTAAGAAGTTTTTTTTATTAAAGATTGTCATGTAATTAAGTATAAGTTTTTTTACATTTTCAATTAAATATATGATAGATTAATTATGTAATTGGAACAAACAGTAAATTCTAATCTGAAGCTAAATAAAACCTTTAATAGGTGTGTACACCAGATTTGAGCTGATTTTTGCTAGAAATTGAAAAATTTTTTTATATAATCTGTTGCTTGCAAGGAATTGAAAGCAACACGTCAGCAAATATGTACATTTCCTTATAAGGTTAACATTTCTAATATTTTAATTTGTCATTCCGCTCATAATTCATACAATATCTATTTACGATCATATAAAGTATATATATTTTGATTTCTTATGCATAGCGAAGTCAATTGACCGATGTCCGTCTGCCCGTCCGTTTTAGTGTTGAAATCAAGTTTGCCAAGGTACTAGATTACCTGGAGAAAATTTAAATAAATCGACCAGACATAGTTTCGAAAGAGTTGCTATTACAAATCAGCAAGATCGGTCCATGTCCTTCGAGGCAGCGGGCAAAACACCACGCCTGTCTACAATTTTTCCATATCATTTGGAACAATGAAGTAAGTCCAATCACAAAAAATAAATATATGAGGCGATAGAGAATTGAAAAATAAGAAAGAAACATCAAGTGATAAAATTGGCGCTCGTCACATTTTCTGAGTTATGGGCCTCTGAACTTACGATTGTGCACCATATTTTTTTAAATATCAATATGGGTATTATTAGAAAGCTTTTGAAGAGAATTTAAAGGCAATACTAAAAATTTTTAAAAATGCTGAACCCATTAAGAGCCGATGTCAAAAATTATACATATATATTTTTTAATTCGCTGTTACCCCAATATTTGTTTTTTTAATTGGAGTTTCTTCACTAAACTAGATTTATATATATGGTGAAGGGTATATAAGATTCGGCATAGCACTCTTATTTGTTTTAATTTAATTCCTAAAAATTACAAAGTTACCCTCGCTAAATATGGATATTTTTTGCTTTTGTATGACGTAATTCAGCAGTTTTTTTTGTGGGTTCTGTGGTTTAATGCAAGAGATTTTTTGGAATGCTTCAATTGAAAGTGAAATCAATTGAGCAGAGCAGCAGCATATGCAAATTGTTTGGTTGATGGATAACGTATCGTATTTTGAGGTCATGTTTGGAAGTAAGTAATGAGTTTTGATACAATATATTCTTCTTTAAGATTCCCAGTAATAAATCATTTTGTTGTGTTTATAAGTACGTTCGTAAGATTGAAATAACTAATTTAAATGATGTAATGCATTTAAGTTTTTTTATAGAATTAAATTCAGTGAGATGTAGATATTAAGGATAAATTATTAAATTTAAATTGAATAATTAAATTCACAGTAAAAATAAGTTAAAACAACAATTTCACATTTTGTTTGTTTCTAATTAATATCAAAATGTTCAATTTTATTAATACGTGTTAGTATTATGAAAACTTTTTAAATACAATATACCAAGTAATTTTTTCAACTAGAAAAATTATCTATATAAAGAGTGCTCTTTTTTTGACAGCTGCATAGATTTACGCCACAGCAACTCTTGCGGGTGGTTTGATATTAAGAGTAAATTACAGTTTTTATAGTTTGTCCAGATTTACACTAGCGCAATTTTTTGAGGCTTTTTTTCTCAATTTTCTATTTAACATTAGCAACCATATTTCTTACTCCTTCTGATTCACAAACAAACGAAAATTTCATGCTAGTTTCATGAAAAATTGCACAGTGTAAATGCCGTATTTGTGTTTATCTATTGCTTTTTGTGTGGCTGTGCGGGTTAGCTGTGAGTTGGAACATATGCTGATGGCGTATACTCTTATATATATCCCAATTGCACGTCGTATCTATTTTGCCAGCCATATTATACGCAATCAGGGTAGATTACAACCCACAGGTTGTAGTAGTAAAAAAGTAAATATATATTTTATTTGTTTAAAAGCTTGTAAAACGGTGCACTTTTGCAGTTTAAGAATCTTATATTATTAGAGTTTAATTTCGAATGAACAGTAAACGACAAGGAAACCAAAAACAATTTACTCAATCCAAAGTAGTGTTGTTTTTTCGCCTCAAAAAAAGTAAAAGTACTGCTTGATTTTTCTTAAAGAGTTTTGAAAATTACTTTAAATATTTTGAAAAGCAGATACTTATGTAGTAGGCCGCTGTAGTAAAGATTAGCTTTTGCAGTTTCATATTATATTTGAAAAGAAAAAGTAAAAGTAAAATCTCATATACCCTTCACCATCTATGTGAATCTAGTTTAGTGAAGTAACTCCAATCAAAAAAACAAATATTGGGGTGACAGAGAATTAAAAAATAAGAAAGAAATAAGTTCCACATATGTATAATTTTACATAAAAATGACATCGGCTCTTAATGGGTTCAGCATTTTTTAAAGATTTTAGTATTTCCTTAAAGATCTCTTCAAAAGCTTTAAAATGATACCCATATTAATATTAAAAAAATAATTAAAAACTTCAGAGCCCCGTAACTCAGAAAATATGGGCAAGCGCCAGTTTTTTCACTTGATGTTTTTTTCTTATTTTTTAATTTTCTGTCGCCACATATATTTTTTTTATTGGAGTTACTTTATTGTTCCAAAAGACATGAAAAAATTATAGGTAGGCGTGGTGTTTTGCCTTTGCCTCGAACTGAACATGATGATTTCCAATAGCACCTCTTTCGACACTGTATCTGATCGATTGACATATTTTTTTGTTGTCGGCAAACTTGATTTCAACACTAACATGGAAGGACACACGGACATCACTCAATGGCCCTTATTGTGTTTGGCGTAGGCGTATTTCGACTACGACAATTTGTAATAGATAAATGACAACTTTTGCGAGCTTTCTTTAATCTATTACAAAACTTTAAAAAAAAACGCCGAGTTTTTGCTACGAAAACGCCAAACACAATAAGGGTGAATGTTCTTCGCTATGCATAAGAAGTCAGAATATATATACCTTATGGGGTTGGAAATGGATATTGTAGAAATTACACACGGAGTGACAAACTAAGATATACCCTTTTTCCACTTTTTGTGGTGAAGGGTATAAAAAATGTCAATACCAACGAAACGCGAGCAATTAAAAGACGATGCGCGAAATCAGAAAAATAGTTATTCACTGGTCTACTAAATAAATGGTTGATTAATGTGTGAAGCAGCATACGATTGAGAGTTAACCTTATCAGGGACAACCAAAGCGACTTTGTAGCGCTTCTGAAGGACAATGTTGCTTCAAGCGTTGAAAAATTGGGACTGTCAAGAAACTAGATATTGCAATATGCAACGATCTGAAACATGTACAAATGGATCGATAATGTTAAGAAATCACCGAATATTATAATGAGCGCCTTAAAATCTAACATATTAACTCAGATAATCAGCAGAGTACCATTTCCAATAACACTAATAGTTTGTTCCTACTAATAGTTTGAATTAACTCAATAATGCAATCCATTGAAAATTAAATACAAAATATTCTAATTAAAAAAATAATTGCATTAATTCTATATTTAAAAAGCAGAAAACAATTCTCCAATTAAATCAATAATTGAATCAACTAAAAATTTAATTAAGATTTTATCTGGAAACATATAATATAACAGGTGAAAAAACTTTTCCGTGAAGAACGACTTGAAATAGCAAACAAATTTAAACATATTTTTATTTGGAAGAACTCGCTGGTATCGTTCCCCTTGAAACCTTGTCTGCCTGGGATCTTTTTGCACCAACTACTAACATTTATTTGACATTTAAAATTTTACAACGGTGACTAAAGCAATACAGTAATAAATAAGAAGTAGAAATATTAAAAAAACTTTCTCTTCATAAGGATCTCAAAGTTGATAAGATGTTAACATTTAATCATCGTGAACGTTGGTGCATAAGAAACAAAAACGTCATTTTAAACTTTAAAGACCACAAAATTATATTTATGTTCTTGAGAACATTTACGTGAACTTTTTTTTGGTTATCTGTTTAAAGAGGTCTTCAATCTATAACTGGCATGTGTACGATTTGCTTACTTTTTTCATTTTCTTTATATACTGTTCATTCAGTTAAAACGTGTTGCATAATTTTCATTGCCTAAAATTATTGTTATATTTTAAATCAGCTACCATTTCATTAAAAATAAAAAATTAAGTTCTGCTTGCTTAATTGTTACGCGCATAACAAATGCCTCCGAATTAGCGATTTATTTCAGTTTAGCTTTTAGGTTTTGTGGTTTATTGTGGTTATTGTGGATTTCGAAGTTTGCTCTGGGCATCTAGTCGGCAAGTTTGAAACCAATGCTCTATTTGTTTCGTCGGCGTCCATAAAAAAATAAGACCGAAAAATTTTTTTGTCACTTTAACACGTTGACTGCCACGCGTGTTTACAACAAAATCCCCGTCAGGCCACCCGTGCCACTGTAAGATGCGTGCTCTGCTACCGCATGTCTGTTTACATTTCTTTCGGTACTCTCACCCCGATATCTATTACGATCCTCATTTATCACGTTATTACTCTGCACGAGCAGTTGTAATCTTTGCCGTGTACTGAGTAGTACAACTAATATCTCTGCCCAACTAATATCTCAACCGCAACTTTGCAGTGAATGCTTCAATATTTTGCACTGTAAATAATTTTGTTAATAAACGATTTTTAAAAAAATTCAACAGTATTATTATCTCCTGTCATATATTTATCTAAATATGTTCGGAAATCCTTTGGAAGGAGTCACCCGACGTGGCCTGATGAGAACTCTTGCTGTCACCCGAATACGGGTGACGTGGCCTGATGAGAACTTTTGCTGTCACCCGAATACGGGTGACGCGGCAGTTAACGTGTTAAAACAGTCAATTTGATTGAGTGGATCATTTAGTTTTTCTTGCATTTCATATCGGTTCTCTGTTCCTTAAGAATGTCTATATTCTTAATCCCTAAACTTGGGCTTCGTCACTCCTTAAAACCTGAACCAAAAACTGGAATAACAGTAAATCTATATATAAATAGGCAAAGACAAAACTTCGGGATCCTATTTCTCTTCTGTTTGTCAACTAGTATTGTTTATTTTTTACAGATTTGTAGATATTGATTAGCTTTAGTGCACTGTGTTTATCTTAGTTATTGTATTATATTGCTGCTACCACACAAAAAAAATACACATATTCAAAGCATGAGTGTGTCCATAAAATAAAGACCCAAAGCCAAACTCTAGTACATAAAATAAAAAATTCTTAGATTCAGCTTGGTGTCAACTTATTCTCTATCCGTCTGCAGCATAAATGAGTCATCGATTACCCTTTGATACGTTTTTTTGATTTTATTCTTGTGTTTTGATCCTATATACATAAAGATATGACAAAAATAGTTGAAGTTGTCTCAGATTGTTGTAATTTGGTATACTACTTTTAAATACCTTATTTATTTTAAAAATCTGACAAAGGACACGCCTACCGCCCATATATGCCAAAAACTAAATTTTTAAGGTTGATGTCATAACTGTAAAAAAAATCGTAAAAATCCGTAAATTTTTTACATTCCAGTCTACTAACTTGTTTGGTAGTTTTTATTGTGATTGAAGGAAGGATTCTAGGTCCTGCCATATATCCATGTCAATATAAAGAGTTAAGGCTTGCTCAGCGTATATCTTTTTAACTGCGTTCGTAATTTTTTGTACAGCTTCAGTTGTAGCATTAGCCGAAGTTGATGCAAAAGGTCATCAACTCGCCTCCTTTAAGTCTGTTTTGACGGATCTCACAACTTACATAAGGTCGACCGTAGAGGTCGACCTTATGTACTGCTTGTACTTGGAACCTAATGCGAGCAGAATTCAATTGAGTCGAATTTTTTAAATTGTATAACAAAAAATTAAAAAATATGAAATTAAAAAACTAACTATAACTCTCGTTGTAAACTTTTTGGTTAAATATTTACTATCTAACCAGTCGCTCATCTTAGCTTCTAAATACTAAATACAAAATACTCTTTGCAAACGATTTTCCACAAATTGTGTTACGAGGGCTGCTATATATATTTCTGGCCTGGCAACACTGAGTGCTGCCAAGTACATTTCCATTGGAAAGTTTGTCATTTTTAAGCATAATCGTACTCAAAACGTTTTGACGTACGACCATTATTTGTGTTGTTTACAGTGACTTGAAAAAATTAATATAGAAAAAAATGGAATTAACTCGTGAACATTTTCGTGCCATCATTTTTCACAACTTTCGACGTGGATTATCACAACAAGAGTGCATTGATGAACTTAAATCTTTGTATGGCGATGAAGCACCATCCTATAGCAATGTATAGCAATAATATACAAAAATATTGAAAAAGTGTTTGTTGACGTTTTTTTTAATTCATTGTTAAAGTTTATCTTTGTTATAAAACCCCGGCTTTATGTCACAAATGTATATTTGCTAACGGTACTTTGTATAGACCAATAATTATCAATGGTATAATTCTAAGCGTATATCAGGCTGCAATTTTGTTATATTTTTTAGTGACCGTTATCAAAAAAATTTGAATTTTACTTCTATTTATAATAACACCCAAAATGACAGTGATATTCTTTATTTTGCATACAAACTAATTTCGGAATGCAATAACTCAATATTTCTTAACAGTATTGATTTATATTTTAAAAATAATCTAACTAAAGTGTCTACTCTTAAAATATCACCAAAAAAGTGTTTTTATATAATTTTTAACCATTTTTGATCGAACTCGTGACTGTGCGACGGTATCTAATCTAGAGGTAGGATTACCGATGATTTTTCCAACGTTGCGAATATTGCATCTAAGTGGTCAATCGCTTCGGGCCTATCAGCGTAGACTAGCGGCTTTACATATCCCCGCAGAAATTGTGTAGCGGCGTTAACTTTCACGATCTTGGAGGATGATTCTAGGGCTTGAAACTTAAAACTCGCGGCAACCAAACGTTTCCTTTAAAAAATTAATTGTGGCACGAGCTGCGTGATATTTCCCGCTGTCTTGTTAAAACTACTGCTCCTGCACATCGTAGTTTTTCCATTAATGAAAGAAAAATTCAGTAATTATGGCTCTATAGCTTCTACCATTGACGAGTATCGCTTTTAGAGATGTACGGGCCAATAATTCCACCAACCCATAAACCACACCAAACATTCAGTTTTTCTGGATGTAACGGTGTCTCAACATACACTTGAGAAATATCATCACTTTTTTTTATTAAATTATTTATTCAATTAAAAGTGATCTTCATCAAATTCGCTTATAAAAACCTTTTTTTGCGCCCATTCACCGAATCTGCGCCTTGCTAGATGATCGTGTAATCCGCAAAACCTTCGATTAAGTGGATGGATACATATCAAATTTCTGCACACGATGGCGGATCGACTGATTCAGGTCTTTCTCTACGCTACGCCCTACAGCAATGACATCTCTTGTAAGCACGGAGCGACGTCTCTGTGGATGCGTATTATCATTCAGAGTAAACGTGGTACGAAAGCGATGCATGGTTAATAGTTAATAATTAATTGCTCTGATAGCCGATTATTTTAACCGTAAATGCGCGATACATGTTTCGAAAATAACAATGAGTTTTGAAAACGCTAGTGTATTTAAACTGAAATGCAAAACGAAACTAAACCTTAATCACTTAAGGCCCAACTATAATGTTAATAAGCAAGCTTTAGCTTATGTCAAAAATCCAATGAAAAGCCTGTCAAATGCTTAGGTACTATATTAAAGAAATTTAGGTGACTACAATGTACTTCCATAAATTTAGTAAATTATTTGCCATAGTTAAACATTTATGTTTAATTCGTACTTTTGCCAAAAATAATTCTATATAAATAAATAATATTTTAAAACGAAAAGGATTTAAAGAAGATATTTTATATATTTAATAACATTCACACATTTACATCTTTTGGTTCATAATCTAAGATAAATTTTTATAAAAAATATTACAAGTTATTTTCTGTTTAGTGTTTGTGGCCAACCATCCAAAAAAAAGCAACGGTGTTCGTTGCTTATATCGTATACATATGTGTGTACAAATACAAATTTATTATATTTGTTAAAAATTGGCCCGAAACAAAAATTTTCTTTTTTTTCTACATTTTCTATTAATGAAAAACTAAAAATTTAGGTCTTAATTACAATTTTTCTTTATAAATGTATAACACAAAGCACAATCAGCTATTTCTGTACGGAAAGTGCTATCAGTTTCGTACCTTGCTTATAGAAATGACATTTAACGAAACTTGACAAAAAGTTGTCTTATGTACATCATAGTTTACCACATATAATTCAATGTATTTCCACAGTTGTTTAAGTTTGCTTAAGTTATTTTATGCACATTATAGTTGGGCCTTTACAAAACAGCCGCCCGTTACAAAAGTGTTGCCAACTTAAAGTTCTAAACGTCTATAAAAGATACGCTTATCATACTCCATGCAAATTTCAAGTGTCTTTCTATAAAGTTTTAGATAATAAGCTCATAAACGTTAAATAGTGCCACGTAAAGGAAGGCCAATTGTCAACTTTGGAAATTTGATTTTTATAACGCTTTTTTTTATTGGAAACTTTAACGTTAACAACTTTGTAATAATTTTTTGAAGTCGATTAAAAATACGTTCGTATCGTAACACCTACACAGTCGCAAACACTTTTAAATTTTATTTGCATGTCCGTGTAGTTTGCAAGAGTTTAACGTATTTCACCGGCATCTTTTGTAAAAATAAATATAATAAATGAATTTTCGATTCAGCCTCGTATGCTGTAAATATAAACTAACTGACATATTCTAAAAGTTTAGATTTCAATAGTCGTTCATCATTGTCACGATAGTGATGCATTTGGGATGTGGGTTAAGTGGCTCTGATATAGTGTTGCATGTGTGTGGTATTTTTTTAACATAGAATCCACAACGGTGTATTTGATTTCTATGTGAAGGAAAGCAAAACAAAAAAAAAAAGAAAGTAAAATACACTTTATTACGTGAATTTAATACAACGTGACCACCAGTACTAAACATTTTTTAAACGATGATACTCTTGTACAACGAAAACTAAAAAAAATAAATTAAATGTTTGCAGTGATGTATTAACTTCCAAAACACCACAAGAGTTTATTTAGTATACGGAAGAAAAAACAAAATGGATGATATAAAATTGAAGTGGGGTTTAGAGTTTTTGCTTTGTTTCCTGAAACACTATTAAGGGACCACCACTGAAATTAAGTGCGTGTGAAAGCATAGAAATTTATATACTACAGATGCTTGCTGTAGGAAAAAAATGTATATGTGTTTGCAATCGTTGATGGCCTGTTTAGAAGCAACAGCATCTAAAATAACTCGAAACACTTTATTAGAAATAAATTTGATAAAGTGTTTTGATTGTCTAATTTAGTGCCTGAAATAAATCAAATATAATTTAAACAAGAAAACTGAACTAAGGGCAATAATAAAAATTAAAAATTTATTAATGATTTATTTGTTTTAAATTATAATAACGATTTAAATTTATTTGGGTTCTATCTTGTTAGTAGTAATTGAAGAATGCAAACTAGGCTAAAATACGGTTTATATTATATGTATAATGGCTTTTAACAACATCAGGCATAATGTAATCTAAATTAATAAAGGTGCTCGATTTAAATGAAACGTTTAAGTTTTCGCTTAAACCATTTTTTTTTTATTTCAATTAAAATCATATTCAAATTTTTAAAGCTCGATAGAACTCATGAAAGGGCTAAGTGTCAAACGAACTGTCACTAAGCGTTTTTTTCCTAAATATAAGATCAGCATAATCTGGCGAATCATTTTGGATAGATGGACGCTTGAACAACGTTGCCAAATTATCCAGATTTAATTTAAAATTATAAATGACATAGATTCGATGGAGGTGTCGTTTAAACAAAATGGCGCTACGTGCTTCAAAAAGACGTAGGTAATCATCTAATTATTGAAAGCAAAATTTGGCGGTAGTTTCATTTTAAAAAATGGAACTGTCAGTTGGACTCCAAGATCGTGTAATTTGACACTTCTGGATTTTTTCTTGTGGGGCCACCTGAAGTCACTTGTTTGTGCTGTTAACTAGCAACAATTGACGCCTTGGAGCCCAAAATTGTTCGTGTTATTCGCAACATGGCTTTTTAAAGGTTTCATTTTCCGATAGTGATTTACTCGTATGTAGTTGTTTAATTTGGCACACAGTTGTTCAAAATAAGGTGTATCATCTGTCGTGGGCGAACAATCTGTTAGCGAACTCTTTTAATTTTCAATCACCCATATTCTGTTTGGCGTCGTCAACACAAGACGCCGTCGTTTTTCTTCGTTTGTTGAAAATCGGTATTCCTGTTGACTGTCGACAAATGTTTAGCATTTTCTAAGAACGATTGATGTTGATGTTGCCATTTAGTTTGTCGTCGCCATTTTTGATATTGAGTTGTGTTGTGTGCAAAGGAACATTTTAAAAACATGAAAAACTATACAGCAATATTAAAATAATAAAAAAAGAAATATTCAAAATACTAAAAAAGAAATGAAAAAAACTAAAATTACGAACTTCTGCCAATTTAAAAAATTAGTGGGAGAGTTAGAACGAATCCATCCCAATGAAAAAAAGGTAGTTAGTTAAAGGCAGGACTTTTGTCGGACCGATAAATGGATTTGCATTATAAAAACTTCACTTATTATTATTTTTTTATCCATTAAATTTTATTATTTTTGATAATAATTGCAATAAAAATTGGAAGTTTTAATAATACAAAGCTATTTATCAGGCAGATAAAATCAATCCTACCTTTAATTAATAATGGCCCTTAGACTATTTTATTTGTTTGGAATAGTTTTGCTTATTTCTGTGGCAATAAGGAAAAAGTGCTTAAGTCTATTTTTTTGGTTTTGCAGGAGAGCAATTTTAAACTTTAAAGTTAATTTTTAAAAATTTAGTCCTATTCTGATGAGGGCAATCACTTCAATTCGGACACTTATTAATTTAGGAATACATCATTCCACTTTTTGATCACATATCTATTTAATTTAATGAGTTATTCACGATAACAAAACTTAAGCGCTTTTTCCAAACATGATAATTGAACTTCGTATGACTATTTTCGATATAAGCAGATTTTCCAAAATGATTTACTTTCAAATTTTGTCATATTTGAACATAAGAGATTACTCCAATTTATTTTTATTTCAATCTAATGAGTTAAAATGTGTACATACTTACATTTATACATGAAGTTGATTTATATATTATATTAAATTTAAAATTAAAAAACACTCAGCGAACAGAAATCTGTCTTCCAAATTGCGACAATTATAAATTAATAAAAGTATAAAAAGCATACAGGCTAACATTGTACTGTGTCATATTAAGTTACATATGTACTTAAGTTACATAAATTCATAGTTCTTTAAATACGTAAGTAAACAGAATGTAGCTTTACAAAAAAACTACGATATACACATCCTTGAAAATATTTGATTTTTAATCTATTTCCTTTATATCATCTTCAACTAGATCCGGATGTATATCCGACATATCTTCGGATCTTCTTTCTTTTTTGAGGAAATTTTGATAACCGAAGGTAGCTTAGGTATTTTGTCGATTCTTGTTGTACTCACCCCTCTTTTTGCAACATTTAATACTTTGAAAGTCTCATCTTTATTTAACGATGTTTTAAACTGAACTTTACCAAAACTTTTCTTTGAATAGCATAACCATTTTACGCCTTTCCAAGTAAAATTGTCAGAGTTTGTATCTCTATTTCTCCAAAGAAATTTAGATTTAGAAAAAGAAGCAAAATACATGAAATCTTCAGAATGCATTTCAACTACATTGAATTTATTTTTGACGCCAACACTTCTTACAAAATTATACCAGTCATGAGGGTGGTGTATCTTTAGATTGGCCTTCTTCTTTTTTCGCTCTATCAAGGCGTGGTTCACATCACATTCCATATGGGAATGCCCTATAACTAAAAATTTGTGCTCAATAGTTTAGATTGTATTGCTATTTTGTAAAAACGTGATGAACATAGTGCTAAGGAAGGAGTTTCTCACTTTTTTGTTTTGTTGCTCTAGCAGCTGTAAATGCTTGAGCAAGTATGAAGCAATTTCATTGCCTCCTCGTTTGGCCAATGCTTCATGCCACATAAAACAATGTGGGCTATTCGTTTGGCTACCATGTACCGTTAAATTAAATGTCCATAATTGTCTTTTATAGATACATAGAAGTCTGAAGAAATGGGGTAGGCAAACACTGCTGCAGATCAAACGTATAAGATTTTACTGTTTCATTATTTTTGGATAATTTTTTGTCTTCTTCCTTAGCTTTATAAGCTAAATCCGCTTTGAGATGATGGTCTTCCCGTTCTTTAGTGAGTTCTTCCAATTCAGAAGGATTGCTATTTTTGGCAATATCAATTTTCGCGTTAATTTCATCGCATTTACTGCAAGTGTCAATTTTCGGTTTTTTGAATTTTATATTCATAGCTAAAGAAGAAAGGAATAAATATGTATGTATGGTAAATGCAAATAATTTAGTTTCGAAATAAAAATATTTATTTTACTTTTAAATACATCTGAGTATTTGCTGAGGCTGACTTACTTTTCCTTCAGTTTTTCGCAATATAGTTTGTACATACACGAAAGTGTAAGATCTGAATGAAACTATTTGTAGGATGTATCACGTCTACTGTATTGGCTCTCATAATAAGGAAAACTGTTTATATGCTCCTTTATTACTTCTATTTGAGATGATGTTAGCTTATTTGGGGGATTGGTTAATCCTCGATTATCAGAAAATGGAAGATATGGATAATTTAATTTTTTCCTAACAACGCATTTGATGAAACCATCAGTTTCATCGAAACATTGTTTAAAGCATTTCTGGCAAACATTTATTCTATTTTCTTCAACATTTACATAGTATTTGTAGTGATGTTGTCGCCGACGAACCATTTCGCTATGTAAATTAGAGCAACTTTTTTTGTCTTCGATGTCGATTAGTCCCCCAATGTATAATATTCGTTGATTGTATGAACCTAACGCCCAATACTTATCAAACATTGCCTTTTGTACAATAAAAGGAATATTTGCTTTACACTTCTTGCGACAATTATTATAGAGAGGTACACATTTCTTCTCCCGTACAACAACACCTTTCCTAGTTACATAAGATTCACCTTTGTTACGTTTCTCTTTTATTTTTTTTATTACACTTGCGTTTTTGCCCTGATTCATTCAAATTACCATTAATCTCTATTCTCCTTATATCGAGCCCATCATCACTCTCACTGGCACCACTTGATTCACTTAAATTATAATTCGGATCACGCATATCATCGTCGTCATCAAAATCTTGGCCAAAAGTTAATACATTTTCCATTTTGCTGCGATATACATACATGCATACATAACTATGTACATTAATGGAGATTTTCAACATCAATATAAGTATATAATAAACAAAAATGAAAACGAAAACCAAACTAAAAGGCATAAACTTACACTTCGGTGATGATAATAATAATAATTAAATAATTTTTTTATATTAATTTCTTGCGTTGTTTTACTCAGAAGTTGTTAATATTTTTTATTGGAATTTACTTGACAAATAAATCAACCGTTCTTTATATATGTCCATACTTACATACATATTTAAACTTTGTGCCAAATTTCACTTTCCGGAGTTGTGCTAATTTAAATTTTCAGTAGAAAAAGACAAAACTTTTATACTCGCAAAAAAAACTTATTGAGTAGTATATTGATCAGCGAAATGACTCATATATTACACAACTATTTTCTAAACTATTACTAAATAATTGTTTATGTCAGAACAGACTCTTACTTATGAAAGCAGAAAAATAGCTTATGTCCAACTAGTAACGATACTTACCCATGTGCTTATTTAGAAAAATAGCTTAAGCCATATTAGGATTAATAAAAAAAATTAAGTATTTCGGAAAAATAGCTTATGTTCAAATATTACATACGTGAGACACACGTATGTTTTGGAAAAACGTCTTATATCTGCCGAAAATATTCCGGCGTTGTAGTTAGTAAGTTACGAAAGAAAATTTTGTTATTTGGAAAAATAGCTTGTAATTTTTAAGGCTTTTATTCCAAATGCGATTGCACATTGAAAAAAGATAAGCAAAAAGCAATTATGCTATAACTTCCTGAAAGATCGTACAAAATAATTGAAACTTTGCCCATGGGTACTTTTAAATATGAAGATTGCAAAGGTGCCATTAACTCAAATTTTGCTTAAGTCGACTTAAGCACTTATTCCTTTTTGCCACAGATTTTATTGTGTATAGGTATTCCATTTTTTTACAAAATTAAAATTTTCTACAACACAACACAACAGAACACAATAGAAAACAATTTGAATCAACTGACTCAAATATTAGATATGTGTGTTTTATTTTTTATATTATCGATAAACAGTCAACGTCGTCATTAGTTTGTTAGGGAATACCAAATTAGTATTGATGTTCTCATAAAATTGACGTTGATGCTGACGACGCCAAACAGAATAAGGGTTCTGAAACAAAAAAATCACGGAGTTCTGAAACATAAAAAATTAGCGAATCGAAGTTGGTTAATAAAAGAAGCATTGACGAAGGAGTGATAGTTGTCTACTTTAGAAACGTCAAAAAAATAACCGTTATAAATGCCTCAAATATCACAAGATTTGATAGCTAAGAGTGGCGGTAAATTGACATTTTTTTTCTTCGAGCAGAATAATTATAGTTCATAAATTTTCAACTTGATGATAATCTAAAAATTTTTTCCTTCTTTCTTGCTAAATCTGTTACCTGTGCTCAATAACAGAAAATATCCTATCTAAATTAAATAAAATTGATATGGATAATATTTCATTTCAATAACTTGTGTCACATGCATTCAGCCCGTAGATCAATTAAATTAATTTACTGATATTTTTACGTTTCAGTGAACAAAATTGGACCCTAAATAATTCGACACTTGGATTTATTTTAATTCTTCTTCTAGTCCTCAATTCAAAAAATAGTAACGAAATTTACATATAAAGACTTTAAAGCTCTTTTTATGCAAAAGTACATGTTTTTTTGAACTGTGGATTTTCTTCTTGCAGAAAATACCAACAATTTTGCAATATTACTGAATTGTATGTCTAATCCATTTGAAAACGCTGCAAACAAGCCGTAGTTGGGTGTCGAAGTTGTACGTTTGGTTATTCTAGGTAAGTCAAAGCTTTGCACCTGCCAACTGTTTCAAGTTAATTCACAGCTCTTTTTAACGTGTCTTAGCAGAAGTGGCAAGATTCTCGGCATTTAATGGTTGCCAAAAGAAAATTGTTGTTCTTAAATATTTTCATCTGGAGTCTTCACAGTGGAAAAAATCACTTTTTTGTACAAACTTTTGAATTAGCAAAAAAATATGAAAATAATTTTTAACCTTAAACTTCATTACCTTCTTAACTCAAAGTTATTTGCTGGAATCATAGCCAAATGATAAACCAACGCAATTTATTGCCACAAATACCTCAGACTCCATTATCTCATTGTTGTTGTTTTTTATTTGCTTCTGTTAAATTTAAATGTTGGCTTAAATGTGAGAGTGCTATTGTTAAACAAGCATCCATCTGCGTGTTTTTCTATGTGTCGGTGTTAACAATGAACAATTGTTCTTTAAAATTTTTTTATCTCTGTTTTAATTTAGTTTCTGTTGCATTGTTTTGGGTTTTCTCCCTCTTCTGCATCGTGCATTCTTTTGGTCAGTACTTCAATAACATTCTTTTTGTTCTTAACTTAATTTACGTATTCGTTTTTATTACTGCTGTAATTTTTGCTTCTTTTTTGTGATTTCCCACGCATTTTTTTCTCTATTTCTTTTTGTCAAGGAATCATGGAATATGTATAAAATACAAACAAACATTTAAATAGCAAATGAGATTTCTTTGAATAAAGTTAAAGTGCCTCTGTTTATGGTTCAGTTCATTATGTTGTACATTTCTTTTGATACAATGCAATCTTTTACTTTTTGGTGTAATTCTTTTGAATGAGTTTTATATTCCTTAGGAACTTTAAGAAACCAGAATGACAAGCTACGCATAATAGATACTATTATAGTTTAAAGAATTAAAGAAAAGAATTAAAGAATTAAAAAAAAAAATAAATTAAAAAAAAAAATAAATGAACAAAAATTCAATACCTAAAAAGGATAGAACAAGACAAAATTCGTGTTGATTATTTTTTGCTGGTAACATAACTGCAAAGCTCCATATATGAAAAATCTGCAAAATATTTTTCATGTATGGAGTTGGACTGTAATGTCAAATGCTGCCACCAGGTAATTGATTCGCCATGGGATAGACAAAATTAGCTGACGATTACAAAATATTAAAAACATATTTCTGCGTAAAAAAACCAGGTCGTCCTCAAAATAAAAAATTGGTTCTTATTGCAAGAGATTTGAAATATGCAAATTATTGGCACTAGAAGAGCTAGAAGGAAAGCCCATTCAGGTAGACTTAGTTAATCATTTGAACTTTTCTCTGGATTATTTTACCTGACGTTGCCCAGGTTCATTCCTAGGGCCTTTTTTTTTTAGGGATAATCCATTAAATTTATATTCACCATTATTCTGTTTGGCGTCGTCAATATCATCTTCAATTTTGAGACAACTTCAACTTAACACAAAGTCAATACTAATTTGGTATTCCCTAACAAACTAATGACGACTATGACTGTTTATCGATAATATAAAAGCAAAGTACACATCTAATATTTTCTAAATAGTCTAAGGGCCACTATTACAACTTGTCGTTGGTTAAAGGTAGGATTTTGTCTGCCTGATAAATAGCTTTGTATTATTAAAACTTCCAATTTTCATTGCTGTTATTATTAATAATAATATTAAATGGATAAAAAATAATAATAAGTGAAGTTTTTTTTAATGCAAATCCATTTATCGGTCTGACAAAATCCTGCCTTTAACTAGCTGCGTTTTTTCATTGGGATGGATTCTTTCAAACTCTTCCACTAATTTTTCAAATTTGCAGAAGTTGGTAATTGTAGTTATTTCCATTTCTTTTTTGTTATTTTGAATTATTTTTATTTTGTTATTTTAAATATTGCTGTATACTTTTTCATGTTTTTAAAATTTTTCTTTGCACACAACACAACTCAACATCAAAAATGGCGACGACAAACTAAACGGCAACATCAACATCAATCGTTCTTAGAAAATACCAAACATATGGCGACAGTCATCGATTAATGTCAATATTGACAACGGGAATACCGATTTACAACAAACGAAGAAAAACGACGTCGTTTTGTGTCGCTAAACAGAATAAGGGTGGTTATAAGGGCTCCCCTTTTTGGTACAGGAGGAAAAGCTTTATAATTTTAAGAGTGGTTTTAAAGCCGAAAAGATTTTTATAAACCGGAAGAAACTACGATAAGTATCGGGTCCGACTAATTACGTCGATCATAAAATCCATTTAAAATTTGCTGGATTTTGTTCGAGATAAGCTGTACAATCACAAACTGAAATAGTCTATTCCATCTTCCAGATAAGGATTTATCTAAATTTGTATGCATGTTTTCTCCATATGTCATCATTACAACCGAAAGGATATTTTGTATGGAACATATCCTCGTTTTTACCAATTGTAACGACACGTTCTACGCTGGTTGCTGGGATAGCTGCAGCGGAGTCCAGGGTCGTTGCAATTTATGTATCGTCCTAGGACGGAAAAGAAATGAAAAACTTCTTGTTCGAAAAAACGTTATAAAACTTCACTTTTATGTTTTATTTTCTTAATTCTTAAGGCTATAGCGACGGTAACTAACGGTCGGGAACGAAAACGCTAATGCCAATAGTGGTTACAGTAGGGGGGCTGCGCAAAAACAGTCAGCAAAACAAACGGGCGTTGGGGCCGGTGCTAAATGGCGTAGGGCGTAAAGCTGGCAGTTCTGCTGATGGACAGCGTAGCGTAGTTGATGACAGGGGAGAAGGCGACGCTACCGGGCGTCACTGGCACGGGCAGCGGCGCAAACAGCGATGGCGCAGGTAGCGCTTCAACAGCGATGGCGCAGGTAGCGCTTGAAGACACGGCGACGCTACCGGGCGGCAATGGCACGGGCAGCGGCACAAACAGCGATGGCGCAGGTAGCGCTTCAACAGCGATGGCGCAGGTAGCGCTTGCACAGCGATGGCGCAGGTAGCGCTTGAAGACACGACGACGCTACCGGGCGGCAATGGCACGGGCAGCGGCGCAAACAGCGATGGCGCAGGTAGCGCTTCAACAGCGATGGCGCAGGTAGCGCTTGGAGACACGGCGACGCTACCGGGCGGCAATGGCACGGGCAGCGGCGCAAACAGCGATGGCGCAGGTAGCGCTTCAACAGCGATGGCGCAGGTAGCGCTTGAAGACACGGCGACGCTACCGGGCGGCAATGGCAAGGGCAGCGGCGCAAACAGCGATGGCGCAGGTAGCGCTTCAACAGCGATGGCGCAGGTAGCGCTTGAAGACACGGCGACGCTACCGGGCGGCAATGGCACGGGCAGCGGCGCAAACAGCGATGGCGCAGGTAGCGCTTCAACAGCGATGGCGCAGGTAGCGCTTGAAGACACGGCGACGCTCCCGGGCGGCAATGGCACGGGCAGCGGCGCAAACAGCGATGGCGCAGGTAGCGCTTGAACAAGCAGCGGCCCAAACAGCGATAACGTAAGTAGCGTTGACGTAGCGCGAGTAGTGTACTTTTTACGCTCAGAGATTGCTGGGAGCTCTCGGCCACGTGACACGATTCTAGGGAATTTACAATTCCTCGCCAGAATCAATCGCAGGGTCGAGCCAACACCGGTAGAAGAAACACTTCTGTGGTGGGGTTACTTCCAGCAATTTTCAACTCGATCTGAAAGTAAGAAATCACTTGGGGAATTATACAATTCCTCACCAAACACTTCTTACCGGCAGGCAAGCTGCTTGCTAACTGATCGATTTGATCTTTTGTTCTGCCTTTTATACCCGTTTCATCGTACACATACAGTCACCCACACATGCAACTTGCTTGTGTATCTGACTCAATGACAGCTGTGATGTTTTTATTTACTTGCCAGCTGACTGTTTTTGATAATGCGGTCCGCGACTCATAGGTGGCGACACGCATCTCCCGACCGTTAATTTCAAACAATTACTTAAATTAATTCCTAATAATAAACTTATAATACTAATATGTTTCACAAAATAAAGGCATAATTCATAATAATAATTCATTATAATAACTCATAATAATAATTCATACTAATACAGTTGTTGTGAAGGTGAAAACGAAGGTCCTGACTTTCATCGTTACACTGCCTCCCCCCGTTCACAGGCCCTCTTCTCCTGGTAATAATGGGATCTGAATAATACGGAGCTTACCACTTCGGGCGATGGTGATTCGGAACAGCCGTCCTTCACAGCTACGCAACTGGCGGAGTTGATGGTGTCTTATACGTATTTTGATGAGCTTGCGGATTTCGTCCTGCAGTGCCTGTGGTGCATCAGGCAGGACAATCTCTCTTGGGTTTTGCAAAGTCCCCTTGACGGCTTCCTGCTCTGGTGGTGCAGGGGTCTCGGGTGTAGGCGGATCCCCAGTCCCTACTGATGTAGTCACTTTGGGAATCGATGGTAAGGATCGCCCTGATGAAGAGGTTGAGGAAGTTGATGATCCCGTCGTGGAGTCCGAGGACAATATTGAAATTGCTGGCAGTGCTATTTCTTGGCTTACCATTTGGAATAGTCGGTGCGGCGTGGGTGATGTCCATTCGTTTATAACAGACCGCCCTCTACCGGCCGTCGAAGAACGCAAATCGACGGTGCGATCTTTAGCGCCGCGATAGGTTCGTCGGATTTCCCTGACGGTAGGGTCATAGTATCCCGCGTCTCCTTGTGATTTACGGGTGGAATCGGTAGGCCCCGCTGGGGCAGGTGGGGCGTTGACTTGGTCAACAAAGTCCACTATGGGTATCTTCGGGTTCACTTGAAAAATTTCATCATCTTGTAGCGGCGATGCGTATGTTGGACGGTTTACCTTATGTAACATCCGGTAGTTGACTTCTCGTTTGGGTGGACATGGCGGTGGTTGGCGGCGATGTGGTTGATATGCGCTATGTGGTGGTTCGCAATGGGACTGATTTCTGGGTGAATTCAACGGAGTTCTTGTAGACTTTGGCCCGCAGCGTGCAATTAGACCAGCACAACTAAACCTGGCCTTGAACATCCGAAGCGCGTCCAGTCCCAGGACGAGGTCCTCCAGCGCTTCCTGCATGATCAGAAACTGACATGGCCTGGTCATGTTTCCGAGAGAGACTTGCAGCCGCACTGAATCGGTTATAAGTTTTTCCATCCGCAAGAAACACTTTGATGTTCACCGGAATTCGCTTGACCGACTTAGATAAGCGGTGAATCAGTGTCGGGGAGATAAAACTTTTGGTAGCTCCCGTGTCGACGAGCGTATGGATGCGCTGTCCTTCTATTTGTACAACTGCTTTTAAGTTTTCGCCTTCCCACTCTAAAGACGTTGGATCCTTCTCCTCTCCGACGTGTCCACCATCAGACTTCCTCTGTTTTTGCTGTTTTCCGCGCATCATTCGGTGAAACTCCCCCCGATGTGGTTGTGAGGTAGACGGAATTCCTTCCAGCTCGTCCGCTAGTTGAAGCAGCTCGGCGAGCGTTGTAAAATCCTTCCGCCGGATGTACCACTGGTAGTCGGGTTGGGAGTTACGGAATATTCTTTCGAGCTTTTGTTGCTCTGACATATTAGTGGGCCGCATCAAATTTTGCAGTGCCAGCAGGTAGTCTTTGAAGACCTCTTTGGGGCGTTGAGTGCGCTTGCGAATTTCATCCTCCAGTTTCTTAAAATAGCGTGGCGGGAGAAAAAACTGTAAAAAATCGTCTTTGAACTGTGCCCATTGTTTCCATTGTCGGCTATTGTTTCGAAACCAAATTAGGGCTCGGTCACGCAGTAATTCCGGCATTAGGTGGGGCAGGTGATCCGTTTGTACGTGATACATATCGGCGAGCTCCTCAATTCTTTCTATGAACTCTAACGGGTCTTTACCTCCTGTATACTTCAAACCCCATTTCCTTACTATCTCGATCAAGTCGACATGTCTATCATCGCCGCGATACGATATCGGGGCGGGTATGGTGGGCACGCTCTTAGATTGATCGGCTGGCTCAGATCGTTTATCGATGGCATCCGTATACTCAGTATGCATGGATAGCTCTGATTTAAATGGGGATTCTGTTCGGCGGTGTCCCGCTTCTGCTGATGGTGGTATCTTAAGTGTGGCTTCATGTTTGCTTTGCAGTACAAGCAGCTCCCTCATTCGATCTTCCTCGTGTTCGGCTGCTAGAAATTTCGCAAACCGTTTCCGCAAATCTTCGACGGTGCCAGCGAGGTCTTGCTTATACTGGCTGAGGTATTTCACCAGTTCATCCTTTCGTAGCGAGTATGCCCAAGAAGTTCGCAACATCGCAACTTTTATTCTAAGTTCCGTTCCTTATTCCTTTTTTTTTTTGTTTTCTCTTTTTTTACTTAGACACTTATCGTGTCCCTGCTCGGGCGCCAATGTAACGACACGTTCTACGCTGGTTGCTGGGATAGCTGCAGCGGAGTCCAGGGTCGTTGCAATTTATGTATCGTCCTAGGACGGAAAAGAAATGAAAAACTTCTTGTTCGAAAAAACGTTATAAAACTTCACTTTTATGTTTTATTTTCTTAATTCTTAAGGCTATAGCGACGGTAACTAACGGTCGGGAACGAAAACGCTAATGCCAATAGTGGTTACAGTAGGGGGGCTGCGCAAAAACAGTCAGCAAAACAAACGGGCGTTGGGGCCGGTGCTAAATGGCGTAGGGCGTAAAGCTGGCAGTTCTGCTGATGGACAGCGTAGCGTAGTTGATGACAGGGGAGAAGGCGACGCTACCGGGCGTCACTGGCACGGGCAGCGGCGCAAACAGCGATGGCGCAGGTAGCGCTTCAACAGCGATGGCGCAGGTAGCGCTTGAAGACACGGCGACGCTACCGGGCGGCAATGGCACGGGCAGCGGCACAAACAGCGATGGCGCAGGTAGCGCTTCAACAGCGATGGCGCAGGTAGCGCTTGCACAGCGATGGCGCAGGTAGCGCTTGAAGACACGACGACGCTACCGGGCGGCAATGGCACGGGCAGCGGCGCAAACAGCGATGGCGCAGGTAGCGCTTCAACAGCGATGGCGCAGGTAGCGCTTGGAGACACGGCGACGCTACCGGGCGGCAATGGCACGGGCAGCGGCGCAAACAGCGATGGCGCAGGTAGCGCTTCAACAGCGATGGCGCAGGTAGCGCTTGAAGACACGGCGACGCTACCGGGCGGCAATGGCACGGGCAGCGGCGCAAACAGCGATGGCGCAGGTAGCGCTTCAACAGCGATGGCGCAGGTAGCGCTTGCACAGCGATGGCGCAGGTAGCGCTTGAAGACACGGCGACGCTACCGGGCGGCAATGGCACGGGCAGCGGCGCAAACAGCGATGGCGCAGGTAGCGCTTCAACAGCGATGGCGCAGGTAGCGCTTGAAGACACGGCGACGCTACCGGGCGGCAATGGCACGGGCAGCGGCGCAAACAGCGATGGCGCAGGTAGCGCTTGAACAAGCAGCGGCCCAAACAGCGATAACGTAAGTAGCGTTGACGTAGCGCAAGTAGTGTACTTTTTACGCTCAGAGATTGCTGGGAGCTCTCGGCCACGTGACACGATTCTAGGGAATTTACAATTCCTCGCCAGAATCAATCGCAGGGTCGAGCCAACACCGGTAGAAGAAACACTTCTGTGGTGGGGTTACTTCCAGCAATTTTCAACTCGATCTGAAAGTAAGAAATCACTTGGGGAATTATACAATTCCTCACCAAACACTTCTTACCGGCAGGCAAGCTGCTTGCTAACTGATCGATTTGATCTTTTGTTCTGCCTTTTATACCCGTTTCATCGTACACATACAGTCACCCACACATGCAACTTGCTTGTGTATCTGACTCAATGACAGCTGTGATGTTTTTATTTACTTGCCAGCTGACTGTTTTTGATAATGCGGTCCGCGACTCATAGGTGGCGACACGCATCTCCCGACCGTTAATTTCAAACAATTACTTAAATTAATTCCTAATAATAAACTTATAATACTAATATGTTTCACAAAATAAAGGCATAATTCATAATAATAATTCATTATAATAACTCATAATAATAATTCATACTAATACAGTTGTTGTGAAGGTGAAAACGAAGGTCCTGACTTTCATCGTTACACAATCAAGTTATGAAGAAAATCATTTTATTCACTAAAAAATCGTTTAGAGCATCGGGGACAACAGTGAGCCCTCCTAAGAATTTGATTCTTAGCACATATACTGTGGTGACGTCAAGCAGTTCACAAAACGTGTTCTACTTAATCATAACACTTCTCATTGTAAACTGATGGTATCTGAGACTGCAATGCCTCTAAGCCATACCTGAGCTTACTGTTCTGGAGCGTTCATGTCTTAGCCCAGTTAGTTAGTAACAAAGAAACTCCAGCTACAGCCAGAACCCAGGCAGTTCTTTTATAACAAAAGAAAATTACGTTTATGTGATCATTTATTCTTTTCCGTAAACACTCCTCAGCTCGGATTAAAAGAGCATAGTTCTTCGCTTGGGTTTTTCCCTAATACAGCAGCCCTTTCGAAATTAGTTCTATAAATTCCTGCTCTGTATACCAAACCCGGCAGCAAATACTGTTAATTCTATAAATTCTATTGAAATTTCGATAGATATCGAATGCCGCAATTTGTCCCCTGTTTAGCTTTTTGGAGCCACCAAGTTTGTTCAACACATTTCCGGGGTTGAGAAAACGCAGTCGCTCTTGTATCGGGTGATTTTTTTTGCAACTTTTTTTTAGCATCTCAAATGCTCAAAAGAGAGTATCAAAAAATTAAACCCAGCGTATGAACCATTTAAATCACATCTGAAAGCTCTTAGAAAATCGTTTATTATAATCAGAGGGTTACTCCCCAATGTGAGTCGAAAGCAATTACGATGCTAAATGCGATAAGAGACCAAGTTGCTACTCACTATCGATTTCGAAAAATATTTCGCATAAAAAAAATTGGCAACACTGTCACTAAAAATTATGTATGTTAAGGTTTTTATATTAGTTTTTCATTAAAAATAAAAGTGATGGATTCCGTAGCGTTATGGTTTGAAGATAAAAACGATCATGTGGAACGTTTAACAAGGATAATCTTTCATTGAATAACCGGAGGTAAGAGAAAAATATCGAATACGGATCTTTTTATTTACCTTGTTAGCTTGTTTAGCATTTATTTACTGCAACTGCCCCTTGGCCAAATTCGCTACGTTGCACCATAAAATCTACTCAAATTCAAGTGGTCGTTACTGTGTTTGTTATTTTTTGGCTTTCACTTCCCTGAAAATAATAATGTAGATAAAATATAAAATTTTAAGTTATTACATATTTTTCCTCCTTTGCGTTTGCGATAGTAATCGCAGGATAACTGTGCTTTTTAAACGAATTTGAGAGTCGCGAAAACGCCTTAAAGAGTACAAATTGTTCGATTTCTTACTATTTTTCTTTCGCATCGCAATAGAGAGTAACAGCCAAGATCAGAAATCTTCCTTGCTCAGTTTTATATAGAGCAGAGTGGGGCAGCAAACCACATATTTTGAAAAAAAAAAATATTGAAACATTTAACGGTTTGACCAATTAAAAAATTTGCTCCCATCAGAATTCAGAATTTTTAATAAATGAAATAAAAATATTAACTTTACAGTTTATACTTGGCTTTAAGGTTATTGTTAAGAACTTGAAAAAAATTGCTTTTAAAGTTCATGAAAACGAAAAAAACTACCAGCCTCTTAAAAATTTACATACGTCTTAAAAATTACATGCTGGATATGAAAAAGGGCTATTTTAGGAACTTATTACGCCACTCCTAAAAGGGATGGAAAGTTTGGCCTCAACACTCCGTAAAAACGTAGAAATTTGCATAAAACATGTATGGACCAAGTTTTTATGGCCTCAGTGATGGGAAACACAAACAAGGAAAATAGGATTCGTTTTAAATGTTAATCACATCTATTGCGATAACCAAATAACCAAATGTGTCTTGCTGCCGAGTTTAGCACCCTTAAATATTTGTTTTTGTTCGCCCAACTGTTGTTGTTATCCCTGCAATAAATACCAACTCAGAAAAAATAGTTACATTTTCTTTTAGTTTTTGTCTTTATACTTTTGTAAAGCGATAGCAAACATCGAAAATAGTAACCAACAACAACTCATTTAAACTTGTAAATGCATTTTATATTTTTGTATGACTTTTGAAATAGTTTTTGTTTTATTTTCTTTAAAATTGTTGTTTAAAGTTATTCCATGGTCTTTTACATAAAATATGATTTTTATACCCTTCACTACAAAAAATGGGAAAAGGGTTTATCTACGTTTGTCATTCCGTATGTTATTTCTACAATATCCATTTTCGACCCCATAAAGTATATATCGGGTGGTTAAATTTTAAGGGCCGATATTTAATGTGAACCCCAATTAAACATCAAGTTTTTTTCTACATTTAGTCTGGCATTTCTCAATTTCAGACTAACTCGATTTGAACCATGGAAAGATGTACAATCGAGCAACGCCTTAAAGTTATTTAGGCTTATTACGAAAATGGGCGTTCAAATCAAAATGCATATCGTGCACTTTGTGGTCCTTTCGGTCAATTTAATCGTCCAAATATGCGTATAATCGGAAAAATCGTGCAAAAATTAGAGTAAAGCGGGTCTGTAGGAGAGGTGAAAACACCAGTGCATGCCCGTACAGCTCTTATTGCAGAAAATATTGCTGCTGTTCGCGATAGTGTTACTGAAGAGCGGTCCACCTAAACTCGTCGTCGTGCCCAAGAATTGCAGCTCTCACGCTCGTCGTTAATGAATATTATGCATAAAGACTTGAATTTACACGCTTTTAAGGTGCAACTGACTCAAGAACAGAAGCCTCTTTATCATTCCAAACGTCGTCAATAGTCAGAATGGTGGCAAGAAATGGCAAAGGTGGATTATAAATTTTCAAAAAATTATAATATTCAGCGATGAGGCACATTTTTACCTCATTTAATTCGTCAGTGAGTAGAATTGCCGCATTTGGGCGAATGATAATCCAATAGTAATTGTCGAAAAAATCAACGCACCCACAAAGAGTGACTGTTTGGTGCAGTATATGGGCTAGCGGCATTATCGGGCCGTATTTCTTTTTTTTTTTAAATGAAGCCGGTCAGGCAGTTACTGTGAATGATGTTCGCTATCGTGAGATGAAAACGAACTTTTTATGGCCAAAATTGGAAGACATGGATGTAAACGATATGTGGTTTCAACACGGTGCCACTTGCCACGCAGCTAACGAAACAATTTCTCTTTTGCGTGACAAATTTAATGGCCGTGTTATTTCACGTGGTGGCCATGTCAATTGGCCGCCAAGATCAATTGATTTGGCACCGTTGAACTTCTTTGTTTGGGTTTAATTGAAAGAATAGGTGTACGTCGATAAGTCAGCAGCAATTTTAGAATTCAAGAATGAGATAATTTGGCACATTAAGGGGATAGAAACGAAGCGAACGTCAACGAAAATTTGGAGCATGGCCAATATTTTGTTCAATACATAATAGAATCGTACCAATATTATCAAAGTAAAAAGAAATGACAATAATTCCCTAGATAATTTGTGTTTTATTCAAAATCAACATCGGCCCCTAAGATTTAACCACCCCTTATATTCTGTAATCTCATGCATAGCGAAGTCGATTAAGCTATGTCCGCCTGTCCGTCCTTGTTAGTGTTGACATCAAGTTTGCTAAGGCTCTAGATCAGCTACAGAAAATGTAAATACGCCAATCGATCACACATAGTTTCGAAAGAATTGCTATTTAAAATCAGCAAGATCGATCAATGTCCTTCTACAGAGAGCAAAACACCACGTCTGCTTTTAATTTTCCAATATCATTTGGAGCAATGAAGAAACTCAAACAAAAAAAAAAAAAAAAAAAAAAACAAATAAATATATGGGGCGATAGAGAACTTAAAAATAAAAAGAAAGAAGCAGCAAGTGCTCGTGCGTATTTTCCGATTTATTGGCGTCTTAAGTTTTTATAGAATAGTACGATTGTGCACCACAATTTCGAAGATACCAATATGAGTATCATATAAAAGCTTTTGATGATATCTATAAGGAAATACTAAAATGTTTTAAAAATGATTAATCCATTAAGAGCCGATGACATTTTTATATAAAATGTACTTAATTTTTTTTTCCATTTTTTTAATTCTTTGTCACCCCAATATTTGTCTTTTTTATTGGTATTACTTCATTAAACTAGATTTACATATATGGCGAAGGGTATATACGATTTGGGATAGCCGAATATAGCACTCTTACTTATTATTTCTATTGTTGGCTAAAAATACAAAAAAAAAAAATTTACGACGTTTTATCAAGGTTTAATTTATTTTTGTTTACGATATTTAACAAAACCAAATTTTTACTCTAATAAAATATTTAAAATTATATATGATTCTCCTTTTAAAGTTCTATGTTCAACAATTTTTCCCCCTGTCATGTTGGAACGTATATTTATGTATATAATTTTAATACAAGTTTTTGCTTTATAGAATAATTTTGTTTCTGTTTGCTTTTTGTTCTTTGAGAGAAAAGATTTTTTACACAATTGTGGCAGATTTATTTTTTATCGTGCTACATAAATAATTCTAATAAGAATTTCAAATTCAGTTTTTTTTTAACACGTTACAACTTTAACATTAATAATAAAAGTAAAAAAAAAAGAAACAAGAAATTGTCTTTGAGGGGGCACCAAGGCAAATACGTCACAATCATTTTTCGTTAACAAGTTTTAGTTTTACGAAAAATCTTAAAATAAACGAGATAAATTAATTTTGTCGTTAAGTTTGTAACATTGAATATGACAATTTAAAAAAAGATAAGAAAAAGTAAATAATAGAACAAACAAAATTAAAATATTTGTTGACCAGATGGTTAAGGCATTCGTGATTAAAACCTTGAAAGTTTCTTAGAGACGTTTAATGTGTGGCAGTCTTGGCTGAGTTGGTTTGTTAGCCTGGTTGGTAAAAACGACATACAGCGTGTCCGCCTTGAAGGTATACTAGGGCCTGCAAAATGTTTTTATATGATTTGTAAGTAGACATATCATAGAAAATTCGAAAATTTATTTGATTTAAATTTCTACTAGAATGTGAAAAAATGATTGTATTTTCCAAATACCTGAAGTTGAATGTTCCATTGAAAAAATATTACTTTATTACTAGAAAAATACAAAAAACTTTAACTTTGAGAACACAAAACTCGAAAAGTAATAGAAAAATGAAAAAGATGATGCACAAGTTTTTTACTATAATCTGAAATAGATTACTTTGTGAAAATATAAATTTTTAGTTAGGAGCCATTATTGGGAATTTCAACCTAACGTGAGTCGTCTGGCATCAAAAATGTCATTACTGGTGAACAAGCTTTTCTTAAATTGGAGAAATTTAATAAAATTGTTTTTTGGAGTCTTCTAATTTTGTAACCCATATTGATGCCAACTTATTATTCTCATTTATTTTCTTGTTGTCTCTGATGATTTTTCTAAAAGTGCACTAACCAATAGATTTCCAGCATTTTGAGCCCTATTTTATTTTATTAAAATTAATTCACCATTTATTTTTCCTTCTTCGATCAATAAATTAATAACATTTTACTGATGGTGAAATAAAAAATGCTTAAAAATTCGTTTGTAGGGCATTTTAATAAAATCTTTCACTTCCAAAACGTTTAATTTGTTCTTTTTTTGTGTTTTTTCCTCTTCTTATATTTGTTCTGTTCTATTGCTATTGGAGAAAGTGTTTTTTTTTCTGTCATCATTATAGTAGTTCATGGACACATTTCGAGTGAACACTTTTCAATGCATTTTCATCAAAGTCGTCCTTACTCTTATTCTCCTTTTTTTTAAGTTGTACATAAATGCTTTGGAAATATATCATCAGAGTTATTGTGAAAGTACTTTTACACTTTTTCCTAACACACTTCAATGTGTGAGTGTGTACTTAAAATACATTATTTTCGAAATTGTAATGGAATAAATTTATTTAAATTCAATTAAATTCGGGTTTTTCTTCATTTTATTACTTTTTCGTTTCAAGTGTTTAAGTAAAAAAAAAGCTTTTCACTTTGAACATCATTTAGATACTTTTTTAGATCTATTTTTATACAATTTAAAAGTTTAGGAAGCAAATGTAAAGTTAAGAAATTGACCGTAGTGGCCAATTTGTTTTATTGATTGACATTTTTACACTTCTTTATGCAAAACTAAATTTTAAAGTTGAATTTTTATACAAAATACTTTAAACTGTGAATTTTCTAGTGTTATTGCGTAAAGTTATTTATGTCTTATTACCCAGGGACTTTTTTTTACTATTACGAAAGCAGCAAAACATAGAGCGTTTTCTAATGTTTAACTTCTACTGGTAAAATATTTTTCATTTTTAATGCCTGAACGTATCTTTAAAATTATTTTTATCTGTTAAAGTAACTTTTTTTTTTTTGCTTAAAAATGCTAAAAGAAATACCCTCTTTATGATAATCCTTATAAAAATTTGTATGATTTGCGTGATGTAGCAACAAACTTCTAAACATACAAACTTTTAATATTAGTAAAGTTTGAAGAGTATAATATTTAAATATTTCTTTACTATGTCACTACAAAAATTAAAAAAAAGATTAAATAACCTTTACCACAGGTAGAAAAAGGATATAACTCAGTACATATGCCATTTCGTGCGTAATTTCTACGATACATGGGAGTAATTAATTAGATAGACCAATTAATTGACAATTTCATTGAATGATAGATAATGCAAATTATTTTTTAAGCATTATCATTACTTTTACTAACGGTAATGCTTCTTAATTAAACGGTTTCATTGATAATTAGTTAAAAAACAAAATCATTACCATTGAATAATCATTATCATTACGAGGGCTGCTATTTATATTTCTGGCCTGGCAACACTGAGTGCTGCCAAGTGCAATCTGACATTTCCATTGGAGAGTTTGTCATTTTTAAGCATAATCGTACTCAAAACGTTTTGACGTACGACCATTATTTATGTTGTTAACAGTGACTTTAAAAAATTAATATAGAAAAAAATGGAATTAACTCGTGAACATTTTCGTGCCATCATTTTTCACAACTTTCGACGTGGATTATCACGACAAGAGTGCATTGATGAACTTAAATCTTTGTATGGCGATGAAGCACCATCCTATAGCACTGTGAAAAATTGGTATAATGAATTTAATCGTGGGCGAAGCTCGCTCAAAAACGAATTCCGTGAAGGTCCTGCAAAGAAATGTTGCAAAAATACGATTGCGGTGCTTCAAAAGACGTTTATAAGATCGTCACAGGTGAAGAATCATGGATCTATGCGTATGAGCCCGAAACGAAACAACAATCGACCGTGTGGGTCTTCAAGACGAGAAAGTTGTTCGTGGAAGAAGCACTTTGAAGCAAATGATCGCCTGTTTCTTCGGCAAAACTGGTCATGTGGCGACTATTCCGCTTGAGAAACGTAGGACGGTCACTTCTGAGTGGTACACTACAACTTGTTTGCCTGAAATCATCGGAGAAATTCGAAAAACCAACAAGAGAAGACGAATCATTGTTCACCAAGACAATTCGAGCTCTCACACATCGGCTCAAACCAGAGCGTTTTAATGGGTCATCCGCCGTACAGCCCTGACTTGGCACCTAATGACTTCTTCTTGTTTCCGCACATCAAAAAAAAAATGCGTGGTCAACGATTTTCGTCGCCAGAAGAAGCTGTTGAAGTGTTCAAAAACCATGTTTTAGAGGTGTCTCAATCGGAGTGGAAAAAGTGCTTCGACAACTGGTTTGAGCGCATGCAAAAGTGTATAAATCATGCTGGTGAATACTTTAAAAAACAATTACACCATTTTTGATTATAAATATTAGGCCAGAAATATATAGAGCAGCCCTCGTAGAGAAGATGTTCCTTGCTCTTGTACACTAAACACACACCTTAAAGTGTAGTAGAGCACTATTTTAAAATGGCATTTAGATCAGAAAAATTTTGTGAAATACTTTCTCATGAAAAATTAGGCACTATTGGAACCTTTTTTCGTTTTCGTGTAAATTTCAAAAGCTACTAGTTGTGGTTTTAGGTGACTTTAGATCTCAGATATCAAGTTTTACACCTATCTCATTTAAAAATGGAAAATTATTAAAAATTTCAAATACAGACCTATGTACAAGAGTGTTAAGATTTATTTATTTTATGCACAGTTTTTTAAGTTTCTGCGATCAAAAATATGTGTTTCATAAAAATAATTATTTTTGATTCAATTGTAATTAGTAATGAAACAATTTCATTGAAATTTCATCACCATTTTTAATAATAATTATAATTAACATAAAATCATTAGCATTAAATGGTAGTTAAATTTTTCTTCATTGTCATTATTTCGAACAATGCTAATGAAATTTCAATGGCAATGAAAATAATCCCAAGTATGATTTCTAAAATATATATTTCCGATCCCATAAAGTGGATATATTCTGATTTCTTTTGCATAACAAAGTCAATTGATCGATGTCCGTCAGTCGGTTCGTGTAAAATAACTTGAAATTAACTATGCCAAGGCACTAGGTGAGCTAAAAAAAAATTAAATTCGCCAATCGATCAAATATAATTTCGAAAATTTTGCTATTGAAAGAAAGATCGGTCCATTTTCTGCGAGACAGCTAGGAAAACACTATGCCTGCCTCTAATAAAGTAACTCCGATTAAAGAAAAAAAATATATATATGAGGCGATAGAGAATTAAAAAATAAGAAAAGAGAAGTGCAGAAATTGGTGCTCGCCCATATTTTTCACAATAATTGGTCTCTGAATTTTTCATAGAAAAGTACCAAGACCAAATGCTCTATTCGGTTATGCCGAATCTTATACACCCTTCACCGTCTATGTAAATCTAGTATGTATGTTTTTTTCGAAGGACATGGGCCGGTTATGCTGCTTCCCAATAGCAACTCTTTCGACACTATTTTTGATCCCCGAGGCAAACTTGATTTCAATACTTACACGGACGGACAGACGGACATCAATCAATCGACTTCGCTATGCATAATAACTCAGAATATCTATACGTTGTGGGGTCGGAAATGGATATTGTTTACAAATTACAAAGGGAATGACAATTCTATTCGTGGTGAAGGTTATAAAAAGCGCCAAGCGTAAATTTTTGATTCTGCAGCGCACGTTTTGTTATAACTACCATTTTCAATGCAGATGGCATGGGGAATTTAAGCTTAGTGTTTTAATAATAAAGAAGGGTTGAAGGGTTAATTACTCAAACAGAGTCCCAATAATTGTTGTGTTAGGCTGACTTCCAGAACGTCCGTTGCTTTGTATTCGAACTATGTATTGCGTTTCATAATGTCATGGTACTAAATGTTTACAATGCATACCATTCCAAAATGTCGCAGACAAGTTTTAGAAACGTTGCAACCGAGGAACTAGCGTATCAGTTTCTAAATTCATGCTTTGTTTCGCAACTTTGTATATGTATGAGATCTAAATACCGCAGCAAAACTGTATACAAACTTTGTATTAATACATTTTGGAAGTCAGCCTTAATAATTAATTCGTAAGGCACATGCTTGTTTCTGCGTAATTTAAATCTAAAAGAAAAACTTTAATTGAGAAATAGATCTAATTGGATCATACCAACACATACGTAACTATATGAAAGTGTTATAGAAATAACTGAAAGAAATGGCCAGATTTATCCATAGTGAAACAATTTAGACGTGTTAACTCATCTATAAACACAAATCGCAGTTATGTACGTTATAACATTATTAATCGAAACGTCAAATAGAGAAGTTGCTTGTGCACTGTAGTAAAGTGGAAGTTGTTTTAAACAGAGGTGTTAACAAATTTATACAGAGATTAGTTCATTAAGTGACATAAAAGAAATTTGTAGTCGGGGTGTTGTATTTTGCAATTAAAACGTTCATCTTCGTATGAAAATAATTTTTTTACAGCTACTTTCATATTTTCCTATTTTTGTTTCATTCTCTTTAATAAATAAGTAGACTATTATAATTACCAAAAACTACAACTTAAGTTCAGCACAAGGAGAGACTTTGACGTTACATGCAACAATGTCCGAGAAACTGGAAACAAAAAAGAAAAAAATGTATAGAAAATAACTTGCTAAAGTTAAAGCAATGCAATGGAATGATAGACAAAATAATGTGAGTTTAAGTTTCAGCCATTCAATTATTGAGTCCCCAAGGCACATCGTTTTAAAGTGTTTGACTTAAAGTGCACATTCAGTGTTTGGGGAGAGACGACATTAACTGTACATGAACACGTACAATATTGGTTTGCAATATCACTGATGACGTTCAATGGATGGTTAGTTGGTTGGTCATATGCTTGAACGGTTCCTAACTTTATGTTCCATTTTCTGTTTGCATTTTTACATTGAAGTACTTTGTGGGAGTATTACAAGCAGATTAATTCAACACAAACGGCTATTTTTCTTGGTGCCCACTAGAAAAAAATATCATGCTTACAAATTGTTAACAGTCAGTTAAAGTTGTAATTTGTTTTTGTAAAAAAAAAATGAATTAGAAAATGTGCTTGTTCAGTGCATTTCAAAGAGATTTTTTTTAATTTACAGTTTATAATTCATCATGTCACCAAATGTGTGGGCGCTTAAATTAGTTTGTTGGTAACGTTGAAATATAATTAATTTTTCTTTTTAGTTGATAAACAACTCTAAATCTTTAGTTGTTGGAAATATCGGTAAGTTATTAAGTTTGTTTGCTTGTCCTCGAAATCATGCCAAGCTCGTGTCTATAAAGAAAGCGACATAAAATTAAAGTTTAAAAAAAATTGCATACAAGCTTTAAGTTTATAAACATATAAATTAAACTTTCTGAGTAAAGTCTTACTGCCATATTCAGAGAAAATTAAAATAACTTTGAAATGTGTTCTATGAAAAAATTTTTATACAAATTTGTCCTAAAATATATTTCAAATCTATTTTGATTTTCTATGAATACGGCAGTTAGTTTTTAAAAACTTACTCTGCGTATTGCTATATTGCAGCCATAATTTCAAGTAGTGAGAAAACCATTAGATAAAAGTTTGAGATTATAATTCTTAACTAAACATTGTCCTGATTAAATTGATGTTTTAGTTAGCGGACTGTATTACGTTTACGTTTCATATCATAAAATTTGCAGTGTTTTTTCTAGGTGGCATCGAACTATAAAAAATATGACAATTTCTGTGGTCGCCAAACGACTGTGCTAATTTTGAATAATCTTGTTTTTTTCAATGGATCGTTGTCAGTCTCCTTCTTAAGGCCCTTTAAATATTTTACCAAGCAACCACGAAAATCACCTTTCGTAAAGCACGCTCACGCTTTTTCACTAGGAAATTGTTTGGCCTTGAACATTTACGCTTTCCCATTTTTGAAAATTTAAAAAGGACCTCTTTAAAACCCTCAAAATTTGTATGCACACACAAAAAAACAGATCTTACTTTTGAGCAGGGTTTTGTCTTGAACAGAAGGTAATTGACGGGCGCAGCGAACTGTTAAAGTTTTGTAGCTATCAATTGCATTTATTTATGTCCAAATGAAATTCCAGTTAATAATCTTAAGACGAATTAATTATTATTTTTATACCCTTCACCACAGATGGAAAAGAGTGTATCTAAGTTTTTCATTCCGTTTGTATTTTCTACAATATCCATTTAAGACCCCATAAAGTATTTATCTGAGTTCTTATGCATAGCGAAGTCGATTGAGCGATATCCGTCTGTCCGTCCGTGTTAGTGTAGTGCCGAGCCGCACTTGATTTCACAAAAAAAAATAAATAAATAAATGTGTCAATTAATCAGATATAGTGTCGAAAGAGGTGCTATTGAAAATCAGCATGAACCTTCGACCCAGCAGGCAAAACACCACGCCTACCTCCAATTTTTTCATGTCATTTACAGCAATAAATTAACCCCAATCAAAAAAATAAATATATGCGGCGATAGAGAATTAAAAAATAAGAAAAAAACACCAAGTGAAGAAATTGGCGCTCGCCTATTTTTTTCGAGTTACAGGGCTCTGAAATTTTCAAATTTGTTTAAATATCAATAATATGGGTATCAGTTTAAAGTTTTTGAAGAGATCTCTAAGGAAATACTAGATTTTTAAAAAAATGCTAAACCCATTAAGAGGCGATGTCATTTTTATGTAAAATTATATATATGCAATACCAAAATATTTTGTTGTTTTTTATATCTCTGTCACTCTAATATTTGCTTTTTTGATTGGTTTTACTTCACTAAACTAGATTTACATAAATGGTGGAGGGTATATGAGATTCGGCATAGACGAATATAGCACTCTTACTTGTTTTGTATTCATTATACCTACTTTTTTCCCCTATTTTTTTCCTTCACGCAGTTAACCCTCCGATGTTCATATGGGTCTGGCCATACCCATTCGACCTTTAAATGTCTGTATGTTATTTTTTAAAAAATAGCTGGAGCTTCTTAGTCCATGACTTCCTAAAATATTGTGTGATTTACACAGGGAAGTAGTACAATTTTAATTTTTAGCATATTTGTTGTACAAAAAAATTATTGTAAGGTACTTTCGTTAATTAAGCTCACATGGGTCTGCGCAGACCCATATGAGCTTTGCATGTAAATTGTTTGATCGTTTGATGTAAACAATAAAACTGCTGATGGAGGCAGCAGCAGAGATCAGTTATATAACTGCAGCAAATGTACTCGTCCAATATGTCTCAATGAACATTCCATGCAATTACATAATTGCAAACCCAATTGCTCTTTGTAATGCATATTAAAGCACTTGTAATAGGAGAAACGTGATAAAACTCCTACGGAATTTTTGTGTATGAGTGGGCTGATAGTGTACCGTACGAAAACCTCAATAGATAAATATAGCAGGGTGAAGTCACACACTGTTGTTTAAAATTGTTAAATCAGCACTCGGGAATGAGCCCTTTTTAAGGAAGACATGGTGCAGAGACTCGAAAATAAACTTGTGGAATCAGAAGTTTCTATTTACAATTTTTTACATTGAAACTGTTAGGTAAAAACCTAACTATCTCCATATTGCGTTGCACGATTCACTGACGAATTGACCAAAAACGTTTATACTCTATTTAGCAAATATGGACGGATACCCGGTTCAGGTTCCCTTATTTAATTACAGCGCGAAAACAGTCTTATATATAATCCAAATTGAGCTGATTCTACCTTTATTTTGGTGCTCTCCTGTATTTGATCCCAAAAGCTTCAATTCCGATTTTGAAACCCCGGTTTACACATGGAATTTGTATTTATTCTCTGTGGGATAAAGGTGGTATAAATAGTAAAGAAATCAGATGAGGTAAATTATATCTAACAAAATCGATTCACTTAAATGCTTTTTTTTAAACTTAGAATTGTCATAAATCCATCGCATTAAACTTTACGTTAAATTTTCAGCCGCACATTCTGGACGTCCTATTCTGCTCTACTTTTTTAAACATTGCTCGCCGTATATTAAGAATAACACGAACAATGTTTGTTCGTAGGTTTATTAGCATTAACTACAAAGCATAACATTTTTGAAAAGGTAATCGAGTGTGGAATTAAGCATTTTTGGCGGAAGTACTTCCCAACTAGATTGCCAACCTGATGATTATAACAAGGCATGAGACTTTTATATTCAAATAATGAGAATCGATTACATTAATTATTCTAGGAAATAGTAAAAACCATTAGTACGTATTTTATGGTACTCTCTTTTAACATAAAGAACTAGTTCCATTACATTCCATCAATGTAATCTATAGTAAATGAATTGAAATTGATTTTGGCTTCTTTTAATTTTTAAACGCCTTTTTTTTAGAAAGAAAAATTAATTTTAAATGTATGGGGACGTTTTCCAAAGAAAACAAGAAAAATTAGACACCAGCAGAATGTAATGCTGCATTTTCTGGATCACTACATTCTTCAACAATATTCTTCGCATCTATTTACCTTATACTTACGCCAAACTTTAGAAAATTATTAAAAAAATAATTCATTTATAGTATCCACAGTTCAACCTGTAATCTATAGTTTTAATAAAAAAATTATTGATCACTGATCCGAATTCCTTTTTAAAGAAATAAGGTATAATAATGCACCAGTGTGTGAGCTGCACGGACTCCGTAGTAGGGTCTGTTGTGAATGAATTTCACTTCATATGCGAAAATTTTGTTAAGTTATAAACATGGAATCTGTTTTAACACATTGTTGACCGGTCACGAGTCAACTCGTGTTTTTATGGCCGAACGTTGCTGACCGGCCACAAGTAAACTCGTGATGCGCTTTTTTTCGCATCCCTGTTGTTTTCTCTGTTGGCGACCATACAGTGCAATTCTTATGAGTAGTCAGTAAGTTCTATCGAGTTTAAAAAAACAAACGCTTGATTGCTCGAATAAAAAGTCACAACAATTTAACCAACAGTAACTGGAAAAACTGCTAGATCTTTTGAAAAAGCATTTGGCCAAAAGAATAAAAAAAAGTAATATAGAATTTGTTACATAAAAAAACCACCTATCTTATATTTAAAAAAATTATATTTAAACCTTTGTTCATTCTTCTGTTCTTTTCTTGTAAATTTACATTTTTTATAACAAGTTTTTTCCTTTCTCGCATTTTTTTTTTACTTTTAGATTGTTTTTTCTTAGTAATTGTGTTTTTATATAACAAAAATATTAAATGCAATAACTTCTTGCCGTTAAGGTACATAAATAAATGGATCTCCTCCCATTACTACTAGTTTTATTTATCCTCATAAAATATTATCATTTGCAAAAAGAAAAATTATCTGTTTTTTTTGAAGTAACAAAAAAGGAGTGAATAATATGTTATTCCTCCTTTATTCTTTTTCTTCTATTTTAAAATTATTAAAGATACTAAAGGCAATGCAATGGCTAAATTTGCTACTTGCTATGTTATATTAATCTAATATGATATTATTTTGTTTGTACAGCTAGTGTGCGAAGGGTTGCCAATAAGTCTTTACAAAAGTATAAAAATTAAAATTTTTTCCTGAACTGACACGAAACTGGTTGTGAGAAGGATCTCGGTGCTGCGACTGGCAATACCTTATGGAGAGAAAATCCACATACGTTAGAAATGGCTTTCTTGCTAATAGAGCTTTCAAATTTTTGAGAGTTAATAGGGGCCATATATTTACATATCTACCTTTTGTTCAGTCTGTACAAGTCATATAATTATTTTGTAGATTGGTTTTTATAAAAAAAGTCTTTAGAGATAAATGCGCCTTCAAGAAACAAAATTGTCGAATTTATGACGATGCCAATCTACATATGATCTAAGAGCGTCTAATGCTTCCCGAAAAAATCATTCATTGTAGTGGACTTTAACTTGAAAGCATCATTGGTTCTAATGTTGTCCACAACATCACCATCAACGCCGAGCGCTATAGATTGATGATTTTTTTTGGCCTAAATTGGGTAATATGGACACCAACGACATATGGCTTTAATAGGGCGGCGATACGTGCTCCACAGCTTATGTCACATTGGAGATTCTGTGCGAGGGGTTTGAAGGCATGCTGATCTCACGTGAAAGTGATGTGAACCGGCCCCCGATTTCTTGCGATATGACTCCGTTTAACTTTTTCTAAAGTCGTAGGTTTATCCGAATAAGCCAAAAAACACAGCGGCACTCAAAGCGTGATGTCATGGGACAATTTCAGCCTGATTTATGCGGTAGAGTTAAGAAAAATTGTATATTACGGATGCGCGCCAGCAAGCGAAACCGATATCTAGCACACATACTTTGTTTTATATATACTTAAGGGTAGGAAGCTGTTAATGAAAGAACCGTTTTAGGTAACGTCACAGCTGTCAAATAAGTAGAAAAATATTTTCCTTGTTCTATCCTAGACCGATTAGGAAACTGTAGTTAGTTGCATCCTTTAAGTAAATAGATGAACAACTAGTTTGCTCTTCTTAAAGATAAATATCTCTATAAGTCTTTATGAAAATAAATGCTGGATTTTATTACTTATGCAAATTTTGCTAAATTTTCAAGCAAATACATAACAATTATTCAATATCTTAAATAAACCTTATTTAAAAATATACAGCTTCGGTCAAAATAAGAGCAACATTAGACAAATTTTAGTAAATCCTAGTAAATTTTTTTTAAAGATTGATTTAAATTTTCCTAAAATGCAGTAAAAATATAAAAACTAATAATCATTTATTTACTTTATTATAGTTATAAAATATATTAGTTTCCTTTAAATTAAAAAAACTAAATTTTTCTTTGTTATATCGCAGTGGATATATAAAAACAAAATTTCAATACTTTCTTGCGTGCCTTTTTTGTAATTACGGCCACACAACGCCTTTTCGTGGAATCGACTGTGTTTCAACACTTTTGTACAGGAATAGAATTCTATATTTCGTTGACAGCTTTCCAAAGACTTATTGGCTGTAGTATAGATACTTCCTTCTTTGTGTCCATGCACAGATTTTCGAGGCGAGTTTAATCCGCAGTCTGTGCAAGCCACCCGATCAAATTAACTTAATTGTCACTGACCCATGTTGATAGTGTGTTGTCTTGCTGGATAATCCATATTCACTCCAGCCGCATTTAATTGGGCCTAAAATAATCTCAACCACCATGTTTTTTGTCTTCGAAGTAAATTGCGGTTTAGATTACTTACTACTAAAAGGGACGACCTTAGGCTCGTCAGTTCAAAGAATATTTTGCATCTTATAGTTAAATAGTTCTAGTTGATGCTATAATTTTGACCGGCACTGTTTATATATTAACATTTACGCAATCACACTCATTCAAAAGGATTTCAAGTTCAAATAATTCTAAAGTATGCAATTTCATTAATATTTAAAGGGTATTCCAATATTTCCGCAAGTTTTGCATTCAAATATTTAAAATAGTATTTTTTACCTTGATATTTTTTCATTAAATGAAATACAGAAAGAAAAGGTTTGTTTATATGTAGAAAAGCAGACTGGGTAAAAATGAATCGTGATGACGCAGCGTAGCATTTCGTATTGCAATTCAGAGATGCCAGTAAGGCTATGGCACAAACTTTAACTTTAAAATAACATTACTAAAATTAATCCAGTGGTGTTTAATCAAACGTTGTAGGGGACGCATTTTATGTTCTAGGCTGTTCACGGTATGTGGAAACGTCTTGTTTAAACCACATTCGCTTACGTCAGTTATATATTATGATTGGTGCTGTCAAATTGTTTTTATTTTTTTTTTCTGTACAATAGTGACAACCTTGAGTCTTGCGTAAATTTTGGTGCACAGTTTTCATGCGCCCTTGCACATGTATGTACATTGGTATTTATAATAAAACAAACATTTATCATCTATCAACAAACATATACAATGTAAACGACATTCATGTACCGAAGAGCTTAGAATTGCAAACATTTTATTGCAATTGAATTTTGTTTGAGTGTTTCATAAACTCATCAAATTCAATCATTATTGAGTAAATAAATTGATGACTGAATGTTGTTTTGAAATTTGTATTCAATTATTATTTTTAATACTATCCATACTGGTTTGATTCATAAATGATGGATAAATTGTATATTGTAGATGTTTAGTTTAAAATTGAAAGTAAAAGTTACTTGTATAACAAATTTTGAAATCTACTATTTTTTTCTATTTTTAGGGCATAGTTTTATTAAATATAAATTTTATTTTCTTCCATTTTATTATACCGCCTTCGCATTGCCTCATATTTTTAAGTTTATACTTTTCAATTACCATAATATCCTATGACTCCGGCGAGATTCGAACTCATGAACTCCCGTTTATCAAATAGCTTCTGTCTCAGGAAATTTGATTATAATTTCAATTATTTAGTTGTTTTATCTATAAGTCTTTTAGTGTGGTAACAAAAATATAACTTAAACCTTTGTATCATATTGTTGATTGTAGGCAACATACCGTTTAAATGCCTCCAAAATAAGTGGTTTACTCAGTGTGGTTTACTGGTTTACTCAGTGCTAACGACCTTGATCCGAAAAAAAACAATTTGGTCACACTATTAGCTTTAAAGTGACATTCTATTTTTTACTTTCGGTAGTGATTGTTCTTTTTTGTGTTTTATGTTACAACAAGATATATTGAAGAGGCAAGTGTTTAAATTTATTGTGGAACGTTAAACGTTATTTTTTTAAAATATTTTTTAACGTTTTGATGTATTAAGATGTGTTGCCTGCCTATGGCTACATTAGACAAAAAGTGTGAAATATTTTTATTAAGTTAACTGGATTTGTTTCGCAATTATTGGTATACTGTCCACATATCTATTGAAAGCTACGTTTTAGAGCCAGCATGGTGGTTTCTGGTATTTATTAAGCCCGTTTCACACTATAATACTGAGTGTAAAGATTTGTCGAAAAAGTATGATAGTATGAAAGCAAATATAATGTGTGTGTTAATTATTATGGAAAGAAATTTGACATTCCGTAATACAAATTCATTTTTAAAAATTTTTCTTAACACTATGATTTTTCATTTTATCAGGGTTGTTTTGCTGCTCATAACCCAGCCAATAATTAAATGAACACTCCGTAAAAGAGTCTTAGAAGAACCCACCTAGGGAGATATTTTTTAGCATGCCTTAAAATGGCTCACTCTTCACCTCTAAAGAGCTATAAATTTAAATTTCTTAAATGAATAAAGCTGAACCAGTTTAGTAGAAATAATCTCTCATTTCTGCAAGTTTTCGGATGGCAAATGACTATTTTTTTTGTACTCTTTATTAACCCAAAAGCTACAAGAAATAAGTTAGTAGGTTTCTTTCGGATTCTTATGGCTTGCCTGGGAATTTTTATTCTACTTGAAATGTGATAGTGTAGAAACAATATATATGTTACGTTGGATTTTTTTTTAAAGTCACAACAATTCTCATTCGGTTTATTTCTTACAAAATCTAATACAAGTCTTAAGACTTGTATAATAGTGTGAATGGGCCTTTAGGGTGGTGTCTTCTTAATAACAGGTAGATTGCCTTAGTTTTTAGATAAAAATAACCTCAGATCCTCAGCGAGATTGAGATCAAAAAGCAGTCCGACAAGACCAGATCTGGCGCTGGCCACAACGGTCTGATAAAAAGGTGCAAGGTTTCAAATTGTGTTGGATTTACTCACAAGGTATGTGAAAAATGCAATGTAGCCTTATGCTACACGAAAACCAATAATTGCTTTAAAAATCTTTCATCTTTCGTAACATGTTCATTTTTATAGACTTTGATTACTTACCTCAGTGTTGCCTAAAAAGTTTTATATATTTCTCTTCAAATAATAACAATAATAAAAAATCCACAAATACGTGTTATTAATTTATCTGATAACATTTTAAATACAAAAAATCAAACAAACCGCAGCTTATGGGTTAATATAAAATGAAGAAGTCATTGGCCTTCCAAACGTAATTTAAGCAATAAATCATTTATCAAACGCCAATTTTTGTTGTATGTATCTGTCTTTTGTGACTTTTTTTCAATTTTATTTAAGCTAATGATCGCCAAATAACCCCGCGCGGTGCCACGTATACAAAACAACCACAAAAAAACTCTTAACAAAGAGCACAAAACAGTTCACACACACACACACACACACACATGCTAGCATTTTGGCAAAGTTTGTGCTGTGGTAGAAAAAGTAATTTTAAGAAGAAAACGTAAAATGACAAAATCGTCGGTTACCTATATTTTAGAGTAACATCTCATTAAAGTATTTATAAACATCTTGTGATATCTCAAACACTATGGATATCATAGAAGATCTTATTAAAATTCCTATCAAGTCGCAAACAAATTGTTAACCCGTATTATTAACTAGCCCCTAAATCTAGCTTTAGCAAGTACCCCGGAAAACATATGTACATACAGTTAGTACATTAGTTAGTTAGTTAATATTCGGTTTTACATTCTATGGCTATAATCGTCCAGATATTAGCGGGAAGGATGATGTTATTCAAAAAATCCAAAAACGCATAAAAAAATGTTACTATACATGTTTTAAAACATGTAAATTAATCGCTCGTTGTTAACCCTATACCCACAATAATATGTCCAAAGTATGTTAAAACCCCTGTTTATTACGCGTCATTAATATTCAGTTTTTCCGCTATTTAAGAAAATAGTCCAAAAAACTGGCAATTTAAGTTATTCTGCTTCAATTTAAGATTACAGCCAATCAAAAGTGAATCGCAGTTTCTTTACTTTTAAACGAAAACTAATTTTGGTTGCAAATTGTTTACATGGGACGCAAAGAAAACTTGTGATTTTTCATAGTGAAAGGGGTAAACTTACAAGGAAATTGCAAAAATTCTCAATATTTATTTATTTATTCAATTAATTATATTTCCTGCACAACAAGACCAGGTCTTATATTTATAGTACAGGAACGCATTACGTAACAATATTTGAATTAACGTCATAAACTTAATAAATATGTAAGTATACAATATTATCAAAAATAAAAACAAAAAATAAAACAGCATGAAAATATTATTTTTGTTCAGATTATTTATAAAAATTAAATAAAAATTTTTTGAAACTATTAGCATTGCTATTTATTTGTTGAATTGGTGGAAGATTGTTCCAAAGACGTGCGGCATGCACATAAAACTGCCATTCAGACATTAGGCATCGATGCCGAGGTATTATTATATTTCGGTTTCGACTTGATCGAGAAAAACGTATTTGTTCAAATATATACCTGGGTGTTTGAGTATATATTATTTTATGCAAAAAAGTAAGAGTGCGAATTTTTAATAGATTATCAAATGAGACTCCGTACAGAGTATTAGAAACAGAGGAGACATGAACAAATCTCCTCAAACCAAACACATATCTTATGATGTTATTAAACAATATATTTAGTTTCCGCTTACTAACTGCGTCACAATTTCCAAATAACTCGCACCCATAAAGGAGAGAGGGAATCAGGTATGTTTTAGCAATTAATGCCCTTATTCTAAAAGGAGTGAAATATTGTGTGTGCCAGACAGCTCTTAGTTTTGACCCACCAGTGAGTTTATATGATCATTCCAAGTCAAATTGCTATTAAATGTAATACCAAGATTTTTTGCTGTTTTAACAATTTCAATTTTTTCTCCATTCAAAACAATATCTCCAGAAATGTCCGGATTTATGCGTTTTTTACATATAACTAGACATTTAGATTTCCTCGGATTCAAACAAAGACCGTTTGCACTAGCCCAAGTGTAGATTCTGTTTAAGTCATTATTCAGATCTGAGATGCCTGAAGCAATATTCTGAACTGGGCTACTTAATATGAGTTGCACGTCATCTGCGTATAAATGAATTTTACATTTGGTAAGTTGTTTTGGCAAATCATTTGCATACAATGAAAATAAAAGAGGACCTAAAATAGAACCTTGTGGCACTCCCCTACTAACGGTTATTCTATCGGACCATGCATCGTTAAAAAATACTGATTGTGTTCTGTTTAAAAGATACGATGATATAAGTCTATTTGATGTATTCGTGAATCTAAAAAAATGTTTCAGTTTTCCAACCAGTATATTATGGTCTACCGTATCGAAAGCCTTGGAGTGATCTAAAAGCACTAAAAAATTAATGTCACCATTTTCTTATCCTTGCCGTATATTCTCACTAACTTCCACAAGAGCCGTAACGCAGCTATGATTTTGACGAAAACCAGATTGCATACTAGAAAGCAAATTGTAAGAAGTGATATACGCAATCATTTGTTTATAAAGGAGTTTTTCGAAAACTTTTGATAGAAATGAAATTAAATACTATTGGAGACATATTTAGAAGACATAAAATATAATCCATTTCGTAAAGCAAACAGGCAAGCCACAAAAATTGACCGTGTGTGAAGAAAAGACAATTGTTCGAAAAGTTAAGGCAAATCCGCTTTTAAGTGCCCCAAAATTAGTGCAGAGGTTTTAAATGAGTTCAATAAATAAGTATTAGCATCAACCCTAAGAAGAACCATAAGGGCGTAAGGTCTTAATGGTCGAGTAGCACGTCGTAAGCCCTTTGTTAATTTACGCAATAGAAGGGCCCGCTTGAATTTTGCCAGAGAGTACCTCCATAAGCCGAAAACTTGGTGGGATGATGTAATTTTTGCAGATGAGAGAGCAAGTATAACGTATGTGGATCCGATGGGCGTTAGCCAAACAAGGAGATGCAACCACAAAATTTGAGACCAACTATTAAAAATGGGAATGGACACGTTATGGTGTAGTGTTGTATAGGAGCTAAAAAACTAGTATTTATCGACGGCATTATGAATAAGGAATTTCTTCGTCAAAATTTAAAGAAGAGTGTTAATAAGCTGGGTATTTTGAAATCGTTTAAGTTCTATCAAGATTACGACCCAAAACACAAATCGGGTTTAATTTAAGAATGTCTCCTTTATAACTGTCCTAAAGTTCTCCATCCACCTGCCTAACCTTCAGACATCAATCCCATTTAGAATCTATGTTAATATTATTAACATTGAATATTAATGACACTAGCAATAGCTATGTATGTAGATATATTTGTGTTTTTTTTCTCTTCATCTTTATTTGCAATCTATTTTACAATAATAAGCATATTTAATAATAACATAAACATAACATAAATTATCGATCTTCAGCAAGGTCAATAACAATATAGTTAATAGAGATCAAAATTAAATTAAAAAATAAAATTCAAAATTCATTAGTAATTAACATTTACGTACATATATCTCTGCATGTTTTTCAAATAATAACAAAATTTAAAATTATAATATTTTCATGTTTTATATATAGTATCAAAATTAATATTTACATAAGGTTTAACTAATTTCTAAATGGCAGATCAAGTATATGGTTTCTCTTTAATCTTCTAACTTATTCGCTTTCATCTAATAAAGATATCGCTAATGGATTGACGTGATCGCTCAGTCTTCGTATATGTCTATTGCTGAAATTTCGAATTTCAGCTTTAACATTAGCTATGTAAAAGTCATTATGTATAGTATTATTAGAAACGTACCATGGAGCGTCTGTAATCATTCCTAGTGTCTTTGGTCGGAATCTTTGAATAATTTCTACATTTGAATTACTTGTTGTTCCCCACAATTGAATCCCTTAGGTCCATACAGATTTTAAAATTGCTGATTTTCAACTTGATGTCTTTTTAACTTTACATGATCTTTCTACGTTAATCTTCTGTCTAAACACATGCCCAAATAATTAACTTTGTAGTCTTTAGGAATTAGTGAGCCATTCATGATGATTTCTGGAAATGTGTCTCGCCTCATGCTAAATGTAACGTGTCTAGACTTTTGTTCATTTACTTTTATGTTCCAAGTTATTAACCAATTTTGAACTCAATTTATTTGTTGTTGAATCAGCTGTGATGCTTCAGCAGCTGATATGTTAAATGAAATAAAAGCGGTTTCGTTTGCATAAGTTGTAACAGTTGTTTTGTCAGTATAAGGCATATCTGAGGTAAAATTGTTTACGCTTCCTTGAGGTATTCAAGCTTTCATTCACTTTTATGTAAAAGCATCGTTTATTTAGATATGACCTAAGAACAAGATAAAAAGGAGCTGGAAGTAAAATTTTCAGTTTGTAGAATAAACCTTCGTGCCAAACTCGATCGAACGCCTGCTGTATAAATACTGCTGTAGAAATACTGCTGAGCAGTATTTTTTTGTTTCCAACGCATCAGTAATAACATTGACAATTCTATGGCATTGCTCCGGAGTTCCGTGCTTGTGACCGAAACCAAACTGATGATCTGGGATGATATTCTTGTTTTCTAAAAATGGAAGTAATCTTCGTAGAAAAAATCTCTCAAACAGTTTTAAAAACGTTGCAATTAAACTAATCGGTCCATAGGAATTCACTACATTTTCCGGTTTATTTGGTTTTACAATCATAATAATTTCAGCGCACTTTCACTTATTTCCGATCGGACCTCTTTAGGTGTAATGCGATCAATTGGAAGATCCATTTGACATGCAGCATCCAGAAAACTCATAATTTGTGTTTCATTAGGGTTCAAAGAAAAAGGTTTAAATGTTTCCTCTAAATAATCGGCAAATGCATATACTTTTTGTTTGTCAGTTTTACACCAAGAGCCATTCGAATCTTTAATTGGAATGTTTCTTTTAGCTGGTCTTTTTAAATATTTGGTAGCTTTCCACAGATTGTAATCACTGTTTGGCAAGATAACGTCAAGATTTCGCAGGAATTTTTAAATATCAAAACTTTAGGGGTCCGTAACTCTGAAAATATGAGGTTTCGCAGGTTTCATCACATAACATTTTCACCCCAAAATTATTTTTTTTACCCCTGACAACTTTTTGTTTTATTTGCAGCTACTGCATCAAATAAAAAAAAAAAAATAAAAAAAAAATTATTTGAATAGCTATAAATATAAAATGTAAACAGTTCGTTTTAGAACTCGTTATTCGAATACTTTTCACTTTAATTCTGACCAAAATAAACAGACTATGACCGAGTAAGCATATTTAATTATTAAATTTGTTTATTACGTTTCCTGTTTGTGTATTTCGGAAAACCAAAACATATATTTTTACTAAAGAGTTTTCTTTTTTGGTGTAAAATAAATATAAAGAGAAAACCATATTCGGTTGTCCAGTTAGATGAAAATTGTTTTTTTAAAAGCACTAAGTATAAAATGATAATAGGAGTGGCCAGGTAAAAACGTTACACTGCTTAAAGTGTAGATTAGTTATTAAATTGTTATTGTGTGCTTTTTAATACAAATTTTTATAAAGATTTTATTAAACGAAAAGTGTTCAATAACTATTGTAAACTTTAAATCTAAAATAGGAATTTTTTAATAAGACCTTTAATGTTTTTGTTTGTGTTTGTTAATGTTAAACAAAAATGACAATTAAATCTTTTAAATTACTATAATTGTACCAAAGAAATTTTTGTCGTTATAAAATCTTATTTAAAGTATACTCTCTGGATGGCGACCTCTGATTTAAATACACATTTTTTCATCATTTGTTCATCAATTGTAAAACACTTTTGTTGACATGTTGACAATTAAATTCATAAATTGCTTGTCAAATAAACCATGCTTTAATGCCTCACAAATAAATCTATGTACATCTCTCACATGTTAGCTTTTATATCATCATCAATAACAACAACTACAGCAACAAGTGTATATATAGCGTATCGTCATAATTAAGTAAACATACGAATGTACAGAAATATTAAAGCAGTCAACCGACTCAGTTGGTGTGTTTAAGAGTGATTGATTTCATTGTGTGTTGATGTTTCATTTGTGCCTTCAAGTATCGAAAATCAGTTCAATATTGTCACATACAAAGTTAGCAATTATACGAAATGCAATTTGCATGAGATTGTTATGAAAACATTATTATACTCGTGCTATTATACTATTTTGAAAACAGTAATGCCTTTTTATTGCTCTGTTTCTATATGGAAAACATTTCCTCTGTATATCGCTGGTCTCATGTGGAAGGGCCCTTATTCGAATTTTCACGAAATTGAGTTTTTTTTTGATCTGTATTCGTCTGCTTGTTTGTACATTTTTGGAACCCAAATAAAAACAAAAACAAAAAATTAAAAGGTATCCCAATAGCAACGTAATTACTATGTTCGCTGTTAAAAGTTTAAAAAATTTTAAATTAAAGGGTGACCAATACATGGTACGAAACCTTAGTGAATGAGTCAAACTCACACTTGGCAGATTTATTTGTATTAAGATGTAGTAATTGAAAATTTTCGTGTCATACTTGCGAGCTTAAAAAATTAAAACAAGTCTAAAGTTGAATATTTTATTAATATTAATAACAAAAATTTCTGTTATATTTCAGGACCGTAATAATGCTCAATCATCCTGTGCTGGTCTATTCGTAGCCGCTCATCTTGGTTTTGATTTTCCTGGAGTTTGGATGCATGTTGACATGGCCACACCAGTTCATTGCGTAAGTAATAATTAAAATAACAACAAATAAACATACATATATATTATATCAAATGTGAGAAGTTTTATTATGAAAAATTCTTATGTGTTGCGATTAACTCATCTAAAAAATTTGTATGGAAATAACTCTAAAAACTGTGAAAAACGGGTATACGAGTACCAAGCTTCTTTAGATTTTTTTATTCGCGTCGACAGCTTAGCATTGTCCTGTTAATATTTTATACGTAAAAAATTATGTTCATTTGTTAGGCGCGGTATTTTGTTGAACATTTCACGTGAAATGTTCTCAAAAGACACACAAAATATTAAACATTAATTTTTTACGTAAAAATGTTGCAGGAGTATTATCTCTTTTTAATGTTAAAAACATACTTAATGTTTCTAGCAACGTTTTAAACTAACATGTGAAATAATAATTCTGTTTCTTTACTTTTTGGGTAAAGTTCGTGAAAATGAGAGCAAGCATTGTTATCTCTTATAAACAGACAAAATTGTATAAACTTACGGGAACACTAAATCTGAATTTTAAACACAAAATAAAAATTCAAAGTATTTTGAATATTTTAATTTTGGGAAATACACAAAGAGAAATAATCAGGTATGTGATGGAAATCGATTTCGAAATCGAGACGACTTAAAACCGCAAATGGTTGCGATATCCTTACTATTTTCATTTTTTTAATACCTTCAATATATATTTCAATAACTCTCCATTCAGTTTCTACAATTACTTTGGAGTAACTTCTTTACTTTTGTTTAAAATTTATCTCAAAACGAATCGTTTAAAATTTATCTCAAAATCGTTTTCAAATCGATCGATTTCCATTTCATCCTGAATATTTTATTTTATATTTTATTTGTGTTTTAAGGCAGTTGCACAAGTTTAAATAACTTGCACGAAAAAAAGTTTGGGCTTTTTCGTACAAGAAGAAGAACTTTATTGTCACTAAACCGCTCTCATTTACCCAATTTTGAAGTAAGAAAACAATTTTCGTGTAAATTGGGATCCCACGGGATCCCAAAGTAGACTAATGAAACAGACCTAATATTGTTACGTTTTTCCTTTTTTAACAAACGTATACATTCTTTTGATTGCAAATACTACTGTGGGTCATTCTGTATTCTTAATCTTTGGCTTTCTCTGGCTATACTTCTTGATCATACCGGTCTTGTGAATCCCATGGTCTCGTATTTACTAAACATGCATTATTATTCAAACCCAGCCATCCACACTACACTACTGTGTTACTCCGGCAAAACATGAACTACTCGATGCCTTGTTTAGTAACCTTAACCATCCACAGACATCTCCACTACTCCTTTTATCCAAGCCATTCATACCCCTTAATCCAATAGCCACAATACACTTCTGCCGTACACTGTTGTTATGGTGTTACACTTCCCTGCACTAACCGCTACCGTTCTTACTTTTTATTATAAAGGGCTTCTTGACAATTATCTATTACTCTTATATTAAATTGGACGTCTTCACTAAATTATCTGCCATGGATTCACACAATAATTGTCTTTTGCTTCTCGGGAGGTTTGTAGTGGTTCTTCTCAATTTTTAATTGCATTTAATTTTAAAATGCATTATAACAATTATTATTTTCCGTTGTACGCATGTCCGAAGGTGGGATCGAACTCACGATCTTCTGTGTTACAGTACTCACCTCTACCAACGCAACCATCAAGGTTGCTCAGCTTTTGTTGGCTAATTGTGGTATTATTCTATACACACACGATTAGTTGAATTAACTGATTCACCACACTCATGCGGAAAGAACAACAGAGGTTGCCAGATTTTATTTTTCGAAACAATATAAAGGGAACTTATTTCATGGTGAATTCTTAAGACTTACTTTCTTTTAAGAACTATTTCTTTAAAAAGGGTTTGCAACTTTTCATCAGTGTATGTATAAGATGGCGTTTCTAAAGGTCCTAGATGACCAAGGAACATCTTAAGACCAAGTTTGAAAATTAATTGCGTATAAAACCACGCTTTCCTCTCTTTCGAACAGGCGATAATCACAGGAAAACAAAATTTGCGAGGCATTATTTCAATTAATATACAGGAGTGATCATGGAAAGAGGCAATGATTCTCAGGAGGCGGAAAATACTTCCAAGAGTGACGATCAATGGAATTAAAGTAGGTGGCTAGTGAATCCTAAAAGGGAAATAAACCCTAAGAGATGGCTAGTGAGAGAAGTTAGGATTAGACGTTGTGTTTTTGTTTTTCATGTTACGCCTTCTTTTTCTTACGAGTAGATATAGATAAACAAAATCGAAGGCAGTAAATAAACAAGGAAATGACAAAGAATTGCTTTATATTAATAAATATTCTGCTAAAAATCTTAATTCTTAGACAATTAAAATATCTCCTCTTACTTTTTTGGTTTATAAAAAAAAGTTCATGTCAAAATTTTCATTTGAATAAATCAACGTTACTCAACAAATTTCACAAATTCAAACAGAGTACCACACAGGTTTTGGGAAAAAATAAAAGCTTTGCTTTGTTACGTTTTACCCTTTTTAGACAGGCAAACGTACGAATTCTTTTTGATTGCAAATACCACTGTCGCTAAATTCTGTCTTCGAACTTTTATGGCTTTCTCTGGCTATACTTCTCGATCCTACCGGTCTTGTGAACCCTTGGTCTCGTATTTACTAAACATGCGTTATCACCACAAACCCAGCCATCCACGCTACACTACTGTGTTACTTCGGCGAGACATGAACTACTCGATGCCTTGTTTAGTAACCTTAACCATCCACAGACATTTCCACTAATCCTTTTTATCCAAGCCAGTCATCGCCTTTCAATCTAGTAGCCACAACACACGTCTGCCATACACTGTTGTTATGCTGTTACACTTCCCCGCTAGCTAGTAGCCGCTATTGCTATTCCTCTTTATTATAAAGGGCTTCTTGACAATTATCTGTTGCTCTTATATTAAGTTGGACGTTTCCTCTAAATTATCTGCCATGGCTTTACACAATAATTGCCTTTTGCCTCTCGGGAGGTTTGTACTGCTGTTTATTAATTCTAACTGCTTATAACAATTATTATTTTTTTTTTGTTGCACGCATGCTCGAATGCGTTATCGAACTCAGGACCCTCTGTTTTGTAGTACGCACCTCTACCAACGCAGCCATTGAGGCTGCTCAGCTTTTGTTTGCTAAATTGTGGTTTTTATTCTATACACATACCGTTGGTTGTTGAATTAACTTATTCACCACGCTCATGCGGAAACAACTACAGGGGTTGTCAGATTTTATTATTCGTAACAATATAATACACGCGACTACATTTTTCCAAGATAAATTTGATTTTAATTAATTTCTTTAACCTTTTAATTATTGTATATTTTTATATATTTTTTTTTAGGGAGAACGTGCTACCGGTTACGGAGTGGCATTATTGCTTACCTTGTTTGGCAACCTCACCAACTGTGAAATGTTGCAATCAATGGGTATCAATGATACAGAACCACCTGCAAAGCGCGTTTGTCGTGATTGAGTACAATGCTAAAGCGAGGACTTACTCAGTATCCTTAAAATCGTCATCTTTAGTTGCAAAATTTGTTTTAAAAAAGGTGCAACAGCTTTAACAATTATTAAATAAAAAAAAAAAGAAATAAATAAAGAAAACATAGTTCACAAAAACTGTACATTAAACATCCAATTGTGTATAATTTCTGTTGTTATTTAAATTAGCTGTTACAAACGTTTCTTTATTTACTGGTGGTTTATTTGTAACTCGAAGTTTAATCCAAAAATGTTGTAAATTGTGTGTCTCCTTAAATTAACTGCCTGGCCCACGATGTCGATTGATAACTAAAGCGAGCGACAACAAGTCACTCGTTATCGTTCTCATACGGGCCCCACTATCTTTCGACTTGTCGGTCGCTAGGACTTACGTTTTTAATGTAATCAATTTACTTATTGCCAGTTGATGATATTGCCACATCAACTATTTCAGACGTTAAACGCTTGTTTGAAAATAAATATCGGTAAAACAAGTAAATTAGGCAATAAAAATGCAAAATTTTAGCACTAGTAAAATTTTATTTTATAAAAAATGGAAACATTTATATTTTTTTAAAAATTGTTGTAGATATTTTTTGCTGTGTTCTACGAACAATTGGGCGCAGCTAATTTACACAGTTCCTTACCTTTTTCCACTCAACAACGCTACGCATTGGTGACCCATGCGAATTCAGTTTTTTGGTGAGCTTTACCCACTGCTCTTCAATTGAGAGTTTGTTGCTTCCATAAACAGCAGATCCTCTTGCGAACTGTAGATTTGTTTCCATATATTCTACAAGAACTTGCAGCTGTTTCAAACTTAATTTTTTTATGCTAAACAAATAATTTTTGATGGTTTAAATTGTATAATATTATTACTAATTTTATATTTACCATTTATTTTCCATTATAAAATTTTTAACATAAACAATAAACTATTTTTTTGCTTTGTTTTGTTAAATTTTTTTCCTTTTGTGTCTGTCGACAACCACAACACAAGTGACTGATTTTGACATTTATGATCGCAAGACATTTCATATTGGGGCGCAAAATTGTATGAAAATGATTACGTTTTTGTACGCATTTGTTGTCGATCGACTTGTCGTGTTGAAAACTTTAAGTGGGGCGCAAATCAGCTGTTTGTCGTTGAAAATCCATGCGAACGATAGCAGTCGATATCGTGGGCCAGGCAGTAAGATTCACAAAAGCGGTTAAAATTCGACATTGTTGCTATTTTTTCAAATTGAGAAACAAAACATAGACAATGTGACAGAGAACTGAAGAAGGTTAAGGCGGCTGTGGCAACAATAAGGATTTCTTAATCAGCTGCTGCATTAGGCAGCTTTGAGCACTTTCTTATTCAAAACAGCGAGTTTTAATTAAGATTTCAAAAGAGTTTATTTTAACTAGAAAACCTGAACGAGGATCATTCTTTTTTATATTGGACCAGCCCTCCGGGGATAATAAGGATAAATTCAAGTTTAGTCACCCGATCATAATCCAATCGAGCATTTATGGGACCATTTGGATCGGCGGGTTCGGGAGCATCATAATACGTCCTAAAATATGCTTAAGCAAATACTGCAAGAGGAATGGCAGAAAATAAGCAGAAACGTTTGCAAGCTGCTAATTAAAACAGTGGCAAACACACTTTATATTAAAATAATTTTTAGTATAAAGTGACGGTGACTTTTGTCCAACAAAAATCCACACTGTAACTATTATATAAAATTTTTTTATAAATACAGTTTGAAATTGCCTTATCTTTTAACTAAAATATAATTTATATAAACAATACTTTTTGTTAAATAAACTACTTTTTATGCTTCCATTATTTTCAGGGAATGGGAGCTGTATAATCTTTTCGATACCAAATGACGGTGACTTTTGTCCATCAGTGTACATAAATGACATGGAAAAAGTATTAGAAAAACGTGAAATTGTATTATATGCAGATGATACATTAATTTTTACTGAAGCACAAACAGAGGAAGAATGCTATAAAAATATAAACACAGATATCAATTACATTAATAAATGGCTAAACATGAACAAATTAAAATTAAATGAAAACAAAACAAAATTAATAGAAATGAATATGAACACAAACCGAATATTTAAGATAAATAACTAATTAATAGAAAAAGTTAATACGTTAAAATATCTGGGTTTCGTAATAGATAAAGACTTACTGCCGTATTCATAGAAAATAAAATAACTTTGAAATGTATTTTATGACAAATATATCATACAAATTTGTCCTAAAATACATTTCAAATCTATTTTGATTTTCTATGAATGAAAAATGAATAGTGTGATCCGTTGCAGTATCAATAAAACAGCAAAACACCACCCACAGACCAGAGAACTGCACAAGTACACCGCAACCCATGAGCACCGAGTATACAGAGGCGACACGAGAATATGGTCATCTCGTTTTTTCCATGCATCTCTTTCTTGACATCCTATCGACTACTACAAAACAAAATTGAAGTCGATAGGATGTCAAGAAAGAGATGACTATATTCTCGTGTCGCCTCTGTATGCTTAGTGCCATGAGTACACCGCATACCACTAAGCATACAGAGGCGACACGAGGTACACGGTACACAAACACTTTTTTAAACGGATTAATCCACACAAAAAATACTGCTGTTAATAAACCACAATTTGTTTTACTAAAAATAACAGCTGACTGAAGCAGCTTTCTTTAAACACCAGTAAATATCGTTTGAAGTGTTAGTGAATAGCAAAAAGGTTAATTTTGTGGTTAACTTTTTTAAACGAAACAGTTGTGGTTAAAAAAGCATAGTGAATCGCACTACAGAAGTGGTTTTATGTTATCTGTGTTATGTTCTAACCATTCCCTTAGCTTTTGTAAAAATATTTCCTTAAATCGGTTAAAAAGCACTATTTCTTTCCTCGTCATTATATATATTCATATCAGAATGGAAAGAATCATAATGCCTCTTAATAATATTTTCTCTATACCTTTTAAATATTTGGTGACATAAAAGGCATTGTACATTTCCAAAGCATTGTATATAATAAAAAATCTTTTAAATGCATATCCATTTTTATTACACACTGTAACTGAAAAAAATGTATAAGCATCAAGCTAACATGTGCACTCGCCAAAGTCTGTTTAGCGATTAAACTAAAGAGCATAAGAAAATGAGGGGCGTTGCTTATAAACAATTGTTTGATGAAAAGTCCACCGCTGGAATAAAGTAAAGCCAGCATCGCAAACATTTTACTTGAGTATGCTAGACACTTATACTGAAATGGAATGGGTATAGTAAATACTCGCACAAAAGAAATGCGGTGGCGATCACACCGCAACCGCATTTAAGATGAGTATACTTAGAGTATTAAAAACAGACACTCTTGCGGTTCTCTGCCACAGACCAGCGTTACCACGCAAGAAATTTACTTTCTACCAATAATTTTCAATAATCCTACCAAAATCGTTCACAGCCTACCAAAAATTTAAAAATGCATTTCTTGCACATAAACTCTGTTATACTCACTTGGTTTTTTCCCCCGTAGCTGTTGAGATGGTAGTTTGTCTTTTGGTGATTTTTGAGATGGGTGTTATGATTTAAAACAGTTTTAGAGCATACTAAGCAGAATGAGCACCCATCTCTTTCCTGGAGCAAATCAAATTCGCTCAACCATTCGGTTCTAATTTTTTTTTATGTTTCTTTACATGCAATATTAGTAAATATTTATGTAATAAATAGGTACATATTTACAATTAACAAAGTTTACTTTCTTTTCCACTTGAAAATAAAACTTCACTCAAAAATTATGTTAATTCCAATTTCATAATATTGTTCGCGTTTCTTAAACCAGAGATGGTTATAGCTTTAATCATCTCTATGCAAAAAAGCAGATAAGTTTTTTATTACACCTAAAACAGTTTTTGAAAACAGTGATAACACTTTTCAAAGTTGTTGTTTATTTAATTCAATACATTTCTTTTTATTTTATGTTCTGAAATTTTAAGGTGAAAAATTTACTATTGCTAAAAAATTGCTAGAGGTGGAAAACCTACCAAAAATTAAAAAAATGCAACAAACCAACCAAACTACCAAACTGTTTTTTAAAAACGAAAAACTACCAAGTTTGGTCCGATTGGACCAAAGCGGCAACGCTGCCACAGACATTAGAGCATCGGTCGTAGATCAGATGGAGTGAAATATTTTTTACACTGTTTCAAATAACAGTGACGCTTGAAACCTTTTTTTTGAGACTTAAAAAATGTGTTTAATCGTATTTAATGCTAAGAACACCAAGATAACTTTTTTTTAAATCAATAATTATAGTTTTACTCGGGCTTAATTTAACCGTTTCAGCAAATTTCTTTGCTTTAAGTTTTTAATATTTTCAATATTTCGCTACTCCCTTGTGTAGCATCATCAGGACAAAGAAATATTTAAATAAATATGATGATGCTACACAAGGGAATAGCGAACTATTTAAAAAATAAAAATTAAAAGACCTTGTGCTTAAATAATAAATTAAAAAATAAATAATTAAAAAGGTCAAATAACAAACTATATGTTTTTAATGCTCCCTAAATAAATGATTTGTTGAAGACTTGCCTGTCCAATTTTAATTTTCTTTTTCTACGATTTCAGTCTTGCTTTCATTATAATTTTTATATTTTGTATTTACATATATATGTATGTATATATTTTCAAGATTTATTTTACCTTTTTGTTGCTGCAATATATTTTTACTCTTTATTATGTTGTTGTTGTTCGATTCTCAATACTTTTATTGAAAACGATAAATTTTAGTTTTCCTTTTGTAATGTCTACAATATCTGACCGTATAAACTATATATTCTGAGTTCTTATGCAAAGCGAAGTCGATTGAGCGATCTCCGTTTGAAATGAGCTTTGCCAAAGCACTAGAGTATTTAGAGCAAATTAAATACGCCAATCGATCAAACAAAAAAAAAAAATTGCAATTAAAAATTAGCAAGTCCTTCGAGCTGTCTCCAATTTTCCATATCTTTTTTCAACTTTCATTTGTATTCCTGCAGTTGGTTGTTGTTTACAATAAAAAAAAAACAAAAAAAAAATGAAAAAAGTCAGACAAATTAATGAACTATAACCAGACAACAACCCTACGGTAAACTTAAAATTTTGGGAAAAAAGCTTTTTCTGAACAGAAATACTTTATGGTATAAAAATGTCTTATGTCGATTTTTATTTAAACTTTTCAATGGGAAATTTGCAGTATGCTACATGTGGTTAAACATATATGGTGAAGGGTATTTAAGATTCGAATACAGCACTCTTACTTCTTTTTGTTTCGTATTGCTTGATAAAACTTATTATCTTTTTGCATTTCCAGTATGAAATCTGCATCCTAGATGTAAGAAAATATTGAAATAATAAAAGTAATAAGTTAGTTTTTCGTTGGAAATTCTTAATAATCTCTAATGAGAAAGTAAATAGATGGTTTTGTAAGAATAATTATGGTATTTTTTTATTTTTATTTCAATTCTTAGTTAAGTTTCAGTTTCATTTTTACCAATTTTTATTTTTGCTGTTTGTATTGTGTTTACTTTTATATTTCTGTTTTATTTATTTCTTCGTTTTGTAAAAATTTAAAAATAATTGTATTTTTTCATACTTTCAGTTTTAATTTGAAAACTAGCAATAAAATTATGTCGGGCGTAAGAATTTTTTGATATTTTATTAAAAAGCACTTAGAATCGAAACTAACTGCCATCCCTAAATTAGCGCGTAAAGCGCAAGATAACTGTCAAAATTTCTCATGTACATACAAAATGTATGAAGCATCCCTAAATAGCTTGGCGTCAACGCTTAGCAATTGGAAAATCCAATTTTGACAGTGCGTTAGGAAGTGAAGTTTGCTGTTTGTTGGTTTGTTTTGTTTTGTTATGGTTGAAAAGTAGTGACAATTTAGTAATTTTCAAGGCAATCTAGCGGTTTTATCTCTTCTTTATTCTTATACAGCGGGTTTTATGAAATAAAATGAGTTAACATTACTTTTAACGACACGAAGTTAACGCTGTTATTTAGGGATAACATTTCAGCGCAAAAGCTATGAATTACATTGCTTTGCGTCTTACGCGCTAATTTAGGGATGGCAGTAATGAGCTACCAAACTGAAACAAATTTACTGGCGTAGAGCATAAGGAGAGTAAGTATACTTTTTTATAATTCTTCCGAAGAAAACCGACTTCAAAACAGATTTCATCTGTCTGCCTATAACAGTTATGGCCACATTAATTAGATTACATTAACCCAACCCTTATATCTCCAAACTTTAAACTTGTTCAAGTGGTCATTAGTTTGGCAAATTATAGCAACTATAGGATCACCCTTTAATTTCAAAATTCAAGTTATATACTTGCTGTTGTAGTAGATTTAGCAATCAGGTTCTTTGTTAATTTAACCGTCTGTATATAACGGTTCAACAACTCATATTCATGAGATTATATTAACTATTATATTTATAATATAACATTTTTATACTTCTTAATATATCAAATAAAATTGAGGTGTTTGTGTACAACGGTTCAACGGTTGAACAAATTGCATTAATTTTGGGAACACCCTTTAATTTCTAAATTAAAATTATAAGCTTCTTGTTATAGCGGACTGAGCAAAACATGTCCCTTTTAAATTTCAGCTATCTGTCTATAATGGTTTAAAAGTCCGGCCACATACAGCATATTATATTAACTATTGGGGCACCCGTTTATTTCCAAATCCAAATTTTATACTTGTTGTTATAGAGGAGTTAGCAATACAGGTTCTTTGTAAATTTCAATCGTCTGTCTACAACTGTTTAAAAGCATGGCCTTATACCAAATTAAATGAACTATTGGTGCACCCTTTAATTTATAATTTTAAATATTATCAGCTGTTACTATAACGGCCATAGCAATCGACGTTGCGTCAAATTTACAATCGTTTGTCTATAACGGTTCAAAAGATAGGCCTATATAAGTAAATCTACAGTAATTATGAAACACCCTTTAATTTTTAAATTCAAATTATAAACTCGTTGATATAGCGGATTTATCAATACAGGTCCCTTTTTAATTCCAGCGTTCTGTCTATAACGGTTCAAAATTTGGTCACATACACAAAATTACATTAGCTGTTGAAACACCCTTTAACTTCCAAATCCAAATTTTATACTTGTTGTTATAGCGGACTTAGCAATACAGGTTCGTTGTAAATTTCAGGCGTCTGTCTACAACTTTTCAAAAGCATGGCCATATACATCAAATTTAATGAACTTTTGGCGCACCGTTTAATTTATAATTTGTAATATTAACACTTGTTATTATAACGGCCATAGCAATTGACATTCTGTCCAATTAGCAAGCGTTTGTCTAAAACGGTTCAAAAGATAGGCCCATATAAGTAAATTTACATCAATTATGGGGCACCTTTTAATTTTTAGATTTATTTTTGTATAACTTTTTGTTATTGGGAGCCATAGTAATACGCAGGCATTTTAAATATTACAGAATCGCCCTTTACAGTTCTTAATACAACGTAAAAAATATGTATGTTGTATGGGGACACCCTTTAACTGTGTTTAAAACAGGACCAATCTGTAAGTATAATCTTATCATATTACCAAAAAAATTTTAAAATCGGATCAGAAATGACTGAGTTCTGGAGGCGCAAACATAAAAAAGCAACATTCAGCCGAATTGTATAACCTCCTCCTTTTTTTGAAGTCGGTTAAAAATATAATTTACTTTACTTGTGTTTCCCAAATAAAGACAGTAACTGCTATAACTTTAAATAAGTGGTAAACATTTGTATATTATTCATACATTCAAATCAGAATTTTAATGTCGAAATCACTGCATATTATTTCGAATAGACCCTATTATTTGAACTTGTAATGAAATTGTGTTTTACTGAACTGAATAATAAATTAATTTGCATGATAAAAACATACATATATATTCAGGTATATGATGAAAAACGATTTAGACACAAAAACGATTTGAAAACAAAGGATGTGATGTTTTTTAGAATAGTTATATTCAGGCATGTCACAGAACTCAATTCCGATCAAAAGTGGTTTCAATTCTGGTTCTTCAGAAATCGAAAAACGAAAATTTTTTTTCGGAATCAAACGACTTTAAAATATGAAAGTGGAATTTAGTTTCTTTAAAATTTTGTGATTTGCGGATTTCAAATTTACTTTTATTGTGTGTCCTTATTTAGATCTTAATCTGAAGAAGGTAAAAGAAATCGATCGGAATTGTTAATAAGGCATTAAAACCATTCCGATCGGAATTTGTGATATGCCTGATAATATCAATTTAAATTCCATTTTGTTCCAAAGAAAAAACTAACATTTTACTATGTGATGATGTCATCAATTATTTTCAACTTAAAAGTATCAAAATGTAACTATGAAGCATGAAAACTCATTGCGATATAGCCAAAGTATTCACAAGAGGTGGTAAGACTGATGTTGAAAATTAATGGAAGAATTTAGTTACTGAACTGAATAGCTTGGGTTCCCCATACACAATATAGCTGGTTGAAAAAAACGTACAATTTAAGAAAATGATTATACTTTATATTAACCCTTTCCGCAAAATAAAAGTACTCTTCACCGGTGGGTCTTTTGATAAAAATATATGTGTGCCGTCTATGCAGTTTTTGACAAAAAAATTTCGAAATTTCCGCTGATCTTTTTGACTAGATTTTATTAAAAAAAAATATTATATAATCTTCCTTTTAATATAAGCAACAATCCTTTTATGAACTTTGAAATTGTGGTACGATATATTGATATATTTGCATCATTACCTACAGCTCTTTGGAAGCCATCTTCTGCAAAAAAACTTAGTGCAGCGGCTAACTACTAAAAATTTTAAAAGATATATTTTTTTAAAGAAATATAATCTCACATGTTGTCTGGCAGTTCCAACAAATTGGAGTTATCTCGTAGTTAATTTCTTCTAAAAAATTCAGTTATATGCTCCTCGACTTTGGAGGGAATGTCTGAATCTGTACTGATAGTAAGGCACGACATCCAGATTGGTCCGTGAATGCCGGAAATCTCTTGACGAGATGGAGAGACATTCCAACCTCGAACTATTTTGGGTGCCGGCATACCTGGGAACATAGTTGTGGAAGAACTCGTTAGATATGTAACTCAGCTGAGAGACCAGGCAATAGATCTACTGGTGGGAGTCCTGTTAAACTGCTGTATAGCTTTTTTCAGCGGGAACTTTTTAGCGTTGCGCATACTGGTCTGACGAAGTCACCTGCACCGCTTCGAGGACATTATGGCCTCAGTATGATAGTAGGAGATCTGCAAATCTGCTGAGGTTTCCTCGAAGACAGTAAGGCATATTGGTGGCTTTTCTGGCAGGGCACTGTGTTATCGGTACCAATGCTAGGAGACTGAATCTTCCATACCATGACTTCTGTAGAAGTTGTCAGGATAAGGAACAGGAAGAAACGGTGGAATATTTGCTCTGACATTGTCCAGCTCTTTCTGGAAACAGGGCGGCCCTTTTTGGCAGTCCGAGACTCTATTATCTTGCAGTCCTATCGGTCTGTGATGTTGTTAGGATAAACTCGCTTATCAGGTCTTTGGGTTGGTTTGGGGATATATCTTGATGGCAACATAGGGACCTGAAATTACCCTTTGCACATCCCTTTCACGGCAACATAACAGGACCATTTAGGACCCAAGTGAGTCGATTGTCTCATGCCGTTAAAAAATATGATATCGAATTAAAGAAAAATGGAAAAAGAAATTGATCAAAATTCGTCACGCTCAAATATTAATTTTTTTTTTTTAACTTTTCAAAACAATCATGTTTTATCACATACCTGATTATCTTTGCTAGCGCACTTTGCTGCACAGTAGAGCAGAAACAAAAACAAAAAAAAAAAACTAAAATTTGCAAAAAAAAAAAAAATAATAAAAAATTAAACACCGGAATATTGTAGTTTTTTCCATGACCATAAACCCAAGGTTCAATAACAGAATTTCTTTTCATTAAGAAGGCATTGGTGGTGGTTTATATTTTATCAATAATATGAAAAACTGCGACATTTTTGCAATTTTCAAATGAAAAAAGTTATATATTTTAGTATATTAAAGGTATTCAACCGACTTTTTATTACAGGTTTTGTAATTTTGCTAGAAACTGAAATTAATGCGAAAATTTTCTGAAAATAAAAAATATAAATAAATATAATTTTACTTTCTGAAAAAGCTTAGACCTGAATTTAAGCCTTGTTAAAACTAATTCTTTTGGCTATTTTGCTAATATGCTAACATACCACCATGTCATAACGTCCATGGATATTATAGGTGTATTTTATGGTATTCTATGTAAGAAACTTACAAAGTTTTTTAAACTGATTTGCAGAATATCTTTAACAAGCGAAGCCGGTGTTGGTTAAACCATAGAGCAGAAAATCTTTGCGACCGCCCAAGGGCCGGCTATACAGGAATTCTTTGGTGGGCGAAGCCGTTGTTAGTTTAGGTGCGGACATTATGACACTTTCATAAGTGACAATATAGCAATACTAAAAATGACAAAATATCCATGGACATTACCACATTTTTCAAAGAGACAAAATATCCATGACATGTCATCTGCTGATTTATTTCAAAATTATTTCGATTTGTTATACTGTTGTTTATTGCCGAATATATTTTTAATACTTGAATTTACGTTTGTATAAAAATAATACATGAATAAATAATATTAAAGCATACTTAAAATTAGCAGCATTCGCAAGTGACTTCATTCAAGTGACTTTTGTTTCAATTAATTTAAACAAACAAACAAACAAACAAACAAACAAACAAATCAAAGCACTATTAGAAATTAAATTGCCATGACAAATACAGAATTCGTACCCTGAAAGAAAATTAATTATCTTTCTAAAAGATACATAAAATTCCTATACATTAAGTGCAAACACACTTGGAAGTAAATTGCAGATAAAGAAATTGTTGTAAATTTTAATACAAAAAAGTCATTTTATTTAAATAAATTCGCCGAATGTAAGTTTGAAGGGTTTCCTACCATGTGTGGGTCACCCTTTCTATTTATTTTTTTTACTGGTTACAGCGGACATACTTTGGGTAAATTTAAAATAAGGCCCAGTGGAAATGACGTTGTTATTAGGCCACCTTTTTATTTAATTTTTTTGTTTTTGTTTTTATAGCGAATTTGCACTTCATATCCTGCGTAATATTATAGTGTCAGACTATTATTGTTCAAAAAAATAAGATTATATAGGTATGTGGAAATAACTGTTACTCTCGGATGCCCTTTATATCATTTTATTCTTATAGCAGATAAAGCAGTGCATACTCTGTACAAATTTTACACGTCTGCCTATAATAGTTTAAAAGATAAGGCAATATTCATCTATTTCACGTTTTTTTGGAAATACCATTTAATTTATACATTTATTGTTTACAATTTATTTTTATTGCAGACGTTTTTTAACATACTCTGAATAATGGCGAAATCAGGCACCAGGTGGTGGCAGAGGCGAATTTATAAATTTTCGCCGTTACAGGAAATGTCAAACTTCATATAAAAAAATTTATTATGAGCTGCTCGAATCTTTGTTGAGAAATAAGACATTTTAAAAATAATACGTTTTGTTGTGACACTTTTGTTCCAATTTCAGAGATACTTATAATATTTAACTCAAAAAATATGTACCAAGAAATTATTTTGATTCAGAACTTTGATTTCGTTAATCAACTTACCTGATAGACATACAGTCAAGGACTTAAGTCTTCATACATACCAAAAATTTCATTTATCTGTTACCAACAGAGAAATGTTAAAAGAAGCATTACAAAAGTGCTGGTCCGAAATTACTCCTGACATGACCGAAAATCTTGTCGCTTCAATGCCGAGATGTCTGCATTGATGCCAACGGTGGACCAACAAAATATTAACGTTTTAAAAATTAATTCAAAATTAACTACTTTTTGGAAGTCAAAAATGTTTTTCTGTTATGTATGAACACTTATGTCCATCTTTATAATTTGTTTTTTTCTGTATTTATCGTTATTTTTTGAGTTGAATGAAAATGTTTGTTTTTGTTTCATAATTAAAATGGAATTAAATATGTCTGGTACACAAAATTATTTTTTTGCACTTTTTGTTTGGCGAATATATGAAATTTTTGGTATGTATGGAGACTTAAGTCCTTGACTGTATGTATATACATTTGTGGGGATTTTTGAGGATAGTTGATTTTGTTTTAAGATAGTTGTGGGGATACGAATCGAAAAAATCTGGAAACTCTTGTGAGAACCTTTAAGAATGGGATAAGTAATGAATTTATTCGCTCAATAGTATACGGAGGCCCCATCAAGGATTTGGAGCATGTATATGCATTTGCTTAAATTCTCAAACATGATATAAAACATAAAAATTCATGGTGGTATGTCATAGTGTCCAAGGACGAAATGTCCATGAATCTTATGTCGCACTCAAAAATAATATAATGACCATACACATTTTGTCGGTTTGAAAAACGTGGTAATGTCCATGGACATTGTATCGTTTTTACTATGGAAAGTGTCATTATGTCCATTCTAAAAACAATAATGCTTTCACTATGGACATTATTTCCTTGAATGTTATGACATGTCATTCTCTTCTATTTCAACAAAAATATTGTTAGATACACTGTTCATAAGTTTTGTTTGCAAACAGGTTCAACAAAAAAAATTTTTAATTTTCTCAGTGTTTTCTAAAATTCCAAATTAATACTTTACACAAATTATATTTTGATTGTGCGCCTTGTCAGTGGATTTTGAAACACTAATATTATTATTAATTCACAAAAGTGTCATTTATATATGTATATGTATTAACTGATGCTTATACATTTTATTAAATATTCGTTTAATAACTTTAATTTTAATTAGAAATAAATTCACTGAATAATTTTGATGAAATATTGGGCTGATGTATGGGCTTTTATTGTTATTGTTACATAGAGTTATGTACGTTTTTTTGCAGTATAAAATTTCGAGGTTAATATAGTTTCCATTCAGTTTTAATGTTTTAAAAATTTTGTGAACAAAAATTTATTCGTTACCTATAAATCACTTTAAAAGAAGGCAAGGGAACAAAGGTGGAAGCATTAAATTATCCGAATTTACGTACCCCTTGAATAGAATATTTTTAAACATTTTCTAGATTTTAACATAGACAATTTTACAGTAAAATACCTGTAATTGATTAAAAAAATTAAACATTCCTTCCTTTAATTACATATATTGTTACGTTTTTTCCTTTTGGACAAACGTTCGGGTTCTTTTGATTTTAAATACCTGCACGAAACTTTATTTTGACACATTATAAATTCCCTTCTTCTTGCTCTGTGGCTTAAGCTATACTTGATCGCACGGTCAGGTTATTGATTACTAACACGTGCTATTTTAAATGCCGCCATCCGCGGTACACTACTGTCTTACTCCGGTAGGACACGAACTACTCGACGCCTTGTTTTAATTAACTATATCCTTCCAATTCCCTTTCGCTGTTGTTGCCAAAGCAACAAGCTAACTCAACTTAATAACTTCTTTTTTTTCTCATTTTACATCTATTATCCTAACGTCTGACAGGGTATTATCTACTTACTTATCTGCTCTGTTACGGAATCCCACAATAATTGTACTTCCTTTCTAATTTAGATTCCGCGAGGTTTCCCATTTCACATTGCCTTTATTTTAGAATTATTTATTTTCCTTTGAATGCATGCCCGATGGTATGCTCGAAATCATGAATTTCACACTCTTCTAAGCAGACATGCGCCTCTACCAACGCCGGTAATTGTCGTGTTATTTTTTATATTTGCTTATGGTGTATCTTTGTTCACCTCTTTTTTTACCCCGCTAGATATAATAATGGCTGAACCTGAAGGAGACCCATAACTTATTAGATTTCTTCTACAGTAATGAGCAAAATGATCAACCAAGATTATCAACTTCATCACCACCAAGTCCTGTGCCATCTAAAAGCTAATTAATCTGGGCTTAGTGATTTTTGGCTTTTAAATAAGTATTGTTAACTTACCTTTTTATTAGGCAGACACGCATAGTTGCTAGCATTGGGTCTTAGACTGTGGTCACTCAATGAATTCACATGCAAGATACTACTGCCATTATAAGCTATCGTTCTAGAACCTTATTCGATGCTGCTAGCAATTAGTTATCCTTTCAGATTTGTAAAAGTCATTCATAAGGAGACCCTGGCTTGCATCAATTCTCTTTCTCATGGTTTGACTGATAGAACAGAAGGGTGCTAATTGGCACAATATTAGTTGTTGCTCTCTGGTTAACTTTGTATTCATGCAGGTATTCAACTGCATTTTCTCTTCCTTAATTGGAACGGCTTCAAGCTTCCAGGAAGAGTACTGAACTTTTTTGAGTGTTCGCTGGCATCCGAAGTAGTGCCCTCACTCCTGAAAATATCAATTCAATTTAGTTTTTAGTATTGTAGTTTTTTACAGCATTTTCTCTTCCGTTCTTGTTCTTGCGCTTTTACTAATGATCAGATTTGACTTCGAGTCAATACGATGGATACCAGTTTGAGTAGAATTTTCTACTTTCAGATGACGAAGTCCGTTCGTTTTGACAGCTTTTTTCTTGGCCAGCGCGAACACCAGGAGTGCCCTTTCATAAGTTCCCATGGCCTGTCTTCTTTATTTTGCTTTCGGTAAATTTTCTTTGTGACGTTGATGATATATTACATTTAATTTTTATACATACGTTAAAAAGAAAACGGTGAACCTGACGGTGGCATGTCACAACGTTCAAGGTCATAATGTCTAGGTGTATTTTGTGATATTCTATGTAAAAAAGATGAAACGTTTTTATAAACTGGCTTAAAAAAATTCTTGGTAAGCGAAGTCATTGCTGGTTATACCATATAGGAGAAAATCTTTGCGCCCGGCCGGAGGCTGCTATGCAGAAACTTTTTAGTAAGCGAAGCCGGTGTTGGTTATAGTATAGAGGAGAAAATAATTGTGTCAAAGACACAATATCCATGGACATTATGTCGCTTTGAAGACATTTTTTCCTTGGACACTATGTCATGCTACCAACCTGACAGAAATTTATTACAATAACTAGAGACCCAGCTACCTAATATCGTTATTTTACCGTGATTTATTGCGTTATTTTAAGGAGCCCCATCTTATTTTCCAAACTTTTTTAGTCGCCCTGCAAACTCGAAATGGTTAAAGTTGCATTTCAGGTAAAAACTAACAATTTGTCTACGCCAGTTTTGCAATTTAATTTTATTGAAATTGTTTATACAATTTTTATTTATTTTTTTATCTACTATCATTTAAAAATGTTAAATTTTTATAAGTCTTTAAAACCCTCAATACAATTTTCATGGCATTAAGAATATTTTCCTATAAAAATTTAAATTACATGTCTTAAAATTGAAATACATTAAAAAAAAAAATTGAATTGCATGTAAACGAATCTAAAGAATTACTTTGCAATGAAAAATTTAGAAGATAAATAAGCCAAGACAGCACAAATACAAATACAAGAAAATAACAATTTAAATAATTTGCATTAAGACAGACTAAGACGAATTATATTTACCAATTTTTTAGATAAGATTTAAAAATTTCATTTAATGAGCATTAATTACTTTCAGATGAATTATTCTCTTAATTATCTTAATTATTCTCTTTTAATCTTTCACTCTATTTTTTATTTTGCAGCCACTTCATCTAAACAAACGGAATGATGAACTAATTGTAATATTGAAATATTTTAAGTGCTTCCAGAAATAAAAACGAACAGAGAAACACGATATTTCCATCCAAATGCAAAGTAGAATTTTAACGACAGAGAGAAGGAAAATCATGTTATTGCAACATATCGTTTTTAGAGAATCGAAAAGTAAAAATACTTTTACACAAATACACGTACTATATGTTGCAAAATAAAGCAAACTTTAAACGATTTATCTATCCTGTTACAAGTGAGAACATACCTCAACCTGAGGTTTATGCCAAATAAAAAATATACAAAGATGCAAATGAAAAAGAACAAAAAACTAAAGGAAACAAACCGGAAATCCATGTGTGCCATGTTTTAGTAGCTGTAGTAACAAAGACTGTTCGGCTTTAGTAATAAAAAAAAAGGATAATATGGTTAAGCACAAAATTTAATTTATATCCTTCTTATATTTTTTTTTTTTTAATAAAGCAGAGCAAATAAATAGATGGAAAAAAAATACGAAGGAAAAATTTTAGTTGAAGTTTTAATGTATGGCAACATTTTTATAACAAAATTAACTAAGAATTTAAAAACTCAATATGAATTTTAAAAATTTATGGAAGGGTCCTTAATATCGAAAAAATAACTGATATAAAACACAAAATCGACTGTTTCCTTTGAACAATTAAACAGCTGCGTTTTCCAGGGTTCCCAGATTTCTTTTAAATCGTATCTTCAATTAGAGAAGTTTTATCCCCACAATTAAAAAAACTTCTACGATTCCCAAAAATCCCCACTACAAATACAACTATTTTTTTTTAAATTCAATTTAAGTATTAAGTTACGCTCTTTAATATTGTTTTGTAATATTGTAATCAAAATGATACACCTCGTTGTCTTAACAATTTTTTGGTACATATTTTGGAGTTAAACCTTTGAAGCATTTCTGAAGATGGACCAAAAGTGTCACAAAAATTGTATTATTTTTAATTTGAGTTCATTGCTGAGAAAAGGCGAATTTATTTTTTATATTTACGGAGAGACTTACCTAGGAAACTAGTAGGTAGCAAAAAAGCAAAACTTACATATATAATAATAGTAAATTTACAATACCCAGAAACAAAATTAAAAAATCCCCAAAAAATCTTTAAATCCCCATAACGCAAAATATATCCTTAAAGTATAGCTTAATCCCCAAACTGAAATTTTCATCCCCATTTTAAAAATCGAATCCCCTTATCTGACAACACTGGTATTTGAAAAAGCTTATGAGTTTTGATATAGAGGACGCTCCATATTAGCAAAATTAAAGGCCGGGACACATAGAATCTGGAAATTAGTAAAGGAAATTACAAGAAAACTTTCTTAAAGAAGAAGAAGAAGCAATTCATATCTTTCAAAGAATTCAACGTGCGTCAGAAATTAAAAGTTAACCAACTTTCGTACTTTGCGTTGACGGACACGTAATGATTGTGACATCGCTCATAAGAAAACAAGTACCTTAACTGACTTGTCAGTTGAATACGTCAAAGTTTAACGCATGACGGATTCTATGTGCCGCGGCCATAAGGCATTTAACCCTGGAGTTAATGTCGACGTCGTTGACGGCGTCAAATGTCAAAAAAAAGTTGAATCGTATGAAATTGTATGAGAGCAGTTAATCTCAACGCTTTGCAACGCCGTAAAAGTTCAATCTGTTTCAACTTTTTCGGCGTTGAAACGCCGTCAACGACGTCGACATTAACTCCAGGGTAAGAGAGTGTGCAATCAAACGCGCTCTCGTGTAAAAGCTATTCCATTTTGTTATGGAAATACTTGTTTGTATATTGGGGAATATTTTAGGGAAATATTAAATATTGTAGGAGTTTTTTGGGGATTTATATTTTGCATTATTTGTAATACTATTGCAATTTCATTACGGCAACAAAAATTGCTTAAAATAAGAACGTATAAAAAATAATTTCAGTAATAAAATTTGGTACATCGTATTTGCTTTTAGGTTCAAAGTTTTCCCTTAGAATCTTATTATACTCTTCACCACAAAAAGTGGAATAAAGGTATTTCTAAGTTTGTCATTCCGTTTGCAATTTCTACAATATCAATAAAAGAGGTGCTATTGAAAATCGGCGGGATCGATCCGTTCCCTTCAAGGCAGCGGGGATAAAAAAATAACAAATGCTGGGACTATACAGAACTATAAAATTAAAAAAAAAAATATCGAGTGAAAATTGGTGCTCGTCCATACTTTCTGAACTAGGGGTCTCTGAACTTTTTATAATAATAATGAATAGTGTTTGTTAGAAAATCTTAATTAGACAATAATGTATTTTTTTAAGGTAAAATTGTTCATATTTACTATCCTGATCCAGTATTCCTACAGCTGTTACCCGAATCATCGTTCCAGAATAACCAAAACTATTATTAGGCGAATATTGACCTCGATTACCGTGATATTTTTTCAATACAGGGATATTTTAAATGCAACTCTTGATTATAAAAAAATTAAAAAAAAAAACAATTCTAACCATAAACATTTTATGTTTTAAAAGATCAAAACTTGGAAATGATTTTGGGCAGCTTTTTTAACGAAGACCGTTTAAGCGTCAATCTATTTATGATGATTTGCAAAGTAAAATTATAATAAAAGTCAACAAGTGACAGCAATATGACCGTTAACTCTTTCTTAAGTTCTTAAAAAAACATTTATTTGCAAAGAAAAGTTTTAATCAAATTATTATTGATATTTCTAAGAAATCAATAAATGTTGGTAGTGTTTCAGGTTTTAAGATCCTTAAGTTAAACCTGTTACAAGGTACTATTGTATTCAGTGTTGATTCGCTTCAACATATTTTACTTGAAATAAACTTCAGAAAAACTTTCGTGGCCAACACTGAGACCTCGAGATATAGACCGTGCCATAATAATGTTCTATAACAGTATTGTTACGAAAGAGAAGATCTGGCAACCCCTCTTGCTAATTTCCGTATGAGCGTTGTGAATAAGTTACTTCCACTAATGGTGTGTGTATAGAATAATACCATAATAAACTAACGAAAGCAATTAAGAATTAAGAACAGCAGTAAAGACCTTCTGAGAAGCCAAAGAGAATTATTCTGTGCAGTCATGGCAGATAATTTGTTGGAGAGTAGCAGATAATTGTTAAGACGCCTTTATAATAATAAAAAAGAAAGGTAGCGGATAGCGCAGGAAAATGTAACAGTATAACAGCAGTGTATGGCAGACGTGTGCTGTGGCTATTAGATAAAGGGGATGACTGGCTTAGATAAAAGGCGTAGTGGAGTTGTCCTTGGTTAAGGTTACTAAACAAGCCATCGAGTAGTTCATTTCTGGCCGGAGTAGCACAGTTGTGTATCGGGGATGGCTGCGTTAGTAATAATAATGCATGTTTAGTAAATACCAGACCATAGAATACACAAGACCTAAGGAGCAAGAAGTATAGCCAGATAATGTCTCAAAATAAGAATACAGAATTAAATAAGAATACGAATGTTTATCAAACAACAAAAAAAAAAAAGAAAAGGAAAAAATCTAACAGTATTAATGTAATACAATGTTGCCATACTTCTCTACCAGCATTGACTTTTTTTGTTGTTGTGTTGAATAGAATAGCTTGCATTAAAATACCTGCTCTTAATGGGTTAAATAATTTTGCATTGCAGGGCTTTCTAAATATTTGCATAAAAAATGCTTTGCTAAAACAATTTATGCAAATACCGTAATAGAAAAGATGAACAAGAGTCAGACTTAAAGATCCATTGAATTCTCTTTCATACAATTTTTATTGCATTTTTTTATAGCAACTATCCTTAATGCGCAACAAAAACATTTATTCCAACAGGACTTGCAGCCACTTGTGTGAACAAGAATAACAAAGTATATTTTGCCTTTAAGGCAAAGTTGTGTCTATATGTAACATCTCTGTCTTTTATTACTTCTAAAATTGCTAAAAGAAAATTGAACTGAAATGAATAAATAAATAAATGAGTGACTGACTAACTGACTGCACGTTTGAGTGGGTTGCATACGAAATGTTTACGTCTTTTATGTGATGAAAACCATGTACCACTTAACTCAAAAAAAAAAAAGGATGCACTGCAGATACTGCACTATATTCTGTTTTTTTTTCGCACATACAAACTGAAGACATTAAAATGTATGATAGAAATTGTCTGCAATGAAGTTTAGCCTAATTGAACTAAAATATAAAAAACAGTCTAACACAAATACCAAATATGTATAACGAACGACTAGTGTTTTTAACATCAACTCATCTCATGTAACGGAGTACAGAGATTCACTATTTGCTTTTCATACAAATGTATTTCAGTCAATAAGTAAATGTTGCATTTTATATTATTGTTAAAGGGTGTAACAAAATGCCTCGTTTAGTAACCTTAACCATTCACAGATATCTCCACTACTCCTTTTATCCAAGCCAATTATCTTCTTTTAATCCAATATCAACAACACACTTGCTGTTACCCTGCGCTAACCGCTACCGTTCTTACTTTTTTTTATAAAGGAGATCTTGACAATTATCTGTTACTCTTTTATTTAATAAGACGTCTCCACTAAATTATCTACCATGATTTCACACAACAATTGCTTTTGCCTCTCGGGAGGTTTGCTGCTCCTTAATTTTTAATTGCATTATAACAATTATTATTTTACGTTGTACGCATGTCCGAATGCGGGATCGAACTCACGACTTCTATTTTACAGCACGCACCTCTACCAACGCAACCATTGAGGTTGCACAGCTTTTGTTGGCTAATTGTGGTATTATTCTATACACACCATTAGTTGAATTAACTTATTCACCACGCTCATACGGACAACAACAACAGGGGTTGTCAGACCTTATTTTCGTAACAATATTTTTTGCAGTTTTAACTTCGTACGAGGGCTGCTCTATATATTTCTGGCCTAATAGTGAAAATGCGAATATTTATAATAAAAATGGTTTTATTGTTTTTCAAAGTATTCTCCAGCATGATTTATACACTTTTGCATGCGTTCAAACCAGTTGTCGAAGCACTTTTTCCACTCCGATTGAGACACCTCTAAAACATGGTTTTTGAACACTTCAACAGCTTCTTCTGGCGACGAAAATCGTTGACCACGCATTTTTTTCTGGATGTGCGGAAATAAGAAGAAGTCATTAGTTGCCAAGTCAGGGCTGTACGGCGGATGACCCATTATTTCGACGTTTTGGCCGGTCATTGTCATGGTGAACAATGATTCGTCTTCTCTTGTTGGTTTTTCGAATTTCTCCGATGACTTCAGGCAAACAAATTGTAGTGTACCACTCAGAAGTGACCGTCATACGTTGCTCAAGCGGAACAGCCGCCAAGAAACAGGCGACCATTTGCTTCGAAGTGCTTCTTCCACGAACAACTTTCGTTGGATTTTGCTCGTCTTTGAAGACCCACACGGTCGATTGTTGTTTCGTTTCGGGATCATACGCATAGATCAATGATTCGTCACCTGTGACGATCTTATAAACGTCTTTTGAAGCACCGCAATCGTATTTTTGCAACATTTCTTTGCAGCAATCGACACGAGCCTTTTTTTGAGCGACTTTCAAATTGTGCGGGATCCAACGAGAACAAACCTTTTTACGGCCAGGTGTTCATGCAGTATCGAATGTATGCTGGTGGAAGAAATGTCCAAGGATGTCTCTATCTCTCGGTATGTCGCATGTCGATCTTGCATTATGAGTTTACGCACGGCATCAATATTCTCTGGCACAACAGCCGTTTTTGGACGACCTTCACGGAATTCGTCTTTGAGCGAGCTTCGGCCACGATTAATTCATTATACCAATTTTTCACAGTGCTATAGGATGGTGCTTTATCGCCATACAAAGATTTAAGTTCATCAATGCACTATTTTCGCGTTAATCCACGTCGAAAGTTGTGAAAAATGATGGCAAGAAAATGTTCACGAGTTAATTCCATTTTTTTCTATATTAATTTTTTCAAGTCACTGTTAACAACATAAATAATGGTCGTATGTCAAAACGTTGTAAGTACGATTATGCTTAAAAATGACAAACTTTCCAATGGAAATGTCAGATTGCACTTGGCAGCACTCAGTGTTGCCAGGCCAGAAATATATATAGCAGCCCTCGTACTGTTTACAATGGAGTTTGTTTGTTTTCAATTCTTTATTAAATCTTTGTTATAATTGAACTAACAATAAGTGGTGCCGCAAATATCGGGAAATATCCCACGCCGCTTTCTTGAATACTAAGAAAAGCTGTGTTTTCAGTAAAAGTCAATATGTAAACATGAACGGTAGTGGGTATGACAAATCTTTTTAGGAACTATAAAATAGGTCCTAAGATATTATTTCAAGGAACTCCAGCTGCAATTGTCTTTAGTGTATTTAAAAAAATCTTCTTAAATTATGAACCTTTCACGAGCTAAATAGTTTTTCTATAGGTTTTATTAGTTCTGGCAAAAATTATTTTTCAATTAAAAGAATAATACCTGAAGCATGAGCTAACAAAAGGCGAAAAGACGAAAAACCATTTGTATCCAAACTGACGATTTAGAATACATCCTTTCGAAATGTTTGATATTAGGCTTTTAGGGGTAAATGAACCTAACTTTTTCGGGTTGTTTTTCTGGCTTTGGTAATAAGGTAGCCAAAAAAATAATTATTTTCGCTGGTACGTGAGGCATTTCTATGAGCATCTTGTCACTGCTTTCTGGGGCTTTATCAATGTTTGGACCAGAAAATGAAAGGTACTACTTCCTCAACATCTACAGAACCAAAATAATTTTGGAATGTGTAACAGATAAATGAAGTAAAATTAATAATTATATGAAGGTAAAAATATTTATCGGTATGGTAACAGACGTGAACCAAAACGCCTGCTATACTTAGCGATTTAAAGTCCTTTTATGGGGATATTTTAAAATTTTTATTTTAGAAAAGGATTTCACAAAGTTTCTGTAACTTCTTTAATACATCAGGATTAGAGAAATGTCCTATTCATTTTTTCAAAGCTCTTCTGGTAGTTTCTTTCTTTTTATTAATTTTATAATAGTATGCGTGCCTTAATAATACACATTTTTGATTACGCATCATTTGTTCACGTAAGCGTTTTTTTTTAGTTGTTCAACAACCAACAGTTAGATTAAAACAACTTGGCGCTACGTAAAAAGGAACGCCTTACCACCTATTCAAACCACTGCATAAGTAAGGGAAGTTATTGGAAGACCTATTGAAAACAATGCTAACTTTTTCGTCAAAAAAACTTACCCCATACCCCATTCGAGAAGTAGTAAAATAAGTAACTCCGCTTTATGTCAATGAATCTATACATCTTTTTTAAACTTTGTTACTGTAAACAAAGATATTGTAGAAAATCCTTTCTAAAGAATTTTTTTTAAAACATCCGGCCATGAAGAGGTTTAAATAGAAGTCAAAATATCAGACGCAGCTAATTCGAACACGATTCATGAGACATCAATGTTTTTACAGCGAGCAACGGCTTAACATGGATTTTGAATAAGAGACGTGGATCAGAACGACATTTGTCACCTAACAAACAGCTCACGAAAAATCCGATTTATTGGAGAAATGATATTCAGACCAAATCATATTATGAAGTTTTTTCATATCAACTGGTCACCAAGATTACGGTGAGATAAGCCTCATTGTTGAGATACAACTACATCTATTTCAAAAAGTTATCGAAAATGTTAGAATAATACCAATGCCAAGTCGTAATATTTGCCGGTGCCACATTCCAGACTTTTCATTTCATACATAAGACATGCCAAGACTCCAATGTGCATTAGACTCATGGAAGGTCCATTGGCTCATTAGCTTCTCTGTGGACAGCAATATCTCTAGATAGAAAAAAATCAAAAATTGATTAAAAAAATGTTTCTTTTAAATTTGATATTGCAGACTTATTGAGAAACCATTTACTTTGAAAATAATATACATGTGCATGTGTTTAACAGGAAAGAAGTAGAAGATTGTGCTCAACATTATAATAAACTGCAAACTTTAACTATGTATGTATTTTTTATCTGCAGTCCTTATTCGTAGTAGGGACCTTTGAATAATAAATATAAAAATTTTTTTTTTCAGATGTACAAATTTTCTTTCATGTGACTTTGTTCAAAAATTACCATTAAAAATAAGTGTACAAAATCCATTTCATTTTGTAAATTCTACCTGTCCTGTATTTTTTAAAAAATGTCTAAATTTTTGTTTAACTAAGTGCTTAGTCAGTTATATGTTGTGCGAGGGTTAAAGCAAAACAAACTGAGATTATTAAGAAATTTAATAATTCAAATATTGTGCCACACAGTGGGGCCGATCTCAAAAAAAATTTTTATTACCATTTGCTAGAGGTGGATTTATGATTTTATAATGTTGCATGTGAAGATATTCAGGCGAAGCGCAAAGTAAAAAACCTCCTAATAAGTATGTGTTTTAAATCTGTTTGAAAAAAATTGTGTCTCCCTTCCTGACGTAGGTAGCCACCAAAATAGTTCTCTTAACACCTGGTGAAAACAATGAGACCATAATATCTTTAAAAGTGCATAGCATAACCCCTACTAATAAATTAAAGCATCACAGTTTACACAAGCAATTCGCTTGTCCCTTGTTGAAGACATGGAGGCTATCTAGACTAGACACCTCGTAATTTGTGGCATATGTTGCAGAGCATAGAGACCAAGTGCCCACCTCGTGAATTAAATTCTAACTACAGCGGCACGTTACTCTTCGAAGTGCATTGTCAATAAACGCAAAAGAAACCTGGGTCCCTGCTAATGTTCAGACCTCAAATATGCTTAGCAAGGCTCCTGCAATTCAAGGCGACTAGAGTCGCTTAATAAAAATTTGCTTTTATTTTCAATATAAATATGCGGGAGAGTTTTCGTTCGCATTTAGTGAAATATGCATTTAAATCCCAAATAAATATACCCCGGAGATATTGGGTATGTTTGTCTTGTCTTTATATCTAATAGAAAAGGTTCAGCTGTTTGCTGTTGGACAAAATAAAAAAAACAAGTAAGAGTGCTATCGTCGGCTATGCCAAATCTTATATACCCTTCACCATCTATATTAATCTAGTTTAGTGAAGTAACTCCAAAAAAAAAAAAAAAAAAAAAAAAAAAATCGGTACTGCATATATATAACTTTACAAAAAATGCTATCGGTTCTTAGCGGGTTAAACATTTAAAAAAAATTTCCTTATTTCCTTAAAGATCTCTTCAAAAGCTTTAAAATGATACCCATATTGATATTTTAAAAAAATTTCAAAATTTTAGAGCCCCGTAATTCGGAAAATATGGGCGAGAGACAAATTTTTCACTTGATGTCTTTTTCTTACTTCTTTATTCTCTATCGCCCCATAAATACATTTTTTTTTGATTGGAGGTAGGCGTGGTGTTTAGCTTGCTGCCTCGAAAGACATGGACCGATCATGCTGATTTTCAATAGCACCTTTTTCGACACTATATCTGATCAATAGATATACATATTATTTTTCACTAACATGGACGGACAGACGGACTTCGCTATGCATAAGAAGTCAGAATATATACATTTTATGGGGTGGGAAATGGATATTGTAGAAATTACACAGGGTATGACAAACCTATACGGCATTTACACTGTGCAATTTTTCTTGAAACTAGCATGAAATTTTTGTTTTCTTGTGAAGCAGGAGGAGTATTGTTTTGCTTGAGTTTTGAGGGAATGTTACTGTTACTAATGTTTACTTTTAGATAAGACAACGCTGTAACTCATTTATAAATTTGAGAAAAAAAAAAAAAAAATGCCTCAAAAAATTGCATAGTGTAAATCTAGATTTAGATATACCCTATTTTCTACTTTTCGTAATTAAAGGTTTTAAAAACAAAATGCATTTATAAATGTAGCACATTTCTTACAACATGCAGATGAAACAATTTTAGATTTATACAAATAACTAAAACACAACATCGCATCAATTTACACAAATGCAACTAATAACAACTTGTAATTGACATTATGATAAATAAATTTTAATTCCTTTGATTGTGTTTTAGTTAAGCTCGTTGGTTGTTAACCCATAAAACAGAGAAATCTATTTTAGGCCTGACATCTTTCAGATAAACCATTTAAACGCAAGAATACAAAACCATACACAATCAAATTTACTTTACAAGAATATTTAAATTTTCATTTCCATTTATAAACACACATATGTACATGCAAATATATGTATGTATATGTATATACACTTATGTATTTGTTGTATAAATAAATTTAAGAGTTCTTTGCATTGTTGTGTATCATGTTTTTCCATTTAAACCAACTTAATTACAAGTACGAATGTGATGTTTTGTTGTTGTGAAACATGTTGTTAAGTAACTGACTTACAACACGAACATGAAGAGTTTCTGCAGATTGCTTTTCAGTATATATTTGTATGTAATGGTATTACAAAATAAAACACAGACATGCAGAGGCTTAAAAAATAAAAATTTTTAATTCGGGCTTTAAGTTAAAAAAAAATTTAAAGTTTTAACCACTCAGAAGGCGAACAAAATTAAAGTTTACTACAGGGAATTTTAAAAACACATTTTTAAGGGCTGAAAATGTCTTCTTCTTCGAAAAAAACTTTTATCATATGGTCTTAAAAAAGTAATTAGGTCACCTTAAAGTTGGTTAAATAGGCAGCCTTGATCATCCCACTTGGCTGCACTTGGCATTCCCTTTGTGATACCTGCAAAAAAGAGAATAAAAATGGAAAAGAGTGTAATAATCCACGACCAATCGTCTGATTGTATTTCAAAAAAACGAAGTTATTTTTTCATCCGCGTAATGCTCGATATAAAGAGACTGATCCTGTCCGGATCCCTGTACGAAACTAAGGACATGCTAGCAGTATACCGTCTTCTAGTAACCGTAGGCGCTAGTTAGTGCAGGACAAAAGCGAAGAAGATGAGCTTATCGTCTTGACATCTTTTTTATTCAAACAGCTCCTAGAATAATAGTTGTAATAGGATACAATCGTTCTGGCATGATCGCCGAAATTATATGGGCCCTTAATTACATCCATTAGGTCGTGAAATTGATCCCTTGTCAGCTCTATCAGCCGTATTGTTCTGGACCGATCAAACTTTAGCAATTTGATCTTAGCACTCTTTGGGGGTCATCTTAGCTCCGCTCGCTCAAGAAAACGGTCGTCAGTATGTTTTATACAAACCTAAAGAGAAAAAAATCGTCAATATGGCCATCCTAAGCAGCGGCTTCTCTTTTGCCAGCCCGCTAGCATAATTATTGCTCAAAATTTATTTATTTATTTAAGTCTAAGGGGAATAATCCAAACAGACTTATGAAATAACATACTTAAACATAGCTTATATATAAAATAGTTTATAATAATATAAAATTATTACATGCTAAAAAGAATAAGATATTAATTCAAATTTTGCAATAGAGCATTTTTAAAACAAGTTTTTGATGCATTTAAGTCCACAGTACCATTATTAAGCAAATTATCGAAATAATGCAAAGATCTTATTGTTGGGCTATTTTGAACGTAATTTCTTTGGTGCAAGGCGACAAAAAATAATCTTCTATGACGATATGATAATCTGAAGGGTATATAAAAAGTCATTTTCTGTAAAAGTTCAGGGCAATCAATATTTCCATTTATTAAGTCAAATATAAAAAGCATAGACTGTATTTTGCGTCTTTTTTCTAAGGATATTAAACCCAGATGTAAGCAACGAGACTGATAAGTAGGAGCCGGACAAAATAAATTAAGGTAAGGCAAAGCAAAATGAATAAAACGTTTCTGTATCTTTTCAATACGATTTATATGAAAGGCGCAATGTGTCCATATCCACACATACAACAAATAGAGACGGTTGAATATTTCACCATCCCCGCCAAAAATATCAGATGCGGTGTATACAACCGATCGCGACTCTGACCATCCGTATAGAGATTAATTTCACTTTCAGATATTCTGTAGTTTCCAACCAATTTTAATTATTCTGTTTTGACTCCCATTTATGTGGGAGTCTGAAGGACATACTGACCCCAAACTTCTCATCTTCTTTTTAATTCAGTGTAAGCTAAGAGCGTTGGTTGCGTAAGGGCATTCACTTATTGCATTAATATAATTCCTAATTTCTCATTTTTAAATTAAAATGCCTGAAGTATTCATTTTTAGTGGCAAGTAAATAAAAAAATTATACTTTTGTTAAAAAGATACTTTAAGATTGTTCATGGACAAATGGACGCTTGTACAGCGTGCACATTGATTTGGGCTTCCTTTTAATAATCATTGTCACAGTTTCTATGCAACATAATAGCTGACCTTAGTAAGTTATGCGCACCAAGAATTAATGACTTTTAGCAAACACGAAGTATTGTCGTTATACAGGTATTAATTATATGGTTGCCTAATTAAGCTAACTAACTCTGCCTCATTTATTTCCTGTCTTAACTAACAGCGATACAATAAATTAAGGATATATTTATATTTTTGTTGTTGTCCTTGTTCCTTTCATTAGTTCAATGTTGTCATAAGAAAACATTAAAGTTTCATCTCACAAATCTTTTTAAAACGTTCTGTTCTTAGTTTTTTATGGTTTTGTTTTTGAAAATATTTTCCTTAACTTTTTTTAATGTTCTTGTTGCTACATTATTTGTTGTTTTTGTTATTTTTTTATGGTTATGTTTTTTTTGGAAACTTGGTTTAACATCATTTAACCCCAATACACAATTTAATCTTTTAACGTTGTTGCGTTTTTTCAAAGGGGAGAATGTTGTATCTTTTATACATGTGATAATGTTTGTGTTTTATTAAGAGTTTTTGTGCATGAGTGTCATGAGTTTGTGCTCCTATGTTTCGTTCATGGCTTTTTATAGTCTTTTTTTAGTTTGACGATTTTTTTATTTACTTTTAACTTGATTTTTGTCCTGCATTTTCTTTATTTTTAACGCTGTTTAGCAAAACTTAAGAAGAATAAAAAAACTCATTAATTTTTGGACGTCCAGTGAGAAAAGTTCATAAACTGGGAATATTAAATGTCACACATCAAGTTGTTTTTTAAGCATGATAGAACTTGAAATTATAAAAAATAACACTAAAAACTAAATTTTAATGAAATTTTTTTTTTATTATTTTCAGTGAACTCTGGCAAGTTAGTTATTCATAGACCATTATATGTATCGCTCTTTCGTAGATTGGGCTCTAGAGCAGTTAGTATTTGACCCGTTGTTAAATAGCCAAATTATCTTCAGCGATGAGGCTTATTTTTGGCTTAGCGGGTTATAAGCGGCTAATAAGTAAAATTGGCGCATATGGAGTGCGACTAATCCACAATCGTTTGGTGTGGTTTACACACTGGTGGGATCATTAAACCTTAATTCTTCAAAAATTTGAATTCGAGAAATGGACTTGTCAATTGGCCTCCAAGGTCGTGCGATTTGACATTTCTTGATTATTTCCTGTGGGGCCACGTAAAGTCACTGGCTTATGCTGATAAACCAGCAACAATTGCTGCTTTGGAGGCCAACATTGTTCGTATGTTAGGGGCGAGTACAAGCACGCAATTTTATGCATAATACTAAAACTTTAATATTGAGGAAACATTTTTTCTTATTATTTTCAGTAAGCTCTGCAAATCATTACGAATAGATTCACGCTTAAACAACGCTATCAAATCATCCAATTTTACTTCAGTTCCAATTTTAATCAGTTATCAATTCGAGCAACTTTTAACGACTTTGTGATTTTAATTGTGCACATAATCGTCCGTCTGAGCGAGCCATCCGTCGAACTGTAGATGGGGTTTACAGACTGGTGGCATTATCAGCCTTTTTTTAAGGCCGGATCTCAGGTTACGGTCTATAGCGATCGTTACCGCACCATGGTAATTCATCTTTTGTTTGAAAATATGGATGACAGTGGCCCGGATTAAATGTGGTTTCACAACCATCGAGTTATTAAAATCAAAATTCGGCAATAAGTTGATTTCGAGAAATATTCCTGTAAGTTGGCCTCCAAGGATGTGCGGTTTGACACCTCTTGATTATTTCTTGTGGAGCCACGTGTAGTCAGTGGTTTATGCTGATATACCAGCAACAATTGACGCTTTGGAGGCCAACATTGCTTGTCCTATTCGTGACATACGTTCATCAGTACTTAGAATAGTGACCCAGAGTTTGACGTGCAGAATGCGTCTCGTCATGGGCAGTCGCGGTGGCCGTATGCCAGAAATAATTTTTAAATATTAATGCCATGTTCTGATCTTTCGTATAAAAAAAATCATCATTGCAATTTATTTTTTTGTGTTATTTTTTACACTTTAAATTTCTAATGGGCTTAAAAAATACCCGAAATTATACAGTACCTAGAAAAGCCCTAAAATTAGACCCAGCCAAGCTTGTGTGGAACTAATGAATGCTTAAACTTATTTTATTGTGTTTTAGATAAAAAACAACAAAATTCTGATTAAATTAATTCTCTTTAAAATATGTTTTTTTTATTGTTACACAATAATACAGTAAAATTTCTAATTAAAAAAATTCAAAAAAGAATTTTAGCCTAAAACATAGTTTAGTTTTTAAATTTAATTTTTGTTGCTTCTTTTTGGCCTTCAGCGCTAAATATTTTTTGTTGTTTTTCGATGCAATTTAAAAGTAGAATTTTCTTTAAGCCAATAAATTAAAAGTTATTTAAAGATATTTGTTCGCAACTTCGAATAAATTTTATTGGAAAGTTTTCAATAAAAACTAACGATGAAGTTTATTTGCCTGCGAGCAAGTACTATTTTCTGTTGATTTTGTAACGTTGGTTGTTTTATTTTGTAAGAATTTATTTTTCAGAGAAAAAAATATTTAGCAAGATCTGGGTGAAAAATACTGTAAAATTTCAAATAAAATTAGATAAAGTGATTTTAATTTCTGAAAAGTTAAACAATAATTAAGTAATATTAACGAGTAAAGTAATTGCGTTTTCATTTATCTGGAAATTAATTCGCTTAAATATTTATGACTGGCTTTTAAATGCTAAGCTGCTTTTTTAATATCTTTAGGTAAAAATTTATTCTTATACCATTCACCACAAAAGTTCCGTTTGTTATTTCTACAATATCCATTTCCAACCCCATAAAGTGTATATATTCTGAGTTCTTATGCATAGCGAAGACGATTGAACAATGTCCGTGTGTCCGTCCGTGTTCGGGCTGACACCAACTTTACTAAGGCACTAGATGAACTAGAGAAAATTTAAATACGCCAATCGGTCAGACCTAGTTTCGAAAATTTTGCTATCAAAAATCAGCAAGATTGGTCTATGTCCTCGAAGCGGGCGACACATCACTCCCGCCTTTAAGTTTTCAATATCATTTGCAAAATATCTAACGAAGTGAAGTAATTCCAATTAAAAAAAAACAAATATGTACATAGAGCGATAGAGAATTAAAAAATAAGAAAAAAATATTAAGTGAAAAAATTGACGCTGGCCTATATTGTTCGAGTTATGGGCCTCTCACCTTTTTTATGCTGCGATTGTGCAGCATATTTTTGGAGCTATCAATATGGATATCATTTAAAAGCTTTTGCTTAACGCATTAAGAGTCGATGATATTTTTTTGTAAAATTATATTTAGTACTTAGTTTTTTTCTTATTTTTATACCTTTTACTACAAAAAGTGGACAAATTCCACGATATCTATTTCCGGACCCCATAAAGTATATGGGGTTTTTCTTACTTTGTGGCTTTATCTGGCTATACTCTTTGATCCTACGGTCTTGTGAACCCTGGTCTCGAATTTACTTAACATGCGTTACTACTACAAACGTAGCCATCCACGCTACATTACTGTGTTACTCCGACGAGACATAAACTACTCGATGCCTTGTTTAGTAACGTTAACCATCCACAGATATCTCCACTACTCCTTTTATCCCAGCCAGTCATCTCCTCTTAATCCACTAGTCACAACACACGTCTGCCAAACACTTTGTTGTTATACTGTTACATTTCCCTGCGCAACCGCTATTGTTCTTACTTTTATTATAAAGGGCTTCTTGACAATTATCTGCAGGTTCTATATTAAATTGTACATCTCCACTAAATTGTCTGCCATGGTTTCACACAATAACTCTCTTTTGTCTCTCGGGAGGTTTGGACTGCTGCTTCTTAATTTTTAATTGCATTATAACAATTACTATTTTTCGTTGTGCTCATGTCCGAAGGCGGGATCGAACCCACGATCTTCTGTTTTACAGCACGCACCTCTACTAACGCAACCATTGAGGTTGTTCAGCTTTTGTTGGCTAATTGTGGTATTATTCTATACACACCATTAGTTGAATTTGCTTACTCACCACACTCACTCGGATAACAACAGGAGTTGCCAGATCTTATTTTCGTAAAAATATATATTCTGAGTTATTATGCATAGCGAAGTCGATTTATGCTATTCACTGGGAAATTTAGAGTCCTGTTATGTGATTACTTGCTTTCCTAAAATCGATTTTATAAGGCGGGGAATAAGAAAGATGTTAAACATGTAACTATAAAATGTTGCAAGATTTCATTCGTACATTTTTTTGGATGTTCTTATGAAAAGTAATCAAACTTTAAAATATTTAATATTTGAAACAAAAACAAAACAAAAAAATATTTACAATTTTTTAAGTTAAAACCACCATTAACCTCTTTAAAAGTTAAATACGTTCAACTTAAAAAAAAACAAATTAAAAGGCAGCTGGTTGTGCTGATAAAAGCCAATTTTCAAAAATGCTTGTTGTAATTTTGTTTTATTTTTGTTGTTATTGTTCTTTTAATTTCGAATATGCCCTTCTTGTTGCATTTACAGTTATGAAGTTTATTATTTTATTTTAAATAAGACTTATGAACAAAAATTAAAGGTCAAAGTAACCGACGCAAGGGTTTTTCATTTACTCTCGTTGCATTGCTGTTCTTGCTTCACTCTTTCTACTCTTGTGATGATGTAAAGAGAGAAAAATGTTAAATAATAACCAATTTTATAAATCTGTAGGAAAATGGTAGATTTCCAGGAAGCTGTAAAATTCTTTAAATGGCAACGGAGTGTTGTTGTGGAAATTTCAGCAAAAAATTCTTTGGAACATGCAGATCTTTGGTGTTGCAGTGTAACTAACGAAAATAGAAATATTTTTAAGGTTACAACATAATAGCTATATTGAACATCTAGATAAAGGTAAATCTATGTGTCGCTTTAATTACTGTTAATAAAGAAAAAGCTTGGAAAGTAAATAACTTATAAAGAGCTTGCAGCAAACTGTGTTGCGTTAAAACCTTTAGATCAAAAAGTTGGTGCAACAGTGAACGTTACTTGTTTAGAAAATTAACAAATTGATGATTCTATTTCGCTTAATATTAATAAAATATTTTTACAACATGGTGAATGTAAGCGAAGTCGTGGATGTAATCTTGTAAACACTAAAAAAAATTATTTTGGAAAAGTTTGAACATTTTGGTAAAAATATAAACTGAAACCAATCATACTAATCGTTTTGTGCGAGATCAATAACTTGTTTTTAGTGGCTAAAATATTTTAGAATACAACTGTAGTTTATTCGCTGCAAAGAAGAGAACACAATATGATCATGCATGAGGTTAACAATAGAAGAAGACTAAAGAAGTTTCATACTAAAAAAACATTTCCGATATTTCTCTAGAAATAAGTAATTTAGCTTTTTTTTGTATTTTCATATAATTTTTAAAATATCACAAAATTATTTAAATTATTTAAATTAATTTAATTTTTATTGAATTATTATTTGAACTGTGGGTATTATAAATGAATAGAAATTATTTTGGTTTAAGTTCATTTATTTTTAATTTCTAAAAATCTTTATTATTTAAATTATTTAAAAAAAGAAGGTGATTGAAATTGTTTTAAAGAAAAGTCTTTAATAACTGACGGTATCTCTACATGTGAACGAGCATTTCTTTCGCATAGTTACATTGAAAAGAAGAACAAATTTTTATATTTTTTTTTTAATACAAGCATGCGAAAGAAGCCTTCATTCGCATTTAGTGAAATCGGCGGTAAAACTAAATTTGAGCATACATTTTTTGTTGTGTCATTTTAAATGTTAAATAAACAGCTGTTAGCTTTTTGATTTTTAAATGGTGGCAACACTGTTATATTTATTTTTAATTTTAAGCCTTTGCTTACATTTCATTCACCCAAACCTAAAAGCAGCTTCATACCCAGTTGACCACAACTTTAAGACATTCTAAGGGATAGCTACAAGTTAAGAATAAGCCGTTGAAGAAATATTAAGGACAACTCAAACAAAGATAATGCAAGACCACAAACACGACAATTTCCCTTAGCTTGTCTTCGATGGCGACTTATCAAATAGAAGATATTGACGCTTTTCTTGCCCTCAGTTCGTTTTTAAGGAAAAAAATATATAAGACGTTGTCGCTAACATTGTTGTTAACGGAGATTTAATTTAAACTTAAACAAGTAACAGTGCTTTATTCGGTTATGCCAAATCTTATATACCCTTCACCATATATGCAAATCTAGTTTAGTGACAGACAATTAAAAAGTAAAAAAATGTTTGTACGAGGGCTGCTCTATATATTTCTGGCCTAATAGTGAAAATGCGAATATTTATAATCAAAAATGGTTTTATTGTTTTTCAAAGTATTCTCCAGCATGATTTATACACTTTTGCATGCGCTCAAACCAGTTGTCGAAGCACTTTTTCCACTCCGATTGAGACACCTCTAAAACATGGTTTTTGAACACTTCAACAGCTTCTTCTGGCGACGAAAATCGTTGACCACGCATTTTTTTCTTGATGTGCGGAAACAAGAAGTCATTAGGTGCCAAGTCAGGGCTGTACGGTGGATGACCCATTAATTCGACGTTTTGGCCGGTCAAAAACGCTCTGGTTTGAGCCGATGTGTGAGAGCTCGCATTGTCATGGTGAACAATGATTCGTCTTCTCTTGTTGGTTTTTCGAAATTCTCCGATGACTTCGGGCAAACAAAATGTAATGTACCACTCAGAAGTGACCGTCCTACGTTGCTCAAGCGGAACATTCGCCACATGACTAGTTTTGCCGAAGAAACAGGCGACCATTTGCTTCGAAGTGCTTCTTCCACAATAACTTTCGTTGGATTTTGCTCGTCTTTGAAGACCCACATGGTCGATTGTTGTTTCGTTTCGGGCTCATACGCATAGATCCATGATTCGTCACCTGTGACGATCTTATATACGTCTTTTGAAGCACCGCAATCGTATTTATGCAATATTTCTTTGCACCAATCGGCACGAGCCTTTTTTTGAGCGACTTTCTAATTGTGCGGGATCCAACGAGAACAAACCTTTTTTACGGCCAGGTGTTCATGCAGTATCGATTGTATGCTGGTGGAAGAAATGTCCAAGGATGTCTCTATCTCTCGGTATATCGCACGTCGATCTTGCATTATGAGTTCACGCACGGCATCAATGTTCTCTGGCATAACAGCCGTTTTTGGACGACCTTCACGGAATTCGTCTCTGAGCGAGCTTCGGCCACGATTAAATTCATTATACCAATTTTTCACAGTGCTATAGGATGGTGCTTCATCGCCATACAAAGATTTAAGTTCATCAATGCACTCTTGTCGTGATAATCCACGTCGAAAGTTGTGAAAAATGATGGCACGAAAATGTTCACGAGTTAATTCCATTTTTTTCTTTATTTATTTTTTCAAGTCACTGTAAACAACACAAATAATGGTCGTACGTCAAAACGTTTTGAGTACGATTATGCTTAAAAATGACAAACTTTCCAATGGAAATGTCAGATCGCACCTGGCAGCACTCAGTGTTACCAGGCCAGAAATATATATAGCAGTCCTCGTACGGCATATATATATATATATTATTTAACATAAAAATGACATCGGCTCTTAATGGGTTAAGCACTTTTAAAATTTTAAGTATTTTCTGAAATATCTCTTCAAAAGCTTTAAAATGATACCCATATTGATATTTAAAAAAAATTTAAAATTTCAGAGTCTTGTAACTCCAAAAAATATGGGCGAGCGCCAATTTTTTTTACTTGAGGTTTTTTTATTATTTTGTAATTCTCTATCGTCCCATGTATTTATTTTTTGATTGAAGTTACTTTATTGTTCCAAGTGACATAAAAAATTAGAAGAAGGCGTGGTATTTTGCCTGCTGCCACGAACGACATGGACCGATCATGCTCATTTTCAATAGCACCTTTTTCGGCACTATCATTTGACATATTTAATTTTTTGCCTCGGCAAACTTGATTTAAACACTAACACAGACGGACAAACGGAGAGACGCACATCGCTCAATCGACTTCGCTATGCATAAAAAGTCAGAATATATATACTTTATGGGGTCGGAAATGTATATTGTAGAAATTACACACGGCATGACAAACTTAGTTATATCCTTTTTCCACTTTTTCTGGTGAAGGTTAAAAAATCTTAACAACAGGAGACAAATCGTGCATCCAACGTCGGAGACTATGTCAGATAGAAAAGACTGGCAAACTTTGTAACAACCAATTGTATGTATGTATGCAAGTGTTTTTTTGTGTCGTATCAAACAGACCAAACTAAAATGTATGTGAAAGTAAGTGCTTGTGTATGTGTATTTATTTTGGTAATATTTGTGTAACATTTTGCTTATTGCATGAGCGACTTTAGTGAGTTTGTTCTTTATTATTTTACATAAAAATGTTTTTTTTCTTTAATTTTGTTGCAGTAACTTGTTCAGCTGTTGATATTTTTAGTTCCAGCATTTCTGCTGCATCGGTCGCTATTGTTTATATACTCTTACGTACCAGAGGGAGTTCAAAATACATCCTATTCTTTTTTAAATGAATTTAATATTTTTCGTTCGCCACTCGCTGCTTTTTTGTATTATTAAAGGTTAATATTTGCTGAAAGCATAAATTGGCACATTCAAACAAAAAATGAACTGAACTGGATAAAAATTAAAAAAAATAACACACAAAAAAAAAAAAAACTTAAATTATGTCCTTCGGTCATCTTTGTTAAAAAAAAAAATAAAGAAACAGTAACAAATTTTTGTATTATCGGGGTATATAAAGAATCGGCTATTTACTTTTGAACAAAAAAAAAAAAAAAAAAAAAAATAAATAGTGAGAGTTTCAAACTATTAATTTTAATATTCTTAAACACTTTGAACTTATTGATATAAGAAATTTTAAAGAAGATACAGTAAAGTTACAAAACTAGTCCGCTGTTGAGAAGTAAATATAATTTTACTTTGCACAGTGGGGCAGCAACAAAATATTATTAAAATATAATTTTACATAATATTAGCAGAGGAGTAATGCATTTAAAATTTTAAGATTTGAATATATTTCAGGTTTTCTATGAAACGCCTTTAATGACTGGCGCTTGACTCATTTGAAGGAGTTTTAGTGCCAATATAATTAAATTATAGCTACACAATTTCTCAAAATGATAGAAAAAATCTATATTTAAATGATTGCTAGGTATGTACGTATATACAAGGATTGTTTATTATTTTCCAATGTATTAGTGTCACTTTAAAGCACTTTTTAACTTCCGGTATACTGAACTAGTAAGAGTGCTATATTCGTTTCTTATATGTCGAATCTTATATACCCTGCATCATCTATGGAAATCTGATCTAAATATGCAAATACTGGGGTGACAGATAATTAAAAAATAAAAATAAAAAATGATTTGGCTCTTAATGGGTTAAGCATTTTAAAAAAAGCTTTAGTATTTTCCATAAGATCCCTTTAAAAGTTTTAAAATGATACCCATATAGATATTTTAAAAAATTTGAAAAATTCAGAGCCCCGTAATTCGGAAAATATGGTCCAGCACCAATTTTTTACTTGATGTTTTTCTCTTATATTTTAATTCTCTATCGCAATATATATTTATTTTTTTAATTGGAGTTACTTTATTGTTCCAAGTGAGATGAAAAAATTAGAGGTAGGATATGGACCGATCATGCTGACTTCCAATAGCACCTATTCCGACACTATATCTGATCGATTGACATATTAATTTACTTAGTGTAAGGACGGACAACACATCTGTTAAAAAATATCTCTAAAAAGTCTATTTTTCCATCAAAATCAAAGACGACGTTTTCAGTTAACGATTTCTTACGATTAAAAATTGAAAAAACCTAAATTGCTTGAAACCAATTTAAATATTGGACACTATTTGAAAAAAAATTCCGTATATCATTTCGTTTTTTTACTTTTCGGTCTAATATTTTTAATCTATTAGCAAATATGCGATTTTCAATTTTAAATTTGTTAAAGTATATTGCTAAAAATGCACGGAAAATCTTTCCCCTTAATGGGAATAATTGTTACCGTATTCAGTTGAACCGATAGCTCATATACAAATTACTGATGCGATAGAAAATCATTTTGTTAAGCACGAAACCTAAATAGTTTTAAAATCAAATATTATTTATTTGCTTCTGGTCCTACTTTCGATTATTTAATGGTCATGCGAAGATACGCGAAATGTTTCTGGATTTATGTTTCTCAACAGCAGTATGTTTCTAGCAACATTTTCTCCAACTGCAACTAATAATATGAGCTTCATTTATTCCTAAGAAACTATGAAAATAAGTAAAAAGTATTGCACATCTTAAGGAAATAAAAGCGAAATCTTCCTTCTGACTAGATTTATACGATACTGATTTTTATTTTCTAGTTTTTTTTTATTTCTCTTTTTACCCTCTAACTGTCTTTAGTTTTTGTACTCCACTGCTGTACTGAAAAGTTTTTTGCTTTAAAATTGTGTAAACTGCCTTAAGGCGACACTTTTTTATATTCGTTTTGATTTTCACCATTTTCACCAGGTCCTTTTTGCGCAACTTAAAAAAAAACTTATTTAGAATAAAGTGATACAGTTAATATTTTTACCATAAGTACATATTATATTTGAGTCTAATAGAGTTTTTAAAGTAAAAAAAGAAATAAATGTGTTTTCAAAACGAAATAGTAAAGGGCATCTCAAAACGATCTTTCCGTTTTGTGTGCACAAAATTGTCCCTCATTTTCATTGTTATATTTATATTTTGTATATGAAAACATTTTGTGTGCATATTCTGCTGTTATTTTCACCCTTTTTTTACATTGTTTTGAAGATTGATTTAAGCCATTTGGCGCATACTGGAAAAATATCAATTTGGATTAAATGTATGATGAATATTCACTCGAGTTCATCGATTTTTTAGAGAGCGAAGACGAAAATCTTGTTAGCGACGACAGTCTTGTTGATCGCGACTATGTTTGCGATAGTATAGAGAGCGATGCGTTACCAGAAGAACAAGCTAGAGAAAAATACTAGGAGGATAAGAATTTAGCTGTGACTACCGATTCATTGGTGCAGGCAATTAATTTCTCGTTGATGGACATAGCTGATGCTTAATTTAAAAGCACAGAATTTACATTGCCAACAATTGAAGCTACTGGATCATTAGGTCAACCTAATGCTGGCGGTTTTAATTTCTTCTAACATACAATCATTAAAAGCTCTTCAAAACGAAAGAAAAAAAAAAATCAGCGAAATAGACTGCCCTAAAATTATTTGAGAATACCATAATCACTTGGGTGGAGTTGATCTTATGGATGGTCTTATTAGACGATATTATATTCGAGCTAAGACCCGAAATATTAAGAGTAGGTTGCGTTCGCATGAAAATATTCCAATAATTCCAATAAAGTTTACGATAAAGCAGTACTTTTAAATCTTCCAGAGCAAAAAGCTACTGGACTTGTTTCTTTTAAAATTAAACGATCAGTAGGGCGACCATCTGCTCAAAATCTTGATAAGCCTTTTTCACTACATCAGATGTTGGGAAGAGAGCTGTTCATTAAGTTTTTGAAGTTCGAAGATGTCGACGATTTTCCTGTTCGGGTAGATAGAAAAGCCAAAAAAAAAGTGCAAATACAGCAAAAAATCTGACGTCGTTTGTTGTTTGTTATAAATGTGATCTGTATTCATGCGGTCAGATAGATAAAAACTGTTTCTGGGACTACCACCATTTAAAATAGTAGTATTCTTTCTCTTAATAAAACGTTTTTTTTTTTAATAAAATTCACCTGTAATCTTTAATTACAAACAAACCGGCAGGACCGTCTAGCGACGTCCTTGATGCTTTGTTTTATAAGAAAATTAAACCTTGCCTCTATATCTATGTACAAAAAAAAAACATTTTTTTTGCATTTATCGAATCACATTTACGGTCTTGCGGGTTAGAGGGTAAAAATTATAACAAATTTCATGCCGCGTTTTAACGCTGAAATTTTAATGATATCGGTATTTTATTTAATAAACGTTATTATAATTGTTTCTGTGTTATTTAAATATCAAGCATACAAACTTTCGGTGAAATCCCTGAACAGTGAAATGTTTTAAATCTAAGCGTCAAAAAATCCTTTTAAAATTTAAGCGATACCATTTTGCTTATAATATCATGACAAATTTTATTTTTTAAATTGGCCATGGTATTGCTATCGCTAGCTAATTGTGCAATTTTTCAAAACAAATACGTAAGTCCTTAAAAAAATTTCGCAAGCTTGGACAAAAAAAATTTTGCTATTTAAAGTTGTAACGAAAAAAATTTCAAAATCTTTACATATCTGAAACAACAAGAAGTTGTTGTTACTTTCCACCACTAACAAGTGTGGTGTGTGTCTGTAAAAGAATTTGTAAGCTAACAATGTATATATTAAATGCACGGTAATATAAATAACCTACCTTGCGTGACATTTAATGGTATTATTATTACCATTCACTTTTTGCATTTCAGCTGGTTGGTTTTTTTACTTTTATTATTTTTTGAGAGTTAATTTTGTTTAAAAATTTATTAATGATTTATTAAATTTTATATTTGCAGGTTGTTATTTTTCGGGCAATTACTTCATGGTTTCGTATATTTTCGTTTCATTTTTATATTTCCTGCAACATCATAACAATAACTATGAAGTCCTTAAACGGTTAACAATATTTGGACATCTTTTTGTTTTTTCCTTTACTATTTATTAACACAGCCAAACAATATACAACACGGATAGAGAGAGAGAGAAAGATTAGACTCTGTGTAATTCACAAAATTTGTGTTAAATCAACATTCAATTTTTTTTATTATTTGTTGGCCATTTACAAATTTAGCATGGAAAAGTTTTGTCTTTTATATTTATTTTCTTTTTTTTAAATTTTAATTATAAAGTTATAAATTTGTTAAGTCAATTTTAGTTCTAAGTAAAGTTTGTTCAGTATTTAGGACTTTTTAAAGTCAACAGTCGAAATATGCAGATAGGAAAAGTAAAAATAATCAAATATTTTAATTTTGGCAAAAACTGGTATTTTTTTTATTTTGTCTTAAGCCAGATATTATTATGGTTAGTAAAGTTTTCTTTGCTGTATAAAAGAAATTATTACAAAGTAATATTTATTGGGCTTTAAGGTTTTATTAATAGCTAATTTAAGATAGATTATTCGTATTAGAAGTAAAATTCAATATTAGACGACATTTTTTGCCATGTTTGCGGTCTTTTATGTCAAACTTCGTTTTCTTAAGGAGCATGTAAGTTGCAATGTCGACTTGTTATAAATAGAGTATTTTTATTTTTGTCTTTCATACACTTTATATTAATTTTGCAGTGAAGATTATATTTACTACAAGTGACACTTTTTTGGAAACTTCATAATTGTCACCTTCTGCTCATTCTCGAAAAGTGCTTAAGTTACATTCATTTCTTTATTAAAGGTTTAAAATTTTTTTTTAAATAATACAGTAGAGGTTTACCACAAAGAAATTTGCATAAAGTAGTACCAATATTTGTTTTAGAAAATAATAATTAAAAGTTCTATATTCGGTTATACCGAATCTTATACACCTTCACTATATATGTTTCCATAATTATGAAAGTGGTCTAAGTTATATATTTCTTGTTTCAAGATATTTAATAAATTGCATTTGAATAAATTAAAAAATATTTTTACATTATGCGAAAACCACTATCTAATGGTTCATTTTTGACAATTTCGTAAAAATTACATTAAATAAATTTAGTTTAAAATAATGTGGTATGAAAAAAAAACTGGTAAATTCATGTTTTTTTTTTAAATTTTGATTTAGACCACTTTCATAATTATGGGCACATATGTAAATCTGGTTTAGTGAAGTAACTCCAATAAAAAAAACTATTATTGGGGTAACAGAGAATTAAAAAACAATAAAAAAATCAGAACTATATATAATTTTAAGTAAAAATGTCATCAGCTCATAATGGATCAATCCTTTTTTAAAATTTTTGTATTTTTTTAAAGATCTCTTTAAAATCTTTAAAATAATATTGTTCCCAACGATATGGAAAAATTAGAGGCAGGCGTTGAGTTTTGCCTGCTGCCTCGAATGATATGGACTGATCTTGCTGATTTTCAGTGGCAAAATTTTCGAAATCGTGTCCGATTGATTGGCATATTTTAATTTTCTCTAGCTCATTATCAATATCGGTAATTAATTTAAATGGGATAAATATTAAAAATTAACACAAAGTTAATTTTTCTTGTTTTGAAAATTAAATCATTTAATAATATTCCCGTGTCATTAATTTAATAATTTGCAAAGTGCCTGTGTATAGAAATAAATTATCGTAGTGTTTTTTGATATTTTATTTTTCATCGTCTTTCAACTGTAAAAAAGAGCGGAAAAAAAGTCAGCCGTATACAGGGGAGATAGAAAAATAGAATTACTGTTGGTTATTGTTGTTTTTGCTTAAACTTTGATTTTTTCTTTGCTTTATTGTTTGGACAAACACTTTTAATATGTGTCAGAAGTTTCCTGAAAAGTTAAGTAAGCGGTAACAAAATGGCCATCGAGACCTGCTGTGACCCTCAATAATCAATATCGGTAATTAATTTAATGGGGAAAATTTATAAAAAATAGCACAGTTTGTTTAAAAATTAAATAATTTAATAATATTCCTGTGTCTTTAATTTAAAAGGAATTCTTTAATTTTATTGTTTCTGTTTTTTACTCACTATAAAAAACAAAGCAAACGTTACGTTTTGTTGATTTTGGTACCCTGGTAAAATGTCAAAACACTTTGTTTAATTGTATTTTTCGTTCAATTGTACCCGTTCGTTCATGAATATTCATAACTCAATTAGACTATTGCAGATGACCATTTGGTACTTTTTAAAAAGCGAGCTTTCTAAGAATATCTTTTTCTGTTAAAAAACTTTTAAATCCAATGTTATTAGAACTTAAATCTTAACTGTTTGTTGAACTTTAAAACCTTTGAAAATTTTTTTATCATGTTTTTATCTTCGTTAACTGCAATTGCTTTACTGTAAAAGTTTAATTGTTTTTTAACTTCAGCTGAACTTTGAACATTTGACAAAAAACTTAAACTTAAAACTTTTTATTAACCGTTTAATTTATTAATGGTTTTATTTTATATAAAGCAGTTTTTATTGCAAAAAAATAATGTTCTTTTCCACACAAAGTTTATCTTATATTAAATTAAAAATTCATTAATGTACAAAATAAGTTACTTGCCCCGAAAAGTACGAAAAAAGCAAATAAAACATTGGGCCCCTGAGGTAACATCCAACCACAGAAGCCATCAAACAAAATGTTTTTTTTTTTTTGCAAGTACACATAAACTTTTATGGCAAGTATTTTTTTTTTGTTTTTGACATTTTTAATGTAAAGGTTTTTGTCTGTGGGTTAGAACGTAAATTAATGGAAATGTTATAAAAAAGTTTGGTTTTTTTTGTTACTGTTCAGTTTATGTGCTTTTCTTGCGTGTAAATAATAAAATACAGCAAACAATGTTCACATGAAAAGTAATTGACAATTTATTAACTTTAAGAAAGAATGAATAAAATACAAACCCTTAAAGGCAACTAAAGGCTACTAGATAAATTGTACTCGTAGATAGATGTTACAATGACAATACAATGCACACATTTTTGTAAAAACTCCAGAAGTTGTTTACAGTTCTTACACAATAACAACATCATTTTAAACAGGAATAGATAAAAACAAATAGGAGTGATATATTCGTCTATGCCGAACTTGTATACCCCTCACCATACTTGTAAATAAATCTATTTTAGTGAAATAACTCCAATAATAAAAAAAATAAAATTAAACAATAAGAAAAAAACTAAATACTATATATAATTGTACAAAAAAATGGGCTTTAAATGGGTAAAGCCTTTTTAAAAAATTTTTGTGTTTCCTTAAAGATCTCTTCAAAAGGTTTTAAATAATACCCATATTAATATTAACAAAAATTAAAAACTTCAGAGCGCTGCAACTCGAAAAATATGGGCAAGTGCTAATTTTTCCACTTAATTTTTTTTTCTTATTTTTAAATTCGCTATCGCCCCATATATTTGCATTTTTAATTAGAGTTACTTCATTGTTCCAAATGATGTGGAAATATTAGAGGAAGGCATAGTGCTTTGCCGCTGCCTCACAGGACATGGACCGATCTTGGTGATTTTTAATTTAATTTTTATCTTTGATCGATTGGCATATTTAAATTTTTTCAAGCTCATTTAGTGCCTTGGCAAAGTTGTTTTCAACCTAAACACGGACGAACAGACGGACATCGCTTAATCGATAATAATAAATAAATTATGGGTTCGGAAATGGATATTGTATAAATTACAAACCGAATGGAAAAATTAGTTATAACAACAGTGAGATACTGAAAAATTTCTGTCGAAGCAAAATATTATTCTATAGTTTTCTTATGTTGCCTCTCTACACATTTCCAAGAAAAGTTTTACAAGCTGCTTACGCAACCCCGTACTTCAAAGTATAGCTAGTTATCTAACACCTTGGACTTCTTACTAAGAGATTAACAAAAGGCAACTGAATGGCAAGAGCAGTAAATTCTTAAATGAACATTCAGCAGCAGTGTTGCGGAAATAAAATATTTCAATTTTTTCCATGAACGGCGCAGTATTACATTTCGAGGGTACATTTTTGTGATGCTTGCCTTTTTGTTTTCCACAAGATTCGAAAGGTTTTTTTTGATTTTGAAAGGCCTAACAAGGCCCTTGAAATCAAAATTTCCCCCAGCCTCTAGATGTATCCATGGTTTCAAAATCCTAAAGTTCCACCTGATCCGCCAGTTTGCCTCAATTCCCCTGGGGGTACTTGGAGTCTGGCTCAGAGAACATAGGCTTTGACACAAGTATCTTCGGGATATAGGGGGAACCAGTCCCCTGGTGTGCAGGCACTGAATCTGAATAGACAGTGAGGTACTGTCGAAGAATGCACCAGTGTCCTTAAATGATAATAACATATAAATAATAATAGCAAATAAATAAACTGGCACCATGGGAACCGGTAGCCGCTCCTCTCTGTATCCGGTTATTGGTAAGGTCCCTTCAGGGTAAACGTGGTTACTGTGGTTGAATAAAAGTCTATATTTGCGGGTCTGGCGCAGAATAGATGGAAGTGTGCTGTTGTACTCTCAACAGAGGAGTTAAAGGGTAGATTCATGGTCCTGCAAGCCATGGTCTTAAAATGGCACAGAATAGTGGTTGGACCACCGTCTTGTAAGGCCTTCGCGCCAGGTGCAGACGTTATTCTAAATCACATATTCTGGTCCTACAATTTCCGCCTGTGTCTAACTTTAACCGCCAGTTTTTATTTTACGTCCGCTGGATAGAAATGAAATTACTTGTTGGACTTTCACGATTTATGCCAGCCACCATATGTGTTCGCCTATGTTTCGAACTGTATTCATAAGGTTTGCTAGTTTCTGCCGGTGACCGCCAGGCTTTTGCGGTGCTGCCTATGTTGCCATCTGAGGCCATATAGTTAAGTTTGCTCTGTTGACCAGTATTTGGTATTTTAGTTATTTTTTTCCCCTAAATATTTATTTGCGTCAATGTGCTGGCAGGTAATCACACTCTACGTTTTAGAGATTTTGTCAAAAAGTGTTAAGAAATTATACAACTTATTATACCCGACGTATGCGGGATTTACTCTTAGGATCTTCGAAAGCTCTAATGAAATGGTCTTAATTTTATAGCAGAATGGTTTCGCTTTAGGTAAAACTATTTTTAAAATCTTTAAATCAATATCAGAAAAATAGCAATTGTTTGGTTCACAATAACAGCGCTACTAATCGAAGCCAAACTAATTTTTTTATTAGCCAATTGTCCCTTTCTGACTTTCTAGTATAGTGCACCTCTTAAACAGGACCAGTCGCTTCTGAGGCATAAGAAATACATGAATTTTTTTTAAACTGAATTCTTGTAGCAATCGCTCAGTGGATTCGTAAAATTAAGGCGGGTTGTAGTGCTGCTTTATCTGTATTTATTAGTGCTATAAATGTTAAGTGCTTTAGGTTCATATGATTTTAACTATTGATGTATATCAAACACAAAAGGGAATCCGAGATAGAATAATACAGACATGACTAGGTTTGTGTTTTAACAAAATGGACGCACTAAACAACTGGTGCTAAGATCTTATATGCAATTATTCAATGAAAGGATCAGCTGTAATTGTAACTTCAAAGTTTATCGAAAGTCCACAAGTAGTAGTGTAATCTTGTTCCCTTACTTTAATTCCCCTGGGTATTAATCCAATAAAAAAAAAAAATAAAAATATGTGACAAGTATGTAAACACAACTTAAAAAGAAAAGAAAAAATAACAATAAATAAATTAGAAATAAATAAAATGTAGATTAGAAGACGAACACAATAAGTACTTCTTTTATATACGACATAATATTTTTTGTACCCTTCACCACAAAAAGAGCCAAAAGAGTATATCTAAGTTTGTCATGCCGTGTGTAATTTCTACAATATCCATTCCGACCCAAAAGAGTATATACATATTCTGACTTCTTATGCATAGCAAAGTCGATTGAGCCAAGTACGTCTGTCCCTCCGTCCGTCCGTATTAGTATTGAAATTAAGTTTGCCGAGGCAATCGATTAGATATAGTGTCGAAAGAGTTGCTATTGAAAATCAGCATAATCGGTCCATGCCCTTTAAGGCAGCAGGCAAAAACCACGCCTACCTCTAATTTTTTTTAATCTCATTTGGAACAATACTTTATTATTACTTTAACAAGACTTAATAATAATAATAATCAAGTGAAAAAAATGGCGCCAGCCCATATTTTCCGCGTTAGTGGACTATAAGATTTTCAATTTTTTTTTCTAAATATCAATATGGGTAACATTTTATAGCTTTTAAAGATATCTTTAAGGAAATACTAAAACTTTTTAAAAATACTTAACCCATTAAAAGCCGATGGCATTTTTATGTAAAACTAATATGTGCAGTACCAAAATTTTTAGTTTTTAAATTCTCTGTCACCACAATATTTGCTTTTTTGATTGGAGTTACATCCAACACTAGATTTACGTAGATGGTAAAGGGTATATAAGATTCAACATAGCCGAATATGTCACTCTTACTTGTTTTAATTAGATTTATTTAACAATACTCCTCTTTTACTTTGTCTAAATTTATTTCATACAAACTTTAACTTATTTATTTTATTAATATGGTACTAACCCAGTTGTTTGTTTCGAAGTTTTCTATGAAATTAAAAAAAAAAGAATAATTAACTTTTGTCGATACAGCTTTGAATTAACTGCTTCAATTAGAGTTTTGGCCTCAGAATGCCCTTTTAAGAATAATTATTAATAAACTTTTACATTTTTAAGTTAATTAGTAGGCAGAGGCTCTGTATGATACTAAAACGTTAAAAAGAATTCAGAAACCATGCAATTGACAGACACCCAAAAAAATGCATGTGACGATAAATAAAGAAGAAGAAAAAAGTTTTTTTATTACGAGTAGGACCAGCACAAAGGGGATGATCCCTACTTATGAAAGGCATCGTGCCACAACTAGGTAATTAGGTTACGAGAAGGGGTATAGGGGAAGTAGTGCTTGTGGACATTTGATTTAAACCTTTGCACCGGAAAGTGACAAAAAAAGATCCCCTCAGGGTGTTTATTCCACATACGAACTGTTCGGCTAAAAAACGAATTTTCTTTGTAATGCGTAGTGCAATAACTGGCAACCCCGACCACAAAGGAATGCGCAGAGTGAGTTGACAGGCTTTTCGTTACATTATAGTTGGGCCTCAAGTCAGACACTTATCTAAATTTGACTCTTAAATGTTCAATGTTCAATGTACAATCGACAATTTTAAATTTTAATCGAGTGAAGGCTAGTACTTGTATATACAAGATTCATATTGTTTCGAAAACTGAAGACACCACAACGAATTGTTGCGCGAGCAGACATGGTAGTAAAACTCTTTCTCACGATGTGAGGACCACCCTTCGATATGACCCAAAGGATTGTCACATCTCTTTAATGCCATTGGAAACCTAAAAGTGGAAATTGTACGCTCCTTTTTTAATGTCTAAAGAGCAAAGTTAATGCTAATTAAAAATAGGATAGATGGAAAAAATTCTATCCAAGGTGAAATTTATTAAATAGGAGCACTTAAATTCACAACCTTTTACTTTTTGTCTGGTAAAAAGAATATTGTTTATTAAATCTTTATTATCAAATGCAGAAGTATGTTATATTTGTAGTGAATTCATAGTTTTGCCTTCCTTTTTCTCGTAATATCAGTCCTTGGAGATCCATATTTCATAGTCATGGTAATTGGCGAGTGCATTGATAATTTCCAAATATATTTTCGTTGGTAGCAAATATTTATGAAAAACTCTTTTATACTTCAGAAAGTAAATGATTTAATCAATAACATAAACCAAGTACAATTTAGTAACTACGGAATGTAGGTCTCTTCGTACTATTCCGATTAAAATATTATGAGACAGCAGTATAGGCAGAACGTGAGCTCAACCAGGGACAACCAATTCATAATTGTCCAATTTTGTACATACTCTACTTTGAATGTCAAATATGACGAAATTGAATCAACGAGGGATTACGAGTACATCCTGAAGAATTTCCAGGGAATTACCTGTGAGTTTAAATTAGATCCAATTACGAAAGTAGAAGTGTATCTGCCTTGCAGCCTAGCAGATCCCTACTTTATAAGGTTCATTAGAAAGCAACAGTTACTATTGTTCAAAGTGGGAGACACTCTCTTGTATGAGGCACCCAGGTGAAATAAAATCGCTTCAAGTCAAAGTCTTAAAATCTCTAACTTTATTATCATGGCGAACTAGTAAGGAGAGCTTTTATCAGTCACGTTTGTTGCAGGTTGATATTGTTTAACTACTCGCATCAAATTATTTCACAGTAGTTTTATGGTCATGGTAAGTAGTTAATTCCAGATTACTCAGATATATAATAATTTTCCAGTTACTACATCATGATGTTTTTTTTTAAATTTTCTTTCACTTTGAAAATAATGCAACTATTTTTACCAGATGTTAAAATTTTTGAACCGTTATAGACAGACGTTTGAAATTTACAAGGAACCTGCTTGCTATGTCTACTACAACAGCAAGTATATAACTCAAATTTGGAAGTTAAAGGGTGCCCTGTAGCTGCTGTAATTTGATGTATGCGGTCACACTTTTGAACTGTTATAGACGGACAGATGATATGTGTTTTGAAGTCAGTGTATTTGCAAGAATTATTTTAGGTTCCAGTGCTATATAGGATCAATGAGCACTGTGTGTCGTCACTTTGCAGACGAACTCTAATCACTGAGGAGACTGGGTATAAATAATCGGTTGCTAATAAATACACGCAGAAAAAAAACATGTTTTTGATATGGTCAATTATAGTTGTTTTCACCAAAACTTTAGTCACGATAAACATTTTTTGTTAACTCTTAACGGTTATATGATTACTGTGCACCAAAAATGAAATATGGTTGGTTTTATCTTAAAAAAATTTCAACCACAACCAAATTTTTATAACTTATTAAAAATAATATTAAATATTTAACCATAATATATTATCATCAATCAAAGTATGGTTAAAAGCAACAGAATAATGTTTGCGCTAAAAAATATTTTGACAGTTTAGTAATTTTTCTGGTAGCTAAAATTTGAAATAGTTTTTTATTGTTAAAAAAAGTGAAAAAAATAAAAATTTATGTACAAAATAAATAACCAAAAATAATATGCAAAACATGAAAACAATTAAAAAGGCAACCAAAACATTTAAAAGAAGTAGAAGTAAATATGATAATACATGATGTACGAGGACTGCTCTATGACGACCTTCACGGAATTCGCCTTTGAGTGAGCTTCGTCAACGATTAAATTCATTATACCAATTTTTCAGAGTGCTATAGGATGGTGCTTCATCGCCATACAAAGATTTAAGTTCATCAGTGCACTCTTGTCGTGATAATCCACGTCGAAAGTTGTGAAAAATATTGGCACGAAAATTGTTACGAGTTAATTCCATTTTTTTCTATATTAATTTTTTTAAGTCACTGTAAACAACACAAATAATGGTCGTACGTCAAAACGTTTTGAGTACGATTATGCTTAAAAATGACAAACTTTCCAATGGAAATGTCAGATTGCACTTGGCAGCACTCAGTGTTGCCAGGCCAGTAATATATATAGTAGCCCTCGTATGCTTACAGCATTTAATGTTTATATTTGAACATAATTATGTTTATACTTTGGACAACAATATGGTTGCAAATGTAACAATACTATGTTTTGTTGGCAATCATAGTATGTTGCTCTTAGATTATGGTTACCTCAACCATATTTTTTCTTTGCGTGTACATGAAGAAATATACAGATATTTTATTACCTCTGTTTAGAATTGGATTAGCTCTAGTTTTGTAGAATTTTATGATATTGCTTTTGTTCTTTTTTATTCTCCGCAAAATAATCGCTAAAAAAACAACCATTTTAAGCCATATACTTTCAGCTTAATGGTTCAAGCAAGCTTTTAAGAAGTTGTCACAATTCATTTTAATTATATAGTAATTCATTCTTTCAGTTTAAAGGAAGTGATAATCATCTTTTTACTTAAAAGCTTTCTGCTGAAACAATTTTTACATTTAAAATGTTTCATTAATTTTTGATTTTACTGCAGCGTAAATGAAAAATATATTAAATTTTTTGCATGCACTACTGGCTGTTGTTGTTGTTGAAGCAAAAAAAAAAACGTTGAAATAAGCAATCCAAATGGATTAATGCGTAACACCCTTGGGAATGTTGTAAAAATAAGTGTACGAATGTAAGTGAGTATGTGCTTGCTTTTGGTTTGTCCTTCTAAAGTGAACGCAACTAATGGCACAGTGACCCATTAAAAATATTTTTTATACTTTAAAAGAAAAGCTTTTTCGTTTGTATTTTTTATCGCTGATGTTTTTTTTATACACATACACATGCACATACATATTTCCTTTTTTGTTTTTTCAACTTCAGAGATAATAATGAAAACATGTCTTTTACTTATAATTTTGTAAGTACATTTATTCTTTATACTCGTAACAAGCTAAAGGGCCCAGTGCACTTAAACACAAACACACAGATTAAAACATTTTTACGCATGTGTGTATTTGTTTATGTGACGTGCATTATCCTTTGATGGAAGTGGGAATAAATTACATACTCAGCGGGTTATTATTACTTTTCATAAATTTTTCGATTAAAGAAAAGAAGAAAAAAGAAACGTTCTTGCACTCATATGTACTTTAGAAAAAAAAAAAACAAAAATAAAAATAAAATTACACAATGCGTTGCATAACAATAAAGACACATAAATTTTGCTTTATTTTTTTATATAAAACAGGGGAAAATATTTCAAGCACCACTATCTTAATGTTATTAAAAAATTTTATTCAAAAAATAATTTTTATCATATTTTTCATGACTTTCTATTTAAAAGAAACTAAAAGAACAAACGGGAATTAAAAGAAATAAATATCTAGAAAATCACACATCCTCAAATATCGTTAAAAAAATTAAGGTATAAAATGGTTTACTATGCTAACAATTGTGTGCGTATTTAGAAAACGAAAAAAATAAAAAATTCTTCGGAATGAAACCACTTTCAATTTTAAAGTGGAAATTAGATTCTTTAAAATTTCCTTATTTGCGGCTTTCAAATTTACTTTTATTATGTATCCTTATTTAGATTAGCCTTATTGTGTACTTTGGTGTGCGCAATTTTGCCACATTTAGATAAAAAATCGAGTTTAATCGTTTTTTAAAAATAAGCAAAATCGATCGAAATCTGAAGAAGGTGAAACAAAATCGATCGGAATTGTTAATACGGAATCAAAACCATTCCAATCGGAATTTGTGACATGCCTGTATATTCTATGTGGAGTATTTTCATTACAGGTTATTATTATTTTTGGCAACCCTTTACATATCTGTATCTGTATTTGAATTTAAACACACACGGAGGTACTAAGACATCCTGACCAAATTTTTATGATAATAGGCGCTAAAGAAAACAGCTCTCAAGTGGTCTAGTTTATCCAAAATCCTTTGATCCTTAGTATAAGTATAGGACCAGTATCACTCATAGTGGGCATCATTACGGAACAACGCATGTTTGTATATATGTTAGAGCGTATGAAAATTTCCTGAGGCAAGAACTGCTGAATTTGGATAAGCAGGAGGAAAAGTCGTCTGTGACTGTTTGGCTGTGTAAGAACCCAGGTGCAAATATTTGTGATTCTTTCAGAACAGAGAGAATTCGTTTTTTAGCCGAACAGTTTGTATGTGGAATAAACTCCCCGCAGAGGTCTCTCCTGCCGCTTTCAATGTACAAAGATTCAAATCAAATAATCACAAGCACTACTCCCTCTGGCACAATGCATTGCTTTAGTTAGAGGTTATTCCCTGCGTGCTGCTTCTAATAATAAAAAAAAAAAAAACTGCAAAACTGATTAGCTTGATAGAAGAGAAGATGCATTTGTTTTAACGAACTGGGGAATCAGGGGTTCTATTAGGTGCTTCAGGTGCTGCAATGTTCCCGATGGCCTTCTAATCAAACCTATACTATATACATTAACAGAAGTTAATGTTGTTGTTGTCTGTGTTTGCGTACAAAACAGAGCTAAAAAACTGTTACTTATTCTACTAGCAAAGCGTGGTGTTTGTAAACAAACATATATCGAGTAGCTGCGATCCGAACTATGAGTTCAAATCCCAACAGAGCCATAAGTTTAAAGAGAAATTATTTTGCTTCAGTAGTCGCGGTGGATGAGTTGTTTTAAAGAAGTGAATGGAAAATAGAAGTGCTAATAGGAAAAGAAAAACTAATATTGTTGAGCTAGATGGTAGAGAAGTTGGTGAATAAGCCTGTAGAACAACAGCTTAGAGGGTTAAGGTGACTTTAGAATATTGTGAGTTATAGTCTCTTATAGAATATTGTGAGGATAGCTGCGTAAATTTGTCCTAGCGCATATTTAGTAAACAAGAGACCCAGCGAGTACATATATGGCTAAAGTTTGATAGAATAAGAAAAACAAGACAAAAAATAGCAGCGAAAAAAGAGAAATTGACGTAGTGGTATTTGAAAACAAATTCTTAGGAAGAACATGGAAGAGAGTTTTAAATCATTAGGACTTAGCATCTTTAAAGCCTTATTAAGGTTTTTAAAATGAGATTTTTCTTTTTCAGATTAAGACACAAAGTTGTAGTAAAACATTTAAAACTTTCGTGGCGATTTCATTAAAATGTTTGCAAAATTTCACAGTATGTTGTTTTCAACAATAGCATAACTTAAAAATATAATACTTGTATTTATCTTAATGTAACGTAGTGTAAATATTTTTAATATTTTGTGATGTGTAGTATAAGGAGGCTCTTATTTTAAATTTTATTTTTAATAGCAACAAAAGAGTTTGTAGATTGCTCTTACATCATTGTGTTGCGGAGTGAATAAATTGTATGACTTAGAAGATAGAGTTAACTCAGCCTTTAAGTGAGAAAAATGATATTAAAAAATCTTGACTGTTTAACAGAAATGTCTTTCTGCAAGGTAAAGTGAATTGCATATGAAAGAAGCGTTATGTATTTAACGTTTGAAAACTGACTTTTTATAATGGGTGCTATTTTAAGGCCAATAAAAAAGTAACACAAAAAAAATTTAATTAAAGAAACTTTTTAATTCAAAAAATCAATATATGGCATTAAGATTAGAAATTGTTTTAGTCGTATAAACACCGCTGCAGTTTGGAGCACATTTTGGGATAAATTTGGGACACTTCATCGAGAATTTATGGCCACATATCACAAATAACACGAACAATATTGGTCTCCAAAGCGCTATTTGATGCTGAGATGTGTCATTTATAGAAATCAACTTATCGCCAAATATTGATGTCAATAAGTAAATGGCTACCGCTTCCTAATGAAACAACATCTTATCTGGATCAAGGTAATACATTAAAAAAAAAAAAGAAAATATAGCACATAGATCTTGGTCCATGATAAATGATTAGATTAACGTCTGTACCTGGCGCGAATCCCTTACCAGACGGTGGTCAAACCACTTTTCTGTGCAATTTTAAGACCTTGGCTTGCAGGAGCATGAATCTACCCCTTGCTAAAGTGTCGAAGCCTATCTATAAACTCCCCTGTTGAGAGTGCAACAGCACACTTCCGTCTATTCCACGCCAGACCCGCAGAAAAAGACTTTTATTTAACCAGAGCCACCACGAGTACCCCAAAGGCACCTCACCAATAAGCGGCTCTCTGTATGGGCTACCGGTTCCCGTGGTGCCACTTTATTTTCTTACTATTATTATTCATACGTTATTATCATTTTAGGACACTGGTACATCCTTTGAGAGTTACCCCACTGTCTATACAGATTCAGACTTCCCCTATACCTATGTTACCTCAGCCAGACACAAAGTACTCCTAGAGGGATAGATCTTGGTACGCCAGCGATGTCCGTTGGCCGTAGCGCGAACACAGTTTTCAAAACAATAGTGACCAATAATGCTACTAGCGTGCAAGCTGCACCAAGCGCTGCATTTTCTTAGATGTAATGAAGTATGAAGGATCCGCTGTGGATTCGTCTAAAACCATATGTGTAAATTTTGTTTATTAACATACCGGTTAAGCCATATAGAGACTCATCCCTGACGGTAATTTTGCGTCTTTATAATGCTCAAATTTGACTAATTTCGAAAATAAATTTAGATAACGTGGTAGCGGTAATCAAACAGCAATCTCCTTACGATTATATGTATACCATTCAATATTGACATTTATGATTAGTATACTTTGGCAAGCAGAGTATGACAACTCGTTTGACATTTTAACTTTTTTTAACTTCTATCGCGCTTAAAAAACATCTGAAAATAAAAAAAATTGCAACTGAGGAGGGTCAAACTTCTTATAAATTTTCTCTCCTAGCTCCACACAGGTATACTTTCTGGGTAAGGAAGGAGTTATAATTCAGATTTTTAATTACGTGGCTTTTTTCAACGAATTTTGCTTTTTTATATTTGTGGTTTTAAAACTTAGTCATTTCTAGATCGATTTTGAAAATTTCTTTTTTATTTGCAACGTGATGATGATATTGGTCTCGTTTTAAGAACAGTTCATAATATGAAAAATTTAAAGGGTGGCCCTTTGCAACTTTCATATTTTTTACGTGTGTTATGAATCGTAAACGGAACTAATTTAAAATTAAAAATAAAAATACGTATCACTATAGCTGTGGCAAAAGATATACAAAAATTAATCAAAAATTAAGGGGTGACCCCATAGGTGACGTAAATTCACCTATATAGGCTTGTCTTTTGAACCGTTTTAGACAAAAGCTTGCAAATTGGATAGAATGTCGATTGCTATAGCCGTTATAGTAACGGGTATTAACATTCAAAATTATAAATTAAAGGGTGCCCCTATAGTTTATTTAATAGGTCCCCCAGTAGTTGCTGCAATTCGATGTATATTGCCAAACGGTTGAACAGTTGTAGACAGATTATTGAAATTAGCTGCAGTGCTAAGTCAGCTGTAACAAGTAGAAAATTTGAAGACACCACACATTACGCCAAAAATCAGGGTGTTATCTTCTTATTATCAGATGACCCAAGACAGTAAGAAATTTTAAGTCTAAAACCAGAAATTTGTTGCTTTCTACAAATGTCCTGTCTATGCCACATTGTCCTTGATTCCTTTGCAACACTCCATTTCTGATCTTATACATTTATTATGGCAGATTTATTGCACAGACGAGCGCGTTACGCATCACAGGCGTTTCACTATAATTTGGAGTATTAAGAGGAGAGCACAAAAATCCATTATTTCTTGATTGCACGTAATTCTCGTTTAGTCAGTTATGGTTAAAATATATAATTTGGTTAAAATCCACTGACGAACTACAGCAACATTTTTTGATGCTTCTTTATGCAGAATTCAAATTAACTTTTATTAATTAGTTTTAAGTTAATATAAATTATCTTACGAAATTATAATAATTGATTACTTTATCTTTTCAAAAAGAATCTATTCACATGAAACATATTTACATATGTATCTAAGTTCGTATATACATTTAATGTGTTATTATACCACATTATTATACGACATTCTGTTCTATGTTTCAAATATGTGTACTATAACTTCAAAGTAATTATGCAAAAGTATTATTACTGTCGTTATTACAAACAATGTAACATGTTGTAAATTTACACACTTCAATCTACATTCATACACAAGTATATGGATGTGTATGCAATTTAAAATTCAATTACATTTTATTGTCGTTCTTTTTTAAAATGAGAGGTGTACTCCGCCTCACAAACAATTAAACGGACTAAGAAACTTAAAAATTTTTGCTGCCTACTTTCAGGAGTCTTTCGGTTGTTTTCTTATGTTTTTTGTGTTTAACTCTTTCAAGTGTATGTCTTTATTTTTAAATTTTAATTCTATATGTAGATTTGTGTGTAAGTTGGAATGTATTTTCTGATAATTAGCAGTTTTCATTATTATCATTACAAACAGTATTAATTAAAAGTAAACATTTGCTTTTCTTATATTTATGTCTCATTTTCATGCTCTATTTTAAAATGATTTTTTTTCTTCTTTTTTCAATTTTATTTTATTATTTTTTGCCTTGTACTCAACATTGTTTAATTTGCATATTTCAATTTGCTTTGAACCAGTTCTTTTAACTCTATTGTTTTTAGTGTATAATACTCCTTTTACCATGTTGTTATTATATGAGAGCTCTTGCTGCAAGTAATATTCAACAGGAAAAGGATTCATAACTTGAGATTAAGAGTATTCATTAAAAATATAAAATGTTTCAATAAAATACATGAACGTTTTCCTGTTATTGTGAATCGGGGATGCCAGAAATTCGAAGTCCCGCGAGTTTTTTTGAATTAATAAATCCCGAATCCCAGGATTAAAATTTTATTAACTTTTACATACAAAGAAATAATTTGTAGGTACAACTTAAAATTTGTCTTTATTTTATATTAATACTTGAATAATAATAACACAACCGGAAAAATTTTCGAAAAAGTATTTTTTTTTTGAATTTAAATTAAACAACGGAATTTTTTTACTATATTAATTAATTTTTAAAATAAAATCTTTTTTCTATTATCACGATTATCGATGGCCTTTTTTTACTGCTTACTTAACTCTTCAGGAAACTTCCGACAAACGTTTTAAATAAACTAAAAAAATTTTTCCAAATAATAAAGCAAAGACAAAAATCAAAGTTTAAGCAAAAACGATAATAACCAACAGTAATTCTATTTTTCTTTCTCCACTGTATACGGCTGCCATTTTTTTGGCTCTTTTATACAGTTAAAAGAGGATGAAAAATAAATGTTCACAAAACACTACGATAATTTATTTATTTTTTTTTACAATTATTATTCTTATTTATTTTTACAATGTCTACGTCGAGGAGTACGTGTAAAAACAATCCTATTTTTTTTACCATTTGTAGTGCATATACAGTTAAAAAGTTTAGGCTGGATGTGTCGGATTACATAAAACGGGTGCATATTGAAAATTGTGGATTTAATTTCGATACCCGCAGCAAACCATGGGTACCTTATATGATATGTAAGCCATGCATATAAGCCTTGAGATTATGGAGAAATAAGAAAAGATTTCATTACAAGTGCCAAACACCAATGATTTGGCGGGAACCTACTAATCACGTCGATGATTGTTACTTCTGTTCCGGCATTTAAAAAACAAACCGCTCCAAATGGCGTTTCCCAAATGTAAATTCTGTTACGCAGCCAGTCCTGTACTCCAGCCATGTGTCAGATTCACAATCATTATCATCTACTGGAAAATATCAGGATATAGAAGAAGATGTATCGCTCATTTACTTCAAGTACGTCATAATTTAAAAAAATTCATTTCGACATAATCGCAGTTTAAATTTTTGATTCATTCTCACCATCGATAAAAATATCAGACTGCTTAAGTTACCGCTACAATTAGTAAAATGATTTATAATTAAAAAAACCATTTAAGAAAACTTTTATCAATTATATATTAAAGGGGAGGTGGGCAGTTTAAATTTTTGATTCATTCTCACCATCGATAAAAATATCAGACTGCTTAAGTTACCGCTACAATTAGTAAAATGATTTATAATTAAAAAAACCATTTAAGAAAACTTTTATCAATTATATATTAAAGGGGAGGTGTTAGATAAACTTTGTGGGATGTTTGAATCATGACATTCATAAAATTTAATAAAATGTGAGTATAAAATGCTATCTTTATTTTGTAATATTTTTTTTGTAATTTTAACGCTTTATTTAATTTATTGCAGGTTAATATAAGCGTCCCAAGGAAGAAGTATAGGCATTCTGGGAAGAAGTTCCAAATGCACTTAACGCAATAGGGCCACAAAAAAAAAACTGGAAAGAAATTATGAAATTTTAATAATCATAATTTAAATGATGTGTAGAAAATAAAAATTTCGCTCCGGCGCTTCAGGATTCCTCACGCTGGAATACTTTGGCCACAAATACCGTTTGCTTTTAGTCTGTTGGCTATTTTCTTTTTTTCCGCACTTAACTGATTAGTTTATTTAATTATAGCTTCCACAATATTTAGTTCTAATACATGTATTTATCACTGTTCATTGATAAAATTGTATTTATAGTTTAACAATTACAATGTTTACAAAATTTTTTTATTTTTTTGTTTCTATTTCATACGTTTCATAACAAAGCAGCTGGTTTAAACATACTCTTCTCTTCTTCTTTTTCTTTCGATTAGGTTTTTTTGTAGAATACATATTTTCGATTCGAGCGTAACTGAATGCGGGAACGTAATCGAAACGCAGAATAAGGGTGGTTATTGCTGTGTCGTAAACTAAAATATGTCGTTATTTGTAAAAAGAAAAACGCAGTTTCACTTCATATTTTTTGTCAACACAGCCTTAATTGAAAATAATACGTTATATGCGAAAAGTCGATATATTTTAAAAATATCTTTTTTTATATGTACAGTCACAGAGCGAAATGTGACAATGTTTTAGAAAGATATATGATCTTTACGTTATGATGTTTACTCTACAACTCAAAATGTGTCGTTCTTGTTGACAAACAAAGGTTCCAAACATGAAATGAAATAACGAATTATTCTCTTAAAACGTAGAAAGTACAAAAGACACAATTCTGTATGATTAACTCCAAAATTTTAAATTTTGAGTTATGAGGTTCTTGAAGTAAATGAACGATATGTGTTTTAGGTGATGCAAGTGAGGAAAATGGCTTCGAAAACCCAGCCATTCAATCAAGAAGAGCTTAGCGCATTGATCAGAGATCTGGGCCTTTCTAAAGAAGCGTCAAAGTTTCTAGCTTCTCGATTAAAAGAAAGAAACCTATTAACCAAGGAAACGAGAATTTCGAACTACTGTAAAAGAGAAACAGAGTTGTTGCCGTTTTTCTCTAAAGATGATGACTTTGTTTATTGTTCAAATGTTACTGATCTAATATCAGCAATGGGACTAGAACAATATAACCGAGATGAGTGGGTTATGCATAATAGTAATAGGATGGCTTGCTTATAGATTGCGCATTCAACTAAAGTTAAATAAGAATATGCTATTATAGCTTCTGTTATAGACAAAATTAAGTACACCGAGAATAAATTGAAGATATGCGTAGATCTAAAAATGTTCAACTTTCTCTTAGGACAACAAGAAGGCTACAACAAATATCCTTGTTTTCTTTGTCTTTGGAACAGTAGATCAAAGTCTGAACATTGCATTAGAAAAGACTGGCTCACTAGGCATTCCATGATTCCGGGAAAACTAAATGTGATTAATCAACTCCTACCAACCATATTTTTTTGGGACAATCAGGCATGTCACAGAACTCAATTTCGATCGAAAGTGGTTTCAATTCCACTAATTGGTTCTTCAAAAAACGAAATACGAAAATTTTCCTTGGATTTAAACCACTTTTAATTTTCAAAGTGGAATTTAGTTTCTTTGAAATTTTGTTACTTGCGGTTCTTAATTTTACTTTTATTATATGTCCTTATTTAGATCAGCCTTGTTGTTTACTTTGGCGTTCGCAATATTGCCACATTTATATAAAAAGGTGAGGCTTAAGCATTATTTAGAAATAAGCAAAATCGATCGGAATCTGAAGAAGGTAAAACAAAATCGATGGAATTTGTTTAAACGGAATTAAAAATATCCCGATCGGAATTTGTGACATTCCTTAATATCTCTGCCAATTATTGACGGATGTAGATAAATTTTAATAGGTCTTCTTTTAAACCTATGCCTAACAGATTGGCTTAAAAATTAAGTAAACGAAATGACAAACCTATATATAATCCTCTCACTTGTAGCGTATAAAATTGGAAAATTGAAGTCATTTAAAATTAGGATTAAGAAATTTTGCCTGTTTTTTTATATCAAAAAATTAATTGGAAACGTCAAGGGTATAAAAATGCTGTGCAAAGTATTAGTGTAGTTTCCATTCAGTTGGTAAAAAATTAGACTCAAATCAAAACAATGTGTGAAATGTTTAACGTTAATGGAGTGTAATAAAATATATGTATGTCGTTTTGAGTCCATACGGTTCCTTTATTTTTTTATTCTTATTCTTCTCCATTTCTTTACTATATTCTTTTTCTGTGTGCTTTTGATTACATATATATATTTCTTAAAACACGTTATAATTTTAGCAGTTTTCTGCATAAATTATTATGCACACATTAAAATTTTTATTATTATTTCTCTTTTTATATATGTACATATTGCACACCTAGTTCAAAAGTGACACAACTCAAAATTTAATTAAATTGTTCATTATCTAATGTATAAATATTAAATAAATTAAAATAACTTTTTATATCAAAATCAGTATGGATTTTCTACTAAATAGTCCAAAGTTTTTGTTTTTAACCATTTTTGTTCAGGTCAAAAACAATTTTTTTGGTCAATTTCTGAAAAGTTAAAAGTTTGAGTTGTGTCACTTTTGAACTAGGTGTGTGCGATATATATTTTTTTATGAGTGAATGAATGTGAGTGCATTACTGACTGTGTGTCTGAAGTTTTTAACAAAAAATACATGAATGGTATAATTCATCATATGGCGTTGTTTTACCTCACTATCTTTTGTAAGCTTTTATTTCGTTGGACGTCTACGAAAAAAAAGAAAAATTAAAATTCTTAATGACTGCGTTTTTGTTGAATTTTTTTCATTTTCAATTGTTATCCTCCTCTTTGCACAAAAACTCCAAGTTAATTGTGTATTTTGCAAATATTTGCACACATATTTTATTCAACAGATTTTAATGTGAAGATAAAGAGATTTCTGATCCTTTTATCAATTTATAAAGTGAATATTGAAAAACAAGGAAATATGTGACATGTTTGCTAAATGGTTTATCATACTTATTTTATTGTTAAATTAATGTAGAAAAAAAAAAAAAAATTAATTCAAATTATGGATTTAAAATATATTTTATTTTTTTGATTTTAGTTAATGTAGTTTAACCAAAATTAAGCATATCACAAAATGTTTAGTTTTATTTGATTTATTTATTATTAATTTTTTCTAAAAAACAAAACACCGGCGAAAAGCCGCAACGTTTTTAGTGAGCTCGCCCTTCATAAGGCAACTTATCGTGAGCAGTTTATATTATTCAAAAGAGGAGATTTTTATGTACTTTTAAAATCATTGAGAGCAGATTGAGCAACAAATAAAAGCATTTGGATTCATCTGAAAACAAATAAATTTTGTAGCACACTAATTGGCTATAAGACGTCAAAAGTGATTGCTGCATGTCTGAAAGGATAAGTTAACGCTACAAAACGTAGCCATTTCTGTATCGAATTGTTATTGAAAAATACAAATGGATCTATTATTAAATTTTAAAGCATATAAAAACGTATGTGAAGAACGGCCAATCCAGGGCGCTAGCGTATGCTCTAGAGATTATGGAGTCAGAAAGCTATCATCTACTATTAACTTCAAGGGCAGTGATTCTCAACTTTTTTTTTAAGGCTACGACACACTTTTAACGTTTTCAAAATTCGGCTGTACGGAAAGAAAAAGATAAGTCTTAAAATTATTTACTTACCACCTGTTGCACACTGCGTCAAATAGTTTATGAAAATAATGTGTAAAAATAACATACGTTTATAAGGGATTAACTACAAGCAAATAATAAAACTACATTAATGCGATATTAGAGCTTGATTTTTTTATAATTTCTTTAATATTCGGTTGAAAAATAATAATGGCACTCTTATGTTATCTTCTATATTTAACAATCTTTTCCTTTTTTTAGTTTTAATTTTTTTAATACTAATAATCCAAATTCACACAAATACGATGTAGAAAATTGTAATAATATGTTTAAAGCTTTTTTTTTGGCTATCAGTAGAAATTGCATCTAATGTTAATTCAAAATTAATTAATTTATTTTTCTAAATGTTTTAAAATTAAAACTTGATTTTTGGAAAGCAAAATAATACTAAGTAGCGTACAAAAACTACTATTATCACAGACGTACATTGAACATTATACCTTACATAGCTTTTGTTTAAACACATCAGCTGATGCCGTTTTTACATTACAAACACCAAGTCATTCGGTGGCAAAATAGCTTTATGTCGCCATTAACTATGATCGTTGGAACAACAGAAGTACAACCCAGTTGTAATTTCTATTTTTAATAATATAAAAATTTTTGTATATCTAAAACTTGGCAGCACACTTTTAAAATTTCGTGACACACTGCCGTGGAACAGTGGTTGAGAAACACTGTTCTAGGGGAATAACATTATTTGTTTTATTAAACAATCACTTACTTCATGTAACAAATATGTTCATACGTTTGTAGAAACTATTATTGGATATGAGACTAAACACGAGTCTTTATTTTTCCATTAAGGCAACGCTATTCCCTATAGCTAATGCAACTAGCTGAAGTTCATTTAAAAAACAGCTGAGAGTAAGTTGTGTTCCATCCACTCTATACCCTATCGGACAATAAGTAGTTGATTATGGAAATATCCAATTTTAAGTTAATTTTTATGGACTAATTTTAAGCCAACTTCTACGCAATGCTAAATTTTCGTTAACTAGAGTGTATGTTCTGGACAGTAAATTTTGTAATTAAGTTAACTTTAAGTTATTTGCAAAGTAATGCAGAGTCGGACAATTGACTACAGCATAGGACATCGCAATGTAAAAATAGTTAGTTAATTACATTGAAAAGTAATCCAAGTGTCAGTCAGCAGTAGTTGCGAAATAGTAAGCGTAAAGTTAATTAAAAGTTAACTCAGTTTTCGACAGGGTAGCTCCAAAACTACCACTATCCCTTCGTTAGACGAAAAACATCGTTGCTGGAATACGCTTCAATTCAAGTATAAGAAATTAAATTTATTTTTACTTCTGCTCTCAAATGATGAGGTGAGTTGTTTTGGGAATATAATCCATAAATTATCTCGTGCATATAATATTTTGAATAAAATATATTGCAACAAAAAACCAAAAGGAAGAAATGCAAATGCACAATAACAAAATGAAACGGAAACTTATTATTTCTTTAAAAATAATGGCGTTGTAAAAAATTTTTTACCTAACACGTCGAAAAAAGAATGGCCCATATTCATAGTTACAGACTAAAGTCGAAACTTGTTAAAGTATACTCTAAAATAAAAGGCTCTTATTATCGATTTTGCTTTCGTAGTCAAGAATAAAGTATATTTTATGTTTAACCACCTTCCATTGGGTGTCGACTGTAATTTGATAAATGTTTTCATACAATTTCTAAACAAATATTAGAAAAAAGTAACCTTATTTTTATTTTGTTCACTTTGGTATAAAAATCAGATAAAGAGTATTGTGTTCTTAAACCAAATAAAATAATAATTTAAAAATGAGTTAAAAACAGCTTTAGAATCTTTAAATTTAGGGTGACTTTAACGCCAAAAGTATATTTTAAATTGTCTATGAATGAGTTAGAGTCGACTGCAAAGTAAAATCGACTTTAGTTCCCTTAAAGTATACTTTATTTTAATTATGAATATGGCCCAATATCCATAAAATTTTTATTAAAATTTTGTTTCATTCGTTGATTCGTTACTCTTTCCTACAGTGAATATTTGATTTATAATTGCAAATTGAAACGAATACCATACAAATTTTTTTAAAACCAAATTATCTCAGTTGAAATTAATTTAGCATGAAGTATAGTACATTTTAGTTATACAAGGAAAATATGTAAAAAGAAAATTAAATACAACGGGACAATGTATTGAAGAGTAAAATTGTAGAAAAGATTGAGCTGAATAATTCGATTAACTCCACAAAACACAAAGTGGAGAAATATTAAAAAAAAACATGAATTGAGATTTTTTTACAATTCAATTATGATTTAAAGTAAGTAAGAGTTTCGAATCTTATATACTGCTCCCCATATATGTATGTAAATCTAGTTAAGTGAAGTAACTCCAATCGAAAGAACAAATATTGGGGTGACAGACAATTAAAAATATGAAAAAAAAATTGAGTACTATATATAACTTCACATAAACATGTCAGCGGGTCTTAATGGGTTAAGTATTTTTAAAAAATTTTAGAATTTCCTAACAGATCTCTTCAAAAGCTTTTACATGATTTCTATATTTATATCCTAAAAAATTTGGTGCACAATTGTACTTCTCTACGAAAAGTTCAGTGGCCCATAACTCGGAAAATATGGACGAGCGCCAGATGTTTTAGTAGATGTTTTTTTCTTATTTGTTAATTCTCTGTTGTCCCATTAATTGTTTTTTGATTAGAGCTACTTTACTTTGTTTCATATGATGTAGAACAATTAGAGGCAAAATTTTTTCCGCTGCCTCAAAGAACATGGATCAATCTTGCAAACTATCGAGCAAACTATTTCTGATCGGTTGGCGTATTTAAATTTTTCCTAGCTCATCTAGTTGATTTCAATCCGAACATGGATTGAGCATATTATAGCTGAAATTTCGAATAGCATTGCTTCAGTGTACGAAGTGTAAAATCCCGCAGACGATAAAGTTTCTATCAATCCTCGAGATCCATATTTTTGAAATGAAACTTTTACTACTCCGACCTGAACCGATAATATAACAGATTTCAGGCTCGATGCAGAATAAATTTCAGTTGAATACGGACCTTATTTTTTTATTTTTTCAGTGTAGGGCGTTTGGTACAATTTCTTCTTGTATGAATGGTGATATTGTGCATCGGCTGTGACTAAATCATTAACCTGTTCAAGACATTTAACGATTGCATGGCCTTAATAATCATAACGACACAATATTACTGGCATATAAACCGTCTGCTTTTGCTTAGATATAAACTGTGCTGTTATCTCAGCAGTACATAAAAAACAATGATTCTTGAATGAGGACGTTGTACTTGAGAAATGATAAACAGCGGAAGGATAAAGCTAATTATCTGTTAAAACAGACATGAGCTAAGTGTTACCATTTACAAAATAGACACTAGTTGAAAAAAAAACATTAGATGACGGACCCTATACATAACGTCTACTTAACAACACATTTGTTTTTTTTTAATTTAACGTTTCTTCGTTGGGATGTGAATTTTCGAACTTCTTTTCGATTTACCAATAAATCAGGCACCTTAAAGAACCCAAACCAGCCAATGATTATTAATATATACGCTTTTGAGTGGTGGATTACAACAATTATAGTTCCCTTAGATTTACAAAGATGCGCTGTGTAGCTTACAAGCTGATTTTTTTTCGAAAATATTAATGATATGTATCCGGGCGCGATGTGGCTTCAAGAGGATTGCACTTCATTTTATACTAGGGCCATCGACTTATTGATATTAAAATTTGACATTGTGAGACGTTAAGTTGATTTCAAGAATTGGATCTGTTAGTTGGCCTCCAAAGTCGTCCTGTTGAATAATAATGGGTTATGCTGATTATCCAGTAACAATTGACACCTTGGAGAACAACATTGTTCGTATTATTTGTAACATATGGCTGGCATTGTGAGAAAAAGTGGCGCAAGATTTAACGTCCAAAAGCCGCTTCGTCAAGAACAGTTGCGTTGGTCATATAAGTTGTTAACTGTCATTTTTTGATTATTCGAACAGCAACGTTTCTTGATTAATAATAGCTCCTTAAACTCTCTTTATCTTCAACCGTTAGGTCTTACCTCTCTTGTTCCAGACGTGTAAATATATTTATTTTTGTAACAACATTGTACTTCTTCAGTGCACTTCTCATTATTATTATTATTATTATTTTCTACTTCCACAGAACTGTTAGCAGTTTACCACCATGATAAAAAAAAGTAAATTAGTTCCAATAAATTAAGTTGAAGGCTCTTTTCAGTTTTGACCGAAAATCTCTTTTGATGCAATTAAATTAACAAACTGCAAAGTGATTAAATAAAAAAATGCAATTGTTTTAATTTATAAATTTCCTTTTTTTTAAAACAATTGTTATAAAAGATGACATCCTTTGGCTGTATTATGATAACTAAATGTAATCGTTTTTAATATTTTTTTTAGATGAAAAGCTCAATTTGCTGTTACAGAATGTTTTAGTTTTGTTGTTGTATTCCTGTTTCTAAAGTTTGATAGTATTGCTCATGTATAGTTAAGCAATAAAAGCAATCAAAATGTTGTTTATAGTTGCAGAAAGTTTTTGTACTTTCAGCTTTTATGTCCTTCATAAGGCCAAATATATTGTCAATCTTTTTTATTCCTTTTTGTTAAATTTTAGTCGCATTCTATGGGCAGAAATACTTTATCTTCTCTTATCTATTTTCTTTCTGTTTTTTTACAATTGTGATTCAGAGTTAGATTTTTTGTAAATTTTTTTCCTTCTTAAAGCAATATTGTTAACAACAGAATGTATGTAACTGAAAATACTTACAGGCATACATACATATGCAGATACGTAGATTAATACATATATAACCAGTTATCATTTGAAAGATTGTTTTAACAAAAATCACCAAAGTAAATTTTTAAGACTACCCAAGATGATTTAAAATTGATTAATCAGTTGTGCATTAAAAAAGAGACTCGAATATAATTTCGACAAACGCAAAGAAAGCGACTTGTTTAAAAAACAAAAAGTAGAGAAAGCAAATGCTTGAAATTCGACTGTTTTTAGAATAGATTAGATGACGAATTTCGTTTAACACAACGAATACGTCATCAAAAATTCGTTGTGTAAATTTGTCGTATGAAAAACAATAACGGCGAAAAACACAGCTGTTATAATGTTTGAAGTTGTTTACTTTTTGTAAGCTGCTAAAGTTACCATCAAAAAAAGAAAATAATATTTAAAAAGTTTAACATTAGAAAGAACACAACTTAAAACTATTTTTATATTTAACCTATAATCTGTACGCTTATTATAAATGCTGCAAAATAAAAATACATAAATTTTTTAAGTAAAATAAATTTATTTATTAAAATACTTCGAATCTAAAGTCAAATATGGTCACTTTGTACTAATTTGTTCGTCGTTCGCCGGCGTAAGAAATAGTAATAATTATGTTGCATAGTTTGCTGCGTATTGCGAATTTCGTCCTACGTCATTATTGTGTGCATTTTTATTTTTTTAAATTCATTTTTTTAAATTTTAATTTGCAAATTAGAAACCACACGCTAACGAATGTAATAAAAAATAAGCAAAATGTTATTTGCCATGTTTGATTTTGGGAACATACAATTAGAAATGTGCGTATAATATGATTCGAGAAAGACTTGCATGCGACTAGTAATAGGTTTTTTTCTTTACTTTTTGGGTAAAGTTCGTGAAAATGAGCGCAAGCATTGTTTTCTCTCATAGAGAGACAAAATTATATAAAAGTACGGGTTTGTATTCCCGTAATTTTGAACACAAAATAAAATCTCAAAGTATTTTATCTATTTTAATAAAAAAAAAAAAAAAAAAAAATAAAATAATTTCAATAAATCAATAAAAAGAAAGAATAATTTATTCTCTATTTTGTTTGTATTTAAAGGCTGTTGCACAAGTTTAAATAACATGCACGAAGAAAAAGTTTGGGTTGTTTCGTGCAAGACGAAGAAGAACTTTATTCTCTCAAAAACACTCTCATTTACCCAATTTTGAAGTAAGAAAACAATTATTTTCGTGCAAAAGTAGAGACCTAATAGAAACAGACCTAATATGATCAAAAAATGACACGAAAAAGTTTCGTATTTGATTAAAAGTACGATTGAAAACAGTATCGAAAATGAGTCGAAAACATGAGTTATATAGGACTCGCGTTTTTCACCGCTTATTCTACTTCTCACAAATGTTTTAAATAAACTAAAGATTTTCGTCTAAACACTAAAGTAAAGATAAAAATCAAAGTTTAAGCAAAAACAACAATAACCAACAATGATATTTTTCTGTCTCCAGTGTATTTAAATTAAAATATAATACACGTCTGAAGTTCTGAAAGATTTTTTTTAACTGCTTCTCTTTATGCTTTAGTTTTTATGTTATGATTTTCCGTTTCTTCATTGTTCTCCTCTTAGAGCAGTTAATAGCCCATTAGCTTTTGCAAAAACGTTTGTAACTAAAAAGTTTATTTCTTTTCCACTATACAAAAATTATAAAATATGAAATTTAATTTTGCACTATTAATGCAAAAAAAAAAAAAAAAAACAAAAGGATTTTCTTTTAAATTACTCACCTTTTCTCTAAGTGCAATTATATTGTTCTTATTTTAAAACATCACTGATTTAACCAGACATTATGTGGAGAAACAAAAAAAATATAAGAATTGCAAATAAATTCTTTTATTTATTTTCACAAAAAAAATATCTTATATAAATGAAGCCAAAAGTATAAAACCGCTACATGTAAGATTTTTTTCTTATCACTTGATTGCCTTTTAAATTGTTTTTGTTTAATGTTTATTGGCAAATCTTTTTTAAATTTTTGACTGCAGATAATATTTTACTACTATCGAAAAGAGCACATTTATTTTAAAGTGTCTTTCCCAGAAACAGAGCAATAATATATATTTTTCTTTTTCGCTGTTGAACTGCTTGAAATTATAAATTAGTTAAGAAAAAAAAAATTATAAATGTTCGTAAAAAAATTAAATAAATTAATGAATTTATTTGGTAAAAAATTAATATTTTATAATTAAAGAAATTAACGATTAATCTAAAGTTAATTGATAATATCTTTAAACATTTGAAAAATAATTTCGAATATGCCCCTAGTAAGTGATTCCTTAAGCTGAAAGTACATAGAACGCGTCCTATGCGTACACGTTTTTACTCGTTTCATACTTTTTACGCTTTCTACACTTCTTAAACTTTAAGTTACAAGCAACGCTTTATACGAGGGCTGCTATATATATATATTTGTGGCCTGGCAACACTGAGTGCTGCCAAGTGCAATCTGACTTTTCCATTGGAAAGTTTGTCATTTTTAAGCATAATCGTACTCAAAACGTTTTGACGTTCGACCATTATTTGTGTTGTTTTTAGTGACTTGAAAAAATTAATATAGAAAAAATTGGAATTAACTCGTGAACATGTTCGTGCCATAATTTTTCACAACTTTCGACGTGGATTATCACAACAAGAGTGCATTGATGAACTTAAATCTTTGTATGGCGATGAAGCGACATCCTTGGACATTTCTTCCACCAGCATACATTCGATACTGCATGAACACCTGGCCGTAAAAAAGGTTTGTTCTCGTTGGATCCCGCACAATTTGAAAGTCGCTCAAAAAAGGCTCGTGCCGATTAGTGCAAAGAAATGTTGCAAAAATACTATTGCGGTGCTTCAAAAGACGTTGATAAGATCATCACAGGTGACGAATCATGGATCTATGCGTATGAGCCCGAAACGAAACAACAATCGACGGTGTGGGTCTTCAAAGACGAGCAAAATCCAACGAAAGTTGTTCGTGGAAGAAGCACTTCGAAGCAAATGGTCGCCTGTTTCTTCGGCAAAACTGGTCATGTGGCGACTGTTCCGCTTGATCAACGTAGGACGGTCACTTCTGCCGTACACGTACAGCCCTGACTTGGCACCTAATGACTCCTTTTTGTTTCCGCACATCAAGAAAAAAATGCGTGGTCAACGATTTTCGTCGCCAGAAGAAGCTGTTGAAGTGTTCAAAAACCATATTTTTGAGGTGTCTCAATCGGAGTGGAAAAAGTGCTTCGACAACTGGTTTGCGCGCATGCAAAAGTGTATAAAACATTGTGGAGAGTACTTTGAAAAACAATAAAACAATTTTTGATTATAAATATTTGCATTTTCACTATTAGGCCAGAAATATATAGAGCAGCCCTCGTATGTGCCAAGTTTTTGTTTTGATCATCTGTAGTGTAAATATTTTTATCTAAAGAAATCATTTTTCGAAAAATGGAATATAACTCTTTGCTTATGCAACTACAAACAGTTGCTGTCTTAAACATATTTGTACATAGAAGAGAGCTTGTGTTGTATTAAAATTCGTAATTTATTACAGCGTTTATTAGTTTTTCCTCCATTGCATTTGTATTAAAAACTTTATGAAATAAATAAACACATTAGGGATGAAACTCAGTACGTAAAAGTAATCGATAGCAAGACACTAGTTTCGTTGATGAAAGAGTTGTTATAAATTATTAATATTAACGTATTTTTTTCTGAATTTGTTGTTAAACTTTACTAAAAAAAAAGTTTTTTTTTATATAAATGGCTCTTTAAAACATATACATAATATTTATCGACACCATTGATAATAAAATATAATTTACCATCCTTAGCTATCAAAAACAGCTGACATTTTTTCATGGCGCTAGCAAAGCGTTGAAAAGTAGAAAGTAAACGAACTTCTTGCGTTCTACGCGTGCACGCTTTCTACGCTTTGTGCTGTGTTAATTGTCACATATATTTACATTGATTCTACTTTCGTGACAGACGCTTATAAAGCGTGTACGCATAAAACGCATGCTATGGCCTTTCAGCTTTATCGCCGCACTGTATTTCTCCTTCAAACATTAACAATTTTGTTTAGAACGAAAAATATGGTGGCTTATTGAATGCTTTATTTTTAAAACGTGTTAAACAACACTTCCGTGGTTTTCAGTAAATCAAAGAATACTTCCTAGTAAGCTTGATATGAATTTTAAAAAGAAAATATTTTTCTGGTGAAAGAAATTCTCTACCGCAAAAAAAAAAAAAAATTGTGCTATTTTTTTTTTTATTAATAAAAAATAACAAATTTTTTAGTATGCATAAAATATGTTTTCCAACAGTAACATAAAGGGTCCGCCATTTAACTTTTTTTTTTAACTAGTGCTTATTTCGTCAAGAGTAATGCTTTGCTCATGATTTGACAGATTATTAGTTTAATGCTTCCACTGAACGAATATAGTTGTGTATACGCTTGAACAACGCTGGGATAAATTGCGACATTAAGATGCCGATTTTGCAAAAAAAAAAAAAAAAAAAAAAAAAAAAAAGCTCATTTTGATCTTGGCGGGTATTTAAAAAGGCAAAATTTTCGCATTTGGGGCACAGAAAACCCGTACGCATACATTAAAAAGCCGGTGCATCTAAAACGAGTCACTGTTTGGTGTGGATTTTGGTCCAGAGCCGTAATTGGGCCATTTTTCTTCGAAAATGAGGAATGGTCTTTAGAGTCAATGGCGAACGTTATCGGGCCATGTTAAACGATTTTTTGTTCACAAAAATTGAAAAGAAGGATATTTGTTTTAAGAAAAGTTCAGGCAAAACCTATTTAGTTGCAAGTAACCTTACTACATTCTTTAGAAAAGGGATAGATAGGAGATTGACAGGTGGTGAAAGGAGATAGATACCATTTTATTTATTATTTAACTTCGCCGGCGAATATGCTATGAAGTGAAAGTACCGACGAAGGAGTCTGCATATTTTAATGTTAATCTGAATATGTATACAATCAAACAGAAAAAAAACATATTTTATTTTTTGACTCCCGCAAGGATGGAACCTAGGGCAACCGGATTTGTAGGCAGCCTCAACACTTTTTTTTGGCAACATTTGGTTTTAACATAAAGGCGCTATGGGCCACACAGCCGAAGCTACACTGTTTTTAAGGCATTAAAAAACAACTTATTTATTAAAATTTTGCATTTGACACGTTTTAAAACTAAACAACCATCACTATTGTAAACTTTATGTAAAATATTATATTTTTGTTAGGAACTTCAAGAGAAATATAAAAAATTAACTCATAACGAGTGTGATATGTCAAAGATATATCGTCACTTAAAATGCAAAAGGTCGTAACAATTAAAAAATTCAAAATTGATTTTTTAATTGATTATACTGCAGGTAAAGCTAATTCTAAACGCTCTTTTTTCGAAATATAACGTTATCTCGAAAATTGAGCATACTAAAAAAACGGTAAAAATCACTGCATTCAGCATTCTCCAATTATCTTTCTTTGACACCCTTTAAAACTAAACAATAATTTTTTGGCTTTGTTTTACAATCAATTTTGTTTTCGCTAAATGATGTATTTACCTTCATAAAGCATTAATCGACCAAAAACTCGATTATTATTTTTTTGTTCTTTGACACGTTTTAAAACTAAACGGTTCTATTACAACTCTGACATTAAGTATAGGAACTTTACCTTGTTTCAGAATCTGTAGAGTTGGTATAAGAGCTTCATTTCCTTTAGAGAAAGCTAATCAATTGAGTCGTATAAATGTCTCCAGCTATTTTAGTCTTTTTAAATTCTAAGTCGGTTGTGCCGTAATACATTATAGCACAGCAGCCCATAACTACACACTTTCTACTGTGAAGGCAAATAACAAATAGCTCCTCTTTCATCATATCGTGAACGTAATTGTTAACTATTTAATTTCTGTAAAACATAGTTTTAATAATTTTATAATTTTTTTTAATGATTTGTGCTTTAGTGTTTAAACATTAAGAAAATTGTCTACTCTCTTTCAAAAATAACAATACGTATACGTAATATTCAATACAAATTTAATAATCGCTTATACGCCCCACTAAATATATTCGATAACGTCAATGCAAAATGAGGAAATCAATAACAAAATAACAACAAAGAAAAAAGCAGCCATTAGAGGATGTTAACAAATCTTATTTCTTCCTTTTCATTTTAACATCTGACAACTGACGAATTATATCGTTCGTTATTGCCACAAAACCATCTGAATCCAACTACGATAACTGCCACAATAACAAAGCCAATAATAACAATCATTATGGTAATAATAACAAGAACAACAACAGCAACAGGAAAGAGAAACAACAACAATCAGAATACTACAATAACATCATTACTAAATGGTTATTTGATTAACTTGAATTGTTTGTATCCTTGTCGATAAATACGCATTGTCAGTATGAGCATTGAAAAGCTTTTATTTTTTATTATTTTGTATTATTTTAAAGTCGACAATATGAAATTTGTTATTTATGAATGCATGAAACATTTCAAGGAATCTCTAAACACCGATTTGCACAATTAAGTTTGAATAATGTTGAAATTCTTTGAATAATTTTATTCTTTTATTTTTATTTATTTATGTATTTTCATTTGTTGTAAATAAAAGTAAAAATAGTAAAAGTACAACAGGTCTAAACAATAATTCTTGCAAAAAAAAACGACTTTAAAACAGACAAACTTACAATCATGTTTTGTTTAGTCTGCAATTATAGATTGATTTTTTTTTATATTCTGGAAAGTTTGTGGTAGGATTTTTTTAATGTCGTAGAACCAAATATTCATGAAGATATAAAAACAAATATTTTGGATTTTAAAGCAAATATCAGTTGACTTTACACAGACACCCTTAATTTTTTTAATTTAAAATTTGCTACTTATTTTAGTGGACAATGAAAACATTTTTTAACAATAGGGACACCCTTTAATTTTTCAATTCAAATTTTATACTTGTAAATTTTGTAAACAACAGTTTTTCTGCTTTGTCGCAATAGTTTTCTTTTACAATAAATAATAATTAAAGGCAATTTAACTAGTAATTTGTATAACAAAATCTGTGACGAGAAAAGTATAAAGACCGGTACAATTCAAGTTGATTTCAATAATGATTTTGTATTTTGCAAAATGGTTGTTAAAATTAAGTGCAGGTAAATTTGATTCGTTTATTAAGTACAGGTTTAAAATATTCCAAGCACTCCGAAAATTATTGGTTGATACTTTTAACTTTTAATAACTTTGATAACATTATTTATAACTTTAATTAAACAAAATAGCTACTAATACTACAATACAATATTCATACAATACTACATTCAGTATTAAAGAAACCAACATTGTCTACAACGGTTTAACAGTTTGGCCATATACATCAAAATAAATGAACTATTTAGATACCCTTTAATTTATAATTTTAAATATTTATACCTGTTATTATAACGATCATAGTAATCGACATGTCTCCAAACTTCAAGCGTTTGTCTATAACTGATCAAAGGATTTTTTTTTATATAATTAATTACAAATAATATAAATGCATTTTTTTTTTGGCAATATTGTAATTTTACACCCACTAAGCCATAAGCTTGACAGCAGGAAATAAAAATAACTAATACGTTTATATAAAGCACAACAAATAAATAGGCTTAAATAGCTCAATTTAGATGACCTATAGAAACAATCTTTAATTTGAAAAATTATTTTTTTTTTATTAGGTTTTGCTATCGGGAGCTACAATTCAAGTAAAAAACATATGTACAACATACAATATAACATTATATATTTTTTATGAACTGTTTTTAAAACAGGGATGGAATCGTTATATCCGTGAACGTACAACACTTATCGTAAAAATACGTTTTTCGGATTATGAAATACGTTGAATTGAATTTTTTTATTTGAAAACTATTGTGTATCAATCAAAAGATTACGATCCGCTTACAATCGTATGTCATAATGCCATTTAGTCATTACGAACACGGATGTAACGATTCCACTCCAGGTTCAATCTGTATGCATAACCTTTTAAATAAATAAAATTTATTCAACATCGGTTCACAAATGAAAAAAAAAATATTCACGCGAATTATAAACCTCCTTCTTTTTAGAAGTCGGCTAAAAACTATGGTGCCTATTATGAGCAACTTTCAATTTTCGACTGTAGTCGAAAAAGCTGATCAAACGAATATTCATTTTGTATTATGACGCTCATTCGATAAAATAATGCTATTGTGAATTTTACTCAATTGGATTATTTAGAATAGCACATGTTTATCAGCTGTCACTCTTAAGAAATATTATTTTACTAATTTATAAACAAACAATTAAAATATTTATTAATTAAAATGACTACGATATAATTATGGCTCAATAGCTGTTGTTCTACTGAGTGGTTCTATATAATTTAGCTCCTGTATAATTTCTTTTCCTTTGTTTTTATGTTATTTATTACCACCATTTTATTTATCACCATCATTTGTAAAAAACACAAAAATTTCACAAATACTTACATTTTCAACAAGTTTTACAAACAGACCAAACCAACGCAAGCAAAATTGTGTTCCATAGAAAATTCGTTGCACAACGAAATTTTCGACAGTGCTACCAAATCGTAATACGAATTTGACAATCGATATCCGATTTTCGTCTGCGAAGATAGAAAATCGAATGCAACACGTAATTTGTTTTTGTATGTTTATTTACCTAAGATATGAGCAGAAACACCAGCAAATTATTGACTTTTTAAGAAATAGTAAATGAAAAAGCATCTTCAAATAATAATGTGTAAAAATTCTGTAAATATTTAGAATAAATTATTTATTTACGCTGTGCTTTTACAAAAGTGTGACTTGTTCTTATCAAATAGTTAAAGTTACGACTCTGTCTGTTGGTAGTAAAAGTTTTAATTTGAGGCAGCTAATTTCATGACTTATTTTCTAAGGAACAACTAATTATAAAATTGGTATTGTTAATTTTATTGATTTCTTTCTGGGAGTAGAGATGTATTGCTAAATAACAATAGTGGTGATCGTGACAATTGATAAACGTACGTGTAACGATCAATTTAATACGTGTTTTTTGAAAAAAGTTTAACTTGCCGTCTGTATATATATCAATTCTTTAAGTGCAGTTCTTCAAAGGTTTCCAATCGTCCTTTCCAAAGGATTTCAGGCATAATGTAATTGGTTTTTATGTCCTTAAATGCCTTTAAATTCTAACCGTCTGTAATATTTCCGTCTTAAGTGTTAGAAGTTAATAGGTCGATTCCTAATATTCTTCACAGTGCGCCAGCAGCTGTTGATTTCCTTACTGTTGGAATGGTCAGCGCTATTATTATTTTTGTTCTTTCCATGAATGATATAAGATTGCGTGTTTCCATAATAGTTAACCAAGAGTCAATATTGTACCAACTATTGCGGTGTATATCCAGAAAATCATTTGTGGCTTAAAGCCCCATATTTTAAAATTTTGAGCTTGGCAGAATATGCCTTTTAACCCTTTCACGCAAATTGAATCTCCATTACAAATTTTGATAAGAAGATTACATTTTAAGATGTTGCATTTTTAAACCGCAATATTGTTCTTGGGGGCTTAAAATAGGTATTATTCTCCTTGTGAACAGCACTGTTTTTATTTGTTCATCATTTATGGTCCACTGGCTTAAAGTTATTAGAGCACCTTCCATTACTGCCGGCAGAATATTAGGAAATATTCCTCTTACCAATAGCACTAAATCGTCACTGTGTGCCGCGACGCTCACGGCTTATGCATCAAGATCCAAAAAGATTACATTCAATGCTAATATCCCGGAGAGTTGATGGCTAACAGTACCTTAAAGGTTTTGTGAGTACAGTCAGCTCATGAACCGTATGATCTCAAGTTAACTGACAAGTTTCAGTTAACTTGAGATCATACGGTTCATGAGCTGACTGTACTCACAAAACCTTTAAGGTACTGTTAGCCATCAACATCTGCTTTGATACATTTACCTTAACTTTAAGTAAAGTTTAATGGTTTCTATTTCCTAAAATATCTTCTTCAATTCCTATTTCTCATTAATATCTATTTTTCTTGCAGCATCTCTAGCTCCTTTTCCCTACCGCAGGGGCACAATACAAAATACATTCAAGAGTATCTGTTATATGTTTAATGTAAAATAAATTTTTAATATCTATATTACCAAAATAAAAAATCAGAAGTTTCAACAGGTCTATTAATATCTTAGTCCATTTCATATTCCAGATACTTATGGCTCGAGAACGTAATTTTCTTTTATACTTTTAATTTTAACACATTTAAGTGTCAGAACAATAATTTGGCTTTGGTTTTTAGTTTCAAATACAGGTTCGCGAATTCAGTTTGCAATAAGAATATTATTTTCTAGTATGTAATCCATTTATGCATATTATTCCTATCGTCTACTACCACACAAAACTCTCCATCACATCCTATAATACAATCAATCTTGTTATCTGTGAAGGAGGATCAATACCATAATCATGTGCAAAGTAAAATGAAGCCATAATTAGCTCCCTATCAATACTCAGACATCTCATCACTTTTTGGAACCTATCTGTATACTTATTTAAAAAAAAAAGTAAAAAAAAAGATTTTTCTTTGCTATAATAAATGTTTTTTTTTTTATTAGTTTTTGTACAAGGCGAATTAAATATAAGATGGTAGCCATGGCCAATTCGCTAATTTTCTCCGTTAGCCCGAATATTAAACTACATATAAAAAAATAGTATACAGATTTTTTATATATGAAGTTTGGCAGCTTACATTTGAAAATTTCATATATCACTCTTCAGGCGGATTATTTTTCTGGTTGGGATCTAAAAATCTTGCGTAAGCATTAGGTCCTTTTGATATCGAGGATTAGGTTAGTTATTGCCTCAATACAGTGGTCTTTTATCTGTTACAGAGTTTCAAAATAAGATCAATTTACTTTCTTCTATGACGAAGCCATGACAATTTGACGGGTCCTTTTCATATTAAGCGACCAGCTTCATGTCGATTCTGTTCCCTGTAGGGTACACCACAGAAAAAAAAGATATGTCGTAAGAACCGAATTTGTTGCCAATCGAATTTAGTCGGTTGTGGTTATTAACTGAAATTCGGTTAAGAGGACTGAATAAATACGGTACTTTCAATTATTTTAAAAATTGATTCGATACTCGATAAAAAATATTATTGTGAATTAAATTAAACAACGCTATTTTTATATTTGTCTTAATTTAGGATGAAAAAAAAGAAATCAAATAAAACATTTCTTGACTGTAACAATTTTTTAATTAAGAACAAGGGAATATTTTTTAAATGTTTAATTTTCATAAAAAAACTAAATATTTAAAAAAATATTCCCGTGTCTTTAATTAAAAATTTGCAAAGTGCTTGTGCATAGAAGTAAATTATCGTAGTGTTTTTGATTTTTGATTTTATATTTTTCATCCTCTTTCAACTCAACTGAGCCGAAAAAAACTCAGCTGTTGGTTATTGTTGTTTTTGCTTAAATTTTGATTTTTGCCTTTGCTTTATGTTTGGACAAAAATCTTTAGTTTATTTAAAATGTTTGTCAGTTTTCTGAAGAGTTAAGTAAGCGTTAACGAAATGGCCGTCGAGACGTGCTTTGACACTCAATAATCAATACCGGTAATTAATTTAATCGGGATAGTTAAATAAAAAAATAGCACGAAGTTTTTTTTATGTAACAATTTTTGCCTTAGCGCTAAGCATTCCCACTTCCTCACTCTTTTATGCTTTACACTTTTGACTCCATTGTCTTCTGTCTAACATTTCACTCTGCACGCTTTTCCACTGCGAAGTAAATACAAATTTTGAAAATCAATTTTATTTACAGAGGTCTTGAACTTATTGGAGAAATTTTTGCAACTTTAAATAAATCTTATTGCATATTTTTCAAAAAATTTAGAAGAAGGAACGCAATCGATATTTGTAATTCTAACTTCCAATATAAGAGTTTCGGTACTAAGTGCTGAATAAGTTTCGTTGCATCACAAAATAACCAGAAAAAGTTTTAGTACAGACACACATCGGGCAGGTAAACTTTGTTAACTGTTGTTGGGACAAACCTTAAAGATCTAATATAGTTTGTTAGTTTATAATAAAAAAATGTGTCAAGATTATGTTTTATTTATTATAAAAATTAAATTATGATGTTAGTAGTTGAATTTTGAATATTTTAACGGATTTTTTACCGAGCTTTTTTTTTGTGTATAGTTATTAAATTACCTTTCAAATTATGATCTTATACATATGTACATATACATACATTAGTATTCAAATGCCATTAACACATATGCCCTATTCACAAGCCCCCTAGTACGTGCTAAGTGCTAACAAAATACAACGGTGCTAGCTGTGTTGTTGGTAATTTTCATGCAAACATGCGATACAAAACTTAGTACTTTTTTCATATGTTTTTTAAACGTTGTATTTGTTTAAATGTTTTATGTTTAAATGAATAATTATTTTTGTGTTCATGTGTGAATTATAATAAATTAAATTGAATTAAAAGATATTTTTATTAGTTTTATTTATTTAATTTATTGATTTGACTGATTTATTAGAAAGTTGAAGTTGAAAGTTGCCAATATAAAAACTGTTCTTTAAGATTTAATATTGCTTTAATGACTCGATTTCTAATATTTTGTATGGTACCGCCATCACCTATACCAAAAAGAGATGCTACCTTACGAACACAAGCACCATTTCCTGAAGATCCCAAGCAGTAAAGTACAATTTTAAGCTGCAAGTCAATGCGTAGTTGGAGCCTTTCGCCAATTGTGTGAAAAACATCGTCATTTTTTATAAGGTGGAATATAAAGGCAAATTCCTCTGGCCGTAGTCGTATCATATGAAGAAATCTGTTTTCATCAAAATATCTTAAAACCCGAATATGCCATAATGATGATTTTGGTAGCCCTAAGTGTATAATTCTGCGACTGGAGAGCAAGTACATTAGGTTCATCCTAAAAATGTCTTGAATTTCATCCTCACACAAAAAATTTATTAATTTACTTTTTTCTGTTTTCTCCCCCATTTGGCTTATAAATAACAAATGATGAATAGCACTTTTCTTCTTCTTATTTACTTTTTGACGTATGAAGTACAATGTACAATGGCACACTGATACAATGGTTGTTCACAAAGAAGTAAACAAAAGGTAGTATGCAATACTACCTACACCTTAGCAGAGCTTGTGAATACGGCAATAATATTTTGTATTAAAAATTAAATTTATTTGCTGAATAAAAAGCCGATTTCTTTGCATGTTGCACTGGTTGTTTTTTATTTGTTTGTGAGATCAGATGTTCATTTTGCTCGTCTTATTTTAATATACAATTAATGTTAGAATTAAGAGTAGAAAGGATTATTCAAAAAAAGGAAAATGTGTTTTATTTGTTGGCAAATTTGTAGTGGATTTCAAAGCATCTTCCATTTTGTCGCTGAAGTTTTTTTTTTTTAATTAATGATGATAAAGCTTAAGCAATCATTGGTTTTCCACCCAAAATTGCATTTCTTTCTTAAATTTAATTTTTAGTTAAACTGTTATGGAAAATTAATGAAAATTTAATAAATCTGGAAAAATTAATATTTGCTGTGAAACTTACAATTACGAATTCAAATAAACTGAAAGTAGTTTTAAATATTTAAATAAAATTCAGTTGAATTGTAAAAGTAAAAGTGAAAACGTTATTAATTCATCTATAATAAATTAAATAATTAATCCTTTAATTAAGGTTAAATAATCAATCTCGCTTTGATATCACCTAATTATAGATAAATATTTATTTACGTGGAATTTATACAAAGTAAAATGCCAAATGTCCTTTTAATACCTTTATTATTATACGTTTCACTAGAGGTAGACAAAAGAGTATATTTGAGCCTGTCACTCTGTGTGTAATTTCTACAATATCCATTCTGAGCTCTTATGTATAGCGAAGTCGATTGAGCGATGTCCGACTGTCCGTCTGTCCTTCCGTGTTCGGATTGGAATCAAATTTGCCAACGCACTAAATGAGCTAGAGAAAACCAATCGATCAGACATAGTTTCGAAAATTTTGCTATTAAAAATTAAAATGATCCGTCCATGTTCTTCGAGACAGCCTCTAATTTTTCCGTATCATTTGGAACAATGAAGTATTTCCAATAAAATAAAAAAAAAAATAAGTGAAATAAATATGTGAGGCTATAAAGAACAAAAAATTAAGAAAAAAAAACATCAAGTGAAAAAATTGACTCTCGCCCATATTTTCCGGGTAATGGGTCTCTGAACTTTTCATAAAGAAGTACGATTGTGCACCATATATTTTAAGACAACAACATCGGTATCATTTAAAAGCTTTTGAAGAGATCTTTAAGGAAATACTAAATTTTTTTAGAAATGCTGTACTCATTTAGAGCCTGTCGCATTTTTATGTGCATATATTGTACTTAATTTTTTTCTTCTTATTTTTTAAATTCGCTTTCACCCCAATATTTGTTTTTTTTTTGTTTTTGATTGGTGTTATTTCACTAAACTATATTTACATATATGGTATATAAGATTCGGCATATTTGAATATAGCACTCTTATTTGTTTTTAAATGCGTGTGCACAGACTCACGCAAAAAGGCAAAAATGCATCTGTTTAATGCATTTGATTGTGTATGCATTTCATTTCACTATAAAGATGAGAGTAGAAAAATGAAAGAAATGTATTTTATTAACTGCTAATTATAAAACACAGCAATTGCCACACAATTTGTTTTTGTGGTTAAAATGTCATGGCGTAACACATGTTGTTGTCATTTTTATTGTAACGTAATAACCGCGCTGGTGTACATACATATGTATGTATGAATCTGTAATTTGCAGTAATATCTATCGAATACTATTAATGATACATGCTGGAATGGGTCAAAATTTTTTTCTCTCTTGTTTTTAATGATCAGGGATGGAAAGTTGCTACAACAGTATTTGTTATTTTATGTTAAATTAAAATATATACGAGGGCTGCTCTATATATTTCTGGCCTAATAGTAAAAATGAAAATATTTATGATCAAAAATGGTTTTATTGTTTTTCAAAGTATTCTCCAGCATGATTTATACACTTTTGCATGCGCTCCACTCCGATTGAGACACCTCTAAAACATGGTTTTTGAACACTTCAACAGCTTCTTCTGGCGACGAAAATCGTTGACCACGCATTTTTTTTCTTAATGTGCGGAAACAAGAAGAAGTCATTAGGTGCCAAGTCAGGGCTGTACGGCGGATGACCCATTAATTCGACGTTTTGGCGGGCAAAAACGCTCCGGTTTTAGCCGATGAGAGCTCGCATTGTCATGGTGAACAATGATTCGTCTTCTCTTGTTGGTTTTTCGAATTTCTCCGATCACTTCAGGCAAACAAATTGAAATAACCGTCCTACGTTGCTCAAGCGGAACAGTCGCCACATGACCAGTTTTGCCGAAGAAATAGGCGACCATTTGCTTCGAAGTGCTTCTTCCACAAACAACTTTCGTTGGATTTTGCTCGTCTTTGAAGACCCACACGGTCGATTCTTGTTTCGTTTCGGGCTCATACGCATAGATCCATGATTCGTCACCTGTGACGATCTTATAAACGTCTTTTGAAGCACCGGAGTCGTATATTTGCAACATTTCTTTGCACCAATCTACACGAGCCTTTTTTTGAGCGACTTTCTAATTGTGCGGGATCCAACGAAAACAAACCTTTTTTACGGCCAGGTGTTCATGCAGTATCGAATGAATGCTGGTGGAAGAAATGTCCAAGGATGTCTCTATCTCTCGGTATGTCGCATGTCGATCTTGCATTATTAGTTCACGCACGGCATCAATGTTCTCTGGCACAACAGCCGTTTTTGGACGACCTTCACGGAATTCGTCTTTGAGCGAGCTTCGGCCACGATTAAATTCATTATACCAATTTTTCACAGTGCTATAGGATGGTGTTTCATCGCCATACAAAGATTTAAGTTCATCAATGCACTCTTGTCGTGATAATCCACGTCGAAAGTTGTGAAAAATGATGGCACGAAAATGTTCACGAGTTAATTCCATTTTTTTCTATATTAATTTTTTCAAGTCACTGTAAACAACACAAATAATAGTCGTACGTCAAAACGTTTTGAGTACGATTATGCTTAAAAATGACAAACTTTCCAATGGAAATGTCAGATTGCACTTGGCAGCACTCAGTGTTGCCAGGCCAGAAATATATATAGCAGTCTGTACTGCCTCCGAATAGCGGTTGAAATTTTTTTATTATTTGTATGTTGCTAAAAAAATTAGCTGCAATTCAGATACCTGTTTTAACACGGAGAGACAGAATTGGTCTCACATTGATAAATTTTGTATTTAATGTCAGCAATTATGTATCGAATACAATATCAGGTACATGTCCACCTCTGTTAGCTTCACAAATGCGAAACCTTTCGAGCTTATTTATTATTACATTCTCACACATTTCACGCGGAATTTAATTAATTTCATCATGGATATTTGGTATGAGTTGCACAAGCGTTTCTGGTTTGTTTGCATAAACCTTGCTTTTCAGATATCTCCACAAAAAGAAGTCCAGAGCAGTCCAATCAGGCGACTGTAGAGGCCATTCAACATCACCATTTCTTAAAAAATATTGTTATGGAAAGAGGTCTCGCAGCATTTCCATTGCAATCCTATATGCGATGTCATTCCCCACTCGCTGGACCCTTACGCCCTTTTCATTTAAAAAAAGTAAGATCCAATGACTCCTCCTGACCAAATGGCACATCAGACTTTCACTTTTATTGGATACAAAGGTGACTGATGAATAATTTGAGACTGTTCTATTTCCCAGACCTGACTTTTATGTTTATTCACACATCCATCCAAATGAAAATGTGTCGTGATTGCCGTGGGCGAGCTGTAACATTGCCATATGTAGGGCGCTGTAAATGGTCTTGTTGAAGAAGCTCTTGTGTCAACTGAACTTTAAATGGAAACAAATACAAATAATTGTGCAAAATTATAGCCATCGTTGTTCTTTGAAGACCAAGCATCTTAGCACAGAGTCAATTTGATGTTGATTAATTGTTTTGAACACCCTCTTGAGCAGCTTTAATTTTTTCAGCAGATCTTGCAGGGAGTTGTGGTCCATGCTTTGGCCAATCATCTACTGACCCTCCTTCTTCGAAATCATTTACTACACAAGAAATAGTGCGTTTTGTTGGCACTTTCTTTCGCCCAAAAGTTTCACGTAACTTTCCATCGTCACAGTAATCGATGATTGATTTTGATAGAATATTTTAACGATAAAAGGCACTCTGTTCGATTTTGGGAAAAATGTTGCGCAACATGCATCATTCCGCTTGAAAATTTTGACAATTAGCTACTAGTGCCAACACAGCATTTTAGAAAATGATTATCGTTTTTATCGACTTCAAGAATACCACATTGTCTGAAAAAAATTGAAAATGAACTTAAACCGAAGCGAGATAAATACCCATTCACCTTATCGAAACTTATTGGAGTTATCCAATAAGTATATGTTTTTGTTTTTGAATTGAAAACGTTTTTTAGCGGCAATAAATTAATTTTTGTCTTTTTCTCTTTTTAAATGTACACTTTCTTTATTTTTCATTTGTAAAAAAATAAATCAAAACAAAAGGTCTGAAAAATTGTTTTTAAAAAATTCCGTACGAAAAAAAGTGTTGCTTATGTTCTTTTGTATTAAAAAAAAAATGTTGGCAAAAATATTTCTTTGTAGAAGAACATGCTGCGAGAAACATTTCGTGACTATTTCATAAATAAACAGAGTACTACTTCAGCAACATTTATTTCATTATAATTTATTTTTTTATATGGACTTTTTCAACATTTCGCACGAAATAACGAACAGATTCACGATTGCCAAATATGAATTTTCAAGACAAATGTTTACCAAAATCAAAGTTGTATACCTTCCTGCATTTGTACGTAATAGTTGCAGACGTTTTTACCAGCAACTTGGCAAACAAATCACCAGGAAAAATGTCTCATGTTCAATGGCAAAAATTTTTAACAGAATTCTACGTCTATATGTTTTAATTGAGAATGCCTCTGCCAATGTTACTACTCTTGCATTGTATATTGCGAAGGTTTTAGCTCAAGTATTGTTGTCTATGAAATGTCACCCCAGCTAAAAAGATGGGCCACAAAATTTTATTTTAAACTCATCGAATTAAGCAAATAAATCTTTAACTGGTTATTGCAGAAGAAAATAATGGTGTTATTGAAATGTCACACACAAACAGTAGAAAGAACAATCGAATTACACAAAAAAGGATTCATTAAAGCTTGCTTGGATAGAATCAAGAAAATCAATGCCAAAGTTCGACAGCAGAAATGTTTTTTTTTTTTGCAAAATAAACCATTTTGTTGCACTTTTGTAAAAATGTTTTGGACGTCTTTTTATCACTAATAAATGCAATTACAATAGATTTGAATTTTAGAAATAAAATTTATTAGTGAAAGAAACTGCTTTTTAGGCTTTTAATCTTTTTTAACAATATTTTTGAAATATTCCACATGAAACGGGAGGCAAACAATCGAACACAGATTTGACAGATTCAGATCTTTTTGTTTTTAGGTTGAGTCATTGTTAAAGTGACAAGTCTCAATAGTCAGCTGCCATAATGTTTTTACGATCTTATTCAGTTTCTTATTAAAGTCGTTAATATTGTTGCTAGGGATGAGATAATAACTGACCACCGTATTATTCGTCATCTGCACCAAGAAGAAACCACTTATGGCTTTTTAGGTTGTGACTGTCTCTGTACCGTTTTCGATTTAAAATCCGCTCGCTGTTCCACTGTATTGTTTGTTAATAATGATATGCCCTGTCATTATTATCATGAGAATTTGCGTTATAAAGTATGCGAAAATTTTCCCCTTCACATGTTTTGATATAAAAACTGAAACAATCCTGGGTTTGTCTATGAACAGGTTGTGGTAATACTCACTAATTTAAGTACAAGTCCTCTACCTGTTGCAAAGTTTGGATTTCCATATCTTAAGTGCACATCCTTTAAGATTTTCTGTGAATTTAATTTACTTTTTCCAACTCTAATACACCATTTCATAAATAAATCCGTATCTGATCGCTCCCACGTGCAGGTGTATTTCGCACTTTCGGCAAAAGTCAGATGTCAGTGACCGCAGTAGAAATGATCACACATATGAATGGGAAATTTATCAAAACTTTTAACTTTTGTTAATTTGAAAGTCATACCAAAAATTAATTCCTAAGGCGAAGTATTTTTTTAAGCAGATAAAGAATAACTTTTTAATTCACATATGAAAATTAAAGAAAAAACACAAATTTCAAACAAAATGAGTTTTTTTCCGTAGTTAATTTTTCTTCCCCTTGTTCAGCATTTTACATTTAAAACATCTTTTCAATCTTCAGTTTAACAAAATATAATTCATTTAAGGCACTTTAATAACAAATGACATAAAATGTCCTGCTCTTATTGATTAATTTGAAATTAAATTGAAGTTTAATTATTTTAAATTACACTCGCTTTATAAAAGGGGTTATGAAAGTCTAATTGAATTAATGAAATTATTAATTCATGTCATTTTTAAAATGTTTTATAGCCACTAATAAATTTACATCATTTGTTAAGTCTTTATGTTAATTTTTCTCATTAGCAAAGGTAACCTTTATTCAACAACATAAACGCACGCACAAGAATTACTTGAACAATAAAGGCAAAAATATTATAAAGCAACCCTTTTGTTTTTAAGAAAAAAAAAAAAAAAAAAAAAACAATTAACTTAAAGAAACAAGTCTGCAATAAGGATAAAGTTAAATATTTATAAAGAAAGAAAAACCTATAAAAACAGCCGAAAGAAATTATTTTAGTGAATATTGAATATGCTTTTTCGAATGCTTTTATTATCGAAAGAAAATATTTACATTAAAAACAAATTTTAATGTGAAAGATTTAGAATTGGAAATATTGAAATTTTTTTTTTTATTAGGTCCAGTTTGTTGTTTCTATCGTTTTGCTATTATATATTATCAGCTGTAAGTAAAAGAAAATTTTCTAAGCAGCACAGTGGTGCATATCTTTTTTATTCTATCTATTTTCTTAACTAATCATATATTTTATTAAAAAATTAACATTTATTACGTGTTTTCGTCAAGTGTAAAGTTGTACTGAAATATAAATTTAGCGGTCAAAAACGGTCAATTGCAAAAATCTTCAAATTTATTAACATAATTTTTTTTTAAAGTAATAACTTAAACATCATTTTTCCTTGACGACAGTGTTACCAAAACTATCGAACCATTTCCCGCTAGATATTAGTTTAAAAAACGCTAGAAACCACTAACTAGTAAAAAAAAAAAAAGCTGACATAAACCGCTAAAAAATTTCTTGAACAATTTATTTTTATACCCTTCACCGAGGCTAACTCGATCAGATATAGTGTCGAAAGAGGTGCTATTGGAAATCAGCATGATCGGTGGAGTTTTTTTATGTCATTTCGAAAAATAAATTAACTCCAATTAAAAAAAAATTAGTATATGGGGTGATAGAGAATTAAATGCAAGAAAGAAACATTAAGTAATAAAATTGGCGCTTACCCATATTTTCCGAGTTACGGGGCTCTGAAATTTTCAAATTTTTTTTTAAATATCAATATGGGTATCATTTTAAAGCTTTTGAAGAGATCTTTAATCCATTAAGAGCCGATAGCATTTTTATGTAAAATAATATAAACGCATTTTTTTATAACTTTTAATTCTCTGTAACCCCAATATTTGTTTATTATTTTTTTTTTTGATTGGAGTTACTTCACTAAGCTAAATTTACATGGTGAAGGATATATAAGATTCGGGATAGCCGAAATTAGCACTCTTACTTGTTTAATACTGTTTATAAAAACTAACTGCCGTATTCATAAAATTAACTTTTTTATTAATATTGCAATAATTGTTCATCTCTAGTTAAGATTTTGATTATCTAGTTTCGTTTTGAGAAGTGAAATAAATATTAGAGGTTCCGATTAAGTTTAGAACCTTGTAATCGTAGCAGTATTTGTTATGCCGACAGAGACCATATCTAAAGCAACAAAGTAATTATAAAGAGGCAAATAAAAAAAAAATTGAGGAATTGACAGACTTAACGGCTAAAATAGTATTAACTATATTGGTTTGCAATCGATTTCTGAGCTATGATTTACTCTATTAAGTTGACTAAAAACTCGTTGCACTTCTGCATTAGACCACCGCATGTAAAATAATCGCAAGGTTAACTCAGCTAGCTCTTTTAAAATTTTATATCCAACCGAATTTTGATATTCAAAAAATTCGTAACAAAAATTTATAGTATCCATTAGATTATTCCATTTTATAGCATTTATATTATTAAGCTGATTTAAATTTTTTTCGATTATTTCCGGGCTATAATCCAGTTGTTCAAAATATTGAGAGGCATCCTCTTTTCTTTTTTTTTATAAATACGTTATTTGCTTATAATTTATCAGTTTTTTCCTAAAATGTCCAGATTTTCTGGTAATCTTAAATGACAGTTTACATTAGTTAGGCAGAGATTTTTCCATCTCTGCCTTATTCTATATATTTATATAAAAGGTTACAAATACATAGTTGAGCTTTCTTTGTAACAAACAAAACTTGTTGTAGCTTAAAAAACGCTAAAAACCCGCCAACTAAAATTATTCCAGTTAAAAAACCCACTTAGCGTCTTTTTTTCAAACTTCCCGCTTATAAGAACAAAAAACCAACAGATCTATCGGGAAAACCACCGTTTTGGCAACACTGCTTGACGAAAGCATGTTCTAAGACAACAAAAAAATATATTCTTAAAACAGAAACAAGTTAGAAAAGATAGAAATTTAATTATTGACTTAATTGATTTAATTATTTATTTAGTTAATTAATTAAATAATTTAGTTACAAAATTTTGTTATTATTTTTCAATTAAATAAAAATAATTAAGAGAATTGAAAATTAAATTACATTCAGTCTGCATTTGGCTTTAGAAAAAAAAAAATGTCTTGAAATAATACTCATTGACTGCGGCCCTTCTTGAAATGTCAACACACTCACATGCTACAAACCATTTAGAAAGTTTGTTGTTTTAAAAAGCAAACGACATTTAACAAATTTACGATTATTATTATAATTCTCTTGTGTGCGAGGTGTATGTAAGTGAAGGGTATCCAAAAATCCACTTTAAATTTGAACTTTAAATTTGTTCTATGCAGTAAAGTGTTATCAAACAAAAATTTCGGCAAATAATGCCTAATCAATAGACTCTATTTGCCCGATACTATTTTTCTCACAATTCGTTATCCTGATTATTTTAGAACTTAATGAAAAATTAAATAATAAAATCTAGAAAAAAAACCTTTTCTACTTATATGAAATCTAGTGTAAATTTCGAAGTACACTTTATCAGAATCATAAAAGGAGACAAAAATTAAATTTTAAATACACACCAACTATTAATATTAATATTATTATTAATATTATTAATAATATTAGTACTGTACACAAAAAAGGCTACACGCTTATCATTTTTAAACTATAATATTCAAGCGTAAATTCAAAAGAACATGCTAGAAAGAAAATAATCCCCTTATCTAGTACTTACCCAGTTTTGCACTAACACCTTTGCAACAATTTGTTGTATGCAGCGTTGCCGTTGTATATTTTTTTTATAAATGCAGCGTATAAAATATTTTATAATTTTATCTGTTCGAAAGGTCACACTAAACTTGTATAACCTTCATAGAAAAATTTATGGATTTTAAGGAATTTTAGTAGTTCTCAAGAAAATGTCAACGTTTTTTGTTTTAGTTGTTTTTTAATGTTGCCTTTAAGAATGAGATTGAGCCCTTTTTTAACGCAATGACTGTTATTTCGGCCAACACTAGTAGTCAAATGCTCAACACTGTTCTTTGAGTATAAAAGTTGATATTATTTTTTGTTCTAAGTTTAAGCAGTTATCTCTCAAGAGATAAAATTTTCAGTTCATTACAATTTTGTCATTTCAATTTTTAGTTGTAATTCCAAGTATGGTCCAGCGTTTTCCTTCTGCGGCTTTCTTAAGGAGGATTCCGATCATGAGTGAGAGTCGTAAGAAGTCTTTTAAAGATCTTGGCAGTTTGTGTTTAACACAGTTTCATTTTCAAATATTCCGAATATGGCTGAACATTGTTTTTGACCAAAATAAACAAAAAAATATTTGGATTATTATCGCCAAGCAATTGCTAACGAACACTTGAGCCGCTGACCAAGAGAATAGAAAATAAGAAATCCATTTTAAGTTTCGTAAGCAAAATATGCATGAATTGTTACAAGCATATCATATAATTGATTCACATTCAAAAGTAGGAAGACCTGAAGAAGTTTTCACGATATATATATAGATTTAACATAACATTTCCTTGCTTTTAACCAATAACATTATTAGTTCAATGTTTTTGTAAAATTTCACCAGGATTGTTCGATTGTCAAAATACTCGTAAACTTCTAAATTTAAATCACTTTATAGAATAACGTTTTCTAATATTTAAGTGTATTAAATCTATTCTACACCATTACGAGAATCTGTCAGTATCGCTCATTTTATAATAAGAAAATTTCTTGATAAAATTATATTTACATATACGAGTATGTATGTATGTAATAGTTAATAGTGGAAATAGTTACTTGAACTGGAGAAGTTTAAATAATATTATATTATTATTGTTATTGTTATTATTATTATTATTATTATAATTAATTATTATTTAATTACTATTATTAATATTAAAAAAAAATATTTTATTCTGTCATTAAAATAATAATTTTTTCCTTCAATCCTAAATTAAATAAAATATTTCTAATGTGGCTTATTACAATTTTTATACCTACTACAACATTTTTCAGCGTAACTTTAACCCTCTATCACTCATAAAACGCGATTTGTTGGATTTTTTTTATTTTTAAATTTAATGTTTTAAAGAGAAATTGTCAAAAAGTGATCAAAATCTCTAAAACTGTACATGTTACAAAAGCTGAAAGTTTCTACGTTAATTACACTGTACAACAAAATCAAATTTTTTCAAAAATTACAAGGTCCGGGCTATAAATTCTGATAGAGGAGACAAAAAAAAGATATACGTGTATCGGCGTTTTGAAAGTTTACATCTGGATTTCATTTGAGAGGGGGTTAAAATTTCCCAGCTCTGGCACATTCTTATTGTTAAGCGGCATAAGAAACCATGTGACCCTTACATTTTAGGTAAAAAATGTGTTCAGCAAATTTATGTAAAATGTTACGGAGAACATTTTTGTAGAAATGTTAACCCTCTAACTCCTCAAGATATGGGTCTTTTTTGTCCTTCTTTTAAAAAATAGCAAAAAACACCATTAAAACAGGGTTTTAGAGGGTTAAAATGTTCCACAAAAATGTCACCCGTTAAATTTTACTATAAGTCCCTGAATACACCAAAAAGGAAAATTCAACCATAAAGTCAGAAATAAGACGCAACAAAAGAGAGCTTAGGGTTAATTTCGCATTTATTAAGAATTTTGTTTTAAATCAAATAAAACCAGGTATTAGAATAACGAACTGTTAAACCATTTTTACAAGTCATATTTTAAATACTTGAAAAAGCTTTAAAATATTTTCTATAAATTATTTTAGTGTTCCATCAACGGGGCCATTCCTTCCATGATTGGCAACTAGAACGATTAACGATGGTGTTAACCATATTCTGCAAAGGCTTATTTTACTAACAGATTAGTAACGATAATTTCTACATACAATTTACATTTAAAACAAAAACCAAAAAAATTTGTTTTCAGTTCCCGTTTTGGATATAAATTATGTAAAGAATACTTAATTCTATGAAGTAGTGGTCCTAGGCACTTATTATATGAGTATTCCCCTTGAATCTGTATTTTTTATAATCGTAAAATAATTGTTTTCAGAATAATGATAAAACAACACCTTATTGAGGCCACAAATACATTTTCAATTACTTCGCAAAGTTATTTCTCCTCTTAAAGATTGTAAATAACAAGTAAGAGCGCTATATTCGGCTATGCCGAATCTTATATACCCTTCACCATATAGTATATGTAAATCTAGTTCAGTGAAGTAATTCCAATAAAAAAGCAAATATTGGGGTGACAGAGAATTAAAAAAAATTTGGTACTGCATATATATTATTTTACATAAAAATTTCATCAGCTCTTAATGCTATTTCCTTAAAGATCTTTTCAAAAGCTTTAAAATGATATCCATATTGATATTTAAAAAAATTGGAAAATTTCTAAGCTCCGTACCTCGGAAGATATGGGCGAGCTCCAATTTTTTCTCTTGATGTTTTTTTTCTTATTTTTTATTTGTTATAATGGCTTAATTTTGTGGTCCAAAGGTAATAATTTTTTTTGTTCTAAAACTATAGTTTTATTTTTGAACTCTCGCTGACGGTCAACGAAATTCAATGCAGTTTGGTATTCCTATGCGGTGGTTAGATCCAGGTGAACATAATGACGCTACGTGCTACGTGTGCCATATTAAAATTGAATAGATATAGGCGAAAGAGTTTTGTATACAAAACTGTGCCATCAGCCATGCTGCCATTTCCGCATTCCGACGAACTCCCAGTACCTGTGCTACAACTTCGAAGTCCTAGTCATTATGTTGATGGAACAATCGCTGAAACAGGAACCTTTTATTACGTTCATATGTCAACAAAAATTCATTTTTTAAATTTCCATATGTATTACTTTGAGAACCAGTTGTCAACAGAATCTGATGAGCATGGTGAAAATTTACTTCAGACATGCGCACTCATTGAAGAACGCTATAAAGGTAAAAGCATTCATTCGCTTATCTCTGAAATATGCTGGACATTGTATGATAATGAAGTGGAATTGCATAGAGCTAAAAAAAATGTAATTAATGCTATCCAAATTTGATTTAAAACAAAATTCTTAATAAATGCGAAATTAACCCTAAGCACTCTTTTGTTGCGTCTTATTTCTGACTTTATGGTTGAATTTTCCTTTTTGGTGTATTCAGGGACTTATAGTAAAATTTAACGGGTAACATTTTTGTGGAACATTTTAACCCTCTAAAACCCTGTTTTAATGGTGTTTTTTGCTATTTTTTAAAAGAAGGACAAAAAAGACCCATATCTTGAGGAGTTAGAGGGTTAACATTTCTACAAAAATGTTCTCCGTAACATTTTACATAAATTTGCTGAACACATTTTTTACCTAAAATGTAAGGGTCACATGGTTTCTTATGCCGTTTAACAATAAGAATGTGCCAGAGCTGGGAAATTTTAACCCCCTCTCAAATAAAATCCAGATGTAAACTTTCAAAACGCTGATACACGTATATCTTTTTTTTGTCTCCTCTATCAGAATTTATAGCCCGGACCTTGTAATTTTTTGGTGTGTTGTACAGTGTTATTGATTTTCGTGTTGCATAAAGCTCCATTGCATTTTCACATACATTATGAGTAATCCCAACACAGTTTTAAAACTTGCATCTAATTTGCTTATCAGACCATCGTTCACAGTGCCCGATCCGGTGTTTGTCGAACTGCTTTCGAAGATACGCACTAAGCAGGTCCATTGTGCTTTTTGGCCTCAATCTCGCTGTAGCTGATCGCTGGTAATGTCTCAGTTAAGTATATATCATCCTAACGACCACCTAAAACCACCAATATTTTTGCTTAAAAAGCTAACACTAATGCTAAAAACACATTTGGGACAAACGACGAATTTTTCATTGCGAATATTCTTCGAAAAAAATAAATTACAATGCGTCGACGAAATTCGTCGTGCGTAACGAACTCTGCGATAGGTTTATTTCTATTTTTTATGTTGGAGAACGACGAATATTTTTGTGTAGAGGGACCGTTTTTCTGTTTATTTTTTAAAGAGTTTTATTTCTTCTTAGTTAAAAATTTATTTTCTTTTTATTTATAAACCAAATATAAAAATTATACTATTTTTCTAATTAGGCATGTTCTGAATTCCACACGAAATTTTCACTTAGTTTTTTTTAAGGCATTGTTTTTGTCATAAAATTATTTTATAGCAAAAATGCTTTGGAAAATACAAAGTGAAAATTTGGTGTGGAATTCAGAACATACCTGAATATGACTAATTTAAAATTCGTTTTTATTCTTATTAAGTTCAATTATTATTATCATATTCATAAAAAATAACCAACTTTAAATATTTTATGAAATAATTTTCATATTAATTTGCCCTAAAATATGTTTCAAATCGATTTAAAAGATTATGAATACCGTAGTTAGTTTAAAATGAATTGTTATTTTTTTTTCTCAATTCGGGATCAAGTTCGTTATAATTTGTGACAATTTCTAAAAATAACTGTAAAACTTAGATACCAGCAGAATCAAATACAGTTTTTTGAAAGGTTAAAACCTTCATCAGTATTCTACGTATTCATCTACATGATAGTTATTAATTGTAACTACTATTTAGATGAAATATTTATTTTGCTGCAGAGTCGCTATTTATTCTAAGAGTCTAAGCGAAATATTTACCTGCTCTAGCAAAATTAACTTCCACTATCATAATTCTATATTTTTCTTCTTTCTAAAAAAATTATATTAATTATTGTGAAATAAATCTAAATGAATTAATGTCAATATTAAACCCTTTTTGTCCGATGAAGCCTACGGGCAGGCAACTTACCTTATTTACAATATAAAATGCATCAAAACTTAAAAAGTATTAGAAAGTAAGGTTCCACAATAGAGTCTAAACCCTTATCCTCTCCAATTTATCAAGTTTTAACATAAAACACAAAAACAAAAATTCTTATCTTTTTTTGAAATCGCAGTCAAGCGGCACTTTGCGTAACTCAAGGTCTTGAAGGTCGTTAGCTCAGTGTCTGAGCCACAAAATGATGTACATGATTATTTTAAAACGATTATTTCATTTTTGTTCTGAGTTACTCAAACGGTATGTTGCCTATAATCTACCCTTAAAGAGTGTTAAGAAAATATAATAATAGTCTACATCAGTGATGGAAAAGTTGTTACGATCGTACTTTTTTTGATACTATTTGATTTAAAAAAATACTGTGTTACTCCTCTGTAACATTTGATACTTTCAACGATAAGTCTACAACTTAAAACCATTGATTTTCTTAAATTTATTTTAGCATTTCCCCTTCATCACTTATAGTTTACGAATATTGCAACTCTAATTCTTATCGTGTCTTATTATTTGGTTTACATATTCGTTTTGTTTTTTCACAATGTACATAGGGTAGCTGCAAAAAAAAAAAAAAAACAGCTGTTACGTTTTTTGTTTCTTTTGATAGAATTGTCTATATTAACACAAACAAGTAAGAGTGCTATATTCGTCTATGCCGAATCTTATATGAAGTAACTCCAATCAAAAAATATTAGGGTGACAGAGAATTTCAGTGATGGGAAATGATATTTTCATTTGGTGTAGGTTTGGGCTTATTTGTCTTTAATGTGATGAAGGAAGTTTTTTTGGAAATGGTCTTAAAATGTAACAGAAAATTGCTTTTGAAATAAGCCCAAATCCATTCCATTGGCGCTATTTATCTAGAGGCAATTTTAGTTTAAAGTGACATACCCTAAAAAGTACAAAATGAATTTAAAAAATTTGTTGTTTATAGGTAAAAAGAAATTTTGATATATTCATTTATGGTTTTAGTTAACTTTTCTTTTTCATAAAGATTTTTTGTTGTTTAATAAAAATTAATAAAAAAAATAACGATTTATTACTCTTGAGGTTAAGAAAGTATTCTCAAAAAAATTTTTGATACCGAAATGCAAATAGTATTTCCCATCACTGGTCTACATTAATCTTTTGCCACTTTGGTTAAAGCAAAATCTTATTACCGGAAATAGTTAGTTTATCACAATGGTACGACTAGTTGTAGTTACGTTTGTATACAAACTTTACCAACACATATTTATATTTCTATAGTAAATAAGTAAACAAAAAAAAAAAAAAAAAAAACAACAACAACAAACAGGCAAAAAGCAAATAAACATTAAGAATAAATAACAAAAGCATACAAAATGCATGAGGGTATGGCGGAATGGGAATTTGTATGGATGTGTTATTTTATTGTTAAATTTGCAACACATTCATACATATTCCCATACCGACTAAAATTACAAACACAAAGACAAACTTTTGTTTATATGCGACACTAGCGGAGACTTAAACTTAAAAAAAAAAAAAATAAAAATAAAAACAAACATACAAATTCACGTGCAAATTAAAAAATGGAAAGCAAAACATTAATCGAAAACAGTGTGTTGACATTTGGTTTTTTTTTAAGAAAAAAAAAAAAAAATATAGATCCCCGTTAATTTGGAAATATTATATGTATTTAAAGAAAAGTTTTTTTTATTAAAAATACCAAAATAATAGAAAATAAAACCATGGTTTTCATGAATAACTACGTATGACAACTTGGATCATTTGTTGTTGGCTTAGAGTTCTGTTTACATAACGAAAAATATAAAAAAACCTGCTAGATCTTCCTATATTAAATTAATCTAAATTCTATTACTTGTCTAAAAAGAAGGAGAAGAAGTCGAAAGCTACAATAAGACCTCAAACGTCTACGACAGAATTTGGGCCCACATTGTAGTGAAGCGTATATTATTTAACAGTAACAATAACAGAGTTTTACACAGCTGAGTAATAAAATGACTTAAGCAATGAGAAATTAAAACGAAACAGTACCTTCTTATTCGTGAAAATACAGACAGAGCTGATTTCTATTTTAAATTAGTACTTTAACAGTTCAACTAATTCAAAATAGAAATAAACAGGCCTGTTCTATAAATCGCTTTTTGTCAAAGTGATTTCACATCACGCAAAAGGTGTTCTGCGTACAAAATATATTTAAATCACGTGATTTTAAAATCACTTGCTTTTTTCTGTTAATTTCGCTTAGACTTTAGTTAAAATGCTATTAAAATTTAAATTGATATGTTTTCTATTTACTTTTGTAAGAAAATTAGGTTTCTTGCACTTAAAATCATAAACAGTTATAAATTTCTAAAGACACTAGTTGTTTTTATAAAATTTTTTAAATTATCGTGCTATCGGTATTGAGTATTGAAGGTGAAAGCACATCTCCCGTCTTTTCGTGTTTTTAATTATTAAATTGTAAGTGCCCGTGCGTAAAGCAAAAATAAAATATCGTAGTGATATTTTACTTGTTGTTTTTATTATATTTTTCAACGTCTTTAAACTGTATAAAAGAGCAAAAAAAAAAGTCAGCCGTATACAGTGGATAAAAAAAGTTAAATCATAGTTGATTATTGTTGTTTTTGCTTCAACTTTGGATCTTGTCTTTAGTGTTTGGACAAAAATCTTTAATTCATTTGAAATATTAGTGAGAAATTTTCTGAAGAGCTAGGTAAGCTGTAGCGAAACGGCCAACCGAGACGTTATTTCACCTTCAGTAATCAATATCGGTAATTTAAATAATTTTTCGAGAAAGTAGCACAATAGTTTTAAAGTTGGTTTATTTTAATTTAATTTCTTGTGGTTTCAATTTTAATTATTTTGTTTTATTAAGCAATACTAGTGATTTTCTCTTTAACATTCAGCTTGGTTTGTTTTTTCGAAGATAATTCTGAGACTGCGCAAATTTACAAAATAGCAATTTTAAATTTTAAGCAAATTTTATTATTGAAAACAGCGTCATAATTTGTTTTTAATAATAACATTTATTTGACGCCAAATTTTAAGCGCCTCAGAAAATGGAAGAACATGCATATGTTATTAACAAATAAAAGTTTAATAATTTCTTTTAGCTAAATGCATTTTTACTTGATCTTATTTCCATTAATATTGTTACGTTTTTCCCTTTTTGAACAAACGTACAGATTCTTTTGATTGCAAATACCACTGTGGCTTATTATAAATTCCGTATTCCGTATTATTATAAATTCCGTACTTTATGGCTTTCTCTGGCTATACTTCTTAATCCTACCAGTCTTGTGAACCCTTGGTCTCGTATTTACTAAACATGCGTTATTATTACAAACGCAGCCATCCACACTACACTACTGTGTTACTCCGGCGAGACATGAACTACTCGATTCCTTGTTTAGTAACCTTAAACATCTACAGACATCTCCACTACTCCTATTATCCAAGCCAGTCATCTCCTTTAATCCAGTAGCCACAACACACGTCTTCCATACACTGTTGTTATGCTGTTACACTTCCCCGCGCTAACCGCTATTGTTCTTACTTTTTGTTATAAAGGGCTTATTGACAATTATTTGTTAACTCTCATATTAAATTGGACGTCTCCACTAAATTGTCTGCCATGGCTTCACAGAATAATTGTTTCTTTCCTCTTGGGAGGTTTGTACTGCTGTTTTATTAATTTTAAATTGCTTTACAACAATTATTATTTTCTGTTGTACGCATGTCTGAAGGCGAGATCGAACTCAGTACCTCCTGTTTTGCAGCACGCACCTCTACCAACGCAGCCATTGAGGCTGCTCAGATTTTGTTAGCTAATTGTGTTTTTTATTCTATACACACACCATTAGTTGAATTTACTTATTCACCACGCTCATAGAGAAACAACAACAGGGGTTGCCAGATCTTACTTTCCTAACAGTATTTTAATAATGAAATAAAATATTTTCTCGTGTTCTTTAAAAAAAATCAATACGCCTAAAAACTTAAAATCGCGTGATTTGCAGAAAAACTTACAATTGCTCGCGTGATTTTAAAACGGTTATTGACTTAAAATCACGTCATTTTCACAACTGGCTTGACAATTAAGTTTTTGTTTTATTTGTCTTAAATATTTTTATTTTGGTTGTTTTCATTTAAGACTTGTTTTCAGCTTAGTATTTTGAGATTTGTAAAACATGTGGAAAGCCATTGATTACACTGCGCTACAGCATTTCTAATGATTGGGTTATGTTCCATGATATTCGTCTAATGCTTTTTTATAATAAAACTATACATTTACAGATAACTAAAATTTGCTAAAGCTGAGGTCAAGAACTATTCTGAATGCTTCAACAATAGTCGCCTAGCATGTAAGCGTTACAGTAGCCTTGAAAGCGTTCCTCCATTGTACGGAGGTTCTGAAGGAACCGCTCGCCCTGTTCTTCACTTTGGTCCCCAAGATTCTCGGAAAAATAGTATAGGCGGTTGTGAAGAAAGTATAACTTTATGCTCATGTTACATCCAAGCTCGATGTGTTGAGAAAATTCAGAACTTTTCTTCCCAAAAAAGTTTTTACAAGCTAAATTAGTTCATTCCACGCCAATTTCCCAATCTTTGTCATAATGGCCAAAGAGTTCGAGTCTTTTATTCATGATCTTATTTTTGGCCCATCAAAAATTCCCGCTTTTATCTTTTTTGCATTCAGTTTTGGAAACTTCTTTGATAGGGAAAGAAAACAAATACTAATTTTTGTCAAGAGCTTTTACAAATTATTTTATAAGTCCTAGTTTTTTATGTCCTAGTGCTGACCGTATGGATTTTTTTGATTAATGCCAGTTATATTCGAGGGTTCAGTCCAGATCGTAGCGGTTTTGCACTTAAAGCTATTCCGTTTCTTATTCGTCCAAAAGCGTAGAAACTCAACGAACGTTTTGCATACCTTTTGCGGAATCCAAGGCTTATCATTCATTTATAGTGTCTGACCAAAGTAATTTTTGTAAGCCTCAATTACAAAAATCCTGATGATATATATAAAATCAGCCACGTCAAATTAATAAACATGCCGTAATAAAAGTCAACCATCAGACAAAAGTTGCCTCTTTGTTGTGCAGTGTTATTTATATCATTTTGAGAAGCTGACTTTAACAAATTTGTATCTATCACATGAGTTAACAGTATTTCACATGTCAACAAATCTTCCATCTAAATTATGGTCGAAAAAAAAATTATTGATAGAAGATATTAAAAACCAAAAAAAAAAAAAAAAAAAAAAAAATAACAAGGATATCATAAAACAATAATAATATTTTGTATTAAAGTTTAGTAAAGTTTAAATGGAATATTATATCAATTTTATTAACTGAAGTTTGATAGTACTTCGCGTTTTATATGTAAGAGAATAAAAGGCTTTAACGTCTGAAACATTAGTGAGGTTCGGTTTTGGCTTTAGGGACTTATTAATAAGAAGATATAAAATGTGTATTAAACAAATTTGTGTTGATGGCCTTTAAACAGTTTCCCTAGGAATTGATTACATCTGCCTCACAGTACTAGGAATGCGAAATGGGATTGTTTTTAAAAGATCCCAGCATTTAGCATTTTAAAATTCCCGAAATATTTCGGAATTCTGGGATTAAGGATTTCCCGTATGGCAGGAAGTATATGTTGATTTAAAATACATCCTTTGATTACTTATTAGCGAATCGATATTTTTTACCGACCTCGGAAAAAAAGGTTATAAATTCGACAAATGTTGATTTTTTAATATTTGTGCCTCCATAACTCAGTCATTTCTGGATCAATTTTAAAAATTCGTTTTATTTGAAAAGTGTGATAACAGATTGGTCCCGTTTTAAAAACAGCTAATAATCTTAAAAACTAAAGGGTATCCCCATACAACATACATGTTTTTTACGTGTATTATGAACTGTAAAAGGCACCACTTTAAAATAAAAAAAAAACTGCGTATCACTAGAGCTTCCAATTGCAAAAAGTAATTCAATAATAAAATTAAAGGGTGTCCCCATAGGTGACATAAATTGACCTACATGGGCCTATCTTTTAAACGTTTCTAGGCAAACGCTTGAAAATTGGACAAAATGTCGATTACTGTGATCGTTATAATAACAAGTATAAAATGATTGTATTGTGAAATTGTAGAGCTCTGTTGTGTAACTGTTTAAAATTTTAAATTAAATGGTGCCCTAATAGTTCATTTAGTTTTATGTTAATGGCCACACTTTTGAACAGTTGTAGAAAGATGCTTTTAAATTACAATGAACCTGAATTGTTAACTCCGCTTAAACAACAACTATACAGTTTGAATATGGAAATAAAAAGGGTGTCCCAATAGTTGATCTAATTTAATGTATGTGTCTAGACTTTTAAACCATTATAGACAGACAGCTGAAACTTTCAAGGGATCTACATTGGGTAGTCCGCTATAACAACAATTTTATAATTTGAATTTGGCAATTAAAGGGTGTTTCCAAAGTTAATCAAATTTGACGGATATGACCGTATCGTATTTGAACCCTTATAAACAAGCACTTGGTGCAATTTGATGTAAATGTAAAAACATTGAACCGTTATAGACTAACGGTTGAAATTTACAAAGAACCTGATTGCTTAGTTTGCTACAACAAATATACAATAACAACTTGGAAATAAAAAGGGTGCCACTATAGTTTCTGTTCTTTGAAGTAACTGTTGAATAGTTGACATTGACGGATGACATTGACAAGAAGCTGTCGTGCCAAGTCCGCTATAACAAGTGTGAACTTTGGAGATAGAAGGTGACAATGCGACAAAATTATTGTTTGAAATATTGTTTTCTTGTGACATTTTAATTAAACCATTGCTCTCAGCAGTCAAATTATTTGCTAGGGGTGCAAACACTATACCCTTTAAAAAATAAAGAAAAAATGTACAAGACGAGTCACATAGAGAACAGTGAAGAAACGCTTCGTTTTGTGCGTGAATTTTGTCTAACCAAATTAATATTGATATAAATACTCCTCGTAATCTTATTTACAAAGTTTACAATGTTTACAATGTACACAACCTAAGGTAGTTAGACGCAAAGAATGCGGATGAAAGATGTAGCTAATGCAGCATTACATTCTTCTGATGTCTAATTTTTTTTGTTTTTTTTTGGAAAACTTCCGCATACATTTGTAAAAAGTTTTAAGAAATTAAAACTTTAAAACTTAAGGCAAATTCAATTTCAATTCATTCATAATATCCACAGTTCAACTTCTAATTTTATAAAAACATTATTCCATGTCACTGTGCCTAGACAGAGATTAGTTGGATGTAATAAAATTGTAAAAAGATTGCATTGTGTAAACGTGACTGTCTATACTCCTATACAATATAAACATCACAGCTTCAGGACCGCTTAAAAAGGCTTTAAGGATTTAAAATTTGTTTTTTTTACTTACATAGAATTTTAAAAATAAACAGCCAGAATATGAGCAAAATTTTATTTCTTTTTTTAGGAGTTTTCTTTAAAATTTTGTTTTTAGTGGTTTGCCTATTGCCTATCTTTACCAATATCTCTTGGTTAGAATATTTAAAATAGCATTAGCATTAAGGTGAATTTTTTTGTGTATATTAGAAGTTTAAAGATAATATAAATGTAATACACGACTAAATTTATTGCCGTTCACAAAAACTTGGCCATAAACTACATTAAATATCAGCAACTATAAAACTGTTAAATCAATGATAACACAAATAGCGCTGTGACAGTTTTAGTTTTAAATATATTTTTATTAAAGATTTCTTTTAATTTGTTTAATAAATTTATATAATAATAGTTTGAGTTATGAAGTAAATAGATTTATTATTATAAATCACCATTTTGTGTTATAATGTTCCATTCCTATAGGAAAATCCAGTTAAATTACCTTGATTAGTCACACACCATATATCCCTCAATATGCAAAACCACAAGATTACGGCATGAATGCAACGATATCGTGGCAAAACTCATCTATTTTAAATGACAATTTAAAGCGTAAATTATGCGATTAATACTTGAATTTTCTTAAAGTAAAGCACGTCGCCAAATGGTGTTGTTATACTAAAGAATAATGAATGGATATAAGAAATATGTACAGCCATATCTTTGTATGCTTGTATGTACAACAGGAAGACGTGCTTGCCTGTTATTTAACTATGTTTGCTTGATGAATTAATATATCAATGAATTTTTTTATAACTACAAGAAGAAGTGAATAATTTACATTAAATTTGTGTTTTGATATTTTCGTAGTAAAAATCGATAACAGTGCCATTAATAAACGAGATGTTTGTCTGTAACAAAGAAATTGAATTAAAAAAAGACGATGATAGAAGCGATATTATTCTACAAAGAAGTAAACAATTCAGGTAATAATGGCTACTAATTAATTGTGTTATATTCTTCGGAAAGGGAGGAGGCGATAATTGGTAAAGAAAGCATTGCATCTTATGTGTACTATCCGAGCAGTAATTCAAAATGTATTTATTAGGCGCATTATAGTTTTAACGGTGGTAAAACCATTTTATTTGTTTTTACTTTAACGACACACAAAAGCTTTAGAGCAGTGATTGCTAAGCAAGCCCGTGCGATATCACGTATACAATACAACTAGCAAAGAGCAAGACATACGAGGGCTGTTCTATATATTTCTGGCCTAATAGTGAAAATGCGAATATTTATAACCAAAAATGGTTTTATTGTTTTGCAAAGTATTCTCCAGCATGATTTATACACTTTTGCATGCGCTCAAACCAGTTGTCGAAGCACTTTTTTCACTCCGATTGAGACAACTCTAAAACATGGTTTTTGAACACTTCAACAGCTTCTTCTGGCGACGAAAAATCGTTGACCACGCATTTTTTCTTGATGTGCGGAAACAAGAAGAAGTCATTAGGTGCCAAGTCAGGGCTGTACGGTGGATGACCCATTAAATTCTGGTTTGAGCCGATGTGTAAGAGCTCGCATTGTCATGGTGAACAATGATTCGTCTTCTCTTGTTGGTTTTTCGAATTTCTCCGATGACTTCAGGCAAACAAATTGTAGTGTACCACTCAGAAGTGACCGTCCTACATTTCTCAAGCGGAACAGTCGCCACATGACCAGTTTTGCCGAAGAAACAGGCGAGCATTTGCAAAGAAGTGCTTCTTCCACGAACAACTTTCGTTGGATTTTGCTCGTCTTTGAAGACCCACACGGTCGATTGTTTCTTCGTTTCGGGCTCATACGCATAGATCCATGATTCGTCACCTGTGACGATCTTATAAACGTCTTTTGAAGCACCGCAATCGTATTTTTGCAACATTTCTTTGCACCAATCGACAAGAGCCTTTTTTTGAGAAATGATGGCACGAAAATGTTCACGAGTTAATTCCATTTTTTTCTATATTAATTTTTTCAAGTCACTGTAAACAACACAAATAATGGACGTACGTCAAAACGTTTTGAGTACGATTATGCTTAAAAATGACAAACTTTCCAATGGAAATGTCAGATTGCACTTGGCAGCACTCAGTGTTGCCAGGCCAGAAATATATATAGCAGCCCTCGTAGTAAATATTAAAATTCCAATTAATGTCTGTAATGAAATGTGCGAATGAGGTAAAAGAGAGCTGAGTAGAGCTTAAGTAGGGTTAAGTAGTTGTTATCCGATTTGCTGAAGTTATTTCTATTTTTATATCACGCTTATCTAATGTGCCAGACTACAAAATTTCTATAGTAATTTATGTTTTATTTTTATTTTTTCAGTATAAAACCACTTTTTTGAGTACACAGAGAAAAGAAATTCGTTATAAGAACTGAATTTGTTGCCAATCGAATTTTGTCGGTTGTGTGTATTATCTTGAATTCGGTTGTAGTAACTGAATAAATAAACGATTCTTGTGCGATTATAAAATATTATTGTGAATTAAACAAAACAAAATAATTTTTTAATATTTATTTTTATTTTACTAATAAATTATAGGAATAAGATTATGCATTATAAATTTCATGATTAGAACCATTGAATGCAGCTTTTTTCTTCTTTTATATCATGATTTATTTTTTTCCACATAGTTTCTTCAACTTGTTATCCCATACCGCACGTTTTGCGCTGCGAAATAAATTAAATATTAAAAAATTACTTTTATATATAAATGACTTTCTGAGATAATTCTGAACTTACCATTTACCAATATTGGAGAACTTTTCATCACTTTTAATAAATCTTTTTATTTTTGAACTAAAATATTTTTGATTTTTGTAATGTGTACAAATTTTATTTATATTGTGTCAAACATTTTTCGATTTCAGAATATACAATCGAGTTTTATTATTCTTACTTTCAAAATTTGGTTTTTAGTAGTAATGTACTAAATAAGTTTAGTTGCATCTTCCATTTAATAGAATAAATTTTAGTAAAGACACAAATCGGTCATGTTAACTTTTCTAAGAGGTGTTACAACTAACATTTAGAAGCAAATATCATTTGTTGGCTTTTAATATAAAAAATAAATCAAGACTATAAAATATTAATAATAAAAATCAAATTGTTATATTGGTAATTAAATTTTTAACGTATTAAGCGAATTGTTACCAATCTTTTTTCTGTGTGTATGAGTAAGTATTTAAAAGTACCTGAGTGAATATAAATTTTTTTTTTGATGAAATACAAAATTAATTAAAATATTCCTTTGATAACAAAGCTAAATCTTTTTAACAAAATAAAATTCCTTACTAATGGAATTGTTTACATGCTTTTTATTTGTATTTTACAAAATGTAAATGATGATCTGCTACTCCTTTTCTAAATTGTATATTAAGTCAAAATGTTATTGTAGTTTGTTTTTCGTTGAAAAAAGTTAAATTAAGTAAAAGAAGACAAAAAATATTGATGAAATGTAGTAATCTACCAGAATCGTCTTGTAAGGATACAAGAAATTGCCACAAGACTACAGACAAAAATTAATTAAAATACAAATATTTTGATAATCTTTATTCAGTAATCATTAACATAAATTATTTTTTGAATTCTTTAGAAACAACAACAGTTTATTAACCGGCTTAAAATATTGGATGCTTTCATTTGACCTTGACCTTCAGCATTGAATATTAAGCTTTGAAGCAAAAAATTTAATAAAAATTCAATAGAAACTAAGAAAATTCGCTTGTCAAATAAAAAAGAAAAAGAATAATGTTTATACTACAGTAAGTGTATCAGATATTAAAAACGGAAAACGACAAATTTTAAATCTTTATCAAAAAACATAAAAACACCCATGGGTACAAATAAAATTTTTTTTTTACTAAATTTAAAAACAAAATAAACAATTTTAAATATACAGGTATATATGTATATATTTATAATATACAATATATGCAATATTTGTACACACAAGGAATTAAAAAAATTGTTTTTATGTACTTTTATATTTTTAGTAAAAAAACATAAATTGAGAGATTGAAGTTTTTGAAGTAATTTTTTTAATAAATTTTGTGTTTTATTTTAAATATTTTTTTTGTACAGTTGAACATATTTTTTTTTTCTGCTTGAATGATAAATATTTTTGTCACAATCAAAATAAAAAAAAAACTTTTTCTAGATCCTGGAATTTATAGCCAAATCGATGCACAATAGCGGGAAATAAAAAACATTTATTTAAATACAGAACTTTTAAGCAACTGAGTCGATTTACATGAAAGAAATTGTGTTTAAATTATATTATTTGGATATTGTCTGTGAAATAAAGTCTAAAAATCTTAAATTTTTTTCTATTAAAAACAAAACTTTATACAATGAAAATCCTCTATAAAGGAAAATTATAAAAAATCAAAACTTTAGCAAATGATTTTGTTTCTTTCCTTTAAATCCTTTTAACCTTCATAAGGTCTTCGGGTCAAATTTGACCCATTTTGCAAGAAAATGATATTTTTTTCCGAAGGTAGGGGGTTTAGATTTTAGATATTTTATGAATTTTATTTATTTTGGAATACTAATAACTATTTTTGGTTTTTATAAGAAAATATTGTACCAAAAAAAATTTATGCAGTTTTTAGCACTTAAGACCTTCGGGTCAAATTTGACCCAGAACAAAATCTTTATGTTTTTACACAGTTTTGTTAAAATAATTTGTTTGTAAAGAAAAATGGCAAATGTTTTTTTCACCAAAATTAAAAGTCAATATATCTGTCTCCTTTATTTTCTCCATTTTTGCAAAGCTTATTTTCTTATGCAAAACTGTTTTCAGTCAAACGTATCAACGTTATAAAGTGTCGAGTCTGCATTTCTTGTCGGAAAATGAATACTAGTGAAATAGAAAATTTGCCAAATGCACTATCGGACGAAGAGGAGATTTGTTCAGAATATGAAGATAACTTAGAATGCGCGGAAATAACTGACAGTTTTAGTGGAAATAAAATTGATGTAGCAACAACTGCAGCAATGACAACAAAAGTAGGTGGAATAAGATATTTCAGACAACCTCTTACAAATAGTCAAGGAAGATTCCGGAGCAAGAACATTATTAGCGTGAAACCACACTTCACCCGCCACTCTTGTTCGATAATCATAAAGGAAATTTCCAGTTTTCAATTGTTTTTCCCGCCACCTGTAATAAACATTATTTTGAAATATACCAATAATAAAATTAAACGTGTTTTTGATATGGATTGGACTGAAGTTGACGACACCTTTATGGGTACACTTTTGTTAGCTGGAGTGTAAAGATCAAATAATGAAAGTACAGAATGTGTATGGGACTCTGAGAAAGGAATACCAATTTTTAGAGCAATTATGCCATTGAGAAGATTCAAAAGTCTTTCTAGAGTAATAAGATTTGACAATAAGGATTGAGTTGACACCTAAGCTTTTGTCAACTAAAGGAAGACCGGTATTTTTATCATTTTTTTACTTCACTAAGGACACTACTCTCATTTCATATATTCCAAAGAAAAATAAGTCTGTGAATCTTCTTAGCACTTTGCATCATAGTCCAGAAATAAGCAATCGTGAGGACATAAGCCGCAAATGATACTAGACTGTAATAAATGTAAAGGAGGAGTTGATATTCTGGATAAAGTTGTTCATGTTGCACTTGCAAAAGGAAAACCAATAGATGGCCTCAAGTTGTATTTTGCAACATTTTAGATATATCAGCTTTCAATGATTTTATATTATTTAGATCGGCTAGTAATGGTTGGAAAGAAACCTGTTTTGCCAAACGTCGTAATTTTTTGGAATATTTAGGATTGTAGTTTGCCACGCCCTATATAAAACAGCGAAATTCCTTGCCAAGAACTCAACTTTCTTTACTTAAAATAAACATATACATATATGAATTCGTAATAAATAAACAAAACGTGCAGCTTTAATATTCAAAACAAAGCTAAAAAAAAGTACTAACTTTAAAAACAAACTTAATTAAAGAAAACAAGTTTTTTCATATTGAATTTTGTAACTGGGTCAAATTTGACCCAAAGAACGTTAACGTAAGTAAAATTTGAGGACCTTATGAAGGTTAACTTAATATTATTTTCAATATGAATACGTATGTGTATAAATACGTGTGGATACTTATGAATAACTTAAAGACAACACTTTGTCGGTTCATCTTTTGTTTTACTAAAAACACCTCTCTATGATTTGTACCATTTTCTATTCTTAAAGTAGAAGAATTTACTTTTGACTTTGAGCCAGTCTGTCCTTTAAACAAATATTTATGCAAATTTTGTTTATGCAACACAAACTGTTAGTGTTGTTGTGTGTGATAAACAAACAAAATGTATTTTAAATATTCTATTAAGACTAACAACATTAATAGCATTCAATATGAATGAAGGTTGTTGTTCTTGTCTCTGTTCGTTTATTTTCAGAGGTAAATATTTTTGAGATGACTTAAAAGAGGTAGTATTAACTTCTTTGTCATCTACATGACCATGTCCAACATAGAAAATGCTATTCCATAACGATTACAATCAAGTCTTTGTTGTTTGTTGTTTGTGTTTGTTTTCGTAATTAAACAAAATAATTTTATTCAATATAATTTTGATAAAGTATTTGAATTTGTAAATATGTCAGAGGTGGTGCAAAAGTAATGATGTCATGTTGTTAATTACTTGTTATTTCATAGAAATAAAAACGTAGTACTGCTTTGAATGAAAGACGATTTGAAGATATACATTTTATGAAATTAATGTAAAAGTATTTTATAGGATGAATGATCGTCACCCGAGTTAATGCACTTTTGGGCTCGTTTTATGGCGTTTATAATTTTTGCTCTAAACTGCGGATTTTCCGATCAACGTCGAACTATAAGACTTGGAAGATCTGTGGCTTTTTGTTGTAACATAAAAAAGAATCCTGCCGCGATGAAGACAACGAGGATGAAGATACCACTGCATTAAGACAACAGACCAAATAAGAAGTATAACTAACTCCATGTTTCTTAGGTTCGCACCTCTCCATAGATGTCATACTACTAAAATTGAAGCATATTCACATTAGAAATTATTTTTGCTGCACTCTGTGAATATTCACACTCAAGGAATTTCGTATTTAAATTTTAAATTTTTTATATTTTAAATCAATGTGAATTGCTTTAGGCTTAAGTTCATTTTTTAATTTCTAAATTTTTTTTTAGAAAGAGAAATAGCCTCTGTAATGGTGTCATTTCTTTACATGAAGTATTTTTTGAAAATTTTATGTTGGTGTAGATAGTAATCGATATGGAATACAAAATACCTATTTCTAGAATTTTTGTCTGTCTGTGCTTGCATCACGTAGAAGCTTGGTTCAAACATAGAATACTCTGCATTAAGATAAACCACGGGAATATTATATTTCATTTATTAATTTCTATTTTTCAAATATTGTGCCTTTTTTCCCGATCAAATAATTAAATCACTGATATTGATATTGAGGGTGAAAGCACGTCTTGATTGCCATTTCGCTACCGCTTACTTAGCCTTTCAGGAAACTTCTCACAAACATTTTAAATAAACTAAAGATTTTTGTCCAAACAATAAAGTAAAGACAAAAATTAAAGTTTAGGCAAAAACAACAATAACCAACAATGATTTTATATTTCTTTATCCACTGTATACGGCTGACTTTTTTCGGCTCTTTTATGCAGTTAAAGGATGATGAAAAATAAAAGTAAAACAACAAATAAAGTATCACAAAACACTATCATAAGCTATTTTTGTTTTATAATCGGGCACTTGCAAATTATTTTATAAAAATTAACCACTGGAAAAATAGCACAATATTTGATAAAAATAGTAATTTCGTAGATAAAATAGAGATGCAAATTAATTTTATCGGTATAATGGCACTAAAAGAGTTGTCCGCATATTTTATTTTTGTAAATAGAACATTTTAACACTGTCTACAGAACTCTAGAATAAATATTGAAAAACACATTTTGCGAAATTTTGAATTTTAAGAAAATTATTACTGACGCGCAGACGAAGTCGTGGGTACTACTGGTATATAAATAAGATTTACTTGGCCTCTATGGAGCTATAATTTTGAAAGAAGATTTTTCGTGCTTAAGATGAGTTATATGTATTTATTTTGTATTTTTGTATTCCTCGTCATTGGCCAGATGAACCTACTCGCTGTTGAAGCGAAATATAGGCAATAAAAAAATAAATTTCACTCTAGAATTTAAAGCTCAAGCTCGAAGAATTTTTTTCATAGAAAAATTATTTTACAAATGATTGCGGACCGTTTTTAAAGAAAAAAAGAAAAATTAGACACAAGTAGAATGTAATGCTGCATTTGCAGCATCTTCGCATCTATCTACCTTAGGTTGTGTACATTGTAAACATCATCTATTTAATCAACTAACTTTGTAAACAAGAATACAGGGAGTATTCATATCAATGTTAATTTAGTTATACGAAACCACACAGAAACCAAAGTATTTCTTTGATATTCTCTCTGTAACTCGTTTTGTACATTTGTTTTTGCTTTGTACCAACCATCGCACATTAGGGGTATTTTGCCAATTTAGCTGGAGAAATGTATAAATTTAAGTACGCAGCTGGATAGATAACAAAATTCAGCATAGTATAGTGAATTTTCAAGGCTTTTGCTTCAGATTTGTCTTTGGGGGCACTGTTAAAGTCAGAAAAGTTGAGTAACTAGCACTCGTTTTTATTAACTTTATACGATGTTGAGAGGTTTTCAATATATTTTTTTGTGGCTAAACGAATAAGTATTATATATTGATGTTTTTTTTTTCCTGTGAATGGCTATATTACTCGTAGTAGCTACTTATATGGTTTTTAAAAAAGGTTTTATTTTAAAATTTTATGATGAAAAATTTCGTTCGAAATTAAAAAAAAAGGATATCTTATTAAATTTTTTATAAAAAAAGAAAACTTTGCTCATTTTTGCACAATCGTTATTTTTGGCAATCGTGTCGAATTGTTATGAATGATAATTTGCGTGAGGAATTGATTCAATTTATTCTTAAAGAGAAATAAAATTTAATTGTGTGACTTGTTCCGATAGCTGAACATTAACGTGTATCGTGGGATTTAGCCTCTACCTTTTGCAATTAACAAGCATTATCTTCCTTGATGGCAGATATCCGAGACGTCGCGTTTGTAGCGTTTTCTTATAGTCCTTCCGATTATTTTTTTTTCTTTTTTATTACTTCTTGCCTAAATGTAGCAGACTATGTTGCAACTCTTTCAACTTTATATTGGCTAACGGTTTGAAGACTCTAAGTTCTAGTTTATTTTAAACAAAAGTAACTTTGAGCTCAAATTCGCTTTAAGCCAAGCTACTGCCTCTTTCTTTAAAATTAATTTGAGCTCAAATATCGCTTTGAAGTTCCTGTCGTCAAACTACTTAAATATCTTAATATTACAAGCAAAATTACCTTCCTTTTTAACTTCAGAGGAGCTGTCTTCAAGTCAAAAAACTATATGATTCCGAAACTGCTTTGGCCCAGCTAACCTATTACCATCAATTTTTCACCCGCATAAAAGACACCTTCTTATTTAGGGAGCAAACTCTAGGATTCGTAATCTTGATTAAGTGCAGTCTTACCAATTCCATGGCAAACAAGAGCTAGAAACTGATAAAAATCAAAAAGCATAATAATAAGACGTAGCTGTTGAGCTCAACTGTTACGAAACTATTGGCAACGCGCACACTGGGTACGTTTTAGAAAAGAAACGGTTTGCATCAATATACTGCAAAATGAACTGCTGATAAATGTTAAATATTAAAAACAAATAAAAAAAGGGAGAAAAGATATAATTTAAATTAAGTAAACTGATCATCTAAATGAGTGCATTCTGCTGTCCTTAAATATTTTAAAATAACAGTGGTTCTAGAGATATCTGCGTTGGTGTTGAAAATTTATTAGGAAACTGATTTCTGCAAAAATGACATGAAAGTGGCATGCAAGTGGCTTTTACTTGAAAACTATAATATATTTCTAAATTAAGCTTACACATTTTGAAAGAGATATATTAGACGAACAAAATGCGCTTGGCTGTAAGAAAATCTATACAGTGGTTCCAGAGATCAATAGTTAGCAACCTACGAATTTTTTATTTTTATTTATTTTTTTGATTTTAAAATTGACACTGCAACGCTAAGTTGTGTTTAAAAAATCGTTGAACATTATAGTAAATGAAATAGTACATAAGACAAGTAAACATCAAAATAATGCATGTATATTTCTATTGACCCATTCCGCCATAAAATGTTTGAGATATCACCAAATAGTTATAAAATTTTGACAGTTCCAAAGTTCAAAGTGGTGCAAATGTTACTGGTAATTTCTACACCTTCTAGTGAATGTCGTTAAAGGAAAATTAAGTTATTTGGGTAATTTTTAATTGAATTTTATTTAATATTTTTATTGAAATTTTTTTAAACAAATTTGCTTCAATAAAAAAATAAAAATATGTGAGTTCTCATTGTATTAAATTTTATGTACATTTTCTTCTTCTAAAACAATGGTGTTTAGTTCCGCACATTATTTATATTATTTTTGTTGATATTTGATATTCAGTTTATTAAATAGTATGCAGTTCGCATTGAAACTAAAAAAAAAATTTTTTGTATGGCTTATGTTTCAATGAAAATAATTTTATTAATATTGTGAAAAATTAATAATTAGCAAATTATTAAATAATTTCTATCAGCCTTTTTACATGTGTGTTCATAACAACAGCATAACTACTGCAAATAAAAAAAAATATTTTAACAAAAAAAAAAAAAAAAACGTTTATTACTTTTGTAAAGTTATTATTTATTTTAAAATTATAAATTAAAATATCGCCTGAATAAATATTATTTATTTGTTATGAAACTAAAATAGCTCGACTAAGACACAGCGCGTTTATACTTCTTTGCAACAACCAGTTTGATAATGGAACAGCATCTACTGTGATGTGAACAAAAAATTATGAAATGATATGTTTGTGACGAATTAAAAAAAAAAACAACGAAAAAAGGTTTAGGACTTTGGCTTAACAAATTAATATTTATCAAAGCAGATGCTTAAATACATGACTCCAATTCACAATCTTGTGCAAATGGTCTTGCACCAGAGCATCTGCAAAATTGTGTGGCATATTCTAATCTACACCAACAAAACATATAGTCATGAGTAAAATATGCTACACAATTTTGCAAATGCTCTGGTGCAAGACCATTTGCACAAGATTGTGAATTGGGCTATGGTGTTTACAATGTACACAACCTTTAGTAGATAGATATGAAGAAGGCTGAGGACGGATGTAGTGAACCACGAAATGCTGCATTACCTTCTGCTGGACACTATCTTATTTTATTTTAAAGTAACACAACATTTTGTGAATAATTTAAGGAAATTAAATTATTCGTGAACTTAAGCCGAATTAATATCATTCATTTTTTACACTTATGGTAAAAAAAATTGAATTTGAAAACTTTTTGTTAAATTTCGCTGACCATATTTTTTATTAAGACAAAAAATTCTTATTTTATACTGATCTGAAGGAGCTATAACCGAAGAATACAGTGGGTTGAGAGTCAGTTTTATTGTGCTTAAGAATAAATTTTTGGTATCTTTAAGGTCATTATTCGCTCAATGCTAGACCATAACATATACGACTGAGACTGAGAAGTCTGGAGATCAGCCCTAAGATTATTTTGCCGAGGACTTAATACACTTTAAAGAATTGCTGCTTGAAGTGATACAGAAAAACTGTATTTAAAAACAGAAAAGAATTAATTTTTTCTTTATTAATTTGTCTCTTTTCTGCTTTTGTAAAAAAACTTATTGATTTAAGTAGCATAACGTTGTTCATGTGTATAGCAATTACTAAAGCACTGTTCATAATATTTATGAATTTAATGTTAAATTCAAAACAAATGCGTATAATATTCACATCAATTATTTTGAATAATTTATTGCATATTCTCTATTCAATCTCATTAAATGAAATTTTATACTTTAATGGCTAAATTGCATGTTGTAAATTGTACAAGTTGTAATCATTATACGTATTGAGCGTATTGAATCATAACTTTATTGTATTTTACAGATAATTTTCAATTTTAACTATAATTATGGCAATGTATATATGAATGTATGTAGGTGTGTAATAACAAATAGTATCATGATATTTTTATATTTTTCATAAAACTATTATTCATATAAATAATAAGTGATAAAAATTACATCTAATATCTTTAAATTTTAATTTTACACTGAGGATTGTTTAGTACTGTATAAATTATAATAAAATAAATAATAAATACCTCAAACATGGGAATAATTAATAAGATGGAATAATTAATTGTCAATGTCGTTAGCATTGAGTGATTAAAAATGCTAATGATTTTGTTAGCATTACCATTAATTTCACTAATTTAAATGCTTTTGAATAAAAAGTCATTATCATTGACAAATGAATAAATGGTTTTAAAGCATTACTAATAATTAACGTTTCTCCATTTCTTTGTACACTAAATAAACACTTTAAGGTGTAGCAAAACATAATTATAAAATGGAATTTTTATAACAAAAATTTGGTGCAATATAAATGATTTAACAATCTCAGGAAAAATTAGAAACTGTAGGAACATATTTTTTTTTTTGATGCCAGTAATAATATCTGATAGCTATGACATTGGTGACTTTAGATCTCAAACATTATAAATGTCGTTCGTTTCAGTGATCGGTTTTTTTTGAACATTTATCAAAGACTAATTCGTTCGTTCAATTTGTTCAATCGTACAGTTTGAACTTGTAAGGCTTAATGATGCCCGATTGTCGTCATTCTCTCTAAAATTCAATAGAATTTTTATTCTTTTTCTCTGTGCAATTTCTTAAGTTTATTTAAAATCACTTTTTCTTTATTAACTTTAATATAACAAAGTTCTATTAAAAAAGAAACACTATACCAAAAAAATAAATAAATTTAAAAAAAAAAAAAGACAATGGTCCATATTCATAGTTATAGACTAAAGTCGACTCTTGTTAAAGTATACTCTAAAATAAAAGGCTCTTATTATCTATTTTGCTTTCGTAGTCAAGAATAAAGTATACTTTAAGTTTAGCCGACTTCCACTGGGTGTCAACTCTAATTTGATAAATGTTTTCATACAATTCCTAAACAAATATTAGAAAAAAGTTACCTTATTTTTGTTTTGCTTACTTTGGTATAAAAATCAGATATAGAGTATTGTGTTCTTAAACCAAATAAAATTATACTTTAAAAATGAGTTAAAAACAGCTTTAGAAACTTTTAAATTTAGGGTGACTTTAACGCCAAAAGTAAATTTTAAATTGCCTATGAATGAGTTAGAGTCGACTGTAAAGTAGAACCGACTTTAATTGCCTTAAAGTATACTTTTTTTAATTATGAATATGGCCCAATATCCATACAATTTTTATTAAAATTTAATTTCATTCGTTCATTCGTTACTCTTTCCTTCAGTGATAATTTGATTTATAATTGCAAATTGAAACGAATACCATACAAATTTTTTTGATACCAAATTATGTCAGTTGAAATAAATTTAGCATGAAGTATAGTACATTTTAGTCATGCAACGAAGATATGTAAAAAGGAAATGAAATACAAAGGGACAAAGTATCGGAAAGAAAATTGTAGAAAAGATTGAGCTGAATAATTCGATTAACTCCACAAAGCACAAAGTGGAAAAATATGATATAAAGTAAGTAAGAGTGCCGAATCTTATATACTGCTCCCCATATATGTATGTAAATCTAGTTAAGTGAAGTAACTCCAATCGAAAGAACAAATATTGGGGTGACGGACAATTAAAAAATAAGAAAAAAAAATTGAGTACTATATATAATTTCACATAAACCTGTCAGCGGCTCTTAATGCGTTAAGTATTTTTAAAAAATTTTAGAATTTCCTAACAGATCTCTTCAAAAGCTTTTAAATAATATCCATATTGATATCCTAAAAAATTTGGTGCATAATTGTACTTCTCTATGAAAAGTTCAGTGGCCCATAACTCAGAAAATATGGACGAGCGCCAGATGTTTTAGTAGATGTTTTTTTTCTTACTTTTTAATTCTCTATCGCCCCATAAATATGTTTTTTTGATTGGAGCTACTTCACTTTGTTTCATATGATGTAGAACAATGAGAGCCAAATTTTTTCCGCTGCCTCGAAGAACATGGATCAATCTTGCAAACTATCAAACAAATTATTTCTGATCGGTTGGCGTATTTAAATTTTTCCTAGTTCATCTAGTTGATTTCAATCCGAACATGGACTGAGCATATTATAGCTGAAATTTCGAATAGCATTGCTTCGGTGTACGAAGTGTAAAATCCCGCAGACGATAAAGTATCTATCAATCCTCGAGATCCATATTTTTGAAACCGATAATATAACAGATTTCAGGCTCGATGCAGAATATATTTCAGTTGAATACGGACCTTATTTTTTTATTTTTTCAGTGTAGGGCGTTTGGTACAATTTCTTCTTCTATGAATGTAGATATTGTGCATGGGATGCGACTAAATCATTAACCTGTTCAAGATATTTAACGATTGCTTGGCCTCAATAATCATAATGACACAATATTACGGTCACGTAAACCGTCTGCTTTTGCTTAGATATAAACTGTGCTGTTATCTCAGCAGCACATAAAAAGCAATGATTCTTGAATGAGAACTTTGTACTTGAGATATGATAGAACCTCTTCCCCTACGCAAAGCTGCAGCGAATAACTTATCGTTATTGTATAGTTTTCGATACACATCATGAACCACAATCGATTTCAATCCCTTCAAAAGTTTCTATAAATTGTATTTTATTTTACACTTGACTTACGAAAAGTTTCCAATCCTTTTTTCTTCAAGTCAGTAACTTTAATTTATTACAATATATCACCACCAATACGAGTAAAACATTTTACTTCATTAGAAGCAATGGTTCTATTACTGCAATCTACACTGTAAAATAAATCTCTACAGATGACTCAGGCGAAACATTTTTATGAGCAGTTTCAGCAGAAAAGTTACGAGATGTCAAAGTTGAAATTAGATACGTCAAATTCTATAAGATTGCCAACTTTCAAAACTCCCGAAAAACTTTCAAAGTAAAAATACCCAAGGACTGGGCTATTCTCACATAAAAAAAAAACTGAAATAGTTTATTTAGTTCAGGTAATGTAATAGTACAATTGAGCTAATTAGTTTATGAATTACTCACGCCTAGTTTGAAATGCTGCTTAGAATATTTAATACAACATCCGCCTTAAGCAACTTTTTGTAAAGGCTATAAAAAACGCATTTGATGGTCAGTTGTTTTCAACTCCTGAACCAATTGGACATTGTTTGGTGTCATACCAAGGTCTTCATGCAAAATTCGTCCCAACGGTGTCTCTAAAAATTTCAATTGTTTAGAACGACGCACTGTGGTCAATATTTTGAGATAGCGGCCAAAACTCCTTTTGGTTTTTGTTCTCCGATTTTAAAGTTATTAGACTCAAATATTTATTTATTTATTTATTGAATAAAATCAACACGAAAAAAAATTGAAAAGCGTATGAAAAAACATTTCAGCCTGATGATACTCATGAGGATTTAAACTAGGATTCAGTACTAATATTTCGGCAGTGGAAAAGTACACGCTATCGCCTTTCAATAAAATTAGCTAAAGTAGGACTTTTTTTCAATAAATCCGTTTGACCTTTTTCTTTAAAAGATTGAGCTTCGATAGAATTTGAAATTTTAATAATTTAAAATACCATTTGCATGTGTGTTATATTTTATCTTAAAATCGAATTGAAATGTTAATAACAACGGCTATCAGAGAGTTTCATGCCTCAAATTATAAAACATGTACTTTTTCAGTAATATTACTTTATTTGGTGTCTGTGCAAAAAGTTACGAAAGTTTGGCCAAATGTTACGTGGAGCCTTTAAAAAATTCAAGAAATGTAAAAAAGGTAACCAAACGGCAACACTTTCTGGAAAAGCATCTATAATGCTAAGAGCAAACAAGTATGAATAATTAAAAATAAAGATTGCATTTCGTGGCCATTTCCGAAGGTTGGTACGAAAAAAAACCAAATGTAAAAGACGTATTACAGAGAAAATGAAACATTCAATAAATTTCTATTTAATTTTTATTGAACTTTACATAAATATTTTTTACTTAAGCAAAAAAATAAATATTTTTCCGTGGAAACATTCTTCATTTCCCTTACTTTTCAATCATAAATAAATTTCACAAAAAATGTTCAAGTCAGATAAATTCTTTTTAATTAATGTGTGTATCAGAGAACTGCAAGAGTCTGTTTTTAATTCTCTAAGTATACTCATCTTAAATGCGGTTGCGGTGTGATCGCCACCGCATTTCTTAAGTGCGAGTATTTACTATACCCATTCCATTTGAGTATAAGTGTCTAGCATACTCAAGTAAAATGTTTGCGATGCTGGCTTTACTTTATTCGTACTCATACTCACAGCAAACACCAAAAGAGAGATTTTAACGTGTGTAGTGAGAGGAAAACAGAGTTATCAGATCAGAATTATTAAATCAAACACAATATCAAAAGTCGCCAATGCCTAATTAGCTAACATACATATTTCTTTGAAATTATGAAAGTTTATGTAATATATAACAGAAAATAAATTTAATAGAACCCGTAAATTCGCCATATTTTCATTTATTAAAAACAGAACAAAAGTTTACTAATAACTCAAGAATAGTTCATTGTTTATTATATTACATTTTTGTTAGGGTTTTTTTTTTAAAGTTACACAGGATAGAAATTTAAAAATTCTATTCGTTAAGCAAATAGATTTTTAAAATGAACAAATAGTTATAAAAGCAATAATTATATTTAACAAAATAAAATATGTAAACTAAAAACTTTATTTTATTTATTATTATTTATGAGGTCTAATGACATTCAGTCAATGCAATATTACATCTGCTTATATACAGTTTTGTTAAAACTAAAAAAATTAAGTAATTTTCCTTTTATTCACGGATTTATTTTATCATTTTGTTTTCCTAAATACCGTTAGTAGCACGTTTATGACAACAAGGCGCATAAACTGAAAATATTTGTACATAAAAAGCAGCAATAAAATAAGTATACCTGCTTTAAATAGGGTACAAAAGCTGTGCCTTTCAGCGGTTTTTATTGCATTTTATTAATTTAATATGTGTCGTATTTCATACCTATGAAAACGGTTGTTGTCTGTTTTTCTGCTTAGAATGTTTAAGCAATAGATTTGATCAAATTTTTTTTTTATTGTTTATAAATAAATCTGCATACAATGCAGTATTTCATAAAACGGCAGTAAAAAACTTTAATAGGGTAAAAATGTGGCAACGTTGCTTACAAATAAAGAGAATTAAAAATTCTGGCGTACGAGTATAAAAAATACTTAAAATTCTGATTGCGATATTTTTGATACTCGTTTTAACAAGAATGGGTAAAATAAACACCGCAACTTTTTATTGCGGTGTTTATAATACTCGAGTATGAAAAGTATAGAGTATGTATAGAGTAAGTATGCGGTGTACTCATGAGTTGCGGTGTACTCGTGCAGTTCTCTGGTGTGTATTTGTAATGTAATTAAAGTATATATTTCTTTCTCTCTCTCTCTCTCTCTCTCGAATTTTTTTTAGTTTTTCCTTTGGTTTACTTACTTACCAGTTAAAAAACACTTTGTCCAGTCAAAAAAGAATTTTTTTTATTTGAAAAATAATTTTTTGTTTAATATAAATTTTAATTAATTCAATTACTATTTTTTTACAGATAAAAAAATATATTAAATAGCAAGGAAAGAAAATATGTTGTTCGCTTATTCAATTTTGCATGGAAAAAATAATCCGTTTTAAATTTAAAACAATCTTTTTTATTATGGGATAATTTAGCGGACCTTCCAAAAAATTTTAGAAATATCAAATGTAATTTACAACGACATGTTGTACAATGACTTCTGTTGTTTACGAGAAGCCTTTGTTATTTTGTCGAAAAATATTTCAATTGGAATTCGATACAAATAAAGTAAAAAATATATATAAATTGATCACATTTATTCTTTCCATACCAATTGGCATGCTTTTGGTAAAATGACTAAAGCTGAAAGTCCAAACAACCCGTTCTACGCGTACACGCTTTTTACGCTTTTCATACTTTTTATGCTTTCTACACTTCTTAAACGTCAAGTTACATGCAACGCTTTTTATGCGCCAAGTTTTTGTTTTGATCAGCTGTAGTGTAAATATTTTTATCTAAAGAACTCATGTAATGTTTAAAGAATTTATGGCATATATTGAGTTTATGCACATAATATTTTGTGTAGCAAGGACCTATGAAAATTTTCAGAAGAAAGGGGAACGGTTTTTCCATTTGTATTAAAAACTTCTTAAATTAAATATATGTATTAGGGATGAAACTAAGTACATAAAAGTAATCGATAGCAAAAAGATTAGTTTTGTTGATGAAAGAATTGTTGTAAATTATTAATATTAACGTGTTTTTTTCTCAATTTATTGTTAAACTTTACTAAAAAAGAGTTTTTTTTTTTATTAAAAAGGCTTTTTAAAACAAAAAAAAAAACAGAAAAATGTCATCATTAACACAACAATATTTATCGATACAATTGACAATAAAATATAATTTACCATCCTTAGATATCAAAAACAACTGACATTTTTTCGTGACGCTAGCAAAGCGTTGAAAAGTAGAAAGTAAACGAACTTCTTGCGTTCTACGCATTCATGCTTTCTACACTTTGTGCTGTGTAACTTGTCACATACATATATTTACATTGATTCTACTTTTTTGATAGACGCGTATAAAGCGTGTACGCATAGAACGCGTTGTTTGGACTTTCAGCTTTATAGTATTTGAAATAATTTTAATTTTATTTAGCGTGAGTGAAGCTTGAAAAAGTTTTCAATAAATTTTTACCTATAACTAAAATATGTATGTATACATTTTAAGGGATTAAAATTAATATAAATGTACATATGTAATAAGACGAAAGACTGAATTATAACTGTTACGTTTCCTTGCTTTTATGTTGTTATTTTTGTAATTTTTGAATGAAATTTGCTAATTTTTAACTAAAAGTGCATTTTTAAATAATCAAGTTATTATTTTAAAACCCATGTGAATTTTTCCCAGTTTCCCAGCGGTTAGGTGTCGAACAATTCTAGGGGTTTAGATGCCTAAAGAAAAATTCTGGATTTATTCCTTCAATATTTAAGATTAGCCGACAATCATGCACGAAGTTTAATATTTCGTTTTTTACTTGTTTAAGTATTTTTGAAATTTATTCACTTCTCAATTCATCGAAGTGCAGTTTTTAGTAAAAAAAAAAACTTTTTACTGTCTTTCAAATCAAGTGTTTATTTTTTGCTACATGCGTTGTTATGATGACATATTTAGTATATAAAATATGATTTTTTTTATTTGATTAAACCAAAAGGTATCTAAAAAAGCTAGAACCAAACGATCGTAAAGGGTGCTACGAAATCATATCTTAACGTAATTTTTGAGGTGCCTGTATATACCAATTAAAACAGTTCAATATTTTTTATAAATACTTTATAAATACTAAATTCCTAAATACTAAAATAAGAAGATATTTTTAATTGGAAAAGTGATGCTTCTTGAGATATGATAAAGTCTCCAATTTTCCTGTTGAATGTAACAACGTGACAGTTTATAAAAATTATTTACATTAATTTTAAAAATCTTCACTACTCAAAATGAGAACTATTTTGTTGTTTTTTAATAACACGACTTCTTGGAAGTTTTGATGCTTATTACCTTTTTAATTGGGGCAACTTTGCATCATTACAAGTGATCGAGGAACTAAATTCTCCAAACATAAAATTATAAATTTTAAATATATTAAATCAAGCGATTTTTTTATTGCCAACCGTCAATTATTTATTAAAGTTATTTATTTTATGAGCTTAAATTAGAGTGCACTGGAAAACAAAAAGATCTCGGAATCCAAAAAACATTAAAATGCAGAAAATTTTCGAGATTTCAGATTGCCGAAAAATCCCATTATTTTGGGATTAGGGTTATTTGAAAATCAACCCTCATTGGCATCTCCTTAACTATGTATCTAGCATCAACTATAACGAAAAAATATGAAAAAAAAAATCCAAAAAGTAGAATTTTGAAGAAAATCAAGTGATTGTAATTAAAAAAGAAAAAGAGCCGACAGCTTTGGTTGGTGTACAAACTTTATTCTAACCAATTCAATACTATTAGACCGAAGTAATGTCTTACATGACATACATATATAATACATTAAGAAAAATTTATTTAGATTTAGAAAAAGAGAGAATTCAAATAATTGGTTATCTCTCTTTTCATTTTGTTTTTTTACCTTTTTAATACACAATTTCATTTCTAATATTAATGTTAGAAAAGTTACTGCAACACACTAGCACACAGATATTTATGATGCAGACAATCTGAGAAACATATATTTATAACAGCAATACAAGCAACGAGAATTATAATATGATTAAGCACGTTTCCATTTTTCTTACGCTGAGCAAGTACGATATTTTTTCACTCCTTTGCAGCAGTTGAGTAATAAATCAAAAGGAAGCACTTTAATATTTTTTTGTAAACATTTATTCCGACATATTTGTATTTGCTTTATTTTTAATACTTTTGGGTACATTAGAAACATTAATTTCTAATGTTCACCTTTACTTTGCAACAGCATGAGACAATTTTTTTTTGTAGTAGTGGAAATAATAATATATAAAGATGCACTGTCTAACTCACCCACAAATAAGTTCATATAAAGAAATCTAATAACGAAAAAAAACAAACTATGTTACACACAATTATACCGTTGATATTATATAGAAAGGCCCTAACTGGCATAATTGTAACTTTGCAGAGGAAGATAAAATTATTATAGATCTGTATATATCACAATATAATAGTATAAATGAAATTGGTTTTAAAACAGTAACTTTTTATTTTATTGCTTTAAACTTTTATAACCATAAAATGTTTTGCTATCACGAAAAGCGGTGGCATGTCACAATGTCCAAGGACATAAGTCCATCAATGTAGAGTCATAACATACATGGAAATTTTAGGTATATTTTTCAGTATATATAAACTGGCTTGAAGAAAATCTTTGGTAAGCGAAGCCGATACTGTTTTATGTGCGGACATTAAGACACTTTTATAAATAACACTATGGTCACATTAAAACATCACAATGTCCATGCACATTATGACGTTTTACAAAGCGATATAATGTCAACGGACATTATGGCTGACTTCCAAAATGTATAAATACAAAGTTGCGAAACAAAGCATCAATTTAGAAACTTATGCGCTCGTTGCTCGCCTGCAACGTTTCTAATACTTGGATGGGATATTTTGGAATAGTGTGCATTGTAAACATTTTGTACCACAGCATTATGAAATATAATACAATGTTCGAATACAAAGCAACTGACGTTTTGGAAGTCAGCCTATGTTACATTTCAGTGCGATATAAAGTTCATGGACAATAAAAAAACTCATATTCGTAAAAATTCGAATTAGGGCCTTTCGACACAAGACCAACCATACGCTCGTTACTAACAGAGTTGTAAATGAGTTTAATGTTTTTATTATTAAATTGATAACTTTTATTATTAAATAATTTATTACTGTAACTTGTGCCCGTACTGAATTTTATATACCTTCAGAAAATGAATTGTGTATTTATTTTCATTTATTTGAAACTGTTGGTAGTTTTTATTTAATTTTATGTGCATTTTCGGTTTCAACAGAGATTTCAATAAGTGTTTTGGTGAAATTTTTATCGCCTAGTGAAATTTCATTTTTTTCTGCTAAATTTTCGGTTTTTAATAAAACTTCCAATTTTTTTATTGCAAAACAATTTTTCTATCAAGTTTTAATATTTTTGATGAAATGTTGGAGAAATTTTTTTGTGAAATTTTGATCCCAATTACCATATAATTCATAGGTTTTTTTTTTTGAAAATTTTACAGCCCCGTACGCAATTTCTTTACTTGATGGTTTTTTCTTGTTTTTTTATTTTTCTGTCGTCCCATATATTTATTTTTTTGATGGGAGTTACTTTATTGTTTCAAATAACATGAAAAATTTAGAGGTAGGCGTGGTGTTCTGCATGCTTGATTTCAACACTAACACGGACGGAAAGACGGACATCACTCAATCGACTCTGCTATGAATAAGAAGTCAGAATATATATACTTTAAGGAGTCGGAAATGCATATTGTATAACTTACACATGGAATGGACAAACTTAGATTTTTCCACTTTTTTCCACTTTTAGTGGTGAAGGGCATAATTACTTTTTTATGCCCTTTACCACTAAAAGTGGAAAAAAGTGAAAAATAGCGGTGCTCCTTTTTTTAATAATTATCCACTATTTATGGACCGATGTTGCTAAATAACTAAAGCACCACTGTCGAAACTATGTTTTAGAGTAAAACCGATTTCAACCAGTTTAAGGATCAATAATATATATACATATTTAATGTGGTCGAAAATGAATGTTGTAGAAATTACAAGAGGAATGACAAACTTGTTATAACTTTTCAACATGTGTGAAGGGTATAAAAAAGGACCTCTTCTGGAAACAAATCCTTTTTAAAATTTATTATTTTTTTTTAATTAATATCAGTTGCACTTTTTATAAAAATAATAACTAATGTAGCCTTTAATGGGTTACACGATTTATTAGGTAATCGACCACAAATACATTTCGTGTATGTAAATGTGTTGGTATCAGAAAAATAATTTTATTAAAATATATTTAATAATATTTCATTACAGTAACGATTTTAAATGAATCTGAAAAACCTCCTGCATTAAGTTGTTGCTTCTATGAGAAAGAAAAGTTGATAGCTTACCGTCAGCGAAGAGTAGTTTTGTTCTCTCGCGGTAGTGTTGCTTCGAAATAATTTAGTTCGATCTACTGATAGTGGTATCCTACTTTCGTTTGAATAAAAATGGTATAGTAAAAACCATTAAATAAAGTGATGTAGTTTTTAAAACAAGAAGCCTTTTGGTTTATTATTCATTAAACTTCAAATTCATCAAAGAACAAAATGTTGGGTCAAGATTTTATAATATTTATGTAACGAATTATATTGTTATCATTAATTTTTATATTCTAAATATTTTGATATATTTATTATTTTGCAATTAAATGATGTCACTCAACCCAAGTAACTCTACCAGAACAGCGTTGATCAATTCACTGGATAATTTTACCATAACTGTTAACCGACACCAAAATATTGGTTAAACCAAACATTGTCATGACTTAAGTATTATTTAAATTATCTTTAATATGTTTACAGTGAACATAAAATTGTTCTGGTGATCATTTCACAACAATATTTTTTTTACCTGTAGGTACTGTAAAAGAAGGTCGCGACTTACCACAACATTTTTTTACAAACTCGAAAACCGAAAGTATTTTGTGTATAAAATATGTATATTGGTGGCTTAAAAGTGGCTTAAAACGCAATTTCAAGATGAGCTGTGAAAAATAAAATTAAAAGATTGAAATCTTTTAAACCAGATCGTTGTGAATAATACAAAAATTCTAATAATATTTTTATTCTTTTGGCCATTAAAAAAAAAAAATGATTGGAAACGGTGCTTTACAAATAAAATACTTATATTTTTATCCCCATACATTTTTTATATTAAAGTTCATTACGTGCTTGCGTTTATGTGTAAATATTACACACATACTTTAAAGTGTAGTTTTGAAAATTCGTACCAGCTATAGAAAATGCTGTTAGCGAAACAAACGACAATGACACATTACTTGGCACACAGTAAAGCTTCTATGAAAACACAAGGTGAAACACATACACAATTTATACAGGATATTCGTTTATATGGTTACTAGTTAGTAAGTCACAACATGTGTATGAAAGTTTATTTGCCTTTTTTTTATTTTTTAGTTGCAGGTATTTGAAGGAAAATGTTTAAACAAAAAATACCGGTAAAATATTTCACTAAAGTTATAGTTTGTCATACGATTCTCTATCTTCCAATATCATAGTTTCTTTTCACACCGCTTGGATCGACAAAAAAAAACTAACAAAAACAAAATTGTTTTTTTTTGTAAGTGACAAAAGCTAAAAATATTAAAAAAAAACTATAGAGCTACGTTTATATCTTCGTTCACATGTACATATCCCAGCACACAAGATATATTTTTTAATAAAAAAATGTTATTATAAAAATAAAAGTTATTAGAATCGACATTGGATTACTTCTGGAATTTTAATCGTTGAAATCACATTTGTTCTACATTCTAAACTTATAATCAATACAAATGTCTTAATATTGAAGTTTTTATATTTTAGGGTCAAACTATTCGCTTATCGATGTGCAAATACCTCACTTGAATCGCACTAGCGATTTGGTGGCAGCCAATTCACAAAAGTTGACGTCTGTTTCGCTTAACTGTAGTTGATGATGTCCAGCTTCTGTTTTGCTTATCTGGCTCAAAGGATCTAAAAACTGTTTTATATGGTAATAGAACTCTAAATAAATTAATTTAATGTAACTTTTATTGAAACTTTTTGATAACTTATATGGACTCTTTTAATTAACATGTTTAAGGCATATTCTTTCAAATTAAAATTTGTATTAAAATACTTAAAGATCTAAAATAAGTTTTTTTACATGATTGTTACAATTATTACCGATTTTATTTTTCTGTAAGTTATTTTACAATTGCTTGTGGGGTATAATATTTTTTGTAAATAATAAAACAGAGACAAAAAAGATGCTTAATATAAAACATCTGGGGGAGTATTTGTCAAATAGTAGTAAATCTTTTCTTTGTGTTATTTGATTTAGTTCTTATATTTCACAGGTATATGAAAATAATGTTTTTACTTGAATTTATAAATTTTCTCAAAGCTTACACATCTTTTTAGGATCATTTTAAAAAATTTTGTTAAACTAAGAGTATATTCCTGTTTTATTAGAATTCTTTACAAGAACAAATTTTTGTATAAAAAACATTTGTTTATTATAAATTTGATATCAACATAAATTTATAAGAATTGTTTAGTAATAAAGTCATAATTTATATATGCCATTTTTTGATACCATTTAACTACTTTAACTAAATTATTTTGTAACTAAATCATCTCTTGTACAAGTTCAATCAATATTAATTTGGTTGGACGAAGTCCACACACAATGTAAAGCTTTCTTCGTTGTTCTCTCTACAAATCGCCGGCAGAAAGCAAGAACAAATACATGTTCTTGCTTTCTGCCAATCGACGCTATAGTCATATATGAAATTTGTATTCTTTACAGTGTTGCCAGGGAAAAACAGAAAAAAGTTACACTTTTACTTCGAAAGAGTACATTTTTTTATTAAAAGTTATATTTTCAAAATTTCCTTAAACAAATATTTATTTTAAATAATTTATATAAAATATAGTCAAAAACTTTTAGGGAAAATTACAAGAGAATATTTTCATTTACTGAACATAAACAAAACGAAAGTAATAATAAAAAAAAAGAAAAAAGTATAAAAAAATTTTATACCGATGCACTATGGGCTCCCAGACCGGTTTTTGAGGCAAAAAGTCTATTTCTGAACTTAACATTTTCCAAAAAGTAACTATGGTAATTTATATATAATATCCTGGGGAACTCAAGTGCAAAAAATTATAACCATGTGGCAAACCTGCATTTAACGGGAAGCTTTCAAAGTCAGACTTTGTTTTTTTATTTTGCTTTCATACATTTTTCACTTGATAAGTAAACAAAGTAAAGGAATAAGTAAGCAATAATTATCAAACTTAATAAATTATTTTAAAATGGAAAATATTAATAAAGGTAAGAAAATTTAGATTAAGAAAAAAATTGTGCAAAAATATTGTTGTATTACTTAATGTAGGCTGTTTAAGTGTGCCGTCTTTTTTGTGTATTTTTGGTGATAGTTTTCATATGTAATGGAGTAGAAGTTTGTTTATTGGAACGTATTGTGTGAAAAACTGATGTGCACAGGAAGCTACTAATGTCTAGTTAATGTGTGTAAAAAATTTACTGCAACCTACTGCAACCTTCTAAAATATTAAAATTTTTAGATTGCGTAAAAATAAAAAATGCTGATATTGTAAAATTTTGGTAAGAAAATAATAGAAGTGTGACTGCTGTTATCAACTGGATTTGCGGTAAATTTCAAAGAGATGCTGATGAGAACTGTATGATACCAATTAAGAAGAAAATTAATAATTTCTGTGCATATGCCAACCAAAAGTGGTCTGCAAACTTCAGAATCTGGGCTAAATTCGAAAAAAAGGAAAGCCAATGGTTATTCTGTGAGACTGTGCTTAAATTAATAAATAATGATGTTCCAATCAAAAGAGGTCGGCCTAAAATTGGTTATAGTGAAGGAAGTGTGAGGCAAAAACGAAAACTAGCATCCGAAGTTTCGGCAGAACAGGGAAACGACAGCAAGTTGCTGCTTCATGCCGCTTCAATTGCAGCTCATTCAAATAAAGAAAAAGATTTGAATTTTGTTTAAAAAAAAACAACTTCTTCCCCAGGAGGGCCCCTTAAAATTAGAAAAGAGCTCACCTCTGATAAGAAAAAGCCAATTATGCTTTCCCCTGGAGAAGCATTAGGTTTTTTGTTAGAAAATAATCTAACAAAACAACAGTATATTAGGATGAGGGAGCTGAACAAATTACACAATTGCGATATTTATCCCAGCTATAAAAAACTTCTAGAATATAAAAAGCAATGCCGACCTGAAGGGTTAATGATAACAGAATCAATTGCGGAAGTCCCTTTACAAAACCTAGTTAATCACACAGCTGAGAGAATATTATCATACCAAGAAGAAATTTTAACGATAATGCCTGAGATAAGTGAAGTGATATTAGTTCTTAGTTATGGTTTCGATGGTTCTACAGGACAAAGTTTGTTTAAACAAATATATAAGAGCAATGCCCCAGAAAATTTAGATAGCTGCCTCTTTGTTACCTCCGTTATACCACTAAAACTAGTCACATCGGATGACGCAATCGTTTAGAAGAACCGTACTCCTCAGTCTATCCGGTTTTGTCGACCGCTAAAAATTGAATATATAAGGGAAACCAAGGAGCATATTTTGAAAGAAAAAAGAAACTTGGACCTTCAAATATCTAATCTAGTTCCTTTGAAATATTTATTATCAAATGGTAAGGAAATTTTAGTGAAATACGAACTAATAATGACTTTAATTGATGGTAAGGTGCTAAACGTGCTAACGGATACAAAGTCCGCACAATCATGTCCAATATGTGGAGCAAATCCGAAGCAGTTGTTGTCAATAAAAGATTTAAGTTCGTTAGACTTTCAGCCAAAACCAAGCTAATTAAAATATGGTATAAGCCCCTTACACGCATGGATAAGATGCCTTGAATTTGTTCTTAATCTCTCATATAGACTTCAGGTTAAAAAATGGCAAATTCGAAATACGGAGGACAAGAAATTAGTGCAAGAAAGAAAACGCAAAATCCAAGAAACTGTTTGGAAGGAAATGGGTCTTCATGTTCACAAGCCGAAAAGTAATGGTAGCGGATCGACGAATGATGGTAATACAGCTCGAAGAGCATTTTCAAATCCAGAATTGTTTGCATCTATAACAGATGTTAATGTTGAATTTATAAAGCACCTGCATATAATACTTATTGCCATTTGCAGTGAATTTGAAATAAATGTTGAGATTTTTAAGAGTTTTTGTTATGAAACTGCTGATATATATTTTAAAAATTACGAATGGTTCCCAATGTCGCCGACCTTGCATAAAATATTACAAATATTACAAACAAACAAATATTACAAACTTCAATCGCGCCTCTTGGGTGTGCTGGGGAAAATGTTTCTGAGGCTAGAAACAAATTTTATAAAAAGGATAGAATTGAACACGCACGACTGGATTCTAGGGAACACAATATAACTGATGTATTTAACCGAGCTATGGATTCGTCTGACCCATTTTTATCTAGTGTGTATTTGAAGAAACGTTACTCAGTAAAAAGAAAGTTGAATTTTCCACGAGAAGTTATTTCTCTTTTAAAGGTTCCAGAGATTCCTGAATGTGTGTGCGATTCCAATTCTGAAGAAGATGAGACATCATTCCAAATTAATTTTGAATTAGAAATTGATGAAACATTACAAGACTTTGATGAATCTTAATTTTACTGTACTCTACATAATTTCATTTTTTTTGCTATTTATTGATTGAAGTATCGTAAACAAATACCTACAGAGAATAAATTTTTACATAATAATCGTGAATCATTTTTAGTTTTAATCTATTTTATTTAAAATATATTAGTATTTTATATTAGACAAAAATTGTTTTAGGCCACCCGAAGTGAACCGGGTTCAACTCAACTTCGGGCTGGACTCAACTTATGAGTTATAAAAATACATACGTGTTATATTTTGAATTTATGAATTCAAATTTCTTGAAAAACTCGTAAAAATCGAAATATTGAAAATGCGATATCTCGTTAACTAAAATCCCCTTATATATATATATATGTATATATTTTCTACAATAAAGAGGGTCAAATTCTATATACTTAGCACATTTTTTGCCAAATACTATTTCACTGTTGTCCAGTGTAGTTAAAACAAACTCAGTTTCAAGTCATAACTTGTATGTATCTAGATGCACAATTAATTTTCGCACATAGAAGTGGGCGTGGCATTACCAAATTAGCATGACATTTTTACTAAGACCTTTAATGGGCCTTATACTTAATCCCACAAAATTTCAAGCATCTAGGAGCTTCCTATGATTTTTTGCCTCAAAAACCGGTCTGGGAGCCCATAGTGCGATGATGCGCATGAGGATTTAAATTAGAAGTCAATACTAATATTTCGGTATAAAAAAAGGCATCCTCTCGACATTCAATAAAATTAATTAAAGTAGAATTTTGTTACTAAATCCGTTTTACCTCTTTTCTTTGAAAGATTTAGCTTCGATAGAATTTTCTACAATAATTATTAAAAAAAAAAATGCTGCTAACAATTTTGCTTAAAGCTTTAACATAAAAGTATTGACGGCATAACTGAAGTTGGTAACAATTTTCACAAGTTTCGACATAATGCTTTGTTAGGAATTGTTGCCAGAAACATTTGGCTGTTTCTAAACATGAAGAACGAAACATTTCGTGATTTCTCATGAATTGAACAGAGTAAAACTTTACGAGGGCTGCTATATATATTTCTGGCCTGGCAACACTGAGTGCTGCCAAGTGCAATCTGACATTTTTATTGTAAAGTTTGTCATTTTTAAGCATAATCGTACTCAAAACGTTTTGACGTACGACCATTATTTGTGTTGTTTACAGTGACTTGAAAAAATTAATATAGAAAAAAATGGAATTAACTCGTGAACATTTTCGTGCCATCATTTTTCACAACTTTCGACGTGGATTATCACGACAAGAGTGCATTGATGAACTTAAATCTTTGTATGCCGATGAAGCACCATCCTATAGCAGTGTGAAAAATTGGTATAATGAATTTAATCGTGGCCGAAGCTCGCTCAAAGACGAATTCCGTGAAGGTCGTCCAAAAACGGCTGTTGTGCCAGAGAACATTGATGCCGTGCGTGAACTCATAATGCAAGATCGACATGCGACATACCGAGAGATAGAGACATCCTTGGACATTTCTTCCACCAGCATACATTCGATACTGCATGAACACCTGGCCGTAAAAAAGGTTTGTTCTCGTTGGATCCCGCACAATATGAAAGTCGCTCAAAAAAGGCTCGTGTCGATTGGTACACAGAAATGTTGCAAAAATACGATTGCGGTGCTTCAAAAGACGTTAATAAGATCGTCACAGGTGACGAATCATGGATCTATGCGTATGAGCCCGAAACGAAACAACATCCGACCGTGTGGGTCTTCAAAGACGAGCAAAATCCAACGAAAGTTGTTCGTGGAAGAAGCACTTCAAAGCAAATGGTCGCCTGTTTCTTCGGCAAAACTGGTCATGTGGCGACTGTTCCGCTTGAGCAACGTAGGACGGTCACTTCTGAGTGGTACACTATTATTTGTTTACCTGAAGTCATCGGAGAAATTCGAAAAACCAACAAGAGAAGACGAATCATTGTTCACCATGACAATGCGAGCCCAAACGTCGAATTAATGGGTCATCCGCCGTACAGCCCTGACTTGGCACCTAATGACTTCTTCTTGTTTCTGCACATCAAGAAAAAAATGCGTGGTCAACGATTTTCGTCGCCAGAAGAAGCTGTTGAAGTGTTCAAAAACCGTGTTTTAGAGGTGTCTCAATCGGAGTGGAAAAAGTGCTTCGACAATTGGTTTGAGCGCATGCAAAAGTGTATAAATCATGCTGGAGAATACTTTGAAAAACAATAAAACCATTTTTGATTATAAATATTCGCATTTTCACTATTAGCCCAGATATATAGAGAGTAGCCCTCGTAGTAATGTTATTTTTTGTTTATTTCAAACTAATTTTTATATGGAATTTTGATTGCAATTGCAGGTAACCTTTGTTATTAAAATCGAATTGATTTGTTAAGAAAGGTTGATATGTCAAAGGTGCATTTAGCCGATCGTAAATGTAGAAATGTAAATGTAGATGTGTAAGCTGATCATTTTTGTTAAACGAAAAGGTATGCAAATGCTTAGCCGACTGAAATGTCACTTAGTCGTAACGTGCCAACCTGCTGAAAATAGAATTTCAATACGAGGTTACGTGACAAATGTAGCCAGTGATGGTGAATATTATAAAAAATTGAAGTGAAGTACAAACCCCTTTTGTTATTAAATTTTATCACACACAATATAATTTTAAATAAATTATGAAGTTTTCTTTTCTAAATTAAATATGTTATAACCGTAATGTTTTGTAAAATTGTTAGGCTAAGTATAACTTATGCAAATATTATATTTTTCATTATTACAAAACAAAATCATTTTAAGTACAATGGAAATGTTTAAGTAATTTTTTGCACAAAATCGCAAAGTGGCCATCATTGGTACTCGTATGAACAGCTGTGCGTTGGTATTTATTGATAAACAGAAATATATCAAAAACACATGACACGTTTTTACACATTCTATATGAACAACTACATTCACGTTTACTGTATAGCTACATTTACTTTACATTTACGATATTTATCTAAGGTCGGCTAAATGTACCTTAAGAGAGAAATTACATTATTTCGTTTCTGTACCAAAAGTTACGACAATTTGGTCTAATATTTCAAAATTTTACATGTAACAAAAGTTACAAAAAATGTAAGCAAACGGCAACACTTTTTTTTCACAACATTATAGAAGCTGTTCAATTACTTTTCACAATTTTTAACAAAATTTATTTTTAATTGTATGCGGTTATTTAACTGCTCATTTAATGAAATTGTTTTGACCACATCTCGCATGAAAACGCTTTCATCATCTCGTAATATCATGGCAACGCAATAACATAAATTTGAGGTCTATATGTCATAAATTCTTTCTGGAATTGAATTTGATGTTTGTTAAGATAAATATCACAGATCTTATCCCTAATGTTTACCGTAAGTTTTAGTTTTTATCCAATTGTTTTGTTTTATGTCTAATAACAAACACATAAGAAGGTATAAACTGTATTGAAGATTGTAATATAATCACTGAATAAATAAAAAAAATCAAATAAATAGAAAAAAAAATAATTCTGGTTTCATTGACTGCATGAAGTCCGTGTTATTTTATTTTTCAACCATTTGCCACAAAACAAGGCAGTCAATGACGTTTAAGAAAAAACAGCATAAAATAATAAAAATAATTAAAACTACTTCCATAAGTATACATTAATATGAAATATAGTGGTTGTTATACCAGAAACAGTGGCAATTGAAACTTGCAACCGCATAAAATAATAATTAGAAATTTAGTATAATTTCTGAACAGTTGCTTTTTCATGTGCATATTTCTTTGATTTAAATGTAAATTTTTTGTTGCTGTTTTATCTTTAAGTTACAAGAACTAAATATACTTAATTGAATAGGAACTCTAAAGAATAATTTTAAAACGCATAAGTTTAAAAATAGAACAACGACAAGGACACAAACCTGTAATGGTTTATTCAATGTAGTACGTACTTTTGTATATATGCTTATACATTAGGGTAGTAAATGTTATGTAGTCAAAATTTCAAAACTAGTTTATATATCTCTCAAATTTCTCAAATTTTTATTCTAATAATTAAACAAGTAGGTTGGCAAGATTTGACGATAATATTTCAATTGCCATAATAGTTCTTCTGCAACTTGTGCAATGTGGGAGTATTACACAATCTGCATTTTTCAAATTTGTATTAACAGATGCAGTCCGAAAAAATATGCCGACTATTCAGTTATTACATTAAACCGCATTCGCTGCATTTGTGCCAGTACTACTTAGAAAATTTGCCAATAATTTCGACTCACCCTCTGCAGATGCAAGAGTGAAAGTTTTTAGTGGTGGTTAATTAATAATCATTTCCTATTTAATCATAAGGTTGTGATGGATCATTAAAGGAAAAGGGCTGCTGGAACGTACATTTTGCTCCTGCTCTTTAGGTTCCCGTTAGTTTTGTATTATTGAAAATTGTTTTCACAATACATTTACGAGGGCTGCTCTATATATTTCTGGCCTAATAGTGAAAATGCGAATATTTATAATCAAAAATGGTTTTATTGTTTTTCAAAGTATTCTCCAGCATGATTTATACACTTTTGCATGCGCTCAAACCAGTTGTCGAAGCACTTTTTGCACTCCGATTGAGACACCTCTAAAACATGGTTTTTGAACACTTCAACAGATTCTTCTGGCGACGAAAATCGTTGACCACGCATTTTTTTCTTGATGTGCGGAAACAAGAAGAAGTCATTAGGTGCCAAGTTAGGGCTGTACGGCGGATGACCCATTAATTCGGCGTTTTGGCCGGTCAAAAACGCTCTGGTTTGAGTCGATGTGTGAGAGCTCGCATTGTAATGGTGAACAATGATTCGTCTTCTCTTGTTGGTTTTTCGAATTTCTCCGATAACTTCAGGCAAACAAATAATAGTGTACCACTCAGAAGTGACCGTCCTACGTTGCTCAAGCGGAACAGTCGCCAGATGACCAGTTTTGCCGAAGAAACAGGCGACCATATGCTTCGAAGTGCTTCTTTCACGAACAACTTTCGTTGGATTTTGCTCGTCTTTGAAGAACCACAGGGTCGATTGTTGTTTCATTTCAGGCGCCTACGCATAGATCCATGATTCGTCACCTGTGACGATCTTATAAACGTCTTTTGAAGCACCGCAATCGTATTTTTGCAACATTTCTTTGCACCAATCGACACGAGCTTTTTTTTGAGCGACTTTCAAATTGTGCGGGATCCAACGAGAACAAACCTTTTTTACGGCCAGGTGTTCATGCAGTATTGAATGTTTGCTGGTGGAAGAAATGTCCAAGGATGCCTCTATCTCTCGGTATGTCGCATGTCGATCTTGCATTATGAGTTCACGCGCGGCATCAATGTTCTCTGGCACAACAGCCGTTTTTGGACGACCTTTACGGAATTCGTCTTTGAGCAAGCTTCGGTCACGATTAAATTCATTATACCAATTTTTCACAGTGCTATAGGATGGTGCTTCATCGGCATACAAAGATTTAAGTTCATCAATGCACTCTTGTCGTGATAATCCACGTCGAAAGTTGTGAAAAATGATGGCACGAAAATGTTCACGAGTTAATTCCATTTTTTTCTATATTAATTTTTTCAAGTCACTGTAAACAACACAAATAATGGTCGTTGAGTACGATTATGCTTAAAAATGACAAACTTTCCAATGGAAATGTCAGATTGCACTTTGCAGCACTCAGTGTTGCCAGGCCAGAAATATATATAGCAGCCCTGGTATTGCCACGGTCCCTTGAGTCACGTGCACATATTGTTCTTACACCGTTAGTTTCAATGCCATAGCTGGACACGAACAAATTTGTCATGGCGTCTGCAGTTTTCATAACATAACTCTGCAGAAATATATTTTTCCAATAAACGAACATAGCTTTCCTTTCTTCTTTGCTTTTGCGTGGGGTCATATAACAATGACGCAGCAATATGGCGCATAAATATGAAATGTTATTGCGATTTAATAAAAGCAACATTTGGCCAGAAATTTTTTTTACACTTAAATTTTGAACCGATTTTCTTTAGAAGAAAATGTAGTTTAAGAACAAATTTTTTTATGTTTAGTATCTGCTTAAATCTAAATATTGGCATAAATCTAAAATTAAACATTAATACTGCATATATATAATTTTACATGATAATCTGATCTGATCGTTTAGCATATTTCTTTTTTGTTTGCCGCTGCAAATTTGATTTCAACACTAACACGGACAGACAGAAGGACGTGGTGTGGTGTTTTGCCTGCTGCCTTGAAGGACATGGATCTGACCGATTGATATGTTTATTATTTTTTTTTTTGCGAAATCAAATTTGTTTTGACGGACGAACAGACAAGCATCGCACAATCGACTTCGCTATGCATAAGAACTCAGAATACGAGTATATATACTTTATGGGGTCAGAAACGGATATTGTAGAAATTACACATGCAATGACAAACTTTGATATACCCTTTTTCCACTTTTTGTGGTGAAGGGTATAAAAATAATTAAAAAAAAAAACAATAAATAAATAAATAAAAATGGAGAAAGGGAAAGGAAAGGAAAAACTCAGAAATTTATATTTAATAATGTAAGTTTTTTTAAAACGAAATGCAGCATTTTCCGAACGTACATGACATAAGGTCTATAGATGCGAAGAATGCTGATGAAGGATGTGGCGGTCCAGAACTTAATTTAAACAAAGGTCGAAAATAACTAAATTTTAGTTCATTTATAAGATTCAGGGTTCAATCCTGATTGGGAAAAAATTAAAAAAAAAAATAATTTAAACTTAAGCCCTTGTACTCCACCAAAGATATTGAAATGTTGGCTTTTACCTCTCAACTTAGCTGAAGAAAAAGAAACAAACTTGGTTCTTGATCTGGGATGCAGCGTGAATTTGTTATTTTTGAGCCGCCGTATTATATTATTATACACAGAGCAAATATTTATTATACGTAATAGTCACATACACATACACATACATACATATAAACTCATAAACTTGTTATGTCATTGCAAAGTTTCTGTTTTGTAAATCAAAATAACGTATGCAATGTTACTTCCAGATGTTAACTTTTTGTTTTTTATGTTGTGTGTATTTCTAGTTTTGTATAGTGTCACACATTCTAAAAATGAGTGTTAAATAAAAACTATGGTATGTACAGGTACAAACGTAAAAAGTTTAAGTAAACTTTAATAAAACTTTCTGAAAATTTAACACAAAACTTAATCTTTAATTTTTAACATTTTCATTTTGGTTATAAAAAAAGATGTGACTAATTAAGTAATTAAGATTTTTAAAACCAAGGGAAATACATACATATATCGCAATTAAATTAAACTTATTTCAGGTCAAAATTATACAACAAATTTTTTAAAGCAAAACTAAAAAAAAGAAAAAGAAAAAGAAAAAAAAAACAAAGACCTTCAGAGAATAATTTTAGTTTCATAATTAACAAATGTATATCTCATTTGGTTGTTTAAACTTTCAAATATACATATATCGCATATGTATGAATGTATTTGTACGAATGTAGCTCACATAACTTACATGTCGGCTAAGTTGCTCTGATAAGTTGGGTTGAACACTCAACGGAATATCATCAGGAACAAACTATCCAAACAGTTATCAACTTCAGTGAACTGATGAATGCCATTGGCATTGGAGGATAGGGCCGCCACAAGGTATTCCAATATTTTTGACCTGATACATGTTGCTTAACTTCACCAAAACGAAGGATTAAACATGATAGCTTACTTTCGATTTGCCCCATAGGTGACGTTAATTGACATATAGGGGCTATCTTTTGAAACGTTATAGACAAACGCTTGCAACGTGGACATCATATCGACTGCTATGACCGTTATAGTTACAAGTATTAATATTCAAAATTATAAATTAAAGGGTGCCCCAACAGTTCACTTAATTCAATGCATATGGCCATAGTTTTAAGCAGTTGTAGACAAGCACTTGTAATTTTCAACGAACCTGTATCTTTATTAAAGATTCTTTATAAAGATTCTTTAACTCCACTATAAAAACAAGCTTACAATTTTGATGTGGAAATAAAAGGGTGTTCCAATAATTGATGTAATTTGATGTATGTGGCCAAACATTTGAACCGTTATAGGCATAAAGTTGAAACTTACAAGATACCTGTATTGTTAAGTCTGCTGAAATAACAAGTTTATAATTTGAATTTAGAAATTAAAGGGCGTTCCCAAAATTAATGTTATTTTTACTTACATGGCCTCATCTTTTGAACCGTTATTTACAAACACTTAAAAATTAGACAGAATGTCCAATACTTTGTTTGTTAAAAGAATAATTATAAAAATTTTAAATTACAAATTAAAGGGTGTTACAACAGTTTCTGTAAGTTGATGTATATGGCTATACTTTTGAAAAAATGAAGACAGACGCTTGAAGCAAAGACAATAAATTTATAAAGATGTTGCACTCTGAACATTTGAAAAATCAAAAATTATGAGCAGTTTCATGGTAGCGGGGGTAAGAGATAAGAGGGAAGAAATTTCTGTGAGCGCAACCAAAACTCAAGAGAGCACAATATTAGTTTGTAAACAAGACAGATTCATACACACATGCGTTTAAAAATGTGTGTGGATGTTCATAAGAAATGTTTTGTTAAAGTAAAGTATTGAGAGACAAAAACACACATTTAACATATAGAAACGTACATACATACTTTCATATCTACATATAAAGAGGAATGTGCTTCATAAAATTTTATTTTTGAATTCTATTTTTCCTACTTATTTAAAAATTGTTTGTAAAATAAGCTTAAGAACGAAACTATATGACTGCTCTTGTTATTGTAGGGTAACTATACATTTTTATTTGTATATTTTTAAAAATATGCGTAATCGCACCGAACTAAGCATACCCTAAATTATGTAGTAATTTTTTTAGCATTTATTCTTGTGGATACTTAATATGTGTTTTAAGAAATTTCAAACAATGGTAATAAAATAAGGCACTTATTTATTAATATTTATTATTAAATATTTTGTTAAGTATATTTAGCCTGCATATAGGTTCAATATTTATAAACCTCAATATGAATTTGATAGCTAAATTTATATATTTAAATTGCCAAACAAAATAAATTACTGGCGCTTTAAAATTGAGACTTTCCAAGTACTTGTTACTTTGCACTCATGTGTTTCCCATGAGCAATGCTTTCTTAGCAACATTAGTATAAGTAAAATTAAGACAACAAATAAAATATCACAACACACCACGATAATTTATTTATGCCTTTGATATGGGCACTTGCAAGTTAATAATTAAAATTAAATTACGGGACTTTTAAATTAAATTTTTTATCTTTAAAAAATATTGTGCTAATTATCCCGAGAAAATTATTAAAATCACCAATTTTTTGATTTTTTCAATTTTCCAACTTTTCTGGAGGGATTTTCAAAAAAATTTTTCCGTAAAAACCTTCTACTTGAAAATACGAACAACTGAAAAAAATGCTACAGAAATCGGCACAGCTGTTCTCATTTTATGAATTACTATACATTTTTTACACCATTTTTATATATAAGATTCAATCATTATGTTCACTACAACTGAGACGCTAAACTAGTATTCTTCTTAGAATAGTGATAAAAGTTAAAAAAAATTTATGTTAATAAATGTTATTGAAACAAATTCATTAATGTTAATAATTGTGGTATTTAGTTTATATGTATGTAGTAATTAAATTTAGATAATAAATGAATTTAATTTACTTTATTCGTGCTTGATTGCTTCAAATATAAATATTTCATGATATTCTCATGAAACATTTTTTTATTTAAAAGTAGAAATTGAAAATATTACTGCGTAGAAAGTATATTCATATGGCCATTTCACTACTGCTATTTTAGCTCATTAGTGGATTTTACCCAAATTTTGTATAGAAAACTTCAAAGTCTTATATCAAAAGCCAAATTGATTAAATAAGAACTCTATTGAATCAATAAGAGAAAAAGACGGGAACAAAAAGACAGTATACAAAAACACAGCAAACATTTAGAAACTAAAAAAGTAAAGTAAATTAAAATCGAAAAGGTTCCGAATAATAAAATTGCATATTGATAATAAATGAATTTAATATTCGGTGTAAATCCATGTTATTTCTCTTATACAACAACAAAACACATGTTGTTACCATACAAATACACAATCGGTAACATTGGTTTACGTTAAATATTTTATAATATAAATATATACACATTCGTATGCACGTATATACAAATGAATTAATGTAAGATGAGAGTAACAAGTTTGCTGAGAATAATAATCTCTCTTTGTGATTTTACTCTTAAAGTGGCAGTAGCAGTACGTCCATCGACAAAATATGCACTGGATGTAGAATGTACGGCAGTGAAACATCTTAGTATATTTATAGTCTTTGCTTGAAGTTTACAAAGAACTCAGTCAGTCTACTACAAAAGCTTTAATTTAGTGCTAAGTCTGTTAAAACAAGTATAAAGTTTGGTGATAAAATATAAGGGAGTCCTAATAATTAATGTAATTTGATGTATGTGGCCATACTTTGTACTACTATAGACAGACATGTGAAACCTGTTTTGAAGTCGGTTCTTTCGAAAGAATTATTTGTCTGAAAGTTAAAAATTATATATGTTCTTAAAGGTCTATTTAACATTTACCAAATCGAGTTTTGGTTCATATTTTAAACTGGTCGAGTTTTGACGAATTTAAATAAAAAAAAAAAAAAAAAAATATGTCAATCACTCAGATATATTGTCGAAAGAAGTACAATTTAAAATCAGCATGATCGGTCCATGTTCCTCGAGGCAGCAAGCATTAACGTATATTGGCTTTGGCAAACATTTTTGTTACCATCATTTGTTTTTGTCTTTTTTATACCCTTCACGATAATAAGTGGAAAAAGGGTATATCTAAGTTTATCATTCCGTGTGTAATTTCTACAATATCGATTTCCGATTAAGCGATGTCCGTCCGTCCGTCCGCGTGAGTGTAAGTTTGCAGAGGCAAACAAAAAAAAAATGTGAATCAATCAGATATATTGTCGAAAGAAGTACAATTTAAAATTAGCATGATCGGTCCATGTTCTTCGAGGCGGCAAGCAAAACACCACGCCTAGCTCTCATTTGTCCATGTCATTTGGAACACTAAAGTAACTCCAATAAAAAAATAAATACATGGGCCGATAGAGAATTAAAAGCTAAGAAAAACACATCACGTGAAAAAATTGGCTCTCACCCATATTTTCCGAGTTACGGGGCTCTGAAATTTTCAAACTTTTTGAATTATCAATATGGGTATCATTTTAAAGCTTTTAAAGAGAAATTTTTGGATATACTAAAATTTAAAAAAATGGTTATCCCATTAAGAGCCGATGGCATTTGTATGTAAAATAAAAATATGCAGTACCAAATTCTTTTTATCTTTTAATTCTATGTCACCCCAATATTTGCTTTTTTGATTGGAGTTACTTCACTAAACTAGATGTACATAGATGGTGAAGGGTATATAAGATTCGGCATAGCCGAATATAGCACTCTTTCATGTTTTTGTTTAAGCTAACTATCCATATTTTCTATTGTTACAAATAAACTATTTTTTCATGATCTCCTTAATACTCTAAGCTGTTTTGAGAAGCTGTAAAAATTTTAGATGGCTTTTAATGGGCCAGAAATAGCTACATATATTAATAACAAATAAAACATATTATTATTAAAATTTGTGAAACATCTTTAAAATAGTAAACCTAGGAATTCTCTAAAAGAAACAATAAAAATAGATATATATATATATATTTCTTATAACTGTATTTTATTTGAACTATTTTTACAAACGAGTTTTAATTTTTTTGATAAGACTTACGGTGGCTTGATGTTTTTTTTTATTTTTTAATTCTATATTGCCCCATATATTTATTTCTTTATTGGATTTACTTTATTGTTCCAAATTACATGGACAAATGAGAGGTAGGCGTGGTGTTTTGCTTGCTGCCTCGAAGAACATGGACCTATCATGCTGATTTCAAATAGTACTTCTTTCGACAATATAACTGATATTTTTTTTTGTGAAATCAAGTTTGCCTCTGCAAACTTACACTTACACTGACGGACATCGCTCAATCGGAAATCGATATTGTAGAAATTATACATGAAATGATAAACTTAGATAAACCCTTTTTCCTTTTATTGTGGTGAAGGGTATCAAAAAGACAAAAACAACTAAAAAATAATGCTTGCCAAAGCCAATAGACGTTAATAGTTTTCTAGAAATTTCTATACAAATTTCAACAGCTGGCTATTATAATGTTTCAATATATTATCCTTTGAGTCTTTGCCAAGAAATTACAGAAACAGAAAAAATGTTATCATATAATGAAGTGCACAAGTTTATGAATATTTTATTTTCTTGTTACTTTTTTAACAACATTTTTCTTTGCTTAATTTTTTTTTTCATTTGTTTCATTTTTCTTAATACAAAATGCACAAATAATTTGTATTCTTAAATTGGTATGTAAACTTGTTTCAAAATTCTTGTAAACTTAGGGCATTATATTTATATTTGTATTTGGATTATCATGTTAACTGACATTTAGGTTAAAAAAATATGCCAAATATTTTGTTGTTGTAAGAAAAAAATTATTTAAATCTCAATTAAATATTACTTATGTGGGTTTAAGCACATAAAAGTGTCAAAAAAGTTTTTAAATAAATAATTACAAAAATTTTCTTATAACGTGTTATTAATTTTAATTATTAAAAAAAAATCTTTTGCCATAAGCCGATTAAATACATATAAATAAATATCTGACAAATGATATTGTTCATTAGCAAAAAAAAATAAATATATGCGCTTCTACCAGTGGTTTTTACAAAGAGAAACACAAACAATAGCAAATAAAATCTTAGGTCTTTTTTTTTTTTGTAATTTTACAAACATAAAAACATGCGACAATTTTTTTCTGTTTAAAAATTAAAAACATGGAAATATTAAATGAAATAAATTAAACTTTAAATTTGTCGTGCTACTTTCCCGGTATTGATTATTGAAGGTGAAAATACGCCTCGACGATCATTTGGCTACCGCTCACTTAGATCGTCAGGAAACTTCTCACAAACAATTTAAATGAACTAAATGTAATACTCACAAAGAAATTTAGAAAATGCCTAAACAATTTCGTAGGCTGGATATTATGAATGAAGACCACTATCTTATAAGTGTATATTTAAATAATTTTATGTTTAAAACTTGCTTTTATATACATATTTCTAGTTATTTCAGGTGCACTTTGTTATCCCGATGGGAATAATTGTATCACTCTTACAAATCAGTCAGTTTTCTATTGAATTATTCAAACTATGAAAGTTACTCGCCTGAAATTATAAGTCCCTTCCTCTTGCAGTTCGCTAGATAAATAAGAACGTCTTTTAAATATTAACGGGATGTGCCACGCCCACTATCCCAATCAATCTAGCATTTCTCTAGACAACGCATATTAATAAGGAAATTTTTAGTAAAATTAATGTAGTAAAATATTTTTAGGAAAATTCACTTTGTATGGGTACCATGCCAACTATTTCAATCCTGCCGGTTCATAGGTATTTTATATGCAAGATACAATATTTGTGGATATCTCAAACCTTTAATTTTTCTAAAAAATAAGCAAAATTTAAGTTTTTAATTTTTTGATATATGATCTCTTAGTCTTAATCTACATCAAAATCTTAAACCTCTCTGTGCCCAACATTAATGCAGAAATATTTTTAATACCTTTGCAAAAACAGAAACAAAAGTTCTCTTTGTCAAGCTTAAGGAAAAAACAACTAGGAGTGCTATATTCGGCTATGAGGAATCTTATATATGTATACTTCACCATATATGTAAATCTAGTGTAGTGAAGTAACTCGATGCAAAAAAGCAAATATTAGGGTGACAGAGAATTAAAAAATAAAAAAATTAAAAATTTTGAAGCTGGGTATATATAACTTTACATAAAAATTTCATCGGCTCTTAATGGGTTAAGCATTTAAAAAAAATTATTATATCCTTAAATATCTCTTTAAAAGCTCTCAAATGATATCCATATTTATATTTAAAAAAAAAATTTAAAATTTCAGAGCCCGTAACTCGGAAAATATGGGCGACCGCCAATTTTTTTAGTTGATGTTTTTTATTATTTTTTAATTCTCAGTCGCCCCATATAATTATTTTTTATTTTTTTTTTTATTATTCCAAATGACATGAAAAAATTAGAGGTAGGCGTGGTGTTTTGTCTGCTGCCGCGAAAGACACTGACCGATCAGGCTGCCTCCCCTCATCTTTCACCACTATATCTGATCCATTGACATATTTTTTTTTTTTTTTTGGAAATTAAGTTTGCCGAGGCAACACGGACGGACAGACGGACATCGCTCAATCGACTTCGTTATGCATAAGAACTCAGAATATATACACCTAGTGGGGTCTGAAATGGATACAGATGAAATTACACACGGAATGACAAACATAGATATACCTTTTTTCCACTTTTTGTGGTTTCATAAATAATTATGTTGCCTGTCTTATGAACTACAAAGAACAATATCCTCTCAACGCTCGATAATAATTGATATCCTGAGATATGACAGCGTTCAAATTCCTGGTAGGAAAACTGTCCCTTCATGGTTCATAGCTAAGAATATCAAAAATTGTAGCATATGTGGCAAACTAAAGTACCCCAAAATGTGGAAAAAGGGAATATATATGTTTCTCATTCAATGTGTAATTTCTACAATATTTATTTCCGACCTCATCAAGTATATATATATATATATATACATACTTCTTATGCATAGCGAAGTTGATTGAGCGATGTCCGTTGGTCCGTCTGTCTGTCTGTCCGTATGTCAATCGATTAGATATAGTGTCGAAAGAAGTGCTAGTGGAAATCAGCATGATCGGTCCATGTCCTTCGAGGCAGCAGGAAAAAGACAACGTCTGCCTCTAATTTGTCATGTCATTTGGAACAATGAGGTAACTGCAATCCAAAAAAATAATCATTTAAGGCGATAGAGAATTAAAAAATAAGAAAAAAACATCAAGTGAAAAAATTGGAGCTCGACCATATTTTCCGAGTTACGGGGCTCTAAAAATTATTATTTTTTAAATATCAATATTGGTATCATTTTAAAGCTTCCAAAGAAATCTTTTTTAAAAATGCTTAACCCATTAAGAGCCGATGTCATTTTTATGTAAAATTATATATATGCAGTACCAAAATTTTTTATATTTTTTGATTCTCTGTCAACCCAATATTTGCTTTTTTATTGTAGTTACTTCACTAAACTAGATTTACATAGATGGTGAAGGCTATATAAGATTCGGTATAGCTGAATATAGCACTCTTACTTGTTTAATTTCAACTAGCACTCAATTTCAAAGCATGATAAAAGTGTTCTCTAATTACACTGTGAAACACCAAAATTATTCAAGGGTTCTCATATACCAATTTTGTGTTGTTGGAGTCCATGGAAAACGAAAATACCTTTGGGTTTTTTAGGTCACTTCGAAAAGTGGTTTTATAACGGTAAATGTGGAGAAAAACGCGTTTTCTTAGATTTTCTGTTTTAAATGGGCATAACTTCTTTTTTTTACAACGGATTTCTATTATTTTATATCATATCATATATCAATTTTTAGAAGATATTAGTATTATCTTTTAAACAAGATATATATTTTTAAAATCGATTGACAAATGGCTAAGTTACAGTGGTTGAAAACAAAAAGTTTTTTTCACCGGGCTTTAGGCTGCTTATGAGATACCAATCAATATATTCTTTTATTATAATGAGAAAGGATAATTAATTAGCTTTCAGAAATGGGTAACAGCAATAAAATTGGTTAAAAAATGGATGACTTATGCAATTTTTTGTGTTTTTACCCTTTGATTTATATTTAGAAATTTCTTAAAATAAATGACTTATGCAATTTGACCTGCTAATTTTTTCTGAATACCAACCCACCACAACAAGATTAAACCTAAAAACAAACTCTAATTATGTCCATTGTACCTGTTTGATTACAGAAAGGGGAGTGTTTAAAAAAGTGTATTTCATACAGTAAAAATACCACACTAATTAAGCCATTTTACCTGTTTAGGTCCGACTTAAAAAACACACTATCTAAACTTTTCTTTTTTTATGACTTACAAAAAGGGTTTATTTTTTTACTAATGGGTTCAACAGGTAAGGACCAATACAGCTTACAATAGTACCAAAAATTTGGTATAAAAGACTGCGGTTGCGAAAATGGCACAGTTTAATTTTTGTAAATGAACAATAACCATCGGAGTGATTTTGGTGCATATATACTTAATAAGTAAACTAATACAAAGTGTTATTATTAAAGTTTACATAAAAATGTGTAGTAAAAGGAACAACTTTTGTCTTATATGTGGATTGTTTGTTGTTCGTCTTGTTACGCAACACTAAGATCCTGGAAAAATTGTCCAGATGGCTCATTTGTATTGCCATTTCTCGAACCGGTAAACTGGCTTCTACTACGTGTGCATAGACCAAATAATTGCTATTTCTGTTTAACGAAAACAAGAGGATATTATTTTAAAATAAGACAACATATGAAATACGCAAATGTTGATAGTGTAAGTAAGACTGTATCGCGTCAGAAAAACGACGTTGTTCCAGAAAGAATATTACCAGATTTAACTGAGTTTAAGTCATCTCCAAGCCATGTTGTAAGACCCCAGTCAGAATATGCTCCTTCGGAAAGAGAATTTAAAAGCCAACACTTTATGTCCCAAGGCGAATTCCATGATCTAGTTCGGGATTTAGAAAAGACAAACCAAACTTTTAGGTTCAAAACTTAAACAGTGGAACTATTTGCAAGAAAATGTTAACATTACATTTCGCAGGACCGAGGAAACCAGTTTGTTTGGATCACTATTCAACGAAAGCAATAAAACTAGTGATTTGGCTTACTGCAATGATGTGAATAAATTGTTTGAACAACTTGGATATAGTCATGTTCCTCAAGATTGGAGATTATTTATTGATGGTTCAAAAAAAAGTAATATAAGTACTTTTTATATAGTTCCTTTTATTTTACTTATATATGTTTATCTTCTATTTCAAGGTTTAAAGGCAGTGCTTTTGCATAACGATGGATCGCTCCCTACAGTACCGTTGGCTTACGCTACAAACATCAAAGAAACGTATGATAGTGTGTCTCTAATACTAAATGCCATAGGTTATACTACGCACAAGTGGCTAATTGTGGCTGATTTGAAAGTACTAACAATTGTGAATGGCTTGCAAGGTGGTAACACAAAGTATCCCTGCTATTTTTGTGAATGGGACAGCCGAGATTCTTCTAAGCATTATATACAGAGAGACTGGAAACCACGTACAACAGCTGTTATTGGTGAAAAAAATAGTATAAATATCCCGTTAGTAAATCCAACAGACATTATTTTACCTCCGTTGCACATAAAGTTGGGCTTAATAAAGCAATTCGTGAAAGCCCTTGATAAAAATGCACCTGCATTCAAATACCTTGAACAGATTTTTCCCCGAATTACGAGCGGAAAATTTAAAGAAGGTAAAAAATATATTACGAACGCATGTATAATAAAAACTAATTTGTGTGTAATCAACAGGTATCTTTATTGGCCCCCATATACGAAAACTGGTAAAAGATGATAATTTCATACAACAAATGAATCTTGAAGAAAAAAATGCATGGAATGGTTTTGTCTCAGTGTGCGAAAATTTTCTTGGAAACACAAAAAGTGAAAATTATGAGCAGATAGTAAATAATATGCTTTCTGCCTACCATGCAATGGGTTGCAAAATGTCAATAAAACTACACTATCTACATGCTCATTTGAAAAGATTTCCATTAAATTTAGGACGGATGAGTGATGAGCAAGGTGAAAGATTTCACCAGGGAATATCTAAAATTGAACAGCGTTATATAGGAAAAAATAAAATCAGCATGCTTTCTAACTACTGCTGGTCTTTAAAGCGTGATACTGACAGCGAAGTTTATAAAAAGCAAAGAAGTACGTGTTATTTTTAAATAAAAAACCCAAAAGTTAAAACACAAAAAATTGCATAAGTCATCCATTTTTTAACCGATTTTATTGTTGTTACCCATTTCTGAAAGCTAATTAATTTTTCTTTCTCATAGTAATAAATGAATACATTGTTTGGTATCTCATAAGCAGCCTAGAACCCGGTGAAAAAACTTTTTTGTTTTTTGATGCATTTTTTTTTATATTTCAACCACTGTTACTTAGCCATTTCTTACCTGATTTTAAAAAGGTATATGCTGTTTGAAAGAGAATATTCGCACCTTCTTAAAATTGAAAAAATAATAGAAATCAGTTGTAAAAAAAAGAAGTTATGCGCATTTAAAACAGAAAATCTAAGAAAACGCGTTTTTCTCCACATTTACCATTATAAAATCACCTTTCGAAGTGACTTAAAAAAAACAGAACTTATTTTCGTTTTCTATGGACTCCAACAAAACAGAATTGGTGTATCAGAACCCCTGAATATAATTCTTTTTAACATTTGTATCATAGTGTTATTTTCAATTTCATAACTTTGGATTATCCAACAATACTTGCATCTGCATTCAATTCTAGTTTTGAATGCAGATTATTGATTATAAATTAAAAAAAAATCACTTGAAATGTGAATACTTTAATGATAAAAAAAATTTTGTCTTTTCAAAGCGCCTAATCTTTTCAGAAATTGCCTCAATAGTATTTGTAACAATTTTACAGCTCACTTTTTTTAGATTTTGTTGTGTTTTCAATAGCCTTTCAACAATTGTGCAACAAAATTGCAATGGAAATTCATTTTTAATTACAATTGTTTGTCACTGATATAAATTCAATTACGTGCCCTGTCATTTAAAATAGTAAGACTTTGTAATTGAAATTGAATTTTTTTTGCAATTTTTTTTTGTTAAAAAAAAAAATACAGATATAAATAAATAAAACTGAAAATGGATACTAAAAAGACTCTAGTCTTTATACAACGATATACATACATATAAATAAATTCTATTATACAGAATGTGTTGAAGAATAAAGTTGTGTAAATGCAGGTTGCAGCGGTCTTTTAGCTGTTTTTTTTTTCATTTATATATTGCAACTGATTTAATGAATAATTGAAATGAACAGTTCCATTTGTAGCATGTTTTCTGCACAATTAGTAACTTTAAATTATTATAAATTGGCTTTTTTTAAGGCAAAGTTTTTTTTTATTAAATATCAGCGGTATTTAAAATTTTTCGCAACTATTTATATGTGTGTAACATGTTATTTTTCGCTGCCTTGCACGAGGATATTTTGATATTAAAGGATACGAAAAGGCTTTAGCGGGTTTTTCCGTTTTAGACTTTAACTAGACGTTAAATATATTCTTCAATCTTAACACATTGTCACCGGCTATTATTTCGTAATTGGATGTGGAAGTAAAACAATAAAAATAAACTTTAATAACGTAATAATAACTTATTAACACAGTTACCACAATTTGATTTACAATCACTCGGACAATCAAATAAAGAATCCGCGTATAATCCATTGAAAGGTTCTTCATTCATAGTTTTTTTAAAATTTTTTTAATTATTAAATATTTTTTACAACAAAGATTTGGCGGGTCTTATAAGCGAGAGTAACGGTTTGTGTTATACTGATTAAGAATTGCACTTTATAGTCACCAACAGAGAAAACAACAGCGATGCGAAAAAAAAGCGCATCACGAGTTTACTCGTGGCCGGTCAACAATGTGTTTAAATGTGGTTATAGCTGATTGAGTCTTTTCTAAAGGGTATATTTTAAGATCGATAAAACTTATAAAAGGATTAACTGTCAAACTAGTTGTCACATTACTCTGACTTCTTGAAACTTATTCTCATGATGGCTAAAATATTCAAAATTTCTTTGGAAATCGATCAATAATATACTTTAGAAATTTATTGCAATTTGTTTGTGTTTAGTTGTGAGGCTAATTTAACGAAATTTCATAGCTATAGACACCATTTATTGCGGTTTTTATGCAGATGGCATTGTTGCTCCTTATTTCTTAAAAAATTAAGCAGGAGCTTGGATCACGATCAGCTTATTGAAATTAATTTTACGATAATTTGATTCGATATTTCCTGTGAGGTCCACGTGAAGCAACGGGTATATGCTGGTAAGTTAACCAAAATTGACTCCTTTGATGCCAACATTATTTGTGTTTTAGGTGACGTGACAGTGCCCGAAAAACTGTTCCTTAATTTAACCTCTAGAACAGAAACAGACGCAGTAGTATTGTGTTTTTGTAAAATATTGTTAAATTACATGTGCGGGTTGGACTTAAACTCACTGTTTAATTTAAGGTGTATTGTTTTTATTATAAGTTTTCGAAATCAAATTTGTCTGTTTACTATAGTTCAAAATGTAGTATCCGTCAAAACCATGTGTTCTATAGTAGCCTATAACGGCGGTAAACGTGAAAGTCATGACCCTAAATTGATACCCCTCTTTTTTTAATTCTTTTATTATAAAGGGTCCGCCAAATAACTTTTTTTTGGCTTCAACTCCTAAACCAATTGGACTTTGTATGGCATCATACCAAGTTCTTTATCCAAAATTTGTCTCAATGATGTGTCCAAAATGTTTAATTGTTGAGAACGACGGTGAATTGATGTTGATGGCGCTTCACGCACACTTTCTCCCACAGCAGCAATATACTCGGGTGTACGCACTGTTTTTGGGTTTTTACGCTTTAGTTTATCGATAAGGATGCCAGTTTTTTTTTCACTTTTTCACAAGATAACGAACATACGGAGCTGACGGTGCTTCTGTTCTTCCAAAATCCGTACGCAATTTTCACCCACATTCTGTAACATTACCATGATTTTCAGAGTAATGTCGCAATACTTCCCAGCGTTGTTCAAGCGTATACACAACTATATTCGTTTAGCGAAAGTATAAAACTAATTATCTGTCAAATCAGACATGAGCTAAGTATTACCATTCACAAAATAAGCACTAGTTGAAAAAAGAAACGTTAGATGGCGAACCCTGTATCTTGTTTTAGCGGCGAAAAAATTGTAGTGTCTACCTTTTAAGGTCAGAAATAGAGACCTGTGACCGTAAGATTACTGTTGTAGACTACCCCTTAAAGTGGTAACTTTTTAACTTCTTGTGCCACAAATATTAGTCTTCTATTTCAGAAGAAAAGATTATATTTTAATTATAATTTCTATGGTTATAATTTATTAGAAATTAAATTGGATAGCAAAAAGTACCAAATTCGAATTTTTCTTTACCCTTTATTACTTAAATTGGACCTCCTCGTCCAATTTATATAGGTATATTGGGTAACTCAGAAAGAAATCTTAAGCTCGAGAGAGCTGCACAATCTCATGTAGAAAAACAACAGACTAATGATTATCACTCTTGTTGTAGATATATTATGTTTTTAAAAAGGCAATATTGATAAAAACAGCGACATGTTGATGTTGTATCTATCGGGTAACATCAATTTAAATTAAAGTTAATAGAATAGGAGTGGATATGTGTGAAACTAACTAGGATAAAACACTGGAAGTGGAAGAATCGGGATTATCCAGCAATTAACAGTGGAATGATACAGGCTGAGAACTTTGGATCGTTGGGCTTCACAAACCTAAAAATGTGGCGGAATTCTACTAATTCCCTTCCAGCTTTATTGGAGCGCCAGAAAATATTATGCAAAAGGGAAACAAAGTGTACAACCGATGTACAGCTGCGATAAAATTAATAGCACCAATAGAATAATTTAAGTAACCACAAGTAAATTAAAAAAAAAAATTATTTTAATTCACCCAATATGAAATAAAAAGTGTTATGATTTATGTATGTATGATTATGTACTGTTAATTATATAATATATCATTTACCTTTTATAGCTTTAAAGAAAGTAAATTCATTTACATAACTCTTTAAGGAACATTTTAGTCCAAATAATAACACTTTCATTTATTATTAAAAAAATGCAATGTGTTCATGAAAATAATTTTAGCACAGGTACTCCCATCTTAATATCCGCCAGATTTTTGATGAAAGTTCGATTCAGGCATCATGCAAGCCACTCTATCACTCTTAATTAAATTGTCACTGAACCAATTTTTCTCCTTTATGAAGCGTGTAATTTAGGTCATTGTCTTGCTGGAAGAACCACACCAATGGCCATTTATCGCAGGTATATGGTTATAAAAACTCTTTAACTTTTTTGAGATATATGTCTCCCCCAGATTTAGAGACAGCCCCACACCTTAGTGCTTAAAAGACCATAAAGTACACTGTGTCTCGGATAAGATAATCTAGAACTCTTGCCACCAAAAAGGACAATCTAAAATTCGTCAATCCATAGAACAATTTGCATGTTCTATACTTCTAATTGGTGCTATAATTTTGAACGGCTCTGTACCTAGAATATACGTAATTTATAATATAACACTAGACATAATTCGAGAGTGATGGTGTATTTGGGTATGGTTTGCACTATAAAGGGGATTACATGCAGATAGTTTTAACAGTCAAGAGGCTTGGATTTATGAGTACCCAGTGATGGAAAAGAACACTGATAACACTCTGTCTAAGTGATGAGTAAGAAGACGAACGAGTTCAAATTATTATTCTTAATTATTACTGTGGATCGAAGGGGCAATTGTTAATGTATTTACTAAATGTAATTGTAGATACATACACGTTTATATAATTAAATTACAAATTTTCCTGATGTAGAAATCAGCCGACGATGAATAGTCGATTGTCTTTTATTTCTCTTAAAATTTTTTACACGACCATCAGTATTTGCACATTTGCACATTTTATTATTTTAAATTTTTTTTTAACTTAACTGCTCCATTTTGTTGCCACAACTTCTTTCAAATAGAAGCTGGTGAATTGTTTAACACTCACTGTTGGAAATATAATTAAATAGTTTTAAAACTTGTTATCTTCTTTAGGAAAACTTATCCGACGGAGTTTAGAAATAAAATATTATTTGCAACATTATTCGTTGCTCTTATTATGGTGTTTTATCCTGCTACACTTTTTTATACTCCAAAAGAAAACACAAATTCCTTAAACAACAACAGCAAAAAGAAACATCAGGATTAGAAAGAAGAACAAAGAAAGAATAAGTGAAAGTGAAATAACTTTGAAATAAAGTTAAGGTAATTTTGTTATGTTTTCAACTGCTCTTACAACAACTGGCTGGTTACCATAAATTTATTAACTTGGAACTAGAACTACATAATAAATAATATTGTAAAACGTTTAAAAGTAGAATTGTTATTTTTGTTTATTTACTGTAACAGTTAACGGTGTTTTTATGGTGAAAGTTTTGCATCTAACTTGATTCTTATTTGCCTTTTCACTTTCTTAGTTAGCTGAATAACTTAAGCCACTAGGCCGTTGTCTACTTTCAACAAATATGAAGTTAATAATTTTGAAAATATTGTTGAGTATTGTTTATGAGAGATATAAAATAAGGAGAATTTTAGAGCTGTGTTTTTTTAAATTTTAGTAATGCAACCAAGATTAATAATTAATAATTCGGTTTAAGTTAGATTAAACAACTCACGTTGAACAAATACGTAAACAACTGAAGTTGAACAGATACGTAGAGTACTGATAACGAGTGTTGTCAGTTATGGCGACTTCTTACCAAACGTGTCGAGAAAAATTCCTTCTTGGCGATAAAAAATTTCAAATGGCGAGAGGCGAGTTTCTAGGCGGTATTTAAAATATTTGGCAATTTTTGGCTATTTTATATGTTTTTCTCTACAATAACATCGCATTTAAAAAAATTAAAAATTCTGGCAGCTTTATTTTATATATTTTAAGGTTGATTGAAAATTTATGTATATCGGCGAATTAATTAAATTTGCTTTGATTTTTATGTTTGTACGTACCTTTCTATCTGCCTTGTATATAGAAATATATATTAATTTTAGAATTAAAAGTGATGGTGTAAACACATTCGCCACAGCAAGATACACGAACACACGACAGCAAATAACGCTGGCAACATTTTTCGGCTTGTACGCAGCTACATAATTATTTTGAAGGCAGCAGCTACATAATAAAAATATGATTTTATTGTATTTCAGTGATGTCACTTTAGCAGTTTCTAAAGAAGCAAATCTGATTTAAAATTAAAATATATTTCAAATATAATTATTAGAATTGGATTGTATTTAAAATTGAAAATATATTGAAGATTTCTCAGAAGCAATAATAATGTCAGTATAAATAACACTAAATACAACAGTTCTGTTATATCTTCTAAAACCAATCGTGTTAAATATTTACAGATGTCCCATACGACAATTGAAATTAATATAAGTACTTCAACCAGCAAGTATTAAGAACAGAAGTAAATTTTTAACTAAATGTTGTCCACACAAAAAGGAATTGTAGTTTTATATACATCTTAATACATTTCTTTGAAATTTTTACAATTATTCTTCGTATACTTTCGTCATGTCAATTGTAGTATATTAAATTCGTCGGTGTGGCATCTCTAATTTTTTAAAATTCAAATTTCGAAAAATATGTTTTAAGTAATTATTAAAAAGTATGTAAAAAATGTTAAAATTTTTTTTTATTATAGATGTACACTTAAATCTTTAAATAAATAATTTTTATTTTAATTTTTTATTGTTCTTGCTTTTTTCATAATAAGAGATTTAAACCACTTATTATTTAACATGACTTATAGTATTGACATCACTTAACTGCTTATTGTCGGCAATAAAACTAGAAATTAGTTTAATTTGACTACTGCAGCGAATTCAGCCCAGACAACAACTTGCCGCCTTGTTGCCTTGCTGTTGACAAAATAATCATTCTCATATAAACACATGCATTTTAATTTTGACATTTTGTAGTCGGTAGCTGCTGCCTCGAATATGTATACAGCATGAAATGGTAAGGGCGCTTAAAGAAAAAGGCAGTAAGACAAAATATTAAAATTGTTAAAGTTAAATAAGATATGACATCGACAGCAAAAAAAGTTTTAATACAGAAAATATCGATGAATGAATAACAAATTGAAGTAGGAAAATTATGTAAAAAATTCGTTTTTAAAAATAGACAGCATTGATTTTTGCACAAAGTTTTAAACTGAATTGAACAGGACTGTTTTAAATGTAACTGATACATAAAATTTACAAGAAAGTTGTGTTCTATATTTAAAAAAGTTGCTAGTAAAAATGCTTGATCGACTTTCAGAAAACATGTCTATTTTCAAAGTTAATTGTCAATTTTCAATTTTAAAATGCTGTAACTCTGTTTCTTAAATTAAATATTTCAGTTGTTGAAGAAGTTTTTAAAAGATTTGGAGACGCTTATTACGCACTTGGCACTTATGAAACACAGTGGGGAAAACTTCCTTTCAGAAATTGGACTCAATATTTCAACAATAAAGTACTTAAAAGCCTATACGAATTATAGCCTAAAGTTTACGATTACCAGTATGCTGCTGGTACTTTAATTAGTTGTCGATGGCCGTTCTTAATATGTTGATTGTTCCCACAAGTATGCTTGTGACGAAAGGAATTTTTCTGTAATGAATTCTGTGAAAACTAAATTGAGAAATAAATGAAATATAAACTTCTCAATTCTTTACTGGTGGTAATATCATACATGAATGTAAATAACATATGTTTTAACACATTTATTCATACGGAAGATGTAAGAAGTAGATTTAACCCAAATGAAATGTACCGCAGTAAGGATACAAGATACAATAATAATATTGAACAAAATGAGTATAAAAGTTTTAATTTGTTAATTGATATGTCTTCTTAAATAATTTTATTTATTTTTAACATTTATTAAAAACACTTTGATCTAGAGGCTTAAGCTTTAATTTAAAAGATTACCTTAATCCTATACATTCATTGACCTCACTTTTTTTTAACTAAATTATTTATTTTTATGTTTATTTTTTACCAATGTACCTTTTTCAAATAACATCCTTTTTAAATGAAAACATTTAATGTTTTGTGCTAAACGAAGTAAATTATATAAAAATATTTTTTATAACTAATATTTGACAAGACATTTGGTGAGACTGTTCGAAAAAAAAACTGGCAACACTGCTGATAAGGGACGTAACGATCCAGAAAATGCTGTACTTCATTCTGCTAGTGACATATTTTTCCAGTTTTGCATGCGCTTTTTAAAAAACTTGCAGCCTTCCTGCTCCACCACTGTGTTATTCCGGAGAGTCATTAACTAACTACTCGATATCTTGCTTAAGGTCAGATTCACTATCATAATCAGTCGAACGATCTGTCAAAAAGTGCACATGTGCTCAAAAAGTATGATAGTGTAGTGCTGCCTCAGACATTCATTCATTTTTGACAGATCTGTACGATTTTTTAATCTTTCGAAATAATTCATAAAATATTTATCTCCACGCGATCAGGGTTGATTTTTTAAAGATGATGAGGAGAAAAAACAGCAAACTATTAAAACCATATGTTTTTGCATATTTTTTGTTTAATATTGTAGCACCTGAGATGCCATTTTGAAACGATTTTTTAAGAAGTACAGAATTCAGTCAGATTTTTGTGTGATTAAATCGTACGATTGTGTATGATAGTGAATCCTCGCCTTTAGCAAGCACTAGACATTAACAAGCGCAGAGTAAAATACACTCGAGCAATGACGATCTCCGGTTTCACCAACCAGGTTTCGTATTAAGTAAGCATAGTGTCTCCTAGGAGGTTCACGCTGTTTTTTTTCATTTTAGATAAATCTTTCAATTAAAATTATTTATTTCTCTATTTTCTTGCGCCGATTGGAGTTGAGCTCATTATCTTATATTTAAATAAATATGCAGACACTACTACAAACGCAATCACTAAGCTGTACAACATATGTTGGCTAACATTACCATTTTATTCTGTTCCTTCTCACCCCACTTTTTTGGATTTTTTAGTGGTAGAAGTAACAACTTATTATTTCTTAAATTGCAACTCAAATTAAAATTTCTAAAAGAATCTTTATAACTATTTTTTCATTCTTGACCTTAAGAACAACTCACAGTGGAGGATTTGGTAAAAAATGGAAATCATTCTGTTGTTTCCAAACGGCTCGTCCGATTGGATTGAATCTTCACACTTCTATAGTTCAAAAGAAGTATTTAAGCTAAAATTTCAAATTTGTATATTTTATTGCTTTTAAAGCCGGCAACGTGATGTTTTGGTGAGCACACCGCGGGTGTATAAATTATTAAAACCATTGTTAAATTTAAAATTTTTTTTACAGATTTTGGATATTTTAAATTCTGACAGTATAATGACCAAATTTAAAATTTATTACTGTCTTAATAAAGCCCTGTGAAGTTTCAAGGCAATGCGAATAGCCGTTCTGAAGCTACAGAATTATTTCCATTTTTTACCAAATTCTCCACTGTGCAACATAGGAAGGCTATTATCGAATATGGCTATATTAAATATAGTTTAAGTTGATCGAGTTATAAAAATTAATAAGGAATAAAATGTTTTAATTTATTGTATAGTAATATTGACCACTAATATTATATGTCGAATATTATTATTTTTCTGTTGTTCCGTTTGAAGATATTATTGCCGTATTCACAAGCTCTGCTAAGCTGTAGGTAGTATTGCATACTACCTTTTGTTTACTTCTTTGTGAACAACCATTGTATCAGTGTGCCATTGTACATTGTACTTCATACGTCAAAAAGTAAATAAGAAGAAGAAAAGTGCTATTCATCATTTGTTATTTATAAGCCAAATGGGGGAGAAAACAGAAAAAAGTAAATTAATAAATTTTTTGTGTGAGGATGAAATTCAAGACATTTTTAGGATGAACCTAATGTTCTTGCTCTCCAGTCGCAGAATTATACATTTAGGGCTACCAAAATCATCATTATGGCATAATCGGGTTTTGAGATATTTTGATGAAAACAGATTTCTTCATATGATACGACTACGGCCAGAGGAATTTGCATATATATTCAACTTTAGAAGAAATGACGATGTTTTTTACACATTTGGTGAAAGGCTCCAACTACGCATTGACTTGCAGGAAATGGTGCTTGTTTTCGTAAGGTAGCATCTTTTTTTGGTATAGGTGATGGCGGTACCTTACAAAATATTAGAAATCGAGTCATTAAAGCAATATTAAATCTTAAAGAACAGTTTTTATATTGGCAACTTTCAACTTTCAACTTCAACTTTCTAATAAATCAGTCAAATCAATAAATTAAATAAATAAAACTAATAAAAATATCTTTTAATTCAATTTAATTTAATATAATTCACACATGAACACAAAAATAATAATTCATTTAAACATAAAACATTTAAACAAATACAACGTTTGAAAAACTTATGAATAAAAGTACTAAGTGTTGTATCGCATGTTTGCATGAAAATTACCAACAACACAGCTAGCACCGTTGTATTTTGTTAGCACTTAGCACGTACTAGGGGGCTTGTGAATAGGGCATATGTTTTTGTTATACAATAAATAGTCCAGGAGTATCCAATTGTACCTTCATACTTTGAAGTTACGATTATCTCAAACGGTTTGCCACAAAATTCTTAAACATTTAATTTACCAACTTAAACACTTATAAAATATATCAAATACAATAAATGCCACAAATAATCAAGACTTAGAAAAACCAAAACTATTGTAACATTAACTAAAAACAAAAAGTAACAGTCTTCATGAGGAAAATAAAAATTTAAATACAAGACTGCAAATGGCATTTCATGCCTCAACACTTCTTTAAATTTCTATTATAGTTTTGTGGTTAAAGAATGTAAATTCAACAATAGAAAGGAGCAATAATAACAACAACGAGATAAACATTCTTAGCCAACCGACCAAACAAAAACAGCAACTTGAATTTAGTTAAACAAATTCCCTTTAAGTACGAGCACTTGTAGAGCAATTTAAGCAGCATGCAAGAACATCCATACATGTCCGGTTAACTTGTAATGCATAAAAGATAATACGAGACAGGTAGGCAACAAGAGAATATTTATACAAATACATTAATTCATTAAAGTTACAGTTTGGATTACAAAATGGTCCTAATTAATTATTTGAGCCTTGGGTAACATTTTATATCTAACATGTCAAAAATGTAATGGAAAAGGAAGTAGCGATAAGTGACAAGGCAAAACCAAAATAAACAAGTAATAGGCTATATTTGGCTATGTCAAATCGCATATCCCCTATAAGTACTATATATAATTTAACGTAAAAATGTCATCGGTTCCTAACGGGCTAAGCATTTTTTAAAAATTTTAGTATTTCCTTTAAGATGTCTTCAAAAGCCTTAAAATGATACCCATATTTATATTTAAAAAAAATTTGAAAAGTTCAGAGGCCCGTAACATGGAAAATATGGGCGAATGCCAATTTATTCCCTTGATGTTTTTTCGTATTTTTTAATTCTCTATCGCCACTCATATTTTTTATTTTTTTTTATTGAAGTTACTGCACTTAACCAGAGTTGTTCCAAATAATATAGGAAATTAGAGGCAGGCTTGCTGTTTTGCTCACTGCTTCGAAGGACCTAAAACAATCTTGCTGCGTACTTGAAATTTCCTTTGCTCATCTAGTCTCTTAGCGAAGTTTATTGCAAATCGAACACGGACAGACAGACGGACATCGCACTTTTTGAAATCGGAAATAGATATTGTAGAAATTACAAACGGAATTGCAAACTAAGATTTACTCTTTTTCCACTTTTTGTGGTGAAGGGAAAAATAATATATAAGATGTAATCACAAAATGATTTTCCAATTATGCTTATTTCTGAATTAATTAAAGAAAAAAAATTGTGGAAAATGAGAAATTTATAAGGTTATACATTTTTTAGTTAATTATTTAACAAGACGAAGGCTGGCTGATATTCAAGAATATGAAATGTCAAATGTAGTTTATTAAATATCTTCTAATGGCATTAAGAGAAAGACCTCTAACCCAGCATTTGTGGAAAAAAGATTAACCTAACACTAGATGAAGATGCAATACAGTGAGATAGCGATAAATCGAAGATAATAATAATACATATTTATATAAGTAATATAAAATTATAAATAATATAATAAATTTAATATAATGTTGTCTGATTGATTATAATTCTCATTCAATCCACTTTTTATTCGATTATTTTCTGACGAAGGAATGACGAAGGTTGAGTCGCCAAAAAATTGAAATAGCTTCGGCTTTTATTGTCTAAGGCGAATTTGAAAACTATTTTCGGGATGCATAAAGTTACAAGCAGTAAAATTTTTTTAACATGTTAATTTAATTTTCAAATCATTGAAAAAATATTCGATGACAAGTGCAGAATAATTGTAGCAATTCGTATATTTGATTGAGTTATATTTTTTTCTAAACTCGAGTTACCGGTTCGGGAAGAAAAAATTTTTTTTATATATCTCCTAAATAAGATCTAAGTTAGAGTATGCTGCAGTGACTTAGAATTCATATTGTTTGCGTCATGCATCTCGCATTAAAAAATTACAGGGATTATTTTTAAATTTTGCTTTACTTTCCATTAGACTTGTGGAGCCTATAGTATTATACAGATCAAGAGGGTTATTGTTAGATCTGCAAGCGTTAAAATAAAGGCCTAAGTTTCCAGTAGTTTTATTTGCTTACGACATAATTAAAACGATTATTGACTGACATAATTTTGCTTTCAGGTTCCACCTAGAATTCTGCGTCACATAGTGGGGGATTTGAAAAAAATGTAAATACTGCACAACCTATGGTAGATAGCCGCAAAGAATGCTGCTAACGAATGTAGCGATCAAAAAAAATCTGCTAGTTACTAAAATTTTCCGTTTTTTTTTTAGAAAAACGGGCGCACATTTTTGTAATTAAGTTTTCTTAAATAAAAATTTAAATACATTAAAAATCGACTTCTATAAAAGTTGAGGTAGACATACGATATATCAATTTTGTTTTCTTTTGGAAGGCATATACAACCAATAAAAATTAAGGTATTTATAGAAGAGTTTTAACAATAACTTCGAGGAAATATTTTAAATTAATTTTTTGAGGATTTAGATTTATTTATAATGCAATAAAATCTTTTATTATCAATCCGTGTACATTGATTATTTTGAAAAATATAATTTAGATAATTCGCTTGGGAGGAAGTTTCAATTGAACTTATAAAAGGGAACATATTGGAACGTTTAACAATGGTGGTAATCTTTTAAAACCTTTATTTCATAGGAGAAAATCTTTTTCGAGAGGTCTTTGGTCAAGAATACACACAAATTTTGATTTTATTTTTTCCCCTTAATTAATTTTTAAAATAGATCTTAAAGCAGTTTAAATATATGGGCTCTTGGCAATAATTTTTCAAATATTTAAGAAATAATAGAGGGAAGTTTTTAATTTAAAAATACATAAAATTGACTTTTTTTAAACCATACCAAAAAATTTTTAGTCAATTATTATTTTTTTCAAAATACTATAAAAATTGTCTTCAGTCCAGAAGAAAAAAGCTTGATAAAGTTAGGAACAAAAATTAAATTTTTAATCTTAACAGACATTCTTAACTATATATAAAAGATAATACGTACTTTTTTTCTTTCTCTTGAGAAATTAAAAAATAACTTTGTTGTTTTTATTTTAAATACGCATTACGTCCGCAAGCATTTGCTGCTCAAATAGCTCTCACATTATTTTTGAAGCTTTTATACTTAAAGGAAAATGTGTTTTCCTTTTCCAAAAATTTTGATAAAGGTTTCCAGATGAGCTGGCTAAAGCAACCGGCGAAAGACGCATAGATACCAGCTCTGTCCACCAACAAATAAATTGCATTTTTATTTAAAAACGTTATAGGATATTAGCGTTTTATAATTAAAAATATGATAATGCATAGTCTAAGTCAATTTTTGTAGGATCTAAAATTTCCAAAACCATGGAAAAATTAGAGTTTGGTCACGCTTTTAAATTTTAACTGAGCTGTGCTTCTTTAAACCATCGCTGCACGAACTCCTTAAGCAGGATAATGTTGCTATTTCAAACTTAAACTCGACTATAGCTCTACTATAGCCGTGTGAAGTTCTAATATAATCGCATTTACTTTTTAGAAATAACAAAATTATATCCATTTTTTATTCCAAATCTCCCACTGTGCGTCATCAGCAAGTTTTCAACGTTCCATGCCACCATACGAATAATGCCTTAAGTATTACACTTTCTCTTGTCGTTTGAAAAAAGTTTTATTAAAATTTGCAATAATTTTAACAACAGAATTGTGTGCTCAAAGCAAAATTAGAAATTATTATTTCATTGGAATTAGAGTTATTTTTTCAATTGTACTGGTACTATTTATTTACGCACAACTGTTGACCAAGATTTATTTGTACAAGATGTTGATACGATAGTGTTGTATGAATGTAAGTTAAATTTATTTTACTTTTACAAACACAGACTCTACACTGGCTCACAAAAGATATCAAATGCATACTTGAAATTTTATATAATAGAATTTTGTAATTAAACATTAAATTAAGAATTTCCAGTGGTAGAGTGTTATAATAAAATCTAAAGATATGCATGTTTAGAATAATTTAAGTTTTAGAATTTATACTCGTAAACAAGAATTTTTATTGTATTCATAAAAAGATGCTAAATATTGCAAATACATTTTAAATAACAAATCTCAAACACATTAAACGTATTTATATGAATATAAATATTTTATGGGAATTTAGTTTAAAGTTTTTTCAATTTAAATTATTTTTATTTTTATTTTATTTTTATTTTAGGAGTAACCATTAATTGAATGCATTAAAGAGAATTTATTTAAATGTGTGGTTGAAATTTTTTTTGCAGTAAATGTATTAAATTATAAATTCTATTTTCATTAATTATTGTAAATTAATTTTTTAATGGTCTTTCCTTATCAAATCATAATATTTTCCAATTCATTCTAATTATTTAGTTTGTTTGTTTTAAAAACTTGTTTTTAATAGCTTCAAGATGACAATTAATAGATAAACTATATTCAACATAATTATATCTATTAAAACTAAATGATTAGTTGATAGTTAAAATTCCCATGCATTCAATTTTAATAATTATTGTTATTTCCTGATGTTAAGAAAAACAAATCTATAATTGATACAATCAAAATGACTAATAACCGGCAATTATATTTAAATAAATGTAGGAAGAGTGACATTCCCAACAATATTAATACCTTTCTAAAGCTGGTTTGATGGAAAACTCATCTCTGGATTACAAAACCGGTTTCTATATTCAAGGTGTTTATTTATTTATTTGATACTTCCTGACATTAAAAGTGACAGCAAAGATCTCGTTAGGAAGTTTTTTCTATCTGTAATGCGTTATGCGATTTAGCAGAATTTGTTGTATGGAAAAAAGTTTTTTTGTTTTGCAAATATGTTTCTTGTCACCATTAGCATCCAATAATAGTAAAGTAGCAAAACACAACAGGTGTTGCATCAATGCTCCAGTAAGAAAATCAATTTGGATATTATATTGCCACCGCTTAACTTCTTTTTATTCCCGTATACGTAACAAGTAGTGTCAAAACAGATTTTACAATGCCTACTGATATAAGAAATAGCTGGTCCAAACAACAAGAAGAATGGATAGAGTTTCAGAAAACCAAGACCGTTGATTTCTTTTTTTAGAATTTTACAACGGCATTTTTTTAAATAAGTTTTTGCGAGTGTTAGATTCAATTTCATTCGGAGATTAATAAAGTGTGTTATTTGTGTGTTGCCGCATGACCCCAATTACCAAAACGTCAGGCAGATTATTGAATAAATGCAGCAGTTAAAAGTCCCCTTAAGCTTATGAAGAGATAGGTGAGGACATTAGGAGCAATGCGAATTTGCTTGAACCCGTTTGATTCGATCCCATATATAATAACTTGCAAAGCGTAACCACTAAAAGTGAATGAGGAAGTTATTACAGAAAACAAAAGCAAAATTTTTATAATACTTATATCCCCAAGGAATGCTTTAATTACGACGCTTATCGTCTCCTAATAAAATTCCCAACTTAAGTATTTCATAAAATTTTTTTAAAATTGATATTTTTACGTTTTGCCCTTTTTAGACAAACTTACAGATTCTTTTGATTACAAATGCCACTGTAGCTCATTATACTATATTCAAACTTTATGGCTTTCTCTGGCTATACTTCTTAATCCTACCAGTCTTGTGAACCCATCCATCCACGCTACACTACTGTGTTACTTCGGCGAGACATGAACTACTCGATGCCTTGTTAAGTAACCTTAACCATCCACAGACATCTCCACTACTCCTTTTATTCAAGCCAGTCATCTCCTTTAATCCAATAGCCACAACACACGTCTGCCATACACTGTTGCTATGCTGTTACACTTCCCGCGCAAACCGCTATTGCCCTTACTTTTTTTTTATAAAGAGCTTCTTGACAATTATCTGTTACTCTTATATTAAATTGGACGTCTCCACTAAGTTGTCTGCCATGGCTTCACACAATAATTGCCTTTTGCCTCTCGGGAGGTTTGTACTGCTGTTTATAATTTTAATTGCATTATAACAATTATTATTTTTTCGTTGCACGCATGTCCGAACGCGGTATCGAACTCAGGACCCTCTGTTTTGCAGTACGCACCTCTACCAACGCAACCATTGTGGTTGCTCAGCTTTTGTTAGCTAATTGTGTTTTTTATTCCATACACACACCATTAGTTGAATTAAATTATTCACCACGCTCATACGGATAACAACAACAAGGGTTGCCAGATCTCATATTCGTAACAATATATTAGAGGCAATTTAAACTTTGGCAGTAGATCCTGCAGTTCAATTGGAAACCTGGTTATGGAAAGTACATTAAGAAATTTACAATTTAACGTTGTTCTGTTATATTCCTCTTATTCGTTACCATTCAAAGTATTAGTGATTATTCATAAAAGTGAATATTAATCTGACAAATACGAATCAATTAAGGATATCCTAAGGTTAAAATTATAGTACATAATATCCCATTCCCTCTCCTTAATTGTAAAATAAATTACAAAGTAGAAAGAATTTTTTGAAGAAATAGAAATTTTGTATGGACACGATTTACTAAGTGCCGCAAAAATAACTTTTTAATATGACTTGGCTGAAATTAAGTTAGATGAAGACATTAAGTTCAAAAGATTTATCTGCCTGGTTGATGCACATTTCGCTCTAATGTTATAGTAGCTTGCGAGATGTGGACGGCTTTAGAAGCAGTAGATCGCTCATCCCGAAAATTGGTTACTCAAACCTTTTGTGAGGCGGGGTAAATCTTGCTGGAACCAACAATGCTAGAAATCCAATTCGGCCACTCGACGCGGTAGTCAATGCCTTTTTTTAAAAACCAAATATGCACTTTGATGCGATGCAATGGCTTTTCTTGTAAGTCATGTGGGTGATCAAAACATAGATTTTTTCTGCACAGAAAATAGTCATTTTAGTTATTAAGATTTTAAATACGAACTCATACTGCTGCTGACATTTGATGCCATTCACATTATGACAATAAATTTGCGCCAACTTAAAGAAATAGATTAAACATAAAAACGTACTTTGTAAAATTTTTTATTAGAATTACTTTATCTTTTGCTTAATCACCTTAAAAATATTCACATATTTAAATTTAATGAATGTAATTTATTTTGAATTTTATCTCTACATCTATAGGGAAATATAAAATCAAATTAAAAGAAATTTGCTAATAAAAATAAACTGTGCAAAAATATTCACATTTACAATAACTAAACGTGTTTATAATAATAAATTATTTTATTTATTACATCAATTTATTTTAAATGACTGATAAAATTTATTTTATAACCATTTTTTTAAAGGTAACGAGGGTCAAGTTATATGTCTTTCAAATTTCACATAAACTGCATTAAGAGTTTAAAACAAATTTAAAATTAATTAAACTATTTCAAAGGACAGGTGAATAATTTAAAAAAAGCTCATAATAAGTTGAAAAAATATCAATTTTGTGCTGCCTAAAAATGTTTTTTTGTCACAGCTTAATAGTCTTTAGAAGAGTTAAAAGTTTTATTTTTTTTAACCAACTTTGTTATTGGGAATGAACATAACCAAACATTCATAAATCATACGTCTTATGTAGGCTGTCCTCCTATTGAGATTTATCTATATATTCTGCTATATAGCATTGAAAAAGAAACAGATTAATGTGCGGCAAAGACGACCAATGTATAAATATTTCTAATAACAACAATATTATTTTATTTCATTATGTATAACAATAGTATAATAATAATAATGTGTTGCTCTTTGGCTATGATTAAATCAATGGATGTTTCTTCTTTACGTGATTTTTTCAGAAATTGCGTTAAGTAACTTTTTATAGCCTTTACCACAAGTAGAAAAAGGTTAAATCTAAGTTTATCATTCCCACCCATAAGAAAGTCGATTGAGTGATGTCCGTCTATCTATACGTGTTCGTATTAAATTCAACTTTGCCAACGCACTAGATCAGCTATTTAAAATTTTAAAACGCTAATCGATCAGGCGTAGTTTTGAAAGAAAACCGTCCATGTCTTTCTTTAGAAAAATTAAGTAACTCCACTCAAATATATTGTTACGTTTTACCCTTTTAGACAAATGTACGGATTCTTTTGATTGCAAATACCACTGTGGCTCATTTTTAATTTCTGTATTCTTTTTACTTTGTGGCTTTCTCTGGCTATACTTCTTAATCCGGTCTTGTAAACCCTTGGTCTCGTATTTACTAAACATGCATTATCACCACAAACGCAGCCACCCACGCTACACTACTGTGTTACTCCGGCGAGACATGAACTACTCGATGCCTTGTTTAGTAACCTTAAACATCTACAGACATCTCCACTACTCATATTATCCAAGCCAGTCATCTCCTTTAGTCCAATAGCCCCAATACACGTCTGTCATACACTGTTGTTATGCTGTTACACTTCCCCGCGCAAACCGCTATTGCTCTTACTTTTTATTATAAAGGGCTTCTTGACAATTATTACTCTTATATTAAATTGGTCGTCTCCACTAAATTGTCTGCCATGGCTTCACACAATAATTGTCTTTTGCCTCTCGGGAGGCTTGTACTGCTGTTTATTAATCTTAATTGCATTATAACAATTATTATTTTTTCGTTGCACACATTTCCGAGTGCGGTATCGAACTCAGGACCCTCTGTTTTGCAGTACGCACCTCTACCAACGCAGCCATTGAGGCTGCTCAGCTTTTGTTAGCTAATTGTGGTTTTTATTCTATACACACACCATTAGTTGTTGAATTAACTTATTCACCACGCTCATACGGAAACAACTATAGGGGTTGCCAGATTTTATTATTCGTAACAATATTGAGCGCCTATGAACCTATGAACTTTTCACAGAAAAGCAAGATTCTGCACCGTATTTTTGAAGATATCAATATGGGTATTATTTAAAAGCTTTTGAGGAGATCTTTTAGAAAATACTAAAATTTAAAATAAATGCTTAACCCATTAAGAGCCGATGATATATTTATGTAAAATTATGTGTATGCGTACTTATTTTTTTTTTATTTTTTATTTCTCTGCCACCCTAATATTTCTTTTTTTTTAATTGGAGTTACTTCACTAAACTAGATTTACATAAATGGTGTAGAATTTGTAAGATTCGGCACAACCGAGTACTACACTCTTACTTCTTTATTTTAAAAATGAAAGGTATTGGTTGTGGGGAAAATATTTTACTTTATAAAAGCGGCCAAATTTTCAATAAAAAACTATTTTGAAGACCCTACGATCTTACACTATCAGCCCTATCATAAACAAAAATTACGTGCGAGTTCTTTTACTTTGCCCTTTTCTCAAATTTTTTTTTGAATGACCGCGGAAACTGAAAAAAATTCGGAAGAAAAAAGTAGGTATTATAAATTATAAAATAAAAATTATATGAAAATAAACAAAAATACTCCCTTCAAATTACGATGATGCCACTCTTTTATAATTTTATCCCCACGGAATTCATAATTCGAGGAATTTTTTCCGTGGGAAAGAAATTCCGTGAGAATATTGATAACTGGGCTGTATATTTGATATGTGAGGAAAACTCATTTCAAGAATATGACTTAACAACTTCCTGTCTTATACCGTCAATGGACACGAGTTAAAAAATATTAATTTCTTGATCATTTTGTTTTTAGTTATAATACAATGTGGTCAACTTACAAGGAAAATTATTTTAAAAATCTTGCAGGGATTCCATATTTCGATACACGTGCCCACACACCTACAACGTCATCAATACAAGCCTATGGTTGTGAATAGGTGTAGTTGTAATTACATTCTATACAAAAAGAAAACACTGTGACCAACCATTCTAATAAAAATTTGCAAGTTTTTTTAATAAAGAAAAATATTCATGTATCTCAACTATACTTACATAAGATTGTTAAGCTGTCAACAATTAAATATTTATCTTTCTCTGTGTATAATTGTATGTGTATTATAAATGTAATAAAGCCAAAGCCATTTAATTAACATGCAAAATCTACACGTACATGTTAAACAAATCGTATGTGAATCGTAGCCATATTATTAGTGTGTGTAAGAAGAATGTTTGTAAAATAAATCTTTAACAATAAAATCCTTTGAACGATGGCATTCTTCATTCTCTGTTAATTGCTTATTTACGTGATTTCGTACCAAATTATTTGCCAAGTAAATTTACAAATAATAAAACATTTTGGAACAAGAAAAATAAGATTTATAAGCCAAAAAGAACTACACAAAACAACTACATACATATAAATTTGTGTTAACTACGTTTTCTTAATTGAATACATGTGTAAAATATTAAATAGTTTCAGGAAGAGAATAAAATAAACGAGAGTATGTCTGTTTGTTTAAGAAATAAAATATTAAATTAAAAAAATTATAAATGAGAATCACTTCCCAAATTAATATTGCATGAGAAATATATTTAATAGTTTCTCTGGTTTATTTACTAAAAGAGAAAGAAAGTGAACGCCTTTTTACACATAAATATATATTTGTATGTATTGGTATATTTTTAATTAAATTAAAATTAATTTATATTATTCGTGACATAATGAAGAAAACTGAAAGTAAAATGAAAATATTTTTAATGGATAAGAGAAAAGAGTACTATTTTTTTTAAAATTCTTTCTACTTTCAAATCGTTTCCAAAAATTAAAAATTTATTAAAAAAAAAAAAAAAAACTTTGAAATTATGTAATAAGTCTTCATTAAAGCTAAAGTTCAGAATTATGATCTGAATAAATTCGATCTCTTACCGCATTCATCGAAGTTTTGACACTGCTTTGCATTTACATTTACGGATTACTCAAATTGTAGTCAAAAACTTTAAAAACTGGCAAAGAAGACTCGATGTTCCATTAAAAAAATTAATCGAAATCATACAAAAATAAAATGTCTACGTAAAAAAATTTAATTTTTTAACTCACGCCAAAAATGGAGAGAAATATGTTCAATTCAGTAAAACTCGAGTTTGATTAAAATATAAAAAAAAATTAAAAATTAAAAAATATAAAAATTTATATTCAACAACGGGAATTTTTTTTTTATTTATATTAATTAGTTTTAAAAAAATCTATTTTGCGTGCTATTTTCCCGATTAATTATTTAAATCACCGATATTGATTATTGAGGGTCAAAGCACGTCTCGATGGCCATTTCGTTATCGCTTACGTAACTCTTCAGGAAACTTCTGACAAACATTTTAAATAAACTAAAGATTTTTGTCCAAGCAATAAAGCAACGACAAAAATCAAAGTTTAAGCAAAAACAACAATAACCAACAGTAATTCTATTTTTCTTTCTCTGCTGTATACGGCTGAATTTTTGTTCGGCTCTTTTATACAGTTGAAAGAGGATGAAAAATAAAATATCACAAAACACTACGATAATTTATTTTTTGCACGGGCACTTTGCAAATATTAAATTATATTCAACAACGGGATTTTTTTTAATTATATTAATTATTTTTCAAAAAATCTTTTTTTTCGTGCTATTTTCCCGATTAATTATTTAATTGTGAGACGTGCTTTGACCCTCAATAATATATATCGGTGATTTAAATAATTAATCGGGAAAATAGCACGAAAAAAAGATTTTTTTAAAAAATTTATTATTATTTTCTGATAACGAAGAGTTTGTGAGAATTTTACAAATTTGATATCTTGAAGAAGGGAATCGAGCACATGAAACATCATGATCATATTCACAAAAAACAGAAATAGATTTTGGACAAAAATCAGAATAAATCTAAAATTAACTTAAAACTAACGAACAACTGTAAAAAAATACAACAACAAATGCATTTGCACCTAAGGGCGTATGCATTGTGTATACTGTGTGCTGACTCCATATGCACAGCAATTAATGTTAATATTCATGCGTAGCGAAACACGCCGGGACTTGCTATTTTTTCATTAGTTTGTGATTTCTACAATACTCATTTCAGACCCCATATATATATATATATATATATATATATTATGACTCCTTATGCATAGCGGAGTCGATTAAGCGATGTCCGTCTGTCCGTTCCGTCTATCCGTTCGTGTTAAGGCCCAACTATAATGTGCATAAGCTAGCTTTAGCTTATGTCAAAAATCCAACGAAAAGCCTGTCAAATGCTTAGGTAACTTATTAAAGAAATTTATGTGGCTATAATGTACCTACATAAATTTAGTAACTTATTTGCCACAGTTGCACATTTATGTTTGATTCGTACTTTTGCCAAAAGTAATTTCTATATAAATTAACAAAATTTTAAAACGAAAAGGCTTTATAAAAATATTTTTTATATTTAATAACATTCACATACACATTTACATATTTTGGTTCATGTTCTCAGAAAAAGTAAAAAAAAAAAACTATTACAAGTTATTTTCTGTTTTGTGTTTGTGGCCAAACGTACTAAAAAATGCAACGATGTTCATCGCTTATATCGTATACATATGTATGTGTGTATAAATTCAAATTTAATTTAAATATATTATATTTGTAAAAAATTAGCCATAAAGAAAAATTATTTTACTACATTTTCTATTGAATTAAAAATTTAACAATTTAGGTCTTAATTAGAAAACTTCTTTATTAATGTATAAACCAAAGCACAATCAGCTGTTTCCGTACGGAAAGTGCGATCAGTTTCGTACCTTGCATAAAGAAATGAAATTTAACGAAACTTGACGAAAAGTTATCTTAATCACATTATAGTTTACCATATATAATTTAATGTATTTGCACAGTTGTATAAGTTGGCATAAGCTAGTTTATGCACATTATAGTTAGGCCTTTAGTGTTGAAATCAAGTTTGAGTTTTTTTAATACGCCAATCGATCAGACATAGTGTCGACAGAAGTGCTATTGGAAACCAGCACGATCGGTCCCTGTCCTTCGAGGCAGCAGGCAAAACACCACGCTTACCTCTAATATGTTCATGTCATTTGGAACAATGAAGCAACTCCAATCAAAAAAGTAAATTTATGGGGCGATGGAGAATTTTAAAATAAAAAACACCAAGTAGAAAATTGGCACTCGCCTATATTTTCCGAGTCATGGGGCTCTGAAATCTTAAAAATTTTTAAAGCTTTTGAAGAGATCTTTACTAAAATGTTTAAAAAAATCTTAACCCATTGACAGCCGATGGCATTTTTATGTAAAATAATATATATTCAGTACAAATTTTTTTATTTTTTAATTCTCTGTTACCTTGATATTTGCTTTTTTGATCAGTAACTCTAATCAAACTAAACTAGATTTACAAAGATGGTGAAGGGTATATTAGATTCGATATAGCCGAATATCGCACTCTTACTTGTCTTATAAAAATTTAAAGTATTAGAAAATACATGAAGTAGTTTTAGAAGAGAAAAAATCCGCGAAGTGTGAGTTTAACTCACACACGAAGGTTTTCATACCATTTCTGGATCACTATTTATACATGTATAATGAAAATTTTTAAACTTTTTACAGCAAATATTTCAAAACCTAGTTCGGTTAAATTTAAAATAAGGCCCTTTTAAAATGACGTTACGCATTATAACCTTATAATTTTGGTTTTTTAAATCTAAAGATTTAATAGATAAGCCACATTTAAAATTATATTTAAAATTATTTTTTATATGTGTTACTGTATTGAAAATTTTTTTTTTTATTAATAGCATCGCACTTTCGGAACACCCCTTAGTTTTTATTATTTGCTGTTATAGCAGCTACACTAAAACATTTTCTGTGAAGGATTCAAGAGTCTATCTATAATGGTTTTAATGATTGAGGACTCTAACAGACGGAAAGACGGACAAAGAATAGGGTGACGTTTTGCAAATTATGTAAAAAACCCTTAAAAGAGACAGTGTTAAAGAAATACTTTAAATTATAAGTTGTTTTTTGTTATTTTTAGTCGCCATTTTTTTAACAAATGAAAAAATATATGATACTCACGAATGTGGTTGCATAAGAGGCAACTGAAGATTTAAAGTAGCCAAATGTTGGATTTTTACTAGTAATTTAAAAAAAATAATTTTAAAATTTTAAAACCTTAAAGTGTTTTTGAATTCATGCAAAAAAAAAATAGATAAATAAAATGCGTGAAATTAAAACTATCGAAGGGAAAAAATATTTCACATTCTAATTATTTGTAATATTAGTTATTTAAAAATTATGAATTTACTTAAAAATTTTTCTTTAAAAATACACTTGAAATTAAAAAAAAAATGTATCCATGTTTCCGCAAAGTAAGAAAATGAAAAAGTGTTTACATGTGTTCGTTAATGTAAGACTGTAAATCTGTGCATAATCTATGAATATGCGAAATTTTAAAATTAAAATAAAAATCACGTCTTTAATGTGAAAATCATTTTCACGTGATGTCAAAGAACAATAAGAAAAAAAAAATAGGGAAAACATGCAATATCACCATTCCTACTGGAATTAAATAAATTAAAACTTTGTATACATTTCCCAATGATGTAAAAGGAATAAGTCAGTAAAAATTCTTTTTGTTTCTAAGAATTTTTTAACATCGTCCATTGATGTGATTAATAGTAGTAAATGACTAAATCCAATATAAATGCATTTTATAAGTTTTTGATATTTTCTAAAATATAAAAAAAAAATTTCTTTTTCTGGTGAAAGAAAGGCAAAAAACTGCAAATAAAAACCATTTTGTATTTCTGGGTAAAATTACACAAATAATGATACTGCCCAAATGCAATCATGTCCTTTAGAAACCAAAATTAATATGCATATTAAGTTTATTTACTCAATCAATTCTCAAACAGTAACTGGTCACAAATAGTCGTGAGGTGGAAGTTTTATAAAGCATCATAGATACAAATAAAAATATAATAAAAACAATTTCGAACATATTTTTTATTTTATTTTATAATAGCACTTTGTGAAACTGGTATAAATGTTGCACAATTTTTAAACCACCACGTACCTTTAATAAAATGGATGTTACAACACAAACATCGCCTGCAAAGGAACAAGAGAATAAAAGGAAACATAAATATATTAAGTGGCAATCAAAAACAAAAAAAAAAAAATCCAATCACGTGTTATTGAATAGCTGCCATCGCAGAGTAACAGCCAGAGTTTTATTACACCGTTGTGGTAATTGACTCCCTAACTGACTAAAGAACAGAGAGCATGTTGAAAAAATTTATAAATATGATATCACTGTATTGACATAAATCGTTTGTATGAATGAACGCACAAAATATTCCAATTTCCTTTTCCGTTAATGCTGATTAAGTAATTCGTTCTTTTTAATATATGAACGTAAATAATATTAAAACAATAATACAATATATAAAAAAAATAAAATGAAATACAATACATATTTATGTACATTTCACAACCGTATAATATTATTATTAATACTAAATGAACTCTCATTGATTATTGTATGAATACTTTAAAATACTTTTTTTTTTGTTTAATCTTTAATAATTTTTATTGAAATTTCATTCTGTAAATGCATTATATGATTTTCGACCTAATTACTTATGTATTTATTAATTTATTTATTTTTATTAATACTTAATTTGAGTTCTCAGTAAGACTTAAGTTCGTTATTTACCAGCAATAAAAAAAAAAAAAAAACAAAAATTAAAATGTTAAATACTTCGAAATGAAATTGTGATTTTATAAATTCCCAAGCACTTTTTAATGCCATCCTTAATTGCAATAAAATAATAATTCGTAGTCATGAGAAACGTATTCAATTTTACTAATTTATTATATTGGTTAACCATACATGGGAGTAATTAATTAGCTGGAATAAATAACTAGCAATTTCATTCTCATTAAATAACAAGCAATGCTAATGATTTCTTAGAATTGCTATTATTTTCACTTATCTTAATGCTCTTTAATGAAAAAATAAAGTCGTTGTTATGGTTTAAAAATTTACTTGTTTCAAAGCATTACCATTAATAAACATCACTCCTTGTCTTTGTATACTAAATGAACACCTTAAAATATAATAAAGAATAACTTTAAAATGAAAAATTTTCACAAAAATTTGGTAAAACATGTATGTATGTTTTAAAATTCTTAGAAAAATTAAAATATAATTAAAACATATTTTGGTTTTGCTGTAAGTTTAAAACTGCTAGTTAGAGTGTTAAAAAAATTGATAAATTATTAAAATTTTCAAATATACATGCATTCTAAAAAGGGGCATCACCTTCTTTTATATATGTATACGTTTTTTATGCTTCTGGAATCAAAAATCTATGTGTCATAAAAATAAGTATTTTGTATTTAATTGTAATTACTTATTAAACAATTTCATTAAAATTTCACTACCATTGGCAAAAATGGTAGTTAGGTTTTTTCATTGTCATTATTTCAAGCAATGCTAATGAAATTAAAAAAATAATAAAAAAATCCCAAGTATGTTATTAACAATAAATTGCTATGAGTATATTATTGATTATATTATGCTAATATCCCTTAAAATTCTAAAATAAAAATACACTTTATTTTTTGCTAGAAAAGCAATACGTTTGTAACATGCCGACTCTTAATCTAGACGTAAGACCTAGAAAAGTCAAAACAATGTAAGAAAGAATAGAAACCTTTTTTTTTGTTGGTAATTTTTATTAAAGCCTTAACATTTTTTGTAATGTTGTTTTTGAATTTTATTATTAAAAGAAAAATTTTTTTAGCTTTAATAAAAATTTGGAAAAAGGTTTCCTGATAAGCTGGCTTAAGCAATGGACGAAATATGTATATATCATACTTGGGATTTTTTTAATACCATTGAAATTTCATTGGCATTGTTTGAAATATTAAAAATGAAAAAAATTTAACTACCACATAATGCTAATGATTTTATTTTAATTATAATTGTTTTTAGTAATGGTTATGAAATTTCAATGAAATCGTTTCACTACTAATTACAATTGAATTAGCAATAAATGTTTGTATGAAACTTAACTTTTTGACAGCAGAAACCTAAAAAACTATGCATAAAATAATTAAATCTTAACATTCTTGTACATAGATCTGTATTTGAACATTTTAATAATTTTTCATTTTTAAATGAGATATGTATAAAACTTGATGTCTGAGATCTAAAGTCACCTAAAACCACAACTAGTAGCTCTTATAATTTACACGAAAATCAAAATAGATTCTAATAGTGTCTAATTTTTCCTGAGAAAGTAGAAACATAAATATTTCACAAAATTTTTCTGTTCTAAATGCCATTTTAAAGATATACTCTACTTTACTTTAAGGTGTGTATTTAGTGTACAAGGGCAAGGAACACCTTCATTAATGATAATAATTTTAAATCATTTAACGATTAGACAATGGTAATGATTTTGTTTTTTTAAGTAATTAGCAATGAAACCTTTTCCTTAAAAAGCATTACCATAAGTAAAAATAATGTTAATGCTAAAAATTTCATTAGCATTATTTATCATTCAATGGTAATGAAATCGTCAGTTAATTAGTCCATCTAATCAATTACTCCCATGTTTGGTATAGGTAACTGTTTTTGCAACTGACAAATAAATTGTATTTTTATTTTAAAATGTTAAGGGACATTAGCATAATCTATACATGTTACAAAACATTAAAAGGGTAGTTTCTGTACATGAAATATTTTTTTATAATTTTGTTGTTGTTGCAGATAGTAATCGAGATAGAATCTAAAACACCTATTTTTGGAGTTTTTGTCTGTCTTTCTGTGTTCGCATCACGCAAGAGCTACTGAGTGGACTTGTACAAAATTTTGTAAGGAGGTGCCTAGGGCCTTAGTTCCAATATACAAGGGCTGCTATATATATTTCTGGCGTGGCAACACTGAGTGCTGCCAAGTGCAATCTTACATTTCCATTGGAAAGTTTGTCATTTTTAAGCATAATCGTACTCAAGACGTTTTGACGTACGACCATTATTTGTGTTGTTTACAGTGACTTGAAAAAATTAATATAGAAAAAATGGATATAACTCGTGAACATTTTCGTGCCATCATTTTTCACAACTTTCGACGTGGATTATCACGATTGGTGCAAAGAAATGTTGCATAAATACGATTGCGGTGCTTCAAAAGACGTATATAAGATCGTCACAGGTGACGAATCATGGATCTATGCGTATGAGCCCGAAACGAAACAACAATCGACCATGTGGGTCTTCAAAGACGAGCAAAATCCAACGAAAGTTATTGTGGAAGAAGCACTTCGAAGCAAATGGTCGCCTGTTTCGTCGGCAAAACTAGTCATGTGGCGAATTTTCCGCTTGAGCAACGTAGGACGGTCACTTCTGAGTAGTACACTACAATTTGTTTGCCTGAAGTCATCGGAGAAATTCGAAAAACCAACAAGAGAAGACGAATCATTGTTCACCATGACAATGGGAGCTCTCACACATCGGCTCAAACCAGACCGTTTTTGACCGGCCAAAACGTCGAATTAATGGGTCATCCGCCGTACAGTCCTGAGTTGGCACCTAATGACTTCTTCTTGTTTCCGCACATCAAGAAAAAAATGCGTAGTCAACGATTTTCGTCGCCAGAAGAAGCTGTTGAAGTGTTCAAAAACCATGTTTTAGAGGTGTCTCAATCGGAGTGGAAAAAGTGCTTCGACAACTGGTTTGAGCGCATGCAAAAGTGTATAAATCATGCTGGAGAATACTTTGAAAAACAATAAAACCATTTTTGATTATAAATATTCGCATTTTTACTATTAGGCCAGAAATATATAGAGCAGCACTCGTATAACTTTTTTTTTCATAAAAATAGGTCATTTTTGATTGATAGATAATATTATCAAAATTTCTTAAATAGTTCTAATTATCAATGCTTCACAAAAGCAATTTTTGATAGTAAAATTGAAGAGTAAAATTATATTAAAATGTAATTAGTTTAAGCCCAAAATAAGAAAATATATAGACTTTAATAGTAATATTTCTCTAGTATCGGCCCATTAAAAGCACCAAACAAGGAATTTTTCTGGATGTAATGGCGAGCTTCATCTCTAAACAACACTTGGCATAGAAAAACAACATCAAATTTAATATAGAATTTTAAAAATTCAAACTATCTTTCCGATTGGGCAACAATTAAAAAATATTGGGAATTAAAACTCACAATTACATGTGTGTATCTATATATATTTTTTTTTTCAATTTAATACTTAAAATTTACTTAAAGAAATACGCCTTCGATACATGGATGTGTATTACATTGTATATGTATGTATGTAAACAGATACACAAGTGTTAAATACTTCTGTTGAAAAATCAAAAATTTCTTTTACGCCATAAAATCATTGACAGCACAACTTTAGCAAACAGAAACAGGAAATTAATTTAATTCAACAAATCAAATTTAAAATGTCACTTAATTTTTGCGTTTTTTTTTTTTGGGATTTTACTGAATACCCTTAAGAGATGAGGAGACATGATATAAAGAATAGAGGCATGTGTTCGAAACATACTCGCAAATAAAAGTGAATTTTAAGAAAATTAATTTTGTAATTGTTGAAGCGAAAAATTAATTCAAATTACGTTTGGTATTTTATATTCGTTTTATTTTCAAGTTTTAAACAGGCAGAAAAAAATCGAGCTAAATAAGATTAAAAAGATGTATAGAAATGTAACTTTAAATTGAACTTGGTTCGATCCTTTGTGTGTGTAGAAGCAAACAAACAAACAAACAAAGAAACAACCAACCAACTAATGCCACAATGCCAGGAAAAGAATATTTTAACGTTGAAAGCTAATATAAATACTCGTATGTACGTTGTATGTATGTGTTGCTGAATAAATGTGTGGGTGTATTTGTATTAACATGGTATTACAACTGCTTTTATTCATGTAAGTGACAACGTGTATAATTCAGTCTTTACTTAAGTACAGTTTAGTCATGAATTTAAATAAATCGATGATAAAAATAATTTAATTAAATAATGTAAAATCTTAAAGAAAGTTTATCACAAATATTTAAATTAAATTAAAGATGAAGCTTAAAGAAATATATAAGAAAAATTTATTTAAATTTTATACCCTTCACTACAAAAAAGTGGAAAAAGGTTAAAACTAAGTTTGTCATTCCGTTTGTAATTTCTATAATATCAATAAAATATATATATTTTGAGTTCTTAACTGAGCGATGTTCGTACGTCCGTCTGTGTTAAGGTTGAAATCAAGTTTGGCAAGGCACTAGATCAGCTAGAGAAAATTTAAATACGCCAATAGATAACAAATAGTTTCAAAAATTTTGCTATTGAAAATTAGCAAGCTTTGAGGCAGCGGGCAAAACGCCACGTTTGCCTCTAACGACGAAGCAACTAATAATAAAAAAAAAAACAAAGAAAGAGAATTAAAAATAAGAAAAAACATCAAGAAAACAATTTGCGCTCGTCCATATTTTTCAAGTAACGGGCCTCTTAAATTTTAATATTTTTGAAAATATCAATATGGGTATCATTTTAAAGCTTTTGAAGAGGAAATACTAAAATTGTTTAAGAACGCTTAACCCATTAAGAGCAGATTTAATTTTTATGTAAAATTATATACATGCAGTACCATAATTTTTGTAATTATTAATTCTCTGTCACCCCAATATTTGCTTTTTTGATTGTATTTACTTTACTAAACTAGATAGCTGAATATAGCGTTCTTACTTGTTATACCCTTCACCACAAATAGTGGAAAAAGGATATATGTAATTTTCTCATTCCGTGTGTAATTTCTACAATATCCATTTCTGACCCCATAAAGTACATATATTCTGGCTTCTTATGCATTGCGAAGTTGATTGAGCGATGTCTGTCTGTCCGTTCGTGTTAGTGTTGCCTCGGCAAACTTGATTTCACAAGAAAAATAAATATGTCAGTCAGATATAATGTACCATACTTTTTTTTTTTAATTTTTTATTCTCTGTCATCGCAATATTTGCTTTTTTGATTGGAGTTACTTCACTAAACTAGATTTACATAGATAGTGAAGGGTATATAAGATTCGGCATAGCCGAATATAGCGCTCTTGTAAAATTTCTACTCTACAATATTCGTATTATAATAGAGAAAATTGTCAAAAGTCGAAAGAAGCAGACTGAAAAAATTTAATGTACTGTTTCCGTATAACAGACAATCAAATTGTCTGGAAAATTTATATGGAAATAACTCAAAAAACAAAGTGCCTTGTATGACAAGGATTGCCTATAATACTTAAAAGGCACATTACTGTGTTTAAGAACATCAGAAAACCACTTGTTATTAGAAAATAAATCTTTTAATAAAGACGAGCACAATTAACACTAAAAATTTTAACTTATTTAAATGATTCCAAAAAATTGTTAAAGCTTAAGAGAGACCCACGAAAACACTGGCCACTTCAGGTGAAGCATTGTGGTGTTTTTTGGTAGCATTGCTGGGCGTATGTTAAGAATAATACGAACAATATTGTTCTCTAAGACGCCAATTGTTGCTGGTTTATCAGCATAAAGCAGTGATTTTACGCCGTCCCAAAGGATATAATATAGAGTTTCCAAGTCTCACGACAAATGTTCTCAATCAAACTACCGCCAATAAATCATTGTTCTTAGATGGTAATTTGGGATCCGCCTTTATTTTTAAAGAAAAAAGGTCCAATGATTCCATTGGAGAGCAAGTCGCACAATATGATAAAATTTTCTTCACACAAGGCAATTTTTCTTATTTACAAGCCCGTTAAGTTAAAACGAATCTGTGAACTTAAAAATAAGTTAATTGAATGTACCTTTTAGCCGTTTGAAAATTTTATCAATCAATTTTTTATCAATTTTCTTATGGCCACATTCATAAAAACGGAATAATAAACCTAAAATAAGCAATTGTTGATAAAACTCATATACATAAACGATTAATATTCTTCAAAACCTTTAATAAGATAAAAAATTTTATTTGCTGGATTTAACCTTCTTTTAACCAGTAATTAAATTAATCTTATTTAAGTAATTCGATTCTAAAAATGGGTTATAAAAAGGTTGTCTGGGGTAAAAAAATTAATTTTAAGGGAAATGTATTAAAAATTAAATATTATTCGGCGATTCCGAATCCTCTATATCCTTCTTCTTTCTTACCATTGAGTTATTCTGTTTAAAAAAGCGTTAAAAAATTAAATTTTTTCTTGCTTATCTAGTGCCTTGGCATATTTAATTTTAACACTACCCCTGGAGTTAATGTCGACGTCGTTGACGGCGTTAAATGTCAAAAAAAAAAGTTGAATCGTATGAAATTGTATGAGAGCAGTTAATCTCAACGCGTTGCAACGCCGTAAAAGTTCAATCTGTTTCAACTTTTTCGGCGTTGAAACGCCGTCAACGACGTCGACATTAGATCCAGGGTAATACGGACGGACAGACGGATATCGTTCATAATGTATATACTTTATGAGATCGAAAATGGATATTCTGGAAAATCGGTGTTGCCAAAATGGTCAAAAGCGGGAAGTTAGAAAAAAACCCCGCTAAGTGGTCTTTTCAGCTGGAAAAATTATACTTGACGGATTTTTAGCGTTTTTTTATGCTACAATAAGTTTTCTTTGTTACAAAGTAAACTCAACTGTGCATTTCTAACCTTTTATATAAATATATAGATTATCCGTCTCTGCCTTGTTTTTTTAAAACTCCTAAAACAATTGATCTAAAGGTAAATAACGAAATGTATTTCAATTGGACCATTAAAAACTTTTTTTTAACCAATAGAAACTGTCATTTCAGATTATCAGTAAATCGGGACATTTTAATAAAAACTGAAAAATTTTCAGTAAATAACGCATTTATAACAAAAAAAAAAAAAAAAAAGAGGATGTCTGTCAATATTTAGACCAACTGGGTTATAGCCCGGAAATATTCGAAACAGTTTTAAATCAGCTTAATATAACTGCTATTAAATGGAATAATCTAATAGATACTACAACTTTTTGGTACGAAGGTTTTGCATATCAAAATTCGGCTGGAAATAAAATTTTTAAAGAGCTAACTATGTTTGCCTTGCGATTATTATGCATGCGGTGGTCTAATACGAGTTTTAAGTCTATAGCGTTTTTTAAAATAATATCTAGCGGAAGTTGGTTTAGTAGTTTTGGCAACACTGTAGAAATTACAAACGGAATGACACTCTTTTTTCACTTTTTGTAGTGAACGGTATAAAAATGGGTTATTAAACGAAATATTTCAAAAATAAAATAGGAATAAGAAAATTTATTATTTGGAATCTTTGTTATATTAATTTACTTTAATTGTTACTGATTCCTTTAAATAGAAATATTTCATGATACTCTCATGAAATATTTTATATTTTAAACTAAAAAATTAAATGTATTACTGTGGGGAAAGCATATCCAATGGCCATTTCGCTTTTGCTCATTAGTGGATTCTACCCAAATTTTGTAAAGAAAACCTAAGAGTCTTATACCAAAAGCCAAATTGATTAAATGAGAACTTTATGCAAAGGCACTTGCAATAATAATAATTAAAAATTAAAACCACGGGAATATTAAATAATATAAAATAAACTTTAAATTTTTCATGCTATTTTCCCGGTATTGATTATTGAAGGTGAAAGCACGTCTCTCTCGATAATTTTTATTGTTAAACTATTTGTGTTGCTTTTTCGTAAAAATTGCTTACAATTTTTATTTTTTTATTAAATCTTTCAAATACATATGAATGGTTTCCGATGGCAACCCTTATGTAGAAGAAATGAAATAAAAAATTAAAATAGTTACTCAATGGTTACTGTGTTCTTGTATTAAATTTTTTGAGCTTTTTATGGCCTTTTTGCCTTATTGATTCAATGGAGTTCTCATTTCGTAATTTCTTGTAAAATATTAAGGTAAAAAAATAACATCGAATGAAGTAATGAATATGTATTTTGGTAGAACGATTTTAATTTCTCATATATTTTTACATGTGTGTACATATTTTCATAAAAACTAAGGACCATAGAATTCGCGAAAAATATGATTGTTGGGCATTTCGTCTACAATATACGATAAAAAAAATATTAAAATTTTCGTAACATAAAAATAAAAATATTGCCGAAATTTCTCAAAAAAACATCTTTTGTAAATATGTCTTATTTCTTTACATCTGTTTTCTTGTGCTTTAAAGGAAAAAAAAAAACATAATATCAGTCATTCTAAGAACACGTACAATCATTATTTTGCATAGAGTCTCTGGCAAAAAACATTGTGTTATTTTTTATGGATAGCATAAAATAAACATACAGAATATAAAATAATAGTTATCAAAATGGAAACAATACTTCGTCTTGTGTTTATTAAGAGAAACGCGAATCTCCATTATGGTGAATATTTAAATTTAGCTATAAAAATGTAAGAGTTCTATATTCGGTGTTGCTGAATCTTTTATACCCTTCACCATAGATATAAATCTAATTTAGTGAAGTGACTCAAATCAAAAATCCAAACATTGAGGTGACAGAGAATTAAAAAAAAATTAATAAATTAAGTACTGTTACATAAGAAGGCTCTTAATGGGTTCAGCATTTTTAAAAATTTCACTTACGTTTTCACCTTATTATTTTCTTTTTTTGATCGCAGCTACTTTATCGAAATGATATGAAAAATTTTAAGGCAGGCGTAATTTTTCCCGCTTACTCGAAGGACATGTAGCGATCTTGATTTTAACACTAACACGGATGGACAGAAAAGAAAATCTAAGAATATATATAGTTTATTGGGATCGGAAATAAATATTGTAGAATTTACAAACAGAATGACAAACTTAGAAATACCCTTTTCCACCTGTGGTGAAGGGTGTAATAATAAAAGTTAGAAGTAAAGGATGAACTATTTATTTAAAGAAAGAATAAAAAAAAATTTAATAAGTCTTAAAAAAAAACATTTAAATTATATGACTGCTACTTAAGAACATTTAGAATATGGAAGCTTAAGTTTGATAATTATTAAGGAAACCGGTTGTAATACTTCGGCTATACCGAATTGTTTTTACGCTTTATGTACATATGTAATTTATGTTACAGATTTAAAATTCTATTTTGATTAGAAATAATAAATATTTTCATTGTGCATAAACACAATTTTATTCTTGTCACTTCTGCGGCTGAATTCGCAGTAAATTATAATCTCAGTTTATCTAACCAAAACTTTATTGACGAGCGATAGCATTAGTCCAGGGAGCAGCTGAAAGTCTTGAGGCGTCAACTGACATAATCAGGAGAACTGATAGCACGTTTACAAAACATAGAGCGCAAGAATAGCGTTACGATGTCTTTTTTTTGAGAAATAAAATAATGAATATATACATACATAGATATTTTTTTTTACAATATTTTTAAATTATACAGAAAATAGAGGAGATTTACAGTAATTTATAAATTTTGTTTCAAAATAGGCTTTGTTTGAAGAAAGCTGTTTTTTATTCGCATTTCCTATAGATTGTTTTTAAAAAAGGAAACAAGAATCCTGAAGAAACGGTATTTCTTAAATTTTTTTCAATTCAGAGGCTTGCAAGTTTTTAACGAAAAGTGCTATCATAACAAAGCTCATTTATTCTAAATTTTATTAAGAATTTAACTACGCAAAAAATATTTACTTAAGGTCAGCCAGAGTTAAAAAACTTTTAGCCAATACTCTCCCAAACTAAAAGAGGGAACCTACAAATTTAGTCATAATTTTTTGTACATATTTTTAAGGCTTTATTAAATTTAAAAAAAATCGTAACTGTTTGTAACACTAATAAAAATTACTTGCCCGAGGTACCCAAATTTTGTGGCTTACGCTGAATTTAGTAAATTTCGTTAAAAAGTGCTGCAAAATTTTTATGCCTACCATTTATTAATTGCACATGTTCTTCGATTAAAAAAAAAAAATTACAAGACTTTTGCTTTATAATGACAGAGGACTTATATCTATTACTACGTAAGTTTTAACGACTCATTTTGGCTTCGTTGTCATGTAAGAGTTTTCTTTTCAATTTCCGTTGCATGTTTCAATTCCAGAACACAGTAGGATGCCTTAGTAGATGAACAAAGTGTTTAAAGTAATAGAAAAATAATATTCATGCCAACTTTTTTTTTATATACTTAAGAAACAATATATTTCACCTGCAGCCCTCAGTGATGGACTGGTTTTTTGTTAACAACTTCCCAGAATTGCATAACGGTACAATACTTACAAACATAATAGAACATAATCTTCCATACAGTTTGATATTTTAAGTGTGTGTGTGATTCTAAAAATCTAAAAACTCTAAAGATTTTTAGAAGAATAATTTTGGGCAAAATATATGAGATGTTATGTAATCGTATAAAAAAGAGTAGGAAGAACTTTTAAAAATATATTTCATTTTGTACAAATTTCCTAACAAAAAATGAATGCATGCAGTATATCAAATATGTATATAAACATAGCGATAGTCAGTAATATAGAATACTGGATTGTGTGGCGGATGATACACAGAAATATTAAATAAAGAACGTAGCATATGGAGGTCTGCTGATTTGGTTATCTTTAACATGATTGCAATTATAACTAGAGAAGGAGTTTTTGATGTTTACTGGTATCATTAAATAATTATTTTCATTTGGGTTTTTTGTTTGTCCAATTGTTTCCCTGCTTTAAATTTGCATGTGTTATTTGTTGTTGTGTTTTTCAAACCAGTAGATGTGCTTTGCTTATAATTTAGGTATGGGATGTTAAGTAGTGCATTTTTTATTGCTTTATTACTTCTTAATTGATGGTAAAACTCCAAATTATTGGTACTAAAAACAAAACTATAGAATTCGTGGTATTGTTGGTAAAAGTGAAATTTTTTTTGTTAACATTGATGCAATAAAATTTGATCGTTTCTACCATTTACTCATACATATGTATGTAAAATAAATGTAAATGTTTAATATTCCAGTACCGCAATATAAAATAAACAAATTATTAAATTATATTAAACAACGGGAATTTTTTATTATGTTAATTAATTTTCAAAAAAATCTTTTGAATCTGACCCTCAATAACCAATATCGTTGATTTAAATAATTAATCGGGAAAACAGCACGAAAAACAGATTTTTTTTGAAAAATAAATTATTGTTTAAAAATGAATAAATTTTAATAAATTTTATAACACTACCTATTGCATATTTTTTTTTAATGAGCCATTCATATGACCCTCGCTTGAATTTACAAGAAACTCTAGTTACTAATAATTAAAAACAAACTGCAATAGTAAACTAAAATTTTAATTAAAAAAGACAAATAATAATAACAATAAAAAATGTTATTATATTTCGCTATCGTACATGTACTTATTTGCCGTTCGTACACGCTGTTATTTTTATTTCTTTATGTACGTACACCCAGTTATTTTTATTTTTCTATGTACGCTTTTTTCGTATACGTAGTTATTCTTATTTATCCATGTACGTTTTTTTCGTACACGAATTTATTTTTATTTTTTCATGTACTGTTTTTTCCGTACACGAAGTTATTTTAATATTTCCATGTACATTTTTTCCGTACACGTACTAAAAATAGAGTACACACAAAAATACACAAACAATAGCTAAAGTCATACATTCACGTACGTGTACGCAAATAGATATTGTAATGAAACTCATTCGTGGATATGTACGGAAAATTTCAAAATTTATACGCACATAATTGTTACCCAGCAAAAAATTAGACATTACCTTAAAAACTACATGCCATATAATGACTTACTTTTGTGATTACTATATTTTGTTACTCGCTTACAAAACACATTACATTAGTTTTCAAAAAAGGAAGTAGTATTGGAACTAGTTCTTTATGTTAAAAGAGACCACTGTACTAATGGTACTTATTTTTTCCTATAATAATTAATGTAATCGATTCTTAGTAACTGATTATAAAAGTCTCATTCCTTGTTAAAATCAATAAGTTGGTTTCCCTTTTAAAAAATTGTTTGCTGGGTATGAAGAGAAATATGTACGTGTTGGTTTTGAACAGAATATTGTGTGTACGATGAGTGTACTTTCTGAACTCTTCATTTCTCTTTAAAATAGACGTAGTCATCTTCTATAAGTTGCGTTGTTGAGGCTAAGTGAGCGCAGTATAATAGTTCATTTGACGGTTAACTCTTTAGTAAATTTTATCGTTCTTTAAAAACAAACTACATATATGGATGCTGCAGTTTTCAGATTCCAAAGTGCAGTATTTCAAACAAAAGATAAACCGTAGATAAAATAATAAATCACGTGACTTAAAATTTTTTTTAGTCTTTTTGGTAGATTTTGTAAATAAAATTATTTTTTTTTAATTGAAATTGATTTTTTTTAATATTTTTTTAGTTCAATAACGCAGCGGTCAGCCAAATATTTGAGCAAAAAGACGGAACCACTAAGTTATTGAAAAATATATTTTCCTTCTCAAATACTTATTAAGAAATATGTCAAAATCGCATTTTCCAATTGTAGGGCGTTGCCGCCGCCTTATTTCGGTATGCTGCATACAAAGTGTACGGAAATGAGACCTGACGCTTCAATTGGACTTCTTTTATAATTTAATCTATGGAAGTTTTAGGGCCATCCTTTTCAGATGAATATATAAATAATGTGATCGCAATCAAATATTAATCCCGTTATGGCTGCCTTTAATTAAAATCAAAAGATAGAAATCAATACAAAACAAATATATAAAAGGATAATGCAATACAACCAATTTTGTCTATCGTTTTAGATTGTTGAAAACTATTTCTATTATTTTAAATGCCATTCTGATTGTAGCAAAAAACGTCTTTGAAATAAAAAAAAAACTTAAAATAAAAACAGCTTAATTTAGAATTAAATATCAGTATACATAAACTTTAACAACTTAAACTTTTTTAAATAATTAAAAAAAAAAAAAAATAGCGATAATCTGTTGCATTAATATTGTTTCTCTTTAACCTGTTTTTTCATTATATCATACATACACACACACACATACACACCGCATTGCGGTATTGAGGAATAATAAAAATTTTTTAAAACTGTTTAATCATTTCCGGGAAGTGCAATGGATTGGTTATGGCAACAATAAAAAATTATACATATATAAATAAATATAAAATAAAAGCTCTTGCGGTTTTTTAAATTTATTTTAAGCGTGTATTAAATAAAATTTTTAAATATTAAAATAAATTGTAGTTATTTTTTTTCTTTTAAGACAAATAAATTAAAAATGTTTTTTTTTTCAAAAATGCATAAATAATCGATAATTGTTATTGTCATTTGTAGATAAAAAAATAACTTATATACATATTATTTGAAAAGAAATAAACACTGCAAAAATATCAAAAACTATCCACACATGTGTTCAATTCACAACGTAATAAAAATTGTAAGTTGTATCAAATACAACTGGTTTTAATGCGAACACGCGGTTGTAGTTTCTTTTAAAGTAAATAATATTTAGATTAAAATAAAACATGAAATAAAAATTCTTCTACAACCTTCATTAAAAGCATTGAAAAAATATTATAAGTCTTTAGAACTCTTGCTATAGAAATTTTTAACAATATGTATCTGTACAATTATTGTAGAATATGACGACTTAGCACATTGTTGTTAATTCCAGTCTACAAAAATACGATAAATATACAATCGATTTTGTCAAATCTTTGTAATTCTGCAAAAGGAATCAGTGGCGCGTTTCTGTAACTATGAAAATCGTACAGTCTTCGATTTTACAAAGGGTTTTATATAATTATTTTAAAAAAATTTCATATCAATACATATATTAAGACTGTAATGTCTGTAAATAAAATACATGTTTTATGAAAACTTTTGGTTTGGTGTTGATAGTAATCGATATGGAATACGAAACACCTATTTTTGGAATTTTTGTCTTTATGTTTGCCTGTCTGTCGCATTACGTAAAGAATATTGGATGAATCTGAAAAAAATTTTGTGAAGAGGTTCCTTAGAACGAACCTTGGTTCCAATATAGAATACATTTTTTTTTATAAATAATAGAGCAAAATAAGTAATTTTGTAAAGAAAATAGAAATACAAATGTAGAAGCACCCAATTTTACCGGTGTAGTGGTATTAAAACAGTTGTCTGCACATTTTATTTTTGTAAATGGAAAATTTTTAACACTTTCTACAGAACTCTGGAATAAATATTTAAAAACACGTTTGTGTTTATTTGAATTTTAAGGAAATTCGAACGAAGTCGTGGGCACTGCTAGTACAGTAATAATTAAATGCAGCTCAGTCTGTGTAAAATATGACGACTATAATAATTTCATGTGAGAAATCCTTTACTTAACAAACAGAAACGAGTTACTGAGTTATTAAATGCTGTCTAATATTTTTAACCAAATTTAAAAAATTCCGCTCATTTTTGGATCGATTTTAATTTTTTTATTTGAAATGTTATGCTTATAGATTGGTCCCGTTTTAAAAACTTTAATTTTTAAAACTAAAGGGTGTCCTCATGTAACAAACATATTTTTTACGTATATTAAAAAAATTAAAAAAAAAACACTATAGATCCCAATAGAACAAACTAATATAAAAATAAATCTAAAAATAAAAGGGTGTCGCAATAGGTAACGCAAATCGCCTACCTTTTAAGCCATTATATACAAACGCTTAAAAATTGGAGAGAATGTCGATTACTATGATCGTTATAATAACAAGTATAAATATTTAAAATTATAAATTAAAGGGTGCCCCAATAGTTCATTTAATTTGATGCATATGGATATACTTTTGAACAGTTGTAGAAAAGCGACTAAAATTTTTAAAGAACCTGTATTGCTTAGTCCGTTATAACAACTAGTATAACTAGTATAGATTTGAAAACCAAAGGGTGTCCCAATTGTGGAAGTAATTTGATGTTTGTGGAAAAACTTTTGAACAGACAGCTAAAATTTGCAAGGAACGTTTATTGCTATATCCGCTATAATAAATTGAATAAAATTTGAATTTAAAAATTAAAGGGTATGCTCATAATTAATGTTATTTGAGCTATATGACCCTATCTTTTAACCGTTATATACAAATACATGAAAATAAGACAGACTTTCTACTACTTTGTCCGATATAATAAAAAGTATAAAAATTTAAAATTATACATTAAAGGGTGTTACTATTATGGGTGTTATTATTATTATTGATGTAATTTGATGTATATATAGAATTTGAATTTGAAAATTAAAGGTTGTCCAATTGTTAATGATGTATGTAGCCAGACTTTTTAACCATTATAGACAGATACCCGAATTCTGTTTTTAATTCCGTTTTTTTTTTTGCAATAATTATTATAAATTTTCAATATCAGTTTGGGAATTTCCTTTAACGCGTTAATTGAACTGAGTTTACCATACCAGTACTGAATTAATAAATTAAGCATTAAGTACCTAATTGCATCATAAATTAAGTAGTTTGTAGAGTCTATCCAGCAAGATGAGAAAATTGTGTACAATAAACTTAATATTTTTGGATTAAGTAAAAAAAAAAATATCAACCTACAATTTCTGTTATTATAAGAAATTCGCATGCAAATGTTTTCTCACACAAGTGAAACAGATTTTAGATATCATGTGTTAATTGTTTGTAATAAATCGGTTAAGTGTGCACATCAAGGTTAAAAGCTCAATTTAAATTTAAGTCTCCTCAATTATCGAGTATATCTAAAAATAACATTATTGAGATGTTTTACATAAACACAGCACGAATAGAAAATCTATATTATTGTTGTGGGTCGTTAAATAAAACTTTTATGTCAGCATTAGAACGTAAGAAAATAACTGATTGAGAGAAATAAAAAAATATCTAGTAGCATAGATTTAAATTTAGTGGCTTCGTTCTTCTTTCAAGCAGGGTTTCAATATGGTATGCAATAACCTCGGTTAAAAGGAGTTTTTAATTTCTTGCTAATACCGGGGATGATGATGGTTAAATAGATGATGCTTACAATGTAAACAACCTAAGGTAGAAGAATACTGATGAAGGATGTAGCGTCTGGTGTCTAATTTTTTCTGTTTTCTTTTGAAAACTTCCACATAAATTTTTAAACATCCTTTTTTAATTTCTAAAAATGAAACTAAAAAATGAACTTAAGCCAACATTGGTTTTAATTTATTGTAATAATAAAAAATTTTAATGCAAAACATATGAAATTATACATTGTTTTAATTCCTTGTAAACAAACGTTGTGAGTTTAGACAAAATCTTGAGCGTCTTCTGTAAATAAATAATAATATAAAAAATGTTCTTTGCATCACAAACCTATAAAAGACAGATTTAAGAAAATATTAGTCATTAAAGTAACAGTAAAAATAAATGAATCAAAACAGCAATTTCTGACACTCTACTTAGATAGTTGCATTTCTTCGACGCTCTGGATTAAATAAATTACACTCCGATACAACATGAATGCGCAAAAAAAATCTTTCTGTTAAAAACAGTAAACGCCAGTATGTTAACACTGAGATTTTATGGCGGTCAGTTGGCTACTATGAAGTTTTGAATTATTATAATTTTCCTTTAGTTAATAAAATGCTATAGTGGCATGGCTTAAACGCTTAAACATAGTGTTACATTAAAAAATATAAAATTTAATTTTCTTATGATAAGAATGATTTATTGCGAAACATATATTTTAATTCAAAAGAAAACAAAATAGTATTACATAAACGCTTTTCATAAACTTTTCTCAAGCGTTTGATTATTTATGGTTCTTAGAGGGACGAAACAATAAATTGTGAGTTTGTTTGTTTTCTTACCGAATTCAAAACAGGAAGCAGGTTATCAATTCGTCTGAATTAGGGATGAGCGATCCCGTGATTTTTGAGGAACATCGTTACTAGTAAACGCGATTTTCAAACAACCGTTCTTTTGAATATTTACCGTGATCACCGTTTGCAGTTCTTCTTATATTTAAACATATGTTTATATAGAAAGACTATAATACTAATTAATTTTTTATACAAACTGTAATTATAATGAAAAATGTATTTTGATCTCTACATTAAAAACAGCTGTAATTAAATTTGACCAAAATTATAGAATTCGGTAACAATGATTGATTATAGGTTTTGTAAAGTTTGGAAAAAAATAGTCGTTAATAAGTAGAAGCAAGAAAAAACAACACAGCAAAGAAGCTGCATTGATATACATATGAAAGACTGAAAGAGTCAAAAGTACTTGTATTTCTCTTTCACAAAGTAAAATTAAATTTAAGTTTGTATGTGTGCAAATATAAAAGAACGTTCTTACGCGGAACTGTTATTTGATCAACTCAGTCACTGTAGTGACCAGTGATTTTTTAATCACAGTGATTTAATCACAGGTACTAAAATATCGCTCATCTCTAGTCTGAATGGTCGTCATTCTAAAAGCAATTAAAGAGTGTTTCTATTCAACGTACGTATTTTCTGCGTTTATTTGAATCATTAGAAGCAACACTTTAAAATTTAGAAAAACTGCAAATTAGAAATTATAGGGTGCCCCAATACTTTAATTAAGTTGATAAATGTGGGCATAATTTTGAACAATTGTAGACAGACGCTTAAAATTTACAAAGAAACTCTATTGATAAGTCCGCTATAACAACAAGTATAAGATCTGGATTTGGAAAATAAAGGGTGTCTCAATAGCTAATGTAATTTGATGTATGTGGCCAACCCAGTTTTAAAGTCGGTTTATTTTGCAACAACTATTAAAAGAAATATTATAATAAGAAATTAAATTTTCTCATACTGTATTTTAGAAAAATACTCGTATAGACGACGTTTTTTAATTAATGTAAGTTTAGTTGCACTCTCCTTTAGGAATGGCAATTTTTCTGATTGAAACTTTTTTTTAAAAGTGGCCTTGCTGTCTACTAGCGATAGAATGGTTTTTTTCTCGCCTTAGTGTAATAATTACTTTCAAAAAGGTAGTTCTTTTGATTTGAAATTGAAAGTCATAAATATCAACTGGATTATTGGTAGAAAAGCTTGTCTTGCTTGATTGAAAACTTTTTAGTGTTCATTTCTTACCTTATAATGATGTTTTATAACTTCGATTTAGAGCACTGCTTCCGATTCGCATTAAAAAACTATCAAAAACGCAGAAGAAAGATTCTACAAATGTTTTTGAAACTCACTTTTAAAAGAAAAATTCTAACGTACACGAAATTCGAAGCACTTCTTTTGTTAAAAACAAAATCGAAAAACATAAGGAAACATGTTTGTTTAGGCAAACTTAAAAAATCCACAAAGTCCATGGCCTCTTATATCCAAAATGACAATAAAGGATTGTTTTGGTTTTTTTGTTGATGGAACTCCAAAGAGATGATTTACAAATGATAGCACCAACACAAAAGGCTAATTCGTTACCTAGTACTAATTAAACTTAAATTAAACTTAAGCATTAGTTTAAATCTGAAGTATTGTCTTTTATTGCAAGCTTTGTTATATTAAATATAAAGTTTATAATTTGATAATTCTTTTTTTTTAAATAAAATAAACAATTATGTATCTATGTGACATAAGTTTATTGGGAATAAGCTTAAAAGTATTACATTTTAGAAACAAAAATATTTGATGTTACCAGAATACGTTGTTAGAAATAGGAAAAAGCATAAAAAAATATTTCACTTAATTTAAGTCTTTAGACTCTGTGATTATTGAAAACAACTTAAAAGCTCTAAATTAAGTCCGCCTTTTAATGTAAAAAAAAAACAAATATGTAATAAATTCTAAATTTTTATTTAATTGAAAATTAAATTTAAGAACAAACTTTGGCATTAAAAAAAACAATAAGAAAATCAGTTGCTGAATGTTTCGTAATTGTTGTCTCTACTGCTTTTATTATCTTGAAGCTGGTAAAAACGGCTGCAAAAAATAACAAACAATTACCAACAAAAGCAACTTAAAAACAGAAACTTTGACTGTAAAAAATCTAGAGATAGAATATGTTAATGGTCAAATTGAATAAAAGAATAGATAAAATATAAAATTCTGCAGAAAAGTTTAACAATTTAAATAAATAATGCGGATACAAGAGACAGATACAAATATTTGGAAAAGTCAAGCGAAAAACAAAAGTAGAAGGAAATATAATAACTTGAAGAAGTTTTTAGTATTTTTTCTTTCCTAACAGTTGTTAAATTCTGCAAAACTAAGCACTTGTATTCGTTTTTCTAATACCATGTTTAAAACCAGTTTATTTTTTTTTTTTTGCATTGAAATAAATACAATTCTGTATTAAATTCCCTCTGCAGCGCAAAGATCCAACAGAGACAACAATATAAATAGGATAAGAGTAGGGAGTTAAATGAATTTAACTCTTTTAAGTCGTAAAAATAAAACGTTGAAGAATAAGAATAAAAGAGTAGAAGCATTTTGCTAAAATAATTTCTTTTTCTGATTATATTTTTGTGTTTCTTTTGCGACAAAAAAAAAAAAAAAAATTATTTCATACATAAAAGGAAGATGTTGCACCAATAAATCTAAAAATGTAATACCAGTCACGTTTTCAATACCCAGACGTAGTTGTTCCTTTAACCATGACATGCATTAATGTTCTTCAAGTAGCCAGACAACACATTAAATTTTTTCCATCAAACCTTTTTTGCTTGTGTAAGTGAAAAAAAAAAATACCACACCTATTGATTGATGTAAGTTCGACGAAATTACTTTTGATTTCTCAATACCTGCTCTGTAGAAACTTGAAGCCAGTTTGATGTGTTGCTATGCAAGTTTTTCAGTTTCCATTTTAGGTTAAGTTTTTGATGCGACAACGGTAGTTTTTTCGGTGATACGACAATTAACAAATAATAGAGCTATATTCGACTATGACGAATCTTATATACCCTTCACCATTTATATAAATCTAATTAATAGGAGTAATTCCAATCAAAAAAGCAAATATTGGGATGACGGAGAATTAAAAAATAAGAAAAAAATTAAGCACTACACATTTATAATTTTACATAAAAATATTATCGACTCTTAATGAGTTAAACATTTTTTAAAAAGTTTAGTGTTTCCTTGAAAAATTTAAAAAAAAAATTGAAAATTTCAGAGGCCCGTAACTCGGAAATATGGATTCCAACACTAACACGGACGGACATCGCTCAATTGACTTCGCTATGCATAAGAACTTAGAACATAAAAACTTTATGGGGTCAGAAATGAATATTGTGGAAATTACAAACGGGATTACAAACTATGATGTGGCCTTTTTCCATTTTTAGTTTTGAAGGATATAAGAATAGATAAATGAATGAAAAAGTTTATTATGGAAATTTATTGCAGTTTCTCGTGATTTGCTTGCTTTAAATGCAAAGAGTAAAGTGACAACTGAACATGAGCATACGGCATTTAAAATTGCAGTAACCAATAATTCTCTAGTGATAATAAAAATTAGTTCAATTACAAAGTAAATTTAAATACAATATGCAGTAACGTGAATATTTGTATTTTTTTGGGCACAATATTTTTGTTTCCTGAAAAAATCGATAAATAATCGACTATTTGGTGTTTTGTGATTCACTCGATTTACTGTATTAGACATTTATTTTAAATCAAAACAGAAAGACTTTTTAATTTCATACGAACAATACATAATAATTACAGAATATTCCTGTGTAGTTTTTTTTCTTGCTGCCATTTTATTTACAAAATTAGAAAAGTTAATAATGAATTTCCGATAGTTTTTAAAAAATTAATCTCTATATGTTGCAAAAATTGTTGATCTTTTCTCTTAAGGTCACTTTTAATAATGCAAAATTTGGTGATAATTTTGATAATAAAAAATTGCTTTTATTTGGTAGATAAAAATTACCCAAATTGAATCTGCCCCATAAATGTTTATTATTTAAGTAATTAAAAAAGGTTGTATATCCCTAAAAAAACTGGATTCATTTAAAGAAATCCCGAAATTTTCGGATTCAAGATTTTACGTTTCGAATTCCTAGTTGCTGCTGATGCGTTAAGGGTCAATGCGGAAAATATAATACCTAATCTAAAAATTTTAATACACATGTATGTATATATGTATGTATGTGAGTATGGATGTATGTATGTATGTATGTATGTATGTATGTATGTATGTATGTATGTATGTATGTATGTATGTATGCATGCATGTATGTATTTATGTATGTATGTATTTATGTATGTATGTATGTATGTATGTATGTGTGTGTGTGTATGTATCTATGTATGTATATATGTATGTATTAATGTATGTATGTATGTATGTATGTATGTATGTATGTTCATATGTATGTATATATGTTTTTATGTATGTATTTATGTATGTATGTATGTATGTATGTATGTATTTATGCATGTATGTACGCATGTATGTATGTATGTATGTATGTATGTATGTATGTAAGTATGTATGTATGTATGTATGTATGCATGTATGTAAGTATGTATTTATGTATGTACATATGTATGTATATATATGTATGTATGTATGTATGTATTTAATACGTAACAATAATAGGTTTAACATTTGAAAATGGTTTCGGGAATATAGCCACCACATTTTGATACGTTGCTCGCCGTATGTCTCGGATAACACAAAAAAATTTTGCCTTCATATTATTGACTTCATGGGGACCCAAAGGAAATCGTCGAGAGGTGTCGAATCATTCGACCTTTAAGTTTAATTCTCAATTCTATTTTTCGAACTCAAGGTGTCGCGATTCATTTTTATTTCATTCTATTTGTAATTATTTTTGTTCATATAATTTGAGCACAATTACACTTACATAAGTTCTACTGGGCTTAAAAAATTATCCTATTCTTACTTTATTTGAATGAATGATTTTCAGAGTGAAAAGTTGTTTTATTTGTAAAACAGTTTTTTTCCACTGCTTGTATACTAATGTTTGTATCTTTTACCTTTTACTGTTCGTTTCCTGTTCAGCAGTGCACTTATTTTTTCAAGGATACTTATTCATTTCATCTGCTTGCCTGTAATAGCCAACTGTTATTGCAATAAATATTTTATTTTTTTTTTAAGTATTTTGGATCAATATTTTCTTAGTTTTACAAAAAAAAAAAAGAAAATGCACAAGAAATTAATCGCAAAGTAAATAAAAAGGAAAAAATGCTGGTTGTTTGGTGGAGTTTGGTATTTTTTGAACAATATTTATTTTTGTATTTTTTTAATATCTAAATATCTAAATCTTTATATCTACTTCTAATGAAGAGAAAATAAAACCTTTTAGTCTCATTAAAAAAAAAAATCGTTATAATATGAAAAATCAACAGAATGCATTTAATGTTATAGTATTTTTTTTTATATAAAATTCGAATTAATTCTAACCTTCACCTTTGCATGCTTTTTTATATTTAAATGTTTGTATTACTGGGTATATATTTATAAAGGTAAATTGTTTGCGTTGCAATTAGGAGCAATTTTGGAAATTTACTTTTTTCAATATTTTTTTTACATATTTTTACCGAGTCAAAGAGAACTGCACATGTAAAAGCTTAAGAAATTTAAATCACTGGATTTATACTACAAAACGGTTTTAGGGCGGTTTACCTTGTTCTGAAAGAAAAAAGAATATGTGAATATGTAACGAAACTCTTTGAGAATTCAGAAATTGATTTATTTAGATCAGTGTTTTTAAATTATAAAAAATAACAAGAAAAATTAGTGACCAGCAGAATGTAATGATGCATTTCCTTTACAACAACATCCTTCATTAGCGTTCTTCGCATCTATTTACCTTAGTTTGTGTACATTGTAAACATCATCTATTTAACCAACTAACTTTGTAAATAAGAATGCGAGGAGTGTTCGTATCAATAATAATTTGGTTAGACCAAGTCCACACACAAAACGAGGTATTTCTTCACTGTTCTCTCTGAACTTGTCTTGTAAATTTGTTTATGCCTTCCTATAAGTTTATTCGATACTGTTATACTGTTGTTACATATTTTGGTGAATAACGTTATCACTGAATATTTTTTGGATATAGTTGGCCATATGAAAACATCACTATCAAGGCTCAATAATAAAGGCATAAAAAACATGGTTTCTTATTAATTTTTTTTAATATCGAAAGCGCACCAAAAAATATCCAGTGACTACAGTTTTCACCGAAAGATATGACAATATTTTTATTACTCTATACTACTTTATGCATAACAAGGAATTTACTGCTATTTAGACTTGTCATATTTTCAAGCAGTTAAAGAAGAAAAAAAAAAATGTCACGATATTTTTATACTGTTTTCTATTGATTCGCTTCAGTATTTAAATAAAGTTTTTTCATTTATTTCCTTCAATCTCATTTTGTCTGAAAAATTTAAAAACACTAGAACTTATGAATTAAATATTAAATTTTTTTTTAATAAATTGAGCTGTATTTTAAAATAGAAAATTAATGTCCATTATGACAACGGCAGCAAGTCTTTCTTTCTTACAAGACAACATCGATATTTGGAGTTACAGCCTGATATCATTGATAATTATTTCCACTAAATATGTGTAAGACAACCCTTTAGATTTTAGCGGTGGCCAAAAAATATAATGCTTATTTGATTAAAATAATCCTGTTACTGCTAGAGCCCTCTTTAATATTCATGTTATTTTTATGCTTCTTTTTTAGATTCTGAATGTTACGTTTCAACAGCATTAATAACTCAAAAACTTGTTTTTCATAAGCCACCATTAAAATTTTAATTTTATATTTAAAACAAGCAACATCGCAATGGCGACTCCCAAAACATTGAAATAAATTTTGAAGATCCATTTCTGTACATAAAACATTTTTTGTGAATTTTGATGTTGGTGTACGAGTATATAGTAATCGATATGGAATACAAAACACATATTTTAAAAATTTTTGTCTGTCTGTCCGTCGCTCTGTCTGTGTTTGTATCACGTAAAAACTACTGGATGGATTTGAACGAACTTTTTGGTAGATAAAATCGATAAAGAAATGTAAAAGCACTCAATTTATCGGTATAATGGTACTTAAACAGTTATCGGCACATTTTATTTTTGTAAATGGAAAATTTTTACAGAACTCTGAAATATATATTTAAAAACACATTTTTCACGATTTGAATTTTAAGAAAATTAGAAATGACACGCCGACTAGTATGCTATATGGGTCAGCCTCTAATTTTTTCTTTATAAATTTTATTTTGTAAAAGGACCAATATAGCAATTTAGCAAATCCTTTTAGATAGGTTAGGTTAGGTTAGGTTGCACAGGCCGTCGGCGCAAAAAGAAAAGACCGACTCACTTGGGTCCCAAAGGTCCCATTGTGCCACCTGGAAACAGGATGTGCAGGTATCAGATTGAGGCCACTACGGCACCACCAAAGATGCGAATCCAAACCACTCCGAGGACCGGATAAACAGGTTTATCCTAGCAACGTCGCAGACAGATAAGTCTGCAAGACCATGCAGTCTCGGACTGCCGAAAATGGCCGCTCTATTCTCAGAAAGAGCTGGGCAGTGGCAGAGCAGATGCTCTACCGTTTTTTCCTCTTCTTCATCTTGACAACTTCTACAGTAGTCATAATGCGGAAGATTGAGTTTCTTAGCATGGGCACTAATGACGCAGATCCCCGTTAGCACAGCCACCAGTGTGCCCAGCTGCCCCCGAAAAAACCTCAGTAGATTTGCAGATCTCCCACTATCGTACTGAGGCCACAGTGTCCTCGAGACCCTGCAGGTAGCCTCTTCAGACCATCTAGACTGTGCAGCCCTGCAGAGTTCCTACCAGGAAATATGGTCGTCCGCTCGAGTGAGTTGGTACCCAAAAGAGTTCCAGGTTGGAATGTCTCGCCATCTCGTTAAGAGATGTCCGCCATTCACGAGCCAATCTGGATGTCGTATAGACACCTAATAAGCAGTTAATCGCGGCCTTGCTGTCAGTACAAATCCGGATATCCTCTCCGTATATCCTGTGGTACCTCATCCAGCAAGCCGCCCTTCTAATGACTGAGATCTCAGCCTGTACCACATTACATTGATCATGAAGCCTGAACTTCATCCTGATCCGAAATCTAGGAATGAAGAGTTTGTTTTTTAGTTTTTTTTATTTAGTTTGTTGTGGATTTTTTGTAAAAATTTTTTATATGCGGCATACCTAATGGGAAGGATTGGAACCTAACTGGGATATGCTTACCGTTAGGAAAAATGAGCTGGTCGGAAATCTCATTGGTCTCTACGGCAGTTGATGCCGCGCAATATCTGAAACAAGATCAAAATATATCCGAGTAAAATACTTTTTTAGTGGGTCCCGCCATATCCCTATTTCGTTTCTTTCGTCTTACCTTTGCTTGTATTTGTTTACAAGCTAGTTCATTAAATGTTTTTTTGTGAGGCTGCACTCTAGTCTCAAAAAAGTTAAATAGTGAATTTTAAATCTTATTTGTAATGTATGAAAATATTTCATTTACTGCATTTATTTATGCAATTTTATTTCGTTTCATTCAATTAACAAACTTCATTTTCATTACGTCTTATTTGTCCTTGAGAAATATGTCCTTTAACATTTGAATACTTAATGAAAATGTCATAAGTTCACATCTATGACATTTTACTCTTTCAATTATTCCTGATTTGCTTCTGTTGGGTTTTCTTATTTAATTATTTTCTTTATTTGTGGCTGTAGTTTAGCTTGAATACGAATTTATTTTTCCTTTCCTTTCTTTTATTCTTATTATTATATTCATATAGATGTGTGTGTGTGTTTAAATTATCTGGCTGCAAAGGAAAAACTTTTGCTCTCGTGTAGTCTACTGTAAATAGTTTAACATTTACAATACAATATTAAACAAAATATTCAAGTAGATATTTAAAAATTTTATAATTTGCTGGCTATACGAAATTACGTGAATCTGTTATTGCCTAATGACTCTTTTTAATATCTATTTAAATAATATTTCATTTATTAAAGTATTGCTGTTCGCTCATTTGAATCTTTAATTTGAAATGAACTTATGAATGAATTAACAAAATTGCCTGGTATTTATGTGTATCTTAACCCATTAAGACCGTAATATATAGAATTTGGATGTTAGTTGTTAAACAAGCCGACAAAAATCGATTGCGCTGATTGTTTTAATGTTTTTTCTCACATTATTCCGCTGTTCGCTTAACCGTTACTTGAATTATTTTGCAAAATTCTGCATCACATTTCTGTTTTGTCAAAATTAATCGCAGAAGTAAATTGTGTTTTTAATTACAAAATTACTAATCGTTAGATAATAGTGAACAGAGAAAATTTAATTTACAAAAGTCTAAATTTTAATATTTAAAATCAAGTTTGGTGGCATGTCATAACGTGCAAGCACATATTGACCATCAACATAGATTCATAACGTCCATGGATATTATGGGTATATTTTTTTGGTATTCTATGTAAGAAATATGTAACGTTTTTAAAAACTGGCTTGAAGAAACTGTTTGGTAAACAAAGCTGGTTTCGGCTATAACATCGAGGAGAAAATCTTTGCACTAGGCCGAAAGCCGGCTATGCAGGAAATATTTGGTAAGCGAAGCCGTTGTTGTTTCAAGTGCGGACATAGTGACGTTTTCATAAGTAACACTATATCCATACTAAGAACGACAAAATGTCTATGGACATTATGGCGTTTAACAAAGCGACTTAATAACCATGGATGTTATATGATATTATGTCCTTGGAAATTTTGACTTGGCAACAATAAAATAAAAATCCGCTTCACCTAAAAATTTTACCGAGATGCATTAATTGCGCGTGTTCCTAAAATCTTGGAAGGATATATAAATAGCTAATCTTTAGCATTAATTTTATTTTTGTACGATGTAGAGACTATATGTTTCAAAAATAATGAAAATATTCCCAGTACCTTAGAATCGGGTATGAAGGGGTTAATGATACAAAGAGTTACAACCATGTTTTCATCTATTTCTTAACATTTCTCTCGATTTTTTCTTAAACTCTTATAAAATAAGTTGAAAAAGTCAAGTTATCTTGAAATATAGTTTTCGACTTCCTTTCTCTGAAGACTTACAAATTATCCACATTAAAAGCGTGGCATTGTTAAAGCTTAAATACATTTAAATTCAAGATACTGAAGCTCATCACAAAAGTTTAGTTTGACAAACAATACAGTACGCAAATGGGAATAATTTTCGGTTAATAAGTCATTGTGAAATGATCTATTAACTAGAATTATAAAAAAAAAGCCTAGGAAATAGTAACGTTTAGTTTAACTATTATTCTTAAGATTTCTGTTTATACCAGGGGGTCGATTCTGGTTCTGTGAAACTGTGAAATGAAAAAAAAAAACTTTTCATTTTCGTGTTCATAACAGCTTTTCATATTATCATTTCACAATTACAAAAATAGCGATTCCCGTTCTTTTAATGAAAAAGTGTTTCAAACAATTGTAGCCGTGAAACTTTCGTAATATATATATATATATATATATATATATATATATATATATATATATATATTTATATATATATATATATATATTATGTTAATAAAATCTAAAAGTCTAATGCAGATATAAAAGCTTAGCAGTTTTGAAGCAGCTCTAAGCCGCAAACGAGTTTTTTAACTGCTTGAGAATGCATATACAATACTTAGGCACAGTATGGTCCACAACACGGAATTTCTTCCCTTTTCATTAAAATCATATAGAAACCACCAAACCAAATAAAATTTAAAATAAAGTTAGTATAAAAAATTTGTAAGTTAAAGATTTTTATTTGAAAAAAGGTTAATGTACTAAACTCCAACAAATAATTCATGAATCTAGAACATTGATCAGATAAAAAAAAAATCTTGGGGATAGTGAAATTTGTATCAAGGTTCGACTTAGGTTACGATCGCCTCACGATTTTTTTGTCTGATCACTGCGCTAGATTGATGAGTTATTTGTTGTCGTTTAGTACATTATACTTTTTTCAAATAAAATGATTTAACTTACAAATTTTTTATACTTATTTTATTTTCAAGTTTTTATTTTTTATGTCATGACTTAAAAATTCGTCGCACAATATTCTTTGGGCCAAGCGCTTCTTTAAGTAAGTGGATAATTTTTTTTTTTTTTTTTTTTTTTTATAAAGAGAAGTAGCGCTTCAAGCATCAATACCTACTTAGTTCGCAACCGTACTACATTCTTTTAGGAAAGGGATAGATGAGAGAGAAGAAAGGTGGTGAAAGGAGATAGATATAGCCATTTTATTAATTATTTTACTTCGCCGGCGAATATGCTATAGAGAAGTACCGACGAAGGAGGCTGCATGTTTTTAATTTTTGATCTGAATATGTATATATACAATTAAACAGAAAAAAAAAACATTTTTTTATTTTTTGACTTACCGCAAGGATTGAACCCAGGGCAGCTGGTTTGTAGTCAACGTGTTTACCACTTAGACTACGGCAGCCTTATTAAAATATTGTTATATTAGAACACAAATAAATATTGTTGGCGGCTCTAAGTTTACTTTAAGACGTCGCTAAACTTATATTCTTCATTATTAAAAAATAACTACCACATACATACATACCATTATTTTTGGTTTTTTTGGATATATGTATGTATCAGTTGAAGTGCTGGCAATGGTAGTGGCAGTAGCTGTAAGCGCAGAAGTAGTTGCAGTGCCTTCTTCTACATTTGCGTCAGCGAAAATAATAGCAGCTTCTTTACAACTTCTGTCATCATTGCTTTCCAAAAAATAATTTTCAAAACCAACTTTCGGTGTTCAAACTCGATTTACCGCTACCACAGTGGTGATTTTTATAATGCGCTATTATAGAGGCTAAAGTGCTTTTAGACGAATTAAACTATTAAATCCACTTCTTTGTTAATTTTTTTTTTATTTCGGAGTATTTAGCGAGAGTGTTGAGCGTAGCATTTTATTACGTTAATTTAAACGCAAATGTGCAAAAAATATACTACAAATCAAATCACTCCAATACTTCTTCCATTTTTGACCGTCTTTTTGGGTACCATCAAGAGCGTTAAGGCTCGCCACTGGTTTCTTTCACTTTTCGTCTCTATGCCTAGCACCATCCGCCGTTACAAATGTGTAAATATGCATTTTTTAGAAAAGTATTTTTATTAGTTTATTTAATTATTACTTGTCGTTGCCAATGTCCAGATTTTCTTCTAAGTAATTTATTAAAAATTCTTTTTGATTCCCGCTTGCGCGCTTGCCTTATTTCATTCCATTTGTTCTTTTCATATGAAAAAAATTTGAATTTATTTATTATTTTTTCACTAAACAAGAATCGAAAACTCTATGAAAACATGTAAATTATTACCATATAATTATCGTGAAGATTGTTCTTATAAGTGCCAAAGGCCTACAGAACTCAATTCCGAGCGAAATTGGTTTCAATTCCACAAATTGGTTATTTAGCAAACGAGAAATGGAACATTTCAATGCGGAAGTTTGTTAAAATTAACGACACGGGTATGTTTTATTAATTATTTAATTTTCATAAAAATCTTTGTGCTATTGTTAAAATTATACCGATTAAATTAATTACCGATATTGATTATTGAGAGTCAAAGCACGTCTCGATTGCCATTTCATTACCGCTTACTTAACTCTTCAGGAAAATTCTCACAAACATTTTAAATAAACTAAAAATTTTTTGTCCAAACAATAATCAAAGTTTAAGCAAAAACAACAATAACCAACAGTAATTCTACTTTTCTTTCTCCACTGTATATGGCTGACTTTTTTTCGGCTCTTGTATATATTGAAAGAGGATGAAAAATAAAATATTAAATTCAAGACACGGGAATATCTTTAATTATTTAATTTTCATTAAAAACATTGTTTTCTAAAGAATTAAGTAAGCCGTTATAAAATAGCTATCGAGACGGGCTTTGACCCTCAATAATCAATGTCGGTAATTAATTTAATCGAGATAATTTAAAAAATAGCACAAAGTTTACTATTTACTTTGGTATTGGCAATATTGCCAAATTTAAATAAAACAGTGGAGATTTAGCACTGTTTGCAGGAATAGTTGTTTATAATATAATTATAATAATTGTTTATCGATCGAAATCTGAAGAAGATAAAACAAAATCGATTGAAATCGATTGTGGGTAATTTTCGGTCACATTAATAAAACGGGCTTAAGCATGGAGTTCTAACATAGTGGTATTCTTGTTTTATAAGTTAATTAAATAAAATGAAATTAACTGTAGAGGTCTAGAGTCTAGACGAATGAATTGTTATGCCACTAGAGCATTAGTTGGCGGCAGACGCATCAATGTCTTTCAATTTACTTACGCTATAGCACTATGGATAATTTATTAATTTTTTTTTTGGCCAAATTAATAGCAGCCAGATGGAAAATATTTCGGAATTGAGTATTGCATTCTATCTGGACATACATACATGCTGAAACAAAGTTTATTAAATTTCGTTTTTTCTACTAAATTGTATTCATGTTCTAAATAATATCATCTAAAACATTTGTGTACATTGCGTCTGTTAATGTATTGACATCATCTGCGTCTCGTGTTGTTATCATTTTGAGAGTTCATTAGCATTCCTTCTTTCAAAACGTTCAAATTTCTCTTTATTTTTTTTTTTTGTTTTAGCCGTAAAACTAAGGATGTACTTTGAATTCTATTTTTACCTGCGCTCGTTACCATTACAAATTTTTCGCAACAACAAACAACACGTTTTCTGTGTGAATTTTGCCATTTCTGAGACAAAAAAAGACAACAATTTTTAATCCTTATTTTTAGAACAAAAACTTTTTAATTTAATGTTTCTTCATTTTTTACTTACTATTAATATTAATATTGTCTTCCTAATTTAACTTTATTTTTTGATTTCTTTTTTTTTAAGAAAAAAAAGCAAGGATTTTTTAAAAGCCAAATATAAATATTTAAAATCATGAACACCTTTTAAAAGGTTGAAGAGAAAAACCCATCTTAACTTAACGCAAAGTTGCCAATAAAATTTAAGTTTTGCAAAAAAGCCAACAGACATTAATGATAACAAAATATAGGGAAAGATCCAAATTTATTTAGACTTTTTTACAAAGACCTTTGTTTTAAAACAAGCGGAAATTTTTTTAGAAAAGAGCAGGTTGTAAGCTAAAAACTTTAAATATGTTCTTATTTAATTTTATTCTAATTTTTTTTTACAAATTTATACCAGCGCATTAATCGACATAAAGCATAAAAATCAGACGCATGTAAATTTTCACTTTCAAATTCGAGCGTATCAGTTTGCTTCTTATAATTGAACGATATTGTAATATCGAAATGTATACTTTAATTTATTTAAGTGGAAATTACTCATTACTGATATTATTTACAGCATTTTGTAGATATTCTGCTTTGGAATTTTTAATAATTTCCCATTCTACCAACTTCGTTATAAATTGGTTTAAATTGTAATTTTGCACTTCATTAGATTCGGTTTATGCCTGACTGGCAATTCAGTTTATCATTAAGAAATCATGACGAAGTGACGGAGACGGTATTTGCTGGTATAAAATAATATGAAAAGGATTGTATTGCATCTCTTCAGTAGGATTATTGATAAATATCAGCGCATCATAAAATGTAATTTTGTGTGTTAATATTTATGTATGAGAATCTGTAATATGGTAAATTGCATGTGAAAATTCTACATGCATCGAATGACTGATTGCAGAAATTATAATGCTTTGGCCCCCGAGAATAAATAATAATGCAATGAGCACTTTTTTTCACTTATTTTGTTTTGACTACAAGAATAAATTTTAAATTTTCCATCGGAATTTCAAGTTTTCTGAATGAATTTTTACTATTTTTGCTATGATGTGTGTGTAGGGCACTTTTTTTGTGAAAGCTCTACAGGTCACAACGCTTGACTTATAAAAATTAAATCTTGTATATGGAAATAAAAAGCTGTAGCTGTTTGAGTAGTTTACTTGAAACCTCAAAGAGAAAATCATTATTTGCCAAGGCAAAAGATGAGCTAGAGAAAATTTTAAAACGCCAGTTGGCACAAAACTTAAAAAATTTTAATATAGAAAATCAGCAAGATCTATCTATGCCCTTCGAGGCAGCGGGCAGAACACGACTTCTGTCTCTAATTTTTCCAGGTGGTTGTATTTACGATAAAAAATTATCAAAAAAAGTAAGACAAATTGTTAAGCTTTTCACCTCTTAATACTTATTCACCACTGTCAGTCCAAAGAGATTTGTTAAGAGGTATTTCCAGGTTTTAACAATCTTCTTTTAGTTTTTTTTTAGTTCTTCTTGAATTCTTTTTGAAGCAATTTTCTTTTCGAGCTTGTGCAACGTGTCAAAGAACTAGCAGAGATTTAATTTACCAAAGCCACTTAATTGAATTACATAAGGTAAAACGTTATAAGCAATTTTACAAAAAGTTTGTATAATGTAAGGAAGTCTTAAAGTTAACATAGAGATAATTTCTATTATCAAAACATAATAAAAAATTATTAAATTTCTTTCCCTGTAAAACATTTTAGAAAAAGTGTAAAAAAGCTACAATTTCAATTCATGTGATAAAACCAAAGCAAAAATTAATAAAGAAATAAACATCATTGAAGCTTTTTTTGACACTGTTTACGACATAAATTGCAAAAGTTTTCCTCTTTTGCTGTTTGCGCTCTTGTTGCTTAAAAATTAACACACTTTACACAGTCACATTTATGAATGTTTATACTCGCACATACATTTACATAACAATCATTTATGTATCCTTGTTGTAAAACGGCATACACAAATACATTATTAAACATTGTATCCTTCATAGTTAAACAAAACAAAAAATAAAGAAAAAACATGTTAATACACTTATGTACATTTTCTTTCCTCTCTCATTTCTCAATCTTTTTTGTTTATTGTTATTTTTTCTTTTTAAACGTGTTTGATCTAACCTCGCTAACAAAACCACTGACTTTGTAAAAATATGTTCTTTTCTGATGTATTCTTTTTTGAGTTGTTACAAAAAACTTTTGTTGTTGTTTGTTTTGTATGTATATATTTTGTTGTTGTTATTTAGATTAAAAAATTTTAATATAAGAGTTGCATGTTCCATGATAACATATATGCACATTGGCAGTAACATAATAATACAAACATAAATATGTGTACGTATACATAACACGTTAATAAACAAAAAATACAGCAAAAAGACACAACAAAGTAATTCTGGTTAACAGGTAATTTTTTTTCATTTTTCTATTTTTATATTCCCATAGATATTCTTTTCTATACAACACTCTCGGTCAGATGATTAGAATCAGTGATTAAAAAAGCTTGACTATTCTCAATGCATACGTAGTTGCTTAAATGTTGCTGTGAAAAAATGTGCAGCAAAAGCAAATGCGAAACAAAAGCAAAAAACGCATTTGTTTAAGCTGACTATGTGTTTCTTTCTGCAGCAAAGCAATCAGCACAGCAATTAATTTTAAACGTTTGCTGTTGCTTGAGCAATCAAGTTTTCTTTACTTTGATTTTTGCTTTTGCTTAACTCTTTACTATGAAGTTGTGGCTAACTACGATTGCTGTTTCTTGCTGTAACTCGCTGCCTCACCTTTTTTAAAATTGGAAATGTATTTTGTATATATCACTTGCAATACGTAAGAAAATACATAAAATACAAATACAAACGTTATTTTTTCTTAAAGCGCAACAGCAAAAGAAAAAACAAACATCAGCTTATTGTTTAAGCAACAGCAAACGTTTTCAAAGTAAATGCAAATAGTCAGCTGAAGTAAATGCGTTTCTTTCTCTTTTTTTGCATTTGATTTTTGCTGTTGCTTCGTTTTTAATGAAATGTTTAGTAAATGCGAAGACATTTAGTTTTCATATTTGCTGAAAAACATGTAAGCAAAGCAAAGATGTTAGTGCTGTGGCTATTTTTAAGCAAGCAATTTAAGCACTGCGTAGAATCACCTAAATTCTATTTTTAATAGGCCAATACTTTAAAATTTACAGTAGACAGCTAAAACTTTACTTTCATCGGATGGAGCATTATTTGAAGATTACAGAAATATGGTAAACAAAAAATAAAGTTTTTTCAAAGACTACTCTATTAGCTTAGAACCACTTGTAATTTTTTATCTCTTTTTTTTGCAAGCTTTGGCATTTACATACATTACATTATTAAAGCAGGAAAAATATTACTATAAAATTAATTTTAGTGCAAAATGTACAAAAAATTGTTTTAAATAAAGCGGAAAGGGACAAAATTCAATGGTGTTCCAGATTCTAAAAAATATTAAAAACACTAGAAAAATAAAACATTCTTGTTTAACACAAAACAAACGTCTCAAGGTTGCATCCAAACAAGTATCTCAGTGCTAGCAAGAATGATTGTAATTTGTGAACACCTAAAAACTAAATAAAAAACAATCGTCGCTAAACAACGAAATGAGACATTAAAATAAGAGTTCAAGTCAATGCTAATGCAGTTTTGGATGACTCAGGTGGTTCAAATACAGTTTTTACTGTACGGAAAGAGAGAAGGTATTTTCCAATTGTCTTTATAGCGTAAAGAATGCAGTTATGATCCAGGGTACTAAAAAGTATTACGTAGAATTTCAAATGGAAAATGACTACATACTCATAAAGTATTATGCTGCTGTATTCCCTTAAATAGATGATGTTCTTTGAATGACTCCACAGATTTAAAGCACTTTGTTTAAAACCCAATTGTTCATCTTCGTAATTGGCTATCATATTCCTCTAATCTAAACATAATTAAGAATGTTTGCGTTTGGCTCTCCCGCAAAGTTTATGAAGTGAAAAAATCTTTCGATGAGAAGCCACTAAGAACTCCTGGAATGAATTTCCGTTTGTTATTTAAATTCACTTTATGATTAAATAAAAACCTGCATATTGAAATTATTTTAGGCATAGGAAATACGCACAGAGAAAAATATGGTTGTTATATGGTCCAAATAACCAAACTTTGTTTACTGGAACAATGTATAGCTACACAATAGTTTTTTTCAAACCATAATTCAATCATAATGAAGACTTTTTTTAAACATTTAAAGAATAAAAGAATTCATATTTTAGGTTTAAATTTTATATTATTTATTAAAGACTTTTCGTTAACTAAACAAAAATCCAATTTCAAATAACCCGAAACAGAATATGGTGTCTCTTTTTGTTTATTTTACGCAAAAAAGGAGTTTTTTAGTGCAAAGATAGATTCTATCTTATGGAGCTTGATAGGAATTTTTATAAGACCTTTTATGATATCAATATTGTCTTATTCTGCAACAAAGTGTTTGACATATCACAAAATATTTATAAACGATTTAGCGATACGTAACTTTGAAAACATCGATTAACGAAATCTATTTCCATTTTATATTTTCTACCCCGGGCAAGCTTTTATTTTTCGTCAAAATATCTGAATAATAAAATTAATTTTAGTTTTGGTTTAAGAAAGAGTAAACCCAGCAGTAAGTTTTTGGGATGTTAAAAATTATTTGTTAAAGGTTTTTGAGTCTATGAATCGTTTATGAATATAATTTTATCAACATTTTTCTATTTAAGGCTTACAAACAACCTGTTTAAAATTTTTATTAATACGGCCGTAAGTCTTTTCTTAGAAAATGTTTGCACTTTCGAAACCATATTATGATTTAATTAAATTACATGACATTTTCAACAATCGTACGCTATTTCAATTTAAAAATTTAAAGATTATGTTTGACTATATTGATACTAAAATTATTTATAATATGTGAACAATATAAATAAAATTATGTTTATATTTTGCCATTGTTTTATTATGTTTAAAAAAACATGGTTCAATTATTAACTAATCTAACAATACTATGTTTTGCTCACAAGCGTACATACACAGATGGACAGATTGACAGACGGACAACACTCAATGGACTTCTCTATGCATAAGAACTCAGAATATATATACTTAATGGGATCGGAAATGGATATGGTAGAAATTACACACGGAATGACAAAGTTAGATACACATTTTTCCACGGTTGAGGTTAAGGGTATAAAAATAACGGTTTTCAAATTTAAATTAGTTAAATGGTTGGTAATCATATATAAATTTTCTGTTTTTGTTACTGATATTTTTGTCATTTTTGTACTAAAAGCTGAGAGTGGTTCTAAGTATCTGATCGTGAGTGTATTTTATAACATTTATCTAAGGTACAATAGTATTCTATTCAGTAAATTTAATAATTTTGCTATGGTTTAATTAAAAAAATATACATTGCAACTATGGTGGGACAGAAATTTTTTTTCGAAACATATATTTTTTAATAAAAGTAACCAGGCAGTATCTCATTGAACGATTTGTGCATTGGGTAGCATTACTATCTATTTTACGACATACTACTAAAGCCGAAAAAGCTGTATTTATTACAAAAGTATCAACAGGACCTGATGATGCACTGACAGCATTTGGCAAAGTTAGCATTTCGAACAGATTTCTAACCGACTTTAAATTGCACCTTGATCAAATACTTTACCATATTGAAGTCAACAGATGTTATACCCCAATAATATTTGAGTTGATAATAATGTTACGTTTTTCCCTTTTAGAACAAACGTACGGATTCTTTTGATTGCAAATACCACTATGGCTCATTATTCTATATTCAACCATTATGGTTTTCTCTGGCTATACTTCTTGATCCTACCGGTCTTGTGAACCCTTGGTCTCGTATTTACTAAACATGCGTTATTACTACAAACGTAGCCATCCACGCTACACTACTGTGTTCCTCCGACGAGACATGCACTACTCGATGCCTTATTTAGTAACCTTAACCATCCACAGACATCTCCACTACTCATTTTAATCCAAACCAGTCATCTCCTTTTAGCCACAACACACGTCTGCCATACACTGTTGTTATTCTGTTACAATTTTCCTGCTCTAGCCGCTACTTTTTTATTATCTAGAGTGTCTTGACGATTATCTGTAGCCCTTATATTAAATCGGAGGTCTCCACTAAATTATCTGCCATGGGTTCACTCAATTGTCTTTTACCTCTCGAGAGGTTTGCACTGCTATTTATTAATTTTAATTGAATTATAACAATTTTTATTTTTCGTTGAGCGCATGTCCGACGGCGGGGATCGAACCCACAATCTTCTGTTTTACAGCACGCACCTCTACTAACGCAACCACTGAGGTTGCTCAGCTTTTATCTGCAACACGAGTTGCCAGATCTTACATTCGTAACAATATAAATAATAAATCAAATTAATATATAATAACTTTGTTCTGCAAATAATTTTTTCCACATTAAAAAATTCTACAAATATGTAGGGTTTAACGTACAAATATCTTTAAGGTCTCAAGAAATGGTAGTGTTGTCAAATAAATAAATTTTATTATAACTTGAGATAAGAGTATCCGATTTGAATAAATAAATAAAAAAACGGTCATATAATTTTTTGTACAAAATTAAGAAATTTTTTAACTTTAAATCTATATACATATATTTGAAGGAATCAAGCAATAAGCATGTGCACATTGCTTATTAATAAAAATTGTTTTAAATTTTTATTTTTTAATTGAATCTTTCAAATACATATGAATGGTTCCCAATGGGATCCCTTATGTAGAAAAATGAAAGAAAAAATAAAAATAGTTACTAAATGTTTGCTGTGTTTTTGTGTAGAACATTTTTGAGTTGTTATTGTCTTCTGTCTTATTGATTCAATGGAGTTCTCATTTGATCAATTTGACTTTTGATATAAGACTTTTTAATTTTCTATACAAAATTTGGGTAAAATCCACTGATGAGCTATTTGAGCAGTAGTGAAATGGCCATATGGCCATTTCATTTTTTAGCTTAGTTTAATATAATACATATTTCATGAGAATATCATGAAATATTTATGTTTGAAGGAATCAAGCACGAATAAAGTAAATTAAACTAAAGAACTAAACTTGTGTAATAAATGTTAATTTGTTTGTCGTCATTTTATTTAGCGGGATAAAATGTTTACTATTCGGTTCTTATCCTGTTACTTACAGAATCAAAAAGTACAAAATTCTCGTTTTCTTCTATACACAGCAACACGATTTATCTGTTGGGTAAAAGTATAAAAAACAGAAATAGTTTATAGAAACTTTCATATATGGATCAACTTATGTTTCAAACAACTATGGTAAAAGCAAACAAATTGTTCGATTTTCTTTTTTTTTTTAGCTCCTCTGATCGGACTTTATAAAGTTTAAAAGCTTACATATAAACTAGGGCATGCCACCCTGCTTCGTTACGCATGAATTTTAATCATCAATATCGCGCATACGCTCATAGGCGCCTACGTATTTGTTGTTTATACGGAAAAAAATCACATGTTGTTACTTTTGATTAACCATAAAAATTTTATCAAATTCTATTTGACCGATCGTGAGTTATAAAGTCAAAACACACGTGCAACAATTTTGTATACATAAAGGTTTCTGATTTCACCGATTTCCCACAGTATTTTAAATTTCAACACAATCTGCTCTATTTTCTTAACCATATATTGTGAGTTCGAGCCTTGTCATATTTTTATATGGATTGCAGCATTAGTTTTGTTAAAAGCGTGTGCCTAGTAAACATGAGATCAAGGGAATTTATACAGCCAAGGCCACAAAAAAAGAAACACAAGACAAGAAATCAAAGAATACAAATACATATTGACACTCTTATATTTGCAGTCAAATAGAAGCACTAGCAATATTGTAATTCCCTTCCATATTTCGTTTTATGATTTTAATGTGATTTTGTTGTGATCAAAGTATACGTGTATGTATGTAGATAAAAACATACACGTATTAACATTGTCTTACTTTTGTTAAAGCGCAATTTATAAAAGTATTTGTTTTATAAAAAACAGTATTTGCTACTGTGACGATGTGATGAAATATTCATTTTTATACATTGAAACTTTATGCCCGTATACTAGGCTTTTTTTGCTTATGAAAGCAAATTCATACTTTCGTAAATATGCATATTAACTATGGTACTTAAACTTTTATTTTGTATATAATTATATATTTATTAGTTTAAGCAAATGGTATGCCGTGATTATTTTAAGTTTGTATTAAAAATTTCCAGTTTTTCGTGGAATGCATAAAAATTCAAAATGCTGGCTAAGTAGCGATTTTATGTGAAAAAAACGAAAACTGAAGCAAATTTTACTTAACGAAACTTTATTCAACCAAACTATCTGAAAGAAATAGATACATATATACTAAAATACACTTTTAGAGGACTCTCTTCTGAATAACTTCTCAAAATTGTTATTCGACAGCTATTCGTAAAAACACCGCACAAAATCATTGTATTACAAAAGATGTTTAGGAGGGCGACCAAGTCCTCCAGTAATAAAATCAGTACTCATGCTAATTAATCACATGGGCAATTTAAAAAATTTATCAATTAATCAAAGGTAGAAAAGTTCTTTTCTTAAGCCCGATGGAAATTGTAGTTCTAAAAAAGAACACAAAAATTAAATCAATATAAAATTTATTATTTATTATTAATTTCAAATGAAGTTGGATTATACAAAATTAGGATAGAATCCACTGATGAGCTACATAATTAGTCGAGAAATAACCATGTGGACATGCTTTGCCCACAATAATTCATTTCATATTTTAGTTTTAAATAATAACAATTTCATTCATACTTAAACATGACAAAAAAATTGTAAAATGATTTTGGGCACTCACTTGTTGTTGTACGATCTTAATCATGGCACCGTAACATCCTCCATTGACCATAACGTGTTACTAGTGTGTAAACAGAACTAAGCGGTGCATTTAACTAGATGGAGTATGGAGTTTTTAGAGTATGTTGCTAAACAATTGACTAATAACAAAATTAAATTAAATTAAACAACGGGAATTTTTATAATATTAATTAATTTTCAAAATAAAAACTTTTTTTTCGTGCTATTTTTTATTATCCCGATTAATTATTTAAATTACCGATATTGATTATTGAGGGTCAAAGCACGTTCGATGGCCAGTTCGTTACCGCTTACTTAACTCTTCAGGAAACTTCTGACCAAAAAATGATTACTAATTTTTAAAGTAAATCTGGATAATTTGATAACATTCTTAAAGTGTCGATCCATTCATAATGACTTTCCTCAATATGCTATTGCTAAATGTCAAAAAGTGAGAGCAGAATGACAGCTCATTGATAGTTTTAAAAATTAAGAAAACATTCTTAATCTTGAAGTGAAACAAATCGGGTCTTTTTATTTTACATGGTCGCAAATTCTATAGGAACAATTTAGTTTTTTGTAGTGCCTCAAAATATAAGTTTAGCAGCTTATAGATAACACCTTTAAATTACCAAGTTGCTCTATATTGCTGTCGGTAAGGAAAACGCTCCTTATCGTACACACCCTTTAAAGAGATAAAAGAAAAAAATGCAGGTGTAAAGTAGATACGTTGCAAATTTATTATGGAAAAATATTCGGTGCCATATTGCATACTGCCAGGATTGCAATGGTATTGCTGCGAGAACCTTTTCCACTACAAGTTATTTAAAAAAAGCAACATTCAGCCGAATTGTATAACCTTTGAAGCAGGTTAAAAAATGATGATTATGATTGGCCTCCACGGTCGCCTGATTTGTTTGCTCCCGACTTTTTTTGTGCAGATATCTGAAAAGCAAGGTTTATAAAAACAAACCAGAAACGCTTGAACAACTCAAACAAATTTGTATTGAAAATAATGAAATACCGAATAAGGTGGATGAGAATGTAATGAAAAATTTGCTCAAATGGGCTCTCATTTGTGAGCCTAACAGAGGCAGACATTTATTTAATATTTATCATTTATCAATATAAGAACAATTCTCTGTCATTTAAAATTATAAACAGACAAAGTAGTCCACCTTCCCGGTGGACATCCTTAATTGCAATCGAGAGAACAGTAAATTTTTGTTCGTGTTTTTTTTTTTTTTTACTAAATTAAGGATGAGAATAATACAAAATGTATTAGCAAAACTTTTAGAGCGTTTTTGATGAATGAAACTGCCTTTTTATAAATTTCCAAATTACAAAATGTTTTGAATTTTTAGACATCAAAAAGTCTTACTGTTGAACGGTACGAATTTTTTTTATCACATGATAATTGACCGAAAAGATGCTTTAGAAAAATAAGAAAGTTTTAATTTTGCTTAAAAATATATGAATGTAAGTGTATACAATATTTAACTTTTTTTTAATTATTGTTATCCAAAGTCACCATTTCATAAAACAAAAGCGATAACTTGCTTGCGAAAGCAGAAATAGAATATTTGCAGAAAAATTTTCACCTTCTCTCACAAAAATGATGACTCTATTCCATGATATAAGTTTCTCAGTTTTTATTTGTTTTTTGATATTATTTATTTATGTACATTAAAAACTAAAATGAATTTTTTTAGTATTGAAACAGTAATATATGCTGACGTACTGAACATGAAAAAAGTATATAAATAAAAAAGAAAAACTATTAGATGAGGAAATGCTCAGTTTTATCAGCCACTTGGGAAATAAACGGAAGAAGTCATAAAATCTACACATTACACGACGTTTGTTGTTTCCTCATCTGGTAGTTTATTTTTCATCTTAAACTTGTATTTGATTTCATTTTTATGGTGACTATAAGACAACAACAGACTATTATATGAACTTCATTTATAATCATATAGCCCCCCATAAATAACAAGAAAATAAAAAAAAAAAAACATTATATAAACTGTGTGTTTAAGAATGCGACTTAATACATAAGAAAATTTTATGCTTAAAACGAGTGATAATGAAAATGAAGTAAAACTAGACAAGCTCTCTCGCTTAAGAAAAATTACATCTATAAAATATTTATTTCTATTTGTTTTTTTTTTCTAACTATATATTTATAAACCTGACCAAAAATCATAATGAGCAATGCTGTAAAGGCCTAAAGGATTTTGTTAATAATGTGAATAACCTTAAAAACCAACATGAAATATACGAAGGCTATAAAAATGTACCAAAAAGAGTGGGCTTTGCGAAGGGCAGAAAAAAATGGTCACATAAATTAAAAATATTCAACTTTGTAGTTTATTTGTGCCAAGAAATCATAATAAAAAAAAAAACTACAGCCTTTTAATGAAACTTAATTTTTTAGCACATACTGCATAATTTTATACTTTAGATTTTGAGACCAAAAATTTGCGATTTGAAAAAACAAATGTATTTTATTAATATATTTTTTATTAAGGTACTGCTCTACTTAGTAAGTGATAAAAATACATAATCACATTCAAAAGGATGGGAAAGATGTTATAGGATATATGTTATAGGATATTTTTTGAACGATATTAGTTTAGGGCTTCAAAATTTTTAAAAGATTCCTTAATGGAAATGAGCCAAGCAATAATGAGCACACAAATAGTTGACTGACTATACATTGGATCAGATCGGTGCAGTTAAGTCAGAAGTCTTTAATGTCTTTAAGTTAAAAAATTTTTTTAAAAAGTATTTCTGTTGTGTTCGGCGTGAAATTACAAGATAAACAACGAATGTCTAGAAAAATTCTAAAAAAAGATCCAGGCATCGCTGAAACTTAAATGCTTGTGAATTGGTGAAAAATGATTTACCCACTAAAGATGTAGTTTTGAAAACTTTAACAATATTTTTCTGCTAAAATTAGAGTTTCACATTCATTTAAATATCGTTTTAAAGTTTGGTCACTGTTAACCGCATATAATTTTAATTTAGCTTTAAGATAGAATATATCAGGTAGTTGTTGAACATATATTAATTTTAAATTCATAACTCTTATTTGTGTTCTGATTTCACTTTAATTTTGGCAATTTATATTTCAATTGAAAAAATTATATACATAAATATTTTTTTAAATATATAAAATCATATAAAATATGTGTATTATTTTTTTTTTAATTCATAAAAAATACATAAAGTTATTGCAAACATTTTTACACCAATCACTTAAAATGTTGCATGTTGCAAAAAAAAAAAAAAAACCAAAAATTATATTTTATTGAAGCACTTTTATTTTTAAGATAATTTTATGGATAGTTATTGATAAGTGTATGTTTAAAGAATTAATTTAAATAATAATTAAAAAGAATATTCATAACAAATACTCCGTCTTAAAGTTTTTAGCTTTGTAAAATATTTCTAAGACAATTTTTTTAATAATAAGCTTGAATTTAAGAATCTAGTTGTGGTTCTACAAAAAAAAAGAAAAAATAAAAAATAAAAAAACAACAAATAAGAGCGCTATACTCCGCTATGCTATGTATAACCACATGTCCATACAAATCAGCATAGGAAATTTTTCCTACCATTAAGTTATACTGTTCAAAAAAAGCACCAAACAGTGTAAGTTTTGCTTGGCGTGTTATTTTATCAACTTTCGTTTCGAAAACAAACGAAAGTTAAAGACTATATAAAAAAATTAAACGCAGGCGTGATGTTTTGCTCGCTGCCTCGAAGGGCATGGACACATCTTGCTGATTTTTAATAGCACTTCTTTCAGAATTATGTCTGATCGATTGGCGTGTTTAAATTTCCTGTAGCTAATTAAGTGCCTCGCAAAAGTTTATTTCAACACATACACAGACGGACCGACAGATAAACGGGCAGACGGGCATCGCTCAAAAGACTACGCTATGCATAAGAACTCAGAATTTACATACTTTGTGGGAAATGAATATTGTAAAAAATGGATATTGTAGAAATAAAAAATGGAATGACAATCTTTGATATACCCTTTTCCCTTTATGGTGAAGGGTATAAAAACAAAAAAAAAAAAAACAAAAAAAAAAAAAATTATGACAATGAACGCATGATTAAAAAATAGAGTCTTTGGCCGTAATGCATTGTCATGCTCATAGTATTATATGTTACCTTTTAAGAGTACTGGGTCTTAGTTGTATCTTGTGATGGTAAATGCAGAATATCCTAAGGACACATGCAGTTTGATGCTGCATAATGAATAAACTCATTATCTCTTTGTAATTCACAGGTCAAAAAATCAAAAACATTTCTATTTAGCAACTCTTTGTAAGAGAAAACGAAGGAAAGTCAATTTATTAAATCAAATTATGGTAAAGTTATTTAGAAGATTTATATTCTTCATATTTAATTTAGTGATTAAAAATGCTTGACTATTTTCCATGCATATGTAGCTGCGTAACTGTTGCTTAGGATGAATGTGCAGCAACAGCAAAAAGCTAATGCAAAAAAGAAAAAAGAAAAATAAACGCATTTGCTTGAGCTGACTATGTTATTTTTTCAATAAGTTCTTCATTTTTATTTTTGCTTTACTTTTTACTATGAAGTTGTGGGTGACTACTATTGCTGTTTATTGCTGCTACTTGCTGTAACTCTCTGCTTTTCATTTATTTTAACGTTGGATACGTATTTATTACTTACAATACGTAAGAAAATACATTTAAAAAACGTTGCTTTTATTGCACCAATAAATAGTGTTTTTTTTTTAAGCAACAGCAAAAGAAGAAACAAACATCAACTTAATGCTTAAGCAACAGAAAACGTATTCAAAGTATATGCTTTGCTGTAGAAAGAAACACATAGTCAGCTTAAGAATATGCATTTCTTTCTCTTTTTTACATTTGCTTTTTGCCGTTGCTTCGTTTTGTAAATGTTGAGACATTTAGTTGTTTTATTTGCTGAAAAACATGTAAGCAAAGCATAGATTTTAGTGCTTTTGCTATGTTTAAGCAAGCAATTTAAAGCCTGATTTAATTATCAAATAGTTTCTTCCACTTTCTTTCTTTCATAAAGTAATTTATAAACCAGAAAAAATATTTCATATCTCACAGAGTTGAAATCACTTCGATGCTAAGCACTGACCATCATTAACTACGAATTTATAACTTAGGCAAAACAACACATAGTCGACCAACAAAAACAACAAATAAAAAAATTTGCAGCATCAAAATCAATAAACTTTTCTCTACTAAAGCAGAATTTCCCTTATTGATAATAATTTTTTTTAATGCAAACATTAAATAAAATTAATAGGGAGAGCGTTTAAATATTTAAGCAATTTATTTTCTTCATAATATTTGCTGCTGCTGTGTATTTAATCGATTTATGTATTACTTTAGTATAAAGAAAAGTTTTGACAGGTTGACATATTCATGTGGCATTAAAGTGTGAAGGCTAAATTAATTAATTTTTGCTGTTTTAATTAATTTTACAAAAAAAGAAAATAAATAAAAAATATCCTTATATTAAGATGAGGTTATTTGATATGCAGATTAATAATGTAGCGAAAGTCCTAGATTCCCTAGGAAATGGTTACATTAATGTTACTTAAATGATTAGAAAATATATCTAAAAAGTACGAGTATTCCTAATTCTTTCGATAATGAAAGATACAAGAAAATAATTGGCTACAAATAAGCAGGTTGCCGCTTGTGATGAAGTAAAATTTATCATTTTAGAGTTGGCCTAGATAAGAAAAAATTTATAGTGTGCCCTATAGCACTACGTTAAAACTTGTTTCTCATTTTGATCTTTCTGCATTTTATTGCCAAGACTTTTTGAATATAATTGTTTTATTCTACGTAATACCCTGTTCAGACATACGTTTTAATTGCGCAAGAATTTAATTTACCATATAAGAAATTAATTAACAAATTTATCAATTAGTACTTAATTGAGTCGATAATTGATTAAGTTTACTCCAACAACCCTTGTGAAGTGTGTTCAGTTAGAGAAAATTTTATGCAATGACAAAACTAAATGCAAAAAAAATAAAAATAAAAATAAAATATTTTCAAATTAAATGAAATGAAAAATTTTTGAAAATTTAATGGAGATTCAAAGCTAGCATGCAGTCAGAACTTGATCGTACTGACTGGAAGAGTTCCATATTTCAAATAAAAACAAGCAAACTTTCTTTTCAAGCCGAACTTCTCTTCATTCTTCTAAATTTACAAACACAAATTTCTAATGTAATAATTAGGTCAGTTCAATAAATTTCCGGCAGAAACTAGCAACGATAGAGTAAAAATTTACAACATTACTATTCCAAATAAAAAAAAAAATAAGGAATAAACGTATTTTTGGAAAATATAGCAGAGTAAAGGCGAACTGACGATAGTAACAAACAACCATAAAAATAAATATCTAAATCAGTAAAAAAAGCGGTGTTCGATGCTTAAAGCATTTTGTTATTATTTGCAAGAGCTTTGTCATCGATTGTGTGAAATTGTTCCGCGTTTTTTGTAAAAATTTCCGCTTATTTTATTATATTTCTTTTGTTTATTGTTTTATTATCCTGGCGTTTACTTGTACATAGTTTTCTCAGCTTTCTTCTGACTGTTATACAAACGTTAGCTTCAAATCAAAATATTTTGTACTTAACCCTGCACCGTCATCCCTTGTCATAATGACGACGGGCGATTTTATTTTTAAATTAAAACCTGTTTTTGTCTTTCTGATTTGATCTAATTTTTTGTATACCGATAGTTGCTTGGAATCTGTTTTTTGTTTAATATTAATTAAAAAAGATCTAAATATAAATAGAAAAAAGCTATTTTGGTACCTACTTTTGCTCATGACTTGTATTATATTCACTAAAAGTTCGTCGTAGTCAAAATGACGAAGGATGACGTTACTGTACAAAAAATAAGGATGACGTTCTAGGGATAAAATCGAAAAATATAGATATGTTATGTATATTTTATGCTGTGTGGTTGTAAAAAATTTTAGCTGTAGATATTCCGTTTTGAAATCGCCATACAAATTATGGCAAAAAAGCCACACCATTTTAGTCGAGCAACGATGTGATGTAAATAATTTAGTGGGAAGTGCTAATAAACACTTTCAATTCAAAATATTTAATACTTATTAACTTATTTTGTATAACAGAACAAGAATCAGCTGTTTGGTTCTTGTCAGTAACAAAATTAGTAACAAATTTATTAACATTCACATCTTATACTCCTTTTTACTCTTTCGCTGCTTCTTTGCAGGTACTGAAGTAAGCACTTTCTAATAACAAATAGTAACAACTTCTTCTACTCAAATTAGTTTCACTTGGAGGTTGTAATACTTGATTCCTAGATCGTTTAATATAAATGAAATGTTAAATGATTGCTTTTTAAGGATGCGCTTAGTTGCTTGCCTACACTGTTACACTGAGACTAAGTCAGATATACAACTATTATATCATGGCGACATTACTGCCTCAAAAGCGCCCTTAGAGAGTTATACTTGCCCATCTCTTTTGGGTCCCCAATTTAAAAAGCCGGAGTTCTTAAAGCCTTCCTTGTTCCTCAAAATTAAGGCTTATAAAATTGCTGGAAATGAGTAGAAACTATTTGCCGTTTGTATAATAAAAACAGTGTCGCAATTAAGCAGCATCTCAGAGCGTTTTGGCGTAAAGGTTGCAACTTGAAATCATTGTATATTGCTGTCGTGACCCCTTACTATTATCGGTGTCAAATTGTGTGGAGAGTCTTGCAGAGACCCTGCTTAGTGTTGTAACTAATGCTTATCTCATGGTAAGTTTTTATTATGCATATGGCCGTATATGTCTATAAAAAAATTAGAGTTTGCTAGACTTTTTTAGCCAGACTCGTAGCAAATACAAGACCAAACTGAGAGTCGATTAAGCCTTTTGCCAGCCATCATCACAAAGAAGTATAGGTCGATTTAAGGACAAAACAATCAATAAACGCGAGCTACGCACTTGTTCTCTCCAGCCTAAGACAGGCCATGCTAAGTGTTAAAGCTATAAACTAAGTTATAAGTATTATGACTTATCACTTGGATCTTAGCAAAATACTTAATCCGTAAATAATACTTTTTTAACACAACCTGCTCCACTATACACTAAAGAGATGGTTTTATCATTTAAAGAGGTAATCCACTATGCGATATGTATGTAGATATGTTTTACAATGGTTCCCATACGATTATTTATTACAAAAATTAATTAATTTTAATTTAAGTTGAAAGTCAGTAACCTAAAGGGGATTTCTACTATCAATTTAAATCTCTTACATACGTACATTGTATTTATACACACAAAACAACAACACATGCTTCAATGTTATTTGTTTGTTAGCAGGACTGTATGTGGTTTTCCTTAATAATCAAAATACATTCCTACTGTCACTAACACAATTATGCCAAATACTCAAGTGCTAAACTGTGTGCTTTGTATTTCTCTTAATGCTATTTAAGGATAATTTACCACCAACGATGTAAATTATCGCATTATATAGTTTAAGTATTTTATGATAATGAAACTGTTAAGACAGAATCGCACACAAGTATTAAGTATTAATAGAAATGGTGTTGTGGGATCTTTAATCATTTGTATGTAGTGTAGTTCTTCAAAGTTCGTATGTTATGAGTATGGTTTCAAATTCCTTTTACAGGTTGGTGCAATATATATATAATGAAATCCAAAATAAATAATTCGACATCGCTTAGTTTCTAGGTGATTGAAAATAAATTAAATTTTAAAGTGATTTCTTCATTTTAAGGATAAATTAAGTTGAAGCGTCAAAAGCGTAATCCTATTGTTTTCGCTACAATGTCTGTCGGTTGACAGAGAGGGTGTATTACTATATAACAATAAATACTTAAAACCAAAGGGTGTTCCGACAGTGATGTGATTTAAGAAAATTAAACTTATATTTAAACTGCAAGAGGCAGACAAATTTGCACAAGTACAACGGCAATAAGAAAAAAAATAAAGCTTTAATTTAATGACATGATATTAACGGACAGTATGCAAAATCCATATTCATACCTTCACTTTATTTTTGTTCCTTAAAGATTTAGTAAAATAATTTAAATAACTTTGTTAAATTTTATATTCCCAAGCCGGAGGTCAAAACTAGGCTATATAAGCAAAACCTTTTGCCGTCATATAAACATTTTTATAGTTCCCTAATGGTTTGGAGTTGCTTGAGTGCATCGGGGGTCGGAAAACTGTATTTTATAAATGGCATTATGGACCCCAGAAATTATAGTAGACAATTTTTGTCTTTCAAGAAGAGGCTGCTGTAGTCAAGGTGGTAAGCACGTTGACTACAAATCTGTTTGCCCTAGGTTCAATCCTTGCGGCAGTCAAAAAATAAAAAAAACATTTTTTTTGTTTAATGGTATATGTACATAATCAGATCTAACATTAAAACATGCAGCCTCCTTCGTCGGTACTTACTCTTCATAGCATATTCGCCGGCAAAGTAAAATAATCAATAAAATGGCTATATCTATCTCCTTTCACCACCTGTCTATCTTTTATCTATCCCTTTCCTAAAGAATGTAGTACCGTTACTAGTAACTAAATATGTTATGCTTGAAGTGCTTTCTCTTACAAAAAAAAAAAAAAAAAAGATACGACCCCAAACACACTGCACTGGATATCCGCCTTTGGATATTGTGTAACTGTCCAATAAATCTTAAAACGACACGTCAGAGTCCCAACCCAATTGAAAACCTCTAATCTGTTAAAAAAAAGCAATTGAAGCATTATTAAATAAGAAACATTGAAGATCTAAAATGGATTTTAATACAGAACGAAAAAAAATCACAAACCTAATCAAAAGAATTTAAAAGAAAAAGGAAATACTAAAATTAAAAAAAACTTAACCCATTAAGAGCCGATGACATTTTTATTATTGTATTTTTAAAATTATCTATAGTACTTATTTTGTTTTCTTATTTTTTAATTCTTTGCCACCCCAATATTTGATTGGATTTACTCCACTAAACTAGATTTACATAAACGGTGATGACTATATAAGATTCGGCATAACCGAATAAAACACACTTACTTGTTTAATATTGTATTTGTACAAGCTCTATACTTTTGTACATATATATTGATTAACAATATCGAAAAGTTCTGAATCAAGATGTTCTATCTTGTTGGCCAACGCTGCTTTTTGGTACATATTTTTGAAGTTTATTTAAATTTTAATTAAAAGCATTTCTGAAAATGGAACAAAAGTATAACAACAAATCGTATTACTGTAAAAATGTGTATTAATTTTCATTGCATTTTATTTCTTATTTTAGTTTTTATGAGTTCATAGCTAAAAAAATTATATTTCATTTTTTTAATTTACGGAGAGGTTTACATGTTATAATTTTTAACAATGTCTGGTTTTACCATACTAGGAAACTTGTACGTAGCAAAAAAATAAAAGCTATTTAATAAAAGTGAAACAAACAAACAAAACACAAAATATATCCTAAAAGAATTCCCCAATCGCCAAACTAAAATAAAATTCTCATGTACTTGAACTTATTTTTATATCCTTCACCGCAAAAAGTGGAAAGAGGGTATATCGAAGTTTTTCATTCCGTGTGTAATTTCTACAATACCGATTTCCGAGCTTAGCGAAGATGATTGAGCGATGTCCGTCTGTACCTCTATCCATCTGTCGGTCCGTGTTAAAAAAAAATATGTCAATCGAAAGAGGTGCTATTGGAAATCAGCATGATCGGTCCATGTCATTCGAGGTATTAGTAACAATAAAGTAACTCCAAAAAAATAAATATATGGGGCGATAGAGAAATAAAAAATGAAAAAAAAACATCAAGTGACAAAATTGGCGTACGGGGCTCTGAAATTCTCAAAATTTTTATAATATCAATATGGGTATCATACTGTATTTTTTTAAATGCTTAACCCATAAAGAGCTGATGATATTTTTATATAAAATTTTACATATCGCTCCTTTATTCCAACATAGTCATATCTCAAAAAATTAAAAATTTGTAGTTACTTAAGCAAAACTGCTCTTTTAGACCTTCTGTACATGTTGAAAAAAATCAGTTTTATATCCCAAGCTGAACCGAAGTTATAGCAACTGCAATTGCGGCAATTAGATCATAGACTTATGTCTTGAAAAAACTTAAATCGCATTTTGCCAAGTTCAAGTTTTTTTGAGATATGACTATGTTGCAATAAAGGAGCGATATGTAGAACTTATTTCTTTCTTATTTTTTAATTCTCTGTCCCCCCAATATTTACTTTCTTGATTGGCGTTACTTCACTAAACTTCATTTACATATATGGTGAAGGGTATATACGATTCGGCATCGCTGAATGTAGCACTCTTACTTGCTTAAACTGTAATAGAAAAAAAAGCTGATTATCGTGCTATTCTTGTATAAGTGTTCTGTTGAAGATAGGCAGATTTTAAGTTTAATTTGAGTTCTGCTAGTTAACCTGTACATGACCTAGAAAAGTTTTCATAAAGTTCGGATACTCTATATTTTGATTAAAAGTGCCTCAAATTTACAAAATAAGAATAACACTTCCCTGTAACTTTGTTACTGTGGCAAACTTAAAATCTTGTTTGCTAAACATGCACTTTTTTTATAAATTTTCCGCGCCATTCATGACAGAACACTCTCTGTCTCAGACGTAAAGAAAACTGCTCGATATGAGCAGCCATCCAAACCACAGTTACGCTGGGAGTCTACAAAGCTCGAACTCAATCATATTTTTTATTAACCAGGTCCTCAAACAATGTCAGAATGTCTTTATTTACTTTACATCTCATCTGGGGTCGCAAATTATGTACACTTAAATGATTTAAAAATTATCTGCTATGGCTACACAACAATTATATTCTGTATCTTATCGAATTGAAAAAACAACAGGTTTTCCATTTATTCGCCACTGCCATAACTCAGCAAAATATTATATTTCTTCCCACTCAAGAGTATGTTAGTATTTGAACTCATGTCACACTAACTATACAGCCACTGCGATTGCTCAACGTGTTATAACTTAACATATACTACTCCTGTAGGTTGTGGAAGTAAGTTATTAAACCCACAGAAAAATTGTTTATTTATCAAAACAGACATGTCGTTATTTATTGCACCAGCTTATTTAAATTTTTACATAATTACGCTTCAATATAATAGAGTCATTAAATATGATCTAAGCATATTTTTAAGTATTATTTTAATTGATCTATGCCGGGTTAAAATTATTAATTCCATTTTAATACTAAATTAATTCGAAAAATTATTAATTTTAAAAAATTAAAAAAAAAAAAAAAAAATAAATAAAATATTAAATGTATGATTTTTAAAATAAAACTTAACAACAAAACCTTTTAATCAGATTTCATATGCAAAATATTTTAACATACACAGCATACCTAGGTGTTTGCTGGGATTTCAATATGTTTTATATAAAAATCGTGTTGTTAGCTTTAAATCCTTGTTTCCTATAATCGTATCTTGTTTTTTTTTTGCTTTTGTGCTCAAACTCTACTTGCCATGAAGGACTAACACATGTGTTGTAAATATAAAATAGTTTCAATTTTTCTTTTTTTTACCTGCATACTTTTTTATTTTACAAAAATTTTAAGAAAATACTTTAGATTTAATATTTATATCTGACGGAAGTTTCACTTCAAGCCAAGTATAGAAATGGGTAAAGTATTGGCATTTGCTTTATTTATGTAGGAGTTTGTAGTTCTGTTAGTTGAAACATTTATTTTTTTTTATATAAAGAATGCATGACAATGCACGTTTGTGTGAATTATGAGCAACAGAGTTTAAAATTGTAAACTGTAAAATAACATACTTGAGAACGTGCTGTTCCTACATTGTCATTATTCTTGACTTTTAAATCCAGGACTTTGATGTCGTGGCACGTGATAAGCTATTTTACTTGCGACAATACTCTCATTTTTAACATCGCCATCATCACTAACAAAAATATGAGCTCAAAGTTTGCTTTAGCTGCTAACACACATACTTATTTATTTTTAGAATATATTATTATAAAAAAAAATAAATTATTTTAATCAACATTATTTTAAGCAATCTGCTACATTCAGTTTAAAAATTGCTGCAATAACAATGTAAAAAAGAACGTCATCAACTGAACTGATCTATAAGTTTGTCCTCAATATTGTTTTTATCATTTGAAATTTATGTTGTAAGTTAATATTCGAAAATTTAAGGTGCTAAAAGAACTGAGAGACATACCTAACAGTGCAGTCACACGGCCAAGTTTTTGTTCAATTCTCTTTCAAGAAATTTACACATACTGTTTGTCAAAATTCACAAAAATTGAAAGCTGTGACGTAGGCTGCACGCAATTTCAAAGCAAGTTTTTAAGCAAGATGTCGTAAAGAAAACAAAAAAAATTAATTTGAAGGAAAAAACTTCAATCAGCTGTTCTCTTGAATGAAAATTTGAAAGACTCAATTGAACGAAAATTTGAAAGCAAATTCTCAGCAAGTTTTTAAAGTGAGAGTGTATTGGTAAAAAAATGAGAGAAATTTTAAAAATTGAATGAAAACTTGATCGTCTGACACCCTAGTAAATAAAAGCAGAACGTATTTTTCCGCAGAGCTTTTACGCTGAATTGCCATACTTAAACAAAGCGCCAATGCCATGTCAAAAAGATAAAACAGGGTTATGAAAAAAATAAGCGTAACTCTCCTGTAAATGAAAATGTTATAAAAAAAAACAACAATTAATTATTATCTATATTCAATCATTATTAAATTAAACCACGGGAGAATTAAATTAATTAATTAAATTTTTTTTCTTAAATCGTGTTATTTTTTTAATTTCAATTGAGTTATTAAAAGTGAAAGCAAGTCTAGACAGCCATTTCGTTATCGCTTACTTTACTCTACAAGAAACTTATCGCAAAAATTTTAAATAAACTAAAGATTTTTGGCCATACAAAATATACGAGCAAGAGAACTTTTGACATCAAAAAAGAAAAAATTTGAAAATTTATTTTCGAGTCTCACCATAGTCACAGGGTATTGTGGTGCAAATAGCTATACAAGTTTATTTAAATTGCGTGTTCACACGAAAAGGATTTTAGTCTAATCAGCCACAGCGTAATATACATAAAAAAAGAATAATAAAAGGAAATCAGAAGAATTCCCACAGCTGAACAGGAAAAAAAAATATTATGATAGGGAAATATTTTCCACAAATATTAGCACATCTTACAGCATTTATAGATTTATTTTTCAAGGCAAAATTTGGATCTATAGCAAAATGTGATAAATAATATTTATGTAACTAACTCTTAAAAATTTGTGCAAATAAAAAAAAACAAATTTCCATGCAAGTTTATGTTTAAAAAGTCATGGATTAAATGCATGAAACAGTTTATAAATCAAAGTAATTTATTATAAAGAAAACTTAAAACGGACTTAAAAGACATTTTAATTTACTCCCTGCATAACTCTTCAACAATGTACATATGTAGGCAGACGGTGGAAGCAATATATGAAAAATGCAATATTTAGATATTAAAACATTAATCAAAATTTTGCATGAAAATAAATAAAGACTGTAGTTTTCAAAACAGAAATGAATTTAAACTACTCTTTACTTTGCACTGTGGAAACATATTTTTGAAAAAACAAAATAAACTAAAGTTAATGCTGGTAAAGTTTTAAATTTTTGGAGGTTACAAAACACTTAAATTCGTCTACATACTCCTATAAAATCGTTTTTTGTTTTTATTTTATTTAATTTCGAAATTTAACTACTTCTCTTTCGAAATCTTATATATCCTTCAGCATATATGTAAATCAAGTGAAGTAACGCCAATTAAAAAAGGAAATATTGGCGAAACCGAGACTTAGATAAATTAAATTTTAATTTAGATGCTATTGAAGGAACCACAGGGCACAAAATTCAGATAATTAATAGCTTTCATTTACCTTAATTGTTCTTGATTCCTTTAAATATATGCTTTCCCCGCAGTAATACATTTTATATTTAGTTTAGTTTAAAATAATAAATATTTCATGAGAATATCATTAAATATTTATATTTGAAGGAATCAAGCACGAATAGAGTAAATTAAATTATTTATTAATAAAAATAAAACTAAGTTTTGATACTTTCTTAAAAACAGCTCCACACATTAAAATTTTGAAAGCAGAGAATCGAAATATAGTTTTTCTGGTAGCTTACATTATTAGCAATAAATTATTAGAAGTTATTGCAAATATTTTAGTAAAATTACTACTTATTACACGTAAAAATTTATATTACTCAAACTAAAATTGATATAACTTTTAAGTTCGAATAAATATTAAATAAAAAGAAAAAAAATATGGTCTTCTGGTTTTTTCCTGGTTTTGCTAATTTGTTATGTTTCCTACAGGATGGTCAAAAAAGTTATGAAAATTCTACCTTAACTTGGAGAAAAAAATTTGTTTACGGTCCATTTTTCTGATGTTGGCTTGTATTGCTCTACTTTTTTTTAAGATTTCTAATGAAAAAACGGCAAATGTCGCAAAATATATGTCCGCAATAGCAGAAATGCTGATGCAACAAATTAAGTAAATGTTAAAAATTATTTTTTTACAATAAGGAGTAAAAATTGAGTTTTATAAAGCTTAGTAATTTTTTCTTATAAAATAGCAATATATTTTAATATACAATAGTAGTTTATACAGTAGACGCTCGTAAATTAGAACCACTTTGTTCCTGGGGTGATTCTAATTTTCGAGAAGTTCTAATCTCCAAAGTTTTTTTTAATATATATAAAGCAACATAAAAGTGTATCTTCGTTTAGAAAATATAATAAAAAAAAAATTCTTCTGCGTAGTTATTTTAATTTTATTTATATAAAGTAAGTATAAAATACTTTTTGATTGAAATATATTATAGCTAATTTAAAAACAATATACATACATATGTATATGTGTCTAAAGTTGAAAGAGTTGTTATATTATTTAAATTTCTTAGTGCTCGGTGATCAAATTTCAAAATTACTAATCTTTTATCATATAATCAAAAATTATTGTTTGCTTTTTTGGCTTTATTAAATTTGTCATAAGAATATCATTGTGCAGCGCTAGAAGATTGCTCATGTACTTTGTAGAAAACAATTTACTAGTTCTACACCAATTTATTAAATTATTTACGCTCTCAGTGGCTAAAGCATTAGAAGTAACTCTTGTGACTTCAACAATATCTTTATCGCCGCTATCTAAATTTTCATTCGCTTCTTTGTTCATGTTCCGATAAGTTTTACTCAAACTTGTCCTCATTCCATTTTTCGATTTCATCTGCGCTGATGGAATGGTTTGAAGCAATTTCTTCTAAAAGCGTTTGATTAATTTGGATAACTTCATCGCAGTCATTGTTTCGCACTAAGTGGGCTATAGGAATGTTGTCATCGCTGTCGTATTGGTCTGAATTCCAGTTTTTCAATTTAGACCAAGAACTCTTTAACGCTCTTTGAGGCAACTCGTCCCAAGCTTGCTTGAGTAATATTATTGTATCACGTATTGAGAAAGATTTTAGAAGGTTATTCAGTTCACCATTCAGCAAACAACACTTTATATACACACTTTTCAAGTTTCACTGCGCAAATGTAACCAACCGTTTTAAATTTCACGCACTAATGAACAAAGTGCAAAGATAATAAAAATTACATAAATATTATGGGATTCCCCTTTTTTTACTAAGGGCCAATTTTTGAGTTCGTATTTAAATACGCATTTAGTTAATTTTCATTTAAATTTAAGTTGTATTTAAATGCAGTTTCATTTTTTCAGTCCTAATTTAAGTTCTCATTTAAATATCACAAAAATATGGTAGCATTACGAAATATCAAAATAAATCTCTATTGTTTATGAAAAACAGCTGCTAACAAACACAATGAATTGCAAATTTTGTGAAAAATATTTTAAATATATTAAAAAATGTCAGCGATACTCGTGTATTCACTACCTAAACTTATTTTATTTATTGATTTAACTTTTTAATTAATATTTTCATTAAGAATTGTATGCAAAACATAAAATATTGTTCTATCAATGGCTAAAATGTTTGTTTACTTTTGTTTAGTTTTGCGAAACAACAACAAAAAATGCCATAACCATATTATTACTTAAATGGACTTTAAATGCCCAAGATTGGTCATTTAAGTTTCATTTAAGTGTGCATTGAAAAACTGAATTTTGTACTTAAATAGAACTTAATTATAAATGACATTTAAATATGACGTCAAAAACTGGCCCTAAGCCATATAAAAACTGTAGAGACAATTTTTAAGTGTTAAAAGCTAACAAAAAAATAAAAACGCTAAATAACTAGAACCGACAGTTTTAATTTCAGAGAATGTAATGTATTAAAAACGTTGATTCTAATTTCCGAAGGATTCGAAATTCAGCGAGTTCTAATTTACGAGCGTCTACTGTAATATGTTTTAATTGTTATAAAGATTCAGATTTGTCAAGCATAAACAAGTAAAAATATCTTTTTTAGCGCTAAACGTGTTTTAAATTTAAAACCAGCTAAAGACGTTTTTATTCAACATAACATCAGTTTAAATCAGTCAGAAATATAATATTTGTTATAAAAACAAGTAAGATATTAATATTCGGCTATGCCGAATCTTATATTTCCTTAAAGTTCTCTTCAAAAGCTTTAAAATGATACCCATATTGATATTATAAAAATTTTAAAAATTCCAGAGCCCCGTAACATGGAAAAAATGGGCGAGTGCCAATTTTTTCACATAGTGTTTTTTTTATTTTTTAATTTTCTATCACCCCATGTATTTATTTATTTTTATTTTTTGATTGGAGTTTCTAAATAACATGAAAAAATTAGAGGTAGGCGTGGTGATTTGCCTGCTACCTCGAAGGATATGGACCAATCATGCTGACCTCTTTCGACACTATGTTTGATTAATTGACATTTTTTTTTTGTAAAATCAAGTTTGACTCGGCACACTAACATAGAGGGACAGACCGACATGGCTCAATCGATTTCGCTATGCATTAGAAGTTAAACTATATACACTTAATGGCGCCGGAATTTGATTTGGTAGAAATTACACTCGGAATGACAAACTTATATATACGCTTTTTCCACTTTTTGTGCTAATAAATTAAAAAAAAAAAAAACATTTAGTAACCACAAGGCACATTCATATACTGGGTATTGATAGTAGATCAGCTGACTTTTTTATTTACGTTTTAAGATTATAAATTTTGCTTACACTGATTATTATTTTTTCTACATTTTTTTCTTACAGCGTGTGTTGAGAAAATATATTTAAAATTTGTATAAAACAAAAAAGTGTGTGAAAAATATATTATGAAACTAGATTTTATTCAAATATTATTTACAAATTGAAGGTCTTTAACTACATGGATAAATGAGAAATATATTTAAGCAATATAGCAAAAAGAAAACAAAACTTAACACCTTTCATTTATTTAAAAAAATATCTGTACATATGTCCTTGTGTTTTAAAATATTTATTTCAAAGTATATCTATATTAAGTACATGCAAGTCTACAACAAATACAACATTAGAACAACAACAGGCATTTTGTTTGTGTAAAATCATGTATTATGTCAAAACAGTTCAGAGATGGCAAAGTGGTTAACATTTTATAATTGTTCTAACTAAAAAATTAATATGAATTTTACTTAAATATTATTAAAAAAAAAAGTAAGAGAATGATCTTTTAACGACTTATATGTATATTTAAGCAAGAATTCAATAAAATGATGTTTAATGCAAATTGAGCTGAAAAAGTGTATTTTTAGATTGCGTTTACCATCCCTGATAAAACAATAAAAATTAAAAGAAAAACGTGAACAAACAAGAGCAAAATAAAAATTAAAAAAAAATTTAAACAAATTTTGACACAAAAACTGATAAACACGCACACAAATAAAACTATCAGCTGAACTCCTGCATGTACTTTCTATAGATATACTTTGATATATTTGTTATAATTTTAAATTTACAAATAATATACTCTTAGTGAAGAATATATGTAAAATATATATATTTTTTATGTATTAAAATAAAAACATTCGTAGTTATTTATATAAGTTAAAACACATAACTAAATTAGTTCGAGTCATCACCGATATTTTTTCCGATATTTAACTTTTTTTGGCTTTAGTTTCTTCTTGGGTTTCCAAAGAATATCCTTTTATTTCTAATTCATTTCGACTTTAAGATTCCGGATCGTTTTCCTGGGTCTTTAAAAACGTTGATGGCTTCGAACCGTATGCCATCTTTATAAGATTTCTTTAAGGCCTTCAATGCATTAAATAATGCTTCATGTTGCATATCTTTAAGATCTACTGATTCCATGTCATCATCATCGACACGGGCTGCACAAACAATCGTCTTTCTCCTTTTTTGTATGCTAACTAGTCTTTTCTATGAGTTTTAATAGCTCCTCAACAGCAAGTACAGCCTTTTTTGTATCACAAAATAACAGCAGTTTTTAGATTGGATAGCAAAATCTTTGCGAAAACTAACAACTTGCTTCTTCTTAAAAATCTTCACAGAATCGGTAACATTAAAAACGCTTTTTGGTTAATTGTTTCTCATGCAACTTATAAATATACCCGTGTATCTCACCATACCGGCATAAAAACATCCAAAATCAAGTTTATGTGCCTTGCCATCTTCCATACGTGTTTCTCTTCCTTCCTTTGTACGTTCATTGATACGTTGAAAACTTGCAATAGTAGAAATTGAGAATATTTCTTTTCAGCAGTATTTCCACTTTTTATCTTAAGTTTTTTTTAGTATATTTCCAATATTTTCTATTTATATATATCAATGGTCTGAGCCAAGGCAGATTTATTTTACTAGGTAGTAGCGGTAATACAACAAATACAACATTTACAAAAACAACATGCCTTTTTATTGTTGTTTTGTGCGTTGGAAACGTCAAAAACACAAAAAGAAATAAAAGATAATTAATTGGGTTGATTCCGCCAGTATATATTAAACTGTTGTTATAATTTTCGGTAATAACCGTCGTCTCTGGGTGTGTACATTGTGCTTTTGGCGAGCGCTTTCGATGTGCGCTCGCCAAAAGCACAAAGTACACAGCCAGAGACGACGGTTATTACCGAAAATTATAACAACAGTTTAAAAGATAATTGCTCGGAATACACATGCTTGCCTTGTCTCGCAAACGCCTGTTGTTAGTGTTTTTTTAAATTCGTAAACAAACAAAGGAAAATACAAAAACTTTTGACATTTTACACTACAAACCAGCTGGGCGGACAATACTACCTAGTAAAATAAATGTGCCTTGGTCTGAGCTCGAATTTTGATTTTTGTTTTGATTTTTTTTACAGCGTCAGTTGATTTGACATCTGAAAATATATTTTACAAAAACAAAATACATGTTGTTTTCTTATTGTTGTAGTTGTTTAAAACTGCTTTACCTGTAAAATAATGTGAGTTTATAAAAAAGTTTAAATAAAACTATATTAATATATTGTGTCTTTTTTTGTTGAGACACAGGATTATCAATTTCAAAAGTTTTAACTCTGAAATTTAAAATTTTAAATTATGACGCTTTTTGCAAAAAAAAAAAAAAAAAACGACCGATATGTAAAATCTAAGAACTTCCTGAAAATTAATAAAATTATTAAAATCACCCTAAAAAAATGGATTTGTATTTATCGAATCTTTAAATTACATAAAGTGAACAATAAGTATAATTAAAAAATAATTAAAAAACAAAAAAAAAATGTGTAAATAAATTTAATTCCTACTGTTAAATTTTGTCAAAGCGATACGTTTGTGAATTTTCTAGCAATATAAAAGTTTTTTCTGCGGATATAAAATAAGTAGGTAAAATTACTAGGCGAAATGCTGCTTTGCTTGTTATAATCTACACACATAATAAAGCTATTTAAATCAAAACTATTTTCAACTTGCCAAAAACCATAAAGTTAGAAGAAAAAAAAAATTAACAAAATTTCCTCGATGTGGTAAGTGCCATAGATAGATGTAGAGGTTACACAAAATGAGGAGGACACATGTTTATGCAAATGTTTCTACTATTTGGTAAAGTTTAATGATGTAAAAAACTTAATTTTACACCTTGTAGACATTTTAAGTTTCTTAGTTTTATGCTAAACTTATTTTATTTTTACACAAACTTTACATTTACATTTAGTTTTTTAAAACTAAAAACTCTCTTTATTTACAACGTTAAGATGTTTTATTAAGAGGTTAGTTTGAAAACATTTCTTTATTTATTTAACCAAATGATAATTTTGTGTATGATAATTACTCCATAAACAAATTGACATATTTAAATTGATGCAATTTTATATTCTAGAAATTTTAAAAGTTAGTTTCTTTTTTTGATAGTCTAATATACATGGGGTTTGTAAAAGAGAAAACGGTTTTTGAGCACCCTGTTTAATCTCCCCAGGAATTGACATAAAGGTGGCATGCGATAACGTCTAAGGATATAATGTCCATGAGATTTATCGTTAACATGTGACATGCCACTACAAAATATAATAAAATGTAGGAATTTCTTTATTTTCGGCTTTTTGTAAAATTTCATTAATTTATAAAATCGATGGTTCGAATCCTGGTCAGGGTGAAAATTAAAAATGTAGGAATTTCGTTAGTAAAATTTGTACTATAACAATATTGCCGCTTCTCTATGTCGATTGTAATCACTTTGGAACATTTCATACGGTTATTTTTGCTTTACATAGCGAAAAAGAAACATTTCGCATTTAGTCTACATCGAAAAAAATTAGATTAAAATAAAACAAATTCAAATTTAGCATCTTACAAACATGAATTTAATGTAAAATTTACTAATTTACATGGACGATTGTATACTGTGTTCAAAGAAAGAGCAGATACAGAATTCTTGTAAATATTGACATTTCTCTTGCGCATCAAATATCTTCAACAGAAAGATATCTTGTCATCTTAACATTCTTAAGAATCAGGCAGTTCTCTACAGTTTGTGTGCCTTTCTAAAATTTTTCAGCCATTTCCACAGCGTAAACAATTACCCGCTGTTCACTCTAACAAACCAGAAACAAATGACGTCTTGAAGGCCAACAGTAACATACGGACAGCAATGTTCGTTAAGAGCAGCCGCGGTCAACGTGTTATATTCTTTATATTTTTTCCTTCATTAAAATAGTTATACGACAACTCTACATGCAGACTTTAAATGCATAAAAATACATTTTGGTCAACTTCCAAAAAAGATGGAGGTTTTATCAATTCGACAGAATGTTTCTTTTTTATATTACTGCCTCCATAACTCAGTCATTTTTAAACCGATTTTGAAAAGGCTTTGATTACAGATGGTCCCGTTTTAAAATCATGTTATAAAATCAAAAGTTAAAGGGTGTCCGCATACAACATACAACATACGTCTTTCTTTTATGTGTTATGACCGGTTAAGAGCACCACTATTAAATTAAAAAGACCTGCAGTAGCAAAAAGTAAGGAAAAAAAAATCTAAAAAATAAAGGGTGTCCCTATAGGGGACGTAGATTGACATATATGGGCCTATCTTTTAAACCAAAATAGACAAACGCATGCTAGTTGGAAAAACTGTCGATTGCTATAAATGTTGCAGTAACAAGTTATGATTTTAAAAATCATAAATTAAGGGTACCCCAATAGTATAATTAATTTAAACCGTAAAAGAAAGAACGCTGAAACTTACAAGTTACCAATATTTTTAAGTCCGCTATAACAGCAAATTAATAAATTAAATTAAGAAATTAAAGGGTGTTCCCAAAATAATATAAGTTGATCGTTATATACCAACAATTAAAAATTAGACAGAATGTCCACTTCTTTGTTTGGTAAAATAAAAAGTATAAATATTTTAAATTATAAATTAAAGGGTGTTTTAATAGTTTTTATAATTTGATATCTACTGCCAAACTGTTAAACCTGTGTAAACAGGCGGTTGAAATTGATTACAAAGAAAATAAGTGCCAAGTCTACTAAAAAACCAAGTATAAAATTAAAATTTGAAAATCAAAGGGTGTCCCAATAGTTAATGTAATATGATGCATGTGGTCATACTTTTGAACTGTTATAGACAGACAGATGAAATCTGTTTTGCAGTCAGTTTTTTTCGCAAGAATTATTTTAAGTGAAGCTTAATTTTTCAGAGAAATTTTGGTGAAAATAAATATTTTAAGAAAATTTTCATCGTTAACAAAAAAATATTGAAAACAGTTGTATTTTTGTAAAATAAACATTAACGTTTTTTGCAGCAAAGGTTACCTGTTGACTACGGGTTTTTAACTAATCTCTCAAACTTTTATTTTCATAAAACTCGAAAATGTCTTAGAAAGTATTTCATTTTAGTTGTTGTGTCCTTTTTTGCCTTTCCTCGTATATCTATATTATCATGCGGTTGTCTGATTGTTAACACAAAAGCAGCACTGAGAATTATTGTTGTCTTATGTTCATACATATGTATGTGTATGCTAAAATTATATCTGTGAGTTTCATAAACATCTTTATTTTTTGTTGCTTAATGAAGTGAGTTCTTGCTACACAAGATGTTGCCATTATTTTTAAGTTGTAATATTATCTAATACTACTTTACTTGTACTTTAATCTACTCACATACAGCCTAACAAAGCTGTTTTTGTATGAATGTCGTTCACTTTTTTTTTGTGTACGTATGCAAATGCATGTTAGTTAAGTAACACCAGCACCATGGCATCTGGCACAACTTAACTTAACTTTACTACTTACATGGCACTGCAAAATAACTTCATTATAGAGATGATTATTATCACAAACATTGACATCACTTTTATAAAACTAAACTAAAAGTCATCACTGTAGTTTTAATTGCTGTAACAAACAAAAAACAAGAGCAGTTTGAACAAAACTACCATCTAAGCAAAGCATATAAGAGGAAAAACCTTCTTTAGCATCTTATTCATCAGCAAGAGTATCACACTTATAGCAACATAATTATCATCTATGACAACCTAATTGTAACTTGTTATTAATTATCATTATCGTCATCAGCATTATCATCACTCTCGTCTGCATAATTGTCTTTATTGTCAGACAAAGTCAGGATGATAAGAGCGAGAAAGAAACGAAAATTACTTAAGTGGCTGCAATATTTTTAATTCCCTAATATCTTTGAGTGTCACTACATGTCCTGCTACACAAAGTCAACAAAAAGGATCCAAACTTTGTGGTCAACTACAAAATTAATTATTATTTTGTTGACTGCTTATAACACCAAGTAAAGAACGAGCACGTATACTGGATCTGGTGATTTTCCAACTTTCATTGATTAATCCCTAGTGTTTTTGTCATAAAAACGTCATGTTTATTTTAAATTAAACCAAAAATGCAGGGAAGGTTTTTGATATAATAAAAGAGAATGGATCTTATATTGATAAGTGTTTTATTTAATGCCGGCAATTATGTATGGAATAAAATATCATTTCACATTGCATTTTATTAATTATATAGCGAATATTTTGTTTGAGTAGCTCAAGCTTTTCTGGTTTGTTTGCTTTTCAGTTATTCCCACAAAAAGAAATCCGGAGCAGTCTTAAATTCAAACAAACAAATGCAAATCCTTGTGCAAAATTGTGGCCAAAGTTGTTCTTTGAAGACCAAGCTTCCGTGCACGTCGTCGATTGTTTTAAACACTTTCTTAAGCAGCAGTAATTTTTTCAGCCGATCTTGCAATACATTGTGGTGCATGCTTGGATCTATTGCCTACAAACCATTCACTACACGAATTAAACACGTTGGCTTATCGAATATTTTTCCATACTAAATTTGCAACGTGTCTACTTCACCATCTGTTTTATATTTCACGATTTAATTATCATTATAAATACAAAAAATTTACTTAATATTTTAGCTGGATCTGGATGACATTTAAAAAATGTATGCAGCAAGTAAATGTTCTAAATCATGAGTCCAAATATGCTAAAGTCTGATTTAGCGCCATATATTTCACCTCAATGTAATGAACCACAAACCGAACTCTTTGTATTACAAGTTACGTAAAAAACCTTCTTTGTAATTTGGTAGAAAATCTCAAGTGGCAAAAAAAAGTGTCAGTCTATTATGCTTAGTTGTAGGGAAGATGCTTTTATGAAACTTTACTGTTCGTTAATTACACGACAAAGTATTTGTACTTTATTTGGGAGGTACCACAGATCCCATCCAATATTTTGTTAGGCCATGCATATCAATAAGGAAATTCCTAGTATACCAACTTAAGGCTCTGCGTGTTATATTTCTCTACATTCCCGATAGCAATTATTCACTTTGTATGGAGGGTTCTACGCCCACTAGTAGTCAGCTAGTGTTGCTATATTATGCATATTAATGCGAGAATTATTTGAACAAAATCTCAAGTTGCTACAAATTACAGTTACCAAGCAACACGATGATAAATATTTACTCTGTATGGGAAGAACCATGCCCACATCAAATATGAAAAAAAACAGTTACGTTATTTTACCAATAAAAATATCTGATAAAAGACTGTAAAAATCCTAGAAAGATTGGTTCGCTGCTACAGGCGTCCATAGCTTTCTGAGAAAGAAACAAACAAACACATTTTGTGCTTAATATTCGTGTATAAAAGAATGTCGAGTGTGTTGAAACCAATGGCATTTTGAAGAATAATGCGATTTTTTCTTTCTTTGATAAAGATTGTTTTGTATTCCGTTTTGGTTTTTGTGTTTTCTGTTTTACATTTACTTTACGTATTGATAATTGTACGAGAAAAAAAGCAAATACCAGGATGCCACAAAGTAATGCAAATTATACACATACATATGTAAATATTCAATACACATGTGGTAATGCGGCTTATAATGCACGTGAATTATTGCTTGTGGAAATTTAAGTTCTTCAGTTCGGTGGCAATTTGACAATTAATTTATAAAACTTTAAAAAGAAGACCTTTTAAAATGTTCTCTTATATTATCTTAAATTGATTAAAAATAAAATTTTAATTAATAAATGACATCGAAAAGATAGATTCGAAATCTTGTTGACATTATTTTTAACAATAGTTTATGCAGTTCTGTACATCTAAAGCGATTTTGCCCTTTCATGCTTTCCTAAAGGCCACAGTAATCCACAATAAAGTTAACATATCGTTTGAAGTAGGATTTCGGGCACAATAAATAATTTTTTCACTGATTATGCTTAAAAATAACATTTGGGTTAATTAATTTAATAATAAAAATCATGCTTATTAACATCATCAATTGGATTAAATTAAATTGTGATGTGTGCAAAACGTATGGAGTGGTTTAGGAGTATTCACTTTTGCATAGTCTTCAACCATGGCTCTATTTTAACCGAATTAAAAAAAAAAAGAGTTTAACAATTCGACTAAATGAATAAATTTTTATGTTTGTGCCTGCATAACTCAGTCATTTTTGAACCGATTTCATTTTTTCTTTATTTGAAAGATTTTAAAACAGTTAATAATCTTACAAATTAAAGGGGGTCCCCATACAACATACATGTTTTTTTACACGTATTATGAACCTTAAAAAACTGCCTATAACTATAGTTCCCAATGGCAAAAAGTAATACAAAAAGTAACCTAAAAATTAAAGGGCATTCCCAAATTAATTGACAAGTTAATTGACATATATGGGCTAAGCTTTTGAACCGTTATAGAAAACCCTTAGAAGTTGGATAGAATATCGATTGCTATGAACGTTCAAGCAACAAGTATTAATTCAAAATTATAGATTAAAGGGTACCTTAATAGTTTACTTAATTTCATGTACAGGGTGGCTGATGAAAGCCGCTACAAATATTTTGCAGATTGATTCTTAGATTTGACAAAAATGGATAACTGGGACGACGAAACAAGAATTTGGATTGTCCGCCGTTCGGTTCAAAGAGTGTATAGGCGCACATTTGGCGGCAATCCTCCGAGCAGATGGACCATAATGAGACTTGTAAACAACTTTGCCGAGCATGGGACAGTCAACAGAAGACCTTACCATCGAAACCCTTCAGTTCGAACGGAGGAAATAATCGCTGCTGTAGCTGCTGCGATACAACACAATCCAAGAGTTTCGACAAGAAGCTTATCTGCTCAAATGGGTATAAGCAGACAGTCATTACAGTCAATTATGCACAAAGATTTGGACTTATTTCCTTATAAAATTCAAATGGCCAACAAACTGAACGCTGCAGACTTGCCGATTCGCTTGGAATTCTGCCAGAAGATGCTTCAAATGGTGGAAGAGGATGGAAACATGTTGAACTGTCTCTTCATGTCTGACGAGGCTCATTTCGATTTGAACGGCAACGTAAATAAACAAAATTGTCGAATATGGAGTGCTTCCAACCCACAGACACTCCATGAGACGGAATTGCATTCACTTCGTGTCACAGTGTGGTGTGCAGTTTCATCACGCTGCATTGTCGGGCCCTACCTCTTGATGTAATATGACCTATATGGCTGTATCCTTTTAACCGTTATAAACAAACATTTGAAAATTAGACAGAATGTCCAATACTTTGCTTGGTATAGTCAAAAGTATAAGTATTTTATATTATAAATTAAAAGGTGTTACAATATTTGAAGTAATTTGATGTATATGGCCAAACTGTTGAACAGTTGTAGACAGACGATTGAAATTAAAAAAGAGCTAAGTGCTAAGTCTGCTATAGCAAGTAGAAAGTTTGGAGATGGAATGTAAGAGTGTCCTAATAATTAATAAACAGACAAAGAAAATTTGTTTTGAAGTCGGTTTTTTTCTGCCAGAATTATTGTATAAATAGTTCAGCACTTGGAACTAGAGCATATTAGAAGATTAAATAGAGAACGACTCTGAATAATATTATCTAACTCCATGTATGCAGTGCTGCCTGGTTGTACTTTAAGCACTGATGAACTGGTTAATTCTTAATAAAGCAGAAGCAAATTTTAAAATTAATAGCGTGATTTCAAAGATAAAACAATTAAGATCTCAAAGCTGCGCCAACATTTGGATGCAATTTATTAAGACTGTTACTAATTTTTATACACCCTACCCACTTTTGTACTAAATAAGTTCTATAAATAAATTTACCACGTCTTTTACAGGGTCCGCCATCTAACGTTTTTTTTTTCAACTAGTGCTTACATCGTGAATGGTAATACTTAGATCATGTTTGATTTGACAGATAATTAGTTTTATCCTTCCGATGAACGAATATGGTTGTGTATACGCTTGAACCACGCTGGGAAATATTGCGACATTATTTTGAAAATCATAGTAATGTTGCAGAATGTGTGCTAGAATATGTGTGTGAGTATGTAAACAAGCAAAATTGTTGCATTTATGGCACAGAAAACCCGCAAGCATAGATTGAAAAGCCAGTGCACCCAAAATGAGTCACTGTTTTGTGCAGATTTTGATCCAGAGGCATAATTGGTCAGTTTTTCTTCGAAAATGAGGAGTGGCCGTTATAATCAATGGTGATCGCGGGCCATGTTGAACAAATTTTTGTTCACAAGAAGAAGAAGAGGAGGAGGATATTGGCAACATTTAGTTTTAACAGGAAAGCGCTACGTGCCACACAGCCGAAGCTACACTCGATGTTTTGCGCCCTGTTTTGGAAGATCGCATTATCAGCCGCAGAGCTGATGTCGTTTGGTCACCTCAGAGCTGCGATTTGACACTGTTGGACAATTATTTGTGTGGTGCTGTCAAATATAAGTATGACGCTGACAAGCCAGAGACAATTGACGCTTTAAAGGCCAATATTCATAAAGCCATTGGTGAAATACAGATGCACGTAATGAATAAAGTGATTAAAAATTGGAACGATCGTGTAGGTTACTGAAATTATTTCCTAATATTAACCGGAAGGATTGCACTTTCAATTAAAAAAAGAGAAAATATTCAGTGTTTTTTATAGCATTTAAAAAAAATAATTATTAGGCGGACCCTTTAGTTTAATTTCACAAATTTTTTAATCGGATTATTTCTGTTTGCATAAATGATGATAGCGCTTAGGTGGGTGTTGCACTTTCAGTTAATATTATTTTATACAATAAAGTAAAAATCAAGGCAGTTGAGCTGTTCATAAGTTACGGCGTTCCTTACGAATGTCATTTCATTATAAGTTATGCGTTGGTGGGCTGCAATTAAAATTGCAAAAATGTTAACATGCATAAATTAACTTTTATTGTAAAACTAAAAAAACTTAATAAATAAAAAAAGTACATCCAACATATCTTCAGGTAAACCCTAACTTTTGCCAATTTTTTTTTTATTTTACTCAGGTAACAACAAAATCCTTGTGCTTGCTGATTTATGCTCTTAAAGTTTTTTATCTTTTTTTTCACAAGACACATAAACATTAAAGCAGTTTTGTATCAGTATATTTCACAACTTCATAAGTGAAAAAGTCAAAATCAGAATATTTGAATTAACACAGAATGTGTTTTTGTTGCACATGTGTCTAAGGAAAAACTACTCGAAGGTGTGTTTGTTGAAGTGGAAGTGCAAATTGATTTAAAAGTTTTTTTTTTAGCATAAGGGAAAACTTTGTTTTTGAATGATGAAAACCCAATTTCAACGAAGTTTATGAATCCCTGTGGAAACTATTTTGGTTGGTGAAAAAAAACAACAAAAAAAAAAGAAACAAATAATAATAAATTTTTACACATATATAAAAAAACTGTAAGTGTCTAAATAAATATAAAAGGTGTATGCACTTCCTATTGCATTTTTTAGACCCTGTTTTTTTTTGCTATAATTTTTTCCGTCTGTCAAAGCCCTCTCTCTATATCTAGATTCTTAATAGGTAGAATCTTGAAAATTTTTCTAAAGTTATATTACTATAACCAATATAAATAACAATAATAAAAATTTATGGGTGTTCTAAAAGTGACGTGATATTTATTACATGAACTGGGATAGGAACAAATGTCAAATTTGCATAGTTTCCCATAGCAACAAGTATAACACAAAGAACTTTAAATTTAAGGGGTGAAAGAAAATAGACAGACATTTTAGGTAATTTTAAGTCCGCTATAAAGAACAAGTAAAACGAGTTAAAAAATAAATGAAATGTAAAGGGTGTTCTTATAGTGACGTGATTTAAACATATATTGCTTTAGTTTTTTAACCGTTGTAGGCAGACATTTAGAATTACCTCAGAGTAAGCACAAATATGGGCCCTAGAAGAGTTAGGTGAAGAATAAATATAAAAATTAAAAGGCGTTTCATAGAGTGTGAGCTGATAGTTCTTCTAAGAGAACAAGCACAACAAATTAAAATTAAATAATGATAGTAAGTTGATTTTCATATATATGGCCCTATTCTGTTGAATATACATAGGCTATAAATTTGCGCATAGTATGTATTGCCAAGTCGCTATAAAAACAAGTTGAAATAATTAAAATTTAAAAACCAAGAGAAGTAGCACTTCAGGCAATAATACCTGAAAGGAGAAAGATATAGCCACTTTATGTGGTATTTTACTTCACCGGCGAATATGCTATGAAGAATTACCGGCGATAATATATTTTGTATGCCAGCAGGGGTTGAACTCTGGCCAACCAGGTTTGTAGTCAACGTGCTAACCACCATGACTACAGCAGCCTCTAGTTTTAGTTTGTTTAATTAAAAATTTAAAACATAAAATTATAAATAAAATATTGGCATGGAATCCTTTGTGTGTGGATCGAAATTGCAATTGTTGGATTTATTAAATTCTATTTTGTTAAAAAAAATTAATTGCATAAAAATTTAGATATTTTAGATAACGAAGTAAGAATTCGATATAGAATTTTGGATTCTTCAAGAAATTTAAATTTTTAATTTGCGAAATTTTCTTTTTTTGTTCAATTTAAAATATTAGCACAATTTCGATGTTCTTGATGATATTGTACTGTAATGTTTTTTATTTTTGTCAAATTAAATTTGTATTAAATTATTAATTTCATAATAAATCTGTTTTATAAGTCATTACAACATACAAAACGACAATGCTTCGGTCAACGTGGATTATGTTTTTCTGGGTTTTATACCGGCTCTTAAAGTATTTGTTGCGGATTTTTTTTATATACACATCAGGTAATATCTTTGAAAGGCAATCCATAAACCTATAAGTAGGTCGTACTTACTCTGGTTACATGGATTTTAATGAACGGAATTTTGTCCTATTTAATGCCGGGAAATAATTAAAATCATGTGTATACATATTTTTTTAATATACGTTAAAGAACTTCCACTGAAACTGATATAAAAATTCTTTGTTTATAAGAAGCTTGAAAATTTGAATTTTGATGCTAAAAGAAAAATTAGGATGAAAGACGATTTTCGACGAACACGAAAAATTTGTCGGCAATTATACGTTGTGTGAATTAGTGTGTGAAGCACAATAACGGCGAAAAATCACAGCTGCTGTAATTTTTCAAGTTGTTTACTGTTTGTGAGCTGATAGGGTGACCTAATAAAAAACATTTTTTAAAAATTAAACATTAGCAAAAACTCAAATAAAAACAGTGGCCCATATACATACTCAAAATTAAATTATACTTTAGGGGATCTTAAGTCGGTTTTATTTTAGAATCGACTCTAACTCATTCATAGACAATTTAAATGTACTTTTGGTATTAAAATCGACTCAAAATTTAAAACTAGCTAAGGCTATTTTTAACCCATTAAACAACACCTTCTGTTGTCTTTGAAAAACAGGGGAAATATATTTTATTTTGCTACATCTTCAACTGCACATTTGGAAAGATCCTTAAAATTATTTTTCAAAATTTTTGCCAATATCATCACTATGATTTTAGTGCAGTCAATTTCCAAAACGCAATTGCTGTCGATTACAATTTCGCCATTGTCCAACTCGTGAACAATCATAGCTTCAACCAGACCGTCTTTTGCACTTAGTTCTAAAATAGGAATTGCATTGTAACAGCAAACCATCCTGTAATGCTTTCCATGACTTTTTCTTTTTGTCTATCATTGACGCGTCATTACTTTTGCTTTCCACCGTATCCAAGTGCAGGCTTAGGCATTCTGGAAGGCATTTTTGTTCAGCTGCCCTCCAGTTGGCTGATCTTTACTTTCTTACTTTCTTTAGAGTCTGTTCACAAATCTGTAATTAATTACCCCCAAAATAATATCTACATGCATATACGAACAAACTTTTTCAATTTAACCATAAATCATTTTATTTTATTTAGTTTAAGAACACAATACTCTATATTTGATATTTTTCTAAAAGTGAAAAAATGAAAACGTTTAACATACACTTTATTTTTGACTATAAAAGCAAACAACATAATTACAGCTTCTTAGTTTAAAGTATACTTTAGCAAGAGTCAACTTTAGTCTACAACTATGAATATGGTCCAATATTTATATTAAACTACTCATTTGAACACTTGTTTTTTAATGCTTTAAAATAAAAATTATTCAATTATTAACATAAAATAACTTATTTTACTAAATTAGTTTGAAATTAAATTAAATTAGTTCGAAATTACTTTATTAAACTAAATTTATATATGTATATAGTGAATGGTATACAAGATCTGGCGTAGCCGAATATAACACTCCTACTTGTTTCAAAACGAATTAATGAATTCTCTATTTTCAGTTCGACTTACTTTTAAGTTAAATAAGTTAGTTATCAATTGTATAATGTACAATTTTAGATACGAGAAATTTAATTATTTCACATTGTATTTTTAAAACATTTATTTCTCCAAAAAAATGCATTATTTAAGGCAAATTTTTATACCCTACCAATACCCATACTTTTTTTTAGTAGTCCATCGGAGTTTTTAAATTTTATTTTATATAAACTATTTTATTATTATCAGGCATGTCACAGAACTCAATTCCGATCGAAGGTGGTTTTAATTCCGTAATTTGCTTCTTCAGAAAACGAAAAACGAATAATTTCTTCGGAATGAAACTAATTTTAAGTTTGAAGGTGGAATTTAGATTCTGTAAAATTTCGTTATTTTCAACTTTCTTGTTGACTTTTATTACGTGTCCTTATTTAGATTAGCCTTGTTGTTTACTATGGTGTGCTCAATATTGCCACATTTAAATGAAAAGGTGGAGATTAAGCATTTTTTAGAAATAAGAAAAATCGATCGAGATCTGAAGAAGTTTGAAAAAAATCGATCGGAATTGTTAATACGGAATCAAAACCATTCCGATCGGAATTTGTGACATGCCTGTATATAAAAAAAAATAATTATTAGACTTTTTACCCTCGATGTGATGTTTGTTATTTTTCAATTGACAACATGAAAAATGAAAACCTTTTTTCGTTTACATTTGGACAATACCTTAGTTATAAAACTTGATAAAAAAAACAAAAAAATATTTTAAAATTGCTAAATTAATTCTCAATTAAATTAACGTAAATTATGGAATGCAGAATATACTTAAAGAAATAATATACAAAATCAGATCAGAAAATTTTTGGCGGTCCTGTATTTATTTTGCATCTTGAAATTAATTTAATTTTGATTTATCTTGAACACAAAAATTATTTACTATTTAGTTGTATTTATATACAAAATGTAAATCCTTCGCTTTATATGAGAAAATCATCTACAACTACTTTATTATCTGAAAACTGTTATGTTTAAAATATAAATTTATTTAATTTTAGCCTTCACATAAAGTTTTTTTTATATTCTTAAACTACAAGTGTCTACGACTTCGTTTGCGTGTGTGGCATTTCAAATTTTCTTAAAACTTAAATTTAACTATTTATTTTAGAGTTTTGTAGACCGTGTTAAAAACTTTACACCTACAAAAATAATAATTGGTGACATCCGGTAAAATTGGGAGCTTTCGCAATTGTATCTTTTTTTTTGTCGCGATATGGAATCAAGGTTCTAAGAGACCTCCTCAAAAAATCTTGTTTAAATCCAACCAGTAGTTTTTACGTGATGCGAACACAGACAGACAGACAAAAAAAGTTCCAAAAATAGGTGTTTTTTATTTCATATATCGATTACTATATAGACCAACATCAAAGTTTTAAAAAAATATTTCATGTGCAGAAATGACCCCGTTACAGTTTTATTATATTGTTACGAATGTAAGATCTGGCAACATCTGTTGTTGTTATCCGTATAAGCGTGGTGAATAAGTTAATTCAACTAATGGTGTGTGTATGGAATAAAAAACACAATTAGCTAACAAAAGCTGAGCAACCTCAATGGTTGCGTTGGTAGAGGTGCGTACTGCAAAACAGGGAGTCGTGAGTTCGATACCGCATTCGGACATGCGTGCAGCGAAAAAATAATAATTGTTTTATAGTGCAATTAAAATTAATAAACAGCAGTACAAACCTCCCGAGAGGCAAAAGACAATTATTCTGTGAAGCTATGGCAGACAATTTAGTAGAGACGTCCAATTTAATATAAGAGCAACAGCTAATTGTCAAGAAGCCCTTTATAATAAAAAGTAAGAGCAATAGCGGTTAGCGCAGGAAAGTGTAACAGCATAACAATAGTGTATGGCAGACGTGTGTTGTGGCTATTGAATTAAAGGCGATGACCGGCTTGGATAAAAGGAGTAGGGGAAATGTCTGTGGATGGTTAAGGTTACTAAACAAGGCATCGAGTAGTTCATTTCTCGCCGGAGTAACACAGTAGTGTAGCGTGTATGGCTGCGTTTGTAGTAATAACGCATGTTTAGTAAATACGAGACCAAGGGTTCACAAGACCGTTAGGATCAAGAAGTATAGCCAGAGAAAGCCATTAAGCAAATGAATACAGAAATTATAATGAGCCACAGTGGTATTTGCAATCAAAAGAATCCGTACGTTTGTTCTAAAAAGGGAAAAAAGTAACAATATGTATAGATTTTTGTTAAGTATATTTACTACCAACATAAATGTAATGTGTATTGTTTTCTTAATATGTAACAGTAAAAAAAAATATAAAATCTCTTTAACCAATCTTATAAATATTTTGCGCCATAAAATAATTTAATTAAAGAAAACAAAATTGTCAATGTGTCAGATAAATAATTTTTTTTTTTAACATAAAACTTTTCTAATTCGTTTTTCTCTATCATTATAAACTGTTGCAAAAATATTCGACAACAAAATTTACTTATGCATAAATAAATTGTTTATGGAATTATTAGTGTTCTTTTTTTTCAAGTATTAAAAAAGAAACTTTTTAGAAAACATATTTCTGCTACTTTTGCAAATAATTTTATGGCTAAAAAGATGCAAGAAAAAAAGTAAACAAAACAGATAAAAAGTTCTGGCTGCCACTAAAAACATACAATGGAAAAGAAAGAAATCAAGAAAATAAAAACCAGATGAAAGAAGAAAATACGAGGACAAAGTTTTGTTACAAAAAGTGTTAAGAAATGATAATAAACTGGTAAAAGTTTTATGAACCAAGTAAATACTCCTTTCTGAATGACACACAAGAACGAAAACCAAACTAAAATAAGATAAAATAGATTGTAATACATATAATTTTTCCAGAATGAATATGAAAGTAACAACTACAATGCTTCTATTTTTTGTGACAAAATGAAAAAAACAAAACAAACACAAAAACCGAAAAACTGACATAAATTACAAGCCAAAGTTTAAAGCAGAAAATTAAGAAAATGGGCACCAAAACAAAAGAAATCCCAAAAATAAAAACTATAACTTAATATTTAAAATTCCATTTAAAGCCATAAAATAATAAATAAACTTTGTTTATAGTTTAAATGAATTAAAAAGTTTTATTTAAAAAAAAATGTTAATTTGACAGCAGCTACAAGAACAACAACTTTTAATTAAACATGTTTACATTTACAATTGCAAGCAATTAACGGCCACCACCCCAATTAAAAACAGAAAAAAAGAAGAATTTGAAATGTTGTGTTAGATTATAACGAATTGTATATGCTTTATATGCCCTACAAGCAATCTGATATAATTTAAATATATTCTGGTTTATGCATCAATTACTGTTAAATGACTGATTCTATTATAATGAAATTTGAAGCATACAAATTCTTACGTACAAGGTACGATAGACTGGCCCCAATTGAAACAAAGTGGGGAAAATGGGGGCTTTGATATGGTTGGCCCAATTTGCAAAAAAAAAAAATTTAATACTGAAAGGTTTTTTTTTTTCTAAAGGGTGCAATATACTGTACCAGACTTTACAACTTAATCCCTGAAGTTTTTATAAAAATATATCTGTTAAGGTAAAACCATTTCTAGAGGATGTTATAAAATGTATCCGTAAATGAAATTTAATTGTGCTTAAGTTTCGTTAAAATTTATTAAATTCAACGATATTGGATATTCTAACTGCAAAACTATCAAAGGTTGGCACAAACGATAGTTTAGATAGCTTGAAAAAAACACTATCGATACTACCGAAATTTTTTGAATGCTAATTCCAGCAGTTATCGCTATTCGATACCATCGCTATCGAAAAAAAAACCATCGATAGTCAGCCAAAAATAAAACTATCGATGTTATCGATAGTACTACTGATTGTTTTGCAGCTTTACGCCTCTCTGGCCATTTACTTACCAAAAAGATAAACTAAACATTTTCTTACATTATAGACAAGCTAAAGCTGCCTATACTATTTAAAGGTTCCCTGACGAGTTGAGTTGAGCAATCAATGAAATGGCCATAGAAGGTAGCTTTACCACAAAGAAACAATTTTAGCGATTTTATACTTATGTTTTTTAAATGTTGTATTAAAGAATACGTTTTCTTAAATGAAAACTTTTTTGGATTGTTTTAAGTATTTTTGAGTTTAGTTTTTATAATTAATATTACTTATTTTTATATATTTGCAATACTTGGCGATATTCTACAAGCTATTTGGCGCGAAAGCTTAAAAGAATCTGGCAGCACTGGCTCTTATTAGGTACTTCTAATTTTGTTGGAAAAATAAGGAGTTCTTTAGTGGAAAGTTAGAAGTTCCTGATTCAACTACACTTGACATGCTAAATTTTATCGTTTTTAAAGCTTCTTTAACCTGAATGCCCATGTTATTTTTCAACCCGCTTCAAGCCGTATTTTCTAAAAAAAAAATAAATAAGTACACATCCATAACAAAGAAGCTGCCTAAACTTGCAATTACTTGGAAAATGGCTTGACGCAAATTTTTTCATAAAATTTTGGTGACAATTCCTCCTCCTCTATTTTAAAAATGAAAAATTTTGACCGATGTAAAAAATTGAAATATTAGAGATAAGACAGTAAAAAACAAAATCTTTACGTTGAATTACACAAGTCTTTAGATTCGGCTCAACCTCTCGCGTAGAGGATTTTTTTTAAATATAACCCTGTGTTGATTTCCTCTATTACATATCAATGAACTTATTTTATATATATTATTTTTACCATAAAAAGTGGAAAAAGGGTATAACTAAACTTGTTATTTCGTTTGTAATTCCTATAATATCCATTTCGGACTTCATAACGTATATGTGTTCTGAGTCCTTATGCATAGCGAAGTATATTGAGCGATGTCCGTCTGTCCGTCTTTCTGTCCGTGTTAGTGTTGAAATCAAATTTGTCGAGGCATTAGATCAGCTAGAAAAAATATAAATATGTCAAGCGGTCAGACAAAGTGTCGAAAGAGGTGCTATTGAAAATCGGCATGATCAAAATACCACGCCTACCTCTAATTATTTCATGCCATTTGGAACAATGAAGTAACTCCAATCAGAATGTCAAATATATGGAGCGACAGAGAATTAAAAATAGGAAAAAAACAACAATTGAAAAAACCGGTGCTCGCCCATATTTTCAGAGTTATGGGCCTTTGAACTTTTTTTAGAAAAGTATGATTGTGCTTGAGCATTAAGAGCTGATGACAATTTTATGTAAAATTATTATATGTGGTAGATTTACATAGATGGCGAAGTTTATATAAGATTCGGCATAGCCGAATAAAGAGCTCAAACTTGTTTTTCTTTTTTTTTTAATTCTCATAAACAACAACCACCTGCAACGAAATTTGAAATCAGATTTGCAAGTGCTACCTAGTTTTCTTACCTTTTATTATGAAAAATAGCCACCTGCAAGAAAACAAACGAAAGTTGAAAAAAATATATGGAAAAGGTAGAGGCAGGCATAGATTTTTGCTTGCTGTTTTAAAAGACAGATCTTGCTGATTTTCAATAGCAAAATTTTCGAAACTATATCTGATCGATTGGCGTATTTAAATTTTCTCTAGCTTATTTAGTTCCTTGGCAAGGTTGATTTCAGCCTGAACACGGACGAACAAACGCTCAATCGACTTCGCTATGCAAGAGAATTCATAATATTCATATGTATAATTCGAAAATTGATATTATTGTGCTAAGATACATAAGACCTTTTTTCATCTATGGCGAAGGTGGTTAAAAAAGAACGGAGTGCAGATGTAAGTTCAGCTACGCAAATAAAATAATAAACAATCTTCAGTAGCTCTAGACCAAAACGCATACGGTTGTTGTATTATGATATATAAGTATGTTCTCAACTTTTTTTTAACCCCTTAATTGCATCGATAAAAAATATGTTTTAAACATGTTTAAAGCTTTTGTTGTAATTTTTATAAAATTAATACTGCATATAAGAACTAAGAATATTTGATGCATTAAAATTAGTTGATAAAAAAGCGTGTAATTGCAGGAATACAATCGGTATACTGCAGTTGAAGTTGTTTAACAGAAGCGATGTTTTTAATATTGTTTTCAATAAAAGAGAGACATGCTTGAAGTGTTTTTCGTAAAAAAGGAACAGTTCTGGTGAGAAAAATAGCAGGCTATTAAACTAAAATTATAATTTAAAGAAGAGAAAGAAATTAATATTGAGAGATATATTTACAAGCAATATAAACAAATTATTCAAAAGTTTGGCCACATACAACAAATTACATCAACTAAAATTTGTAAATTCAAATATTATACTCGTTGTTAAAGCGAACTAAGCAAAACATGTTCTTTGTCAAATTCAAAAGTCTATCTAAAACTGTTTAAAGTTATGGTATTGCATAAAATTAAATGAACTGTTGGGACACCCTTTAATTACTAATTTTGACTACAACAGTTCAATAGATAGGCCTACCAATGGGGACATTTATTTTGTGTTATAATTTGGGAGAGATATGCAGTTGTTTTTACACCCTTCACCACAAAAAGTAGAAAGAGGGTATAACTAATTTTAACATTTTAAAAAATTCTTTTTTTCATGCTATTTTTCCGATTTATTATTTAAACCACCGATATTGATTATTGAGGGTCAAAGCACGTCTCGATGGCCATTTCGTTATCGCTTACTTAACTCTTCAGGAAACTTCTGACAAATATTTTAAATAAACTAAAGATTTTTGTCCAAACAATAAAGCAAAGACAAAAATCAAAGTTTAAGCAAAAACAACAATAACCAATAGTAATTCTATTTTTCTTTCTCTGCTGTATAAGGCAGAGTTTTTTTCTGCTCTTTTATACAGTTGAAAGAGGATGAAAAATAAAATATTACAAAACACTTCGATAATTTATTTTATGCACGGGCACTTTGCAAATATTAAACATTTTGAACAGCGGGATTTTTTTATACCATTATATTAATTAATTTTAACATATTCAAAAATTCTTTTTTTCATGCTATTTTCCCGAAGCACGTCTCGATGGCCGTTTCGTTATCGCTTACTTAACTCTTCAGGAAACTTCTGACAAATATTTTAAATAAACTAACGACTATATAACTAACTAACGAGGGTATAACTAAGTTTGTCATTCCGTTTATAATTTCTACAATATCCATTTCCGATCCCATGATTTTTGAATCAATGAAGTGTATATATTCTGACTTCTTATGCATAGCGAAGTTGACTGAGCGATGTCTGTCTACTCGTATTCATCTATCCGTCCATGTTAATGTTGAAATCAGGTTTGCTCATTTATAACAATGACATGTGAAGTAACTCCAATCCAAAAAAAAAATAAAAATTTGGAACCTCATATATAAAATTTCACATAAAACTGCCATCGGCGCTTAATGGGTTAAGCATATTATTTTATTAAGTATTTTCTTAAAGATCTCTTCAAAAGCTTTAAAATGATATCCATATTGAAATTTAAAAAAATTTAAAAATTTTAGAACCTCGTTACTTGGTAGATATGGAAAGCGCCCATATTTTTATTATTTAATTCTGTATCGCCCCGTATTTATGCGGCTTTTCACCATTTTAGTCTTTTTCGCAAAACTCACCATCAGCTTCGCTTATCGTCAATAATTATCTTGATTCAAATACAGAGCCGCATCGGTCTCGATTGTTAAATGAACCACACAACTGATGAAGTAGCTGGTAGATTTTATTTGGTGCTTTTAACTTAATTGTGTATCGTTTAAAATAATTCAATTTTGTAGAAGTTTTGATCGTTCAAGCTGTTTTTTTTATATTTTGAGCTGAATTTTTACAATAAAGTCAGAGTTATTTTAGAAAATATATTTAACAACTAATTTCGTTTATCATTTTATTTCTTTTTTTCGTAATTTCAATTAATTGAATGCAGAGCTCTAAGTAAATAATGAGTCACCAAATAAGTAGATGCAGAAAAAAACTTAAAAATACTTTTATTTTTCATTCTCATTTCAAACCATATCCTTTCCTAAAAACTTTAAACTATCATTAATCGCAAAAATTTTATTATTTTTGACTAAAAATTTATATTTCCTCTGTTTCGTTTTAAAAATTTTTCCTTAATAGAGTACCATGTTTCCGATCTTCTAAAGAAAATGGTATATAATAAACGAATGAACGATTGAACTGAAATGAACAATTGGTCAACAGCCTGTTGTAATGTCGTCATTGCCGTTCGATATGGCAGCATGAGAAATGGGATCTTACTGCCTAAATTATTACCTTCCTGGAAAATTTGAAAAACGATGTTGACAAGTCTAGCAACATTTTGGTAGAAATGAATTACGTATTTTACTTTATATTTATGTTCATTTGGCAAAAATGTGCTTTCTATACTAAATCATATATATCTATGCATACAATAAAATTGTAACGGGGTCATTTCTGTACATGAAATATATTTTGAATATTTTGATGTGGAATACAAAACACCTTTTTTTGTATTTTTGGCTGTCTTTCTGTCTGTTTGTGTTCGCATCACGTAGAAACTACTGGCTTGACTTGAACAAAATTTTGTGAAGAGGTCCCTTAGAACCTTGATTCCTATGTGAAAGCACCGATTTACCGGTATAGTGGTACTAAAACAGTTGTCTGCATATTTGATTTTTGTAAATGAAAATTTTTAACACTGTCTACAGAACTCCAGAATAAATATTTAAAAACACTTTTGACTAAATTTGAATTTTCAGAAAATTAGAAATGGCAAGTAGACAAAGTCTTGGGCACTGTTAGATAATTTTTAATTGAAATTGCGAAAATGCCAAATGAAAATGAGAATTTCAATTTGAAGTTAAGAAATTTCCAAATGAAAACAAGAATGTAAATTTGAAATTGAGGTATTTCCAAATGAAAATGAGATTTTTAATTTAAAATTAAGAAAATTCACAATGAGAATTTAAATGTGAAATAGATAGAATTCCAAATAAAATTCAGAATTTAAATTTGAAGCGGAGAAATTTTTACTTTACATTGAAAAAATTCCAAATGAAATTAAGAAATTTTTATTATAAACTGAGAAAATTTAATTATAAATATAATATTTTTTTTTATTCAATTAACATTAATTTACAACATAAATATCAAGGAAATTCAAATAAAAAAAATTAATACAAGTAAATTTAGAATTATTGACCAACGGATATATCTTACAAATTCGGAGCAGCTTGGTAAAAAGTTGTAGTTTGTACATGGGCTTGAAAGGTTTATTACCTCTTCTAAAAAAAAGAAGCCCCTGCTTTCCTACACTAGCAGGCCTTTCATCTTTGTCTCTACCTTACTTTTGGTGAGTAAGGACTCAATCGTAAAAGTGTAGCTGGAAAGTTGTCAAACATTCGTTTTAGACGACTATAACAAGGAGCGTTCTCACATAGCAATGCCAGTTCTGATAATTCATTTCCTTACTCTTCCTAAATATCAAGAAGTCTTTAAACCCATTCATTTGAGCAGTCAGCTCCAAAGAAACCCATACGGCTATCCGAGACCAGCCATGTTTCCGACGACAAAATAAGTTCAAGTTGGTTTCCTCTATCCATACCACTAGTTTTCCGGCTCTGACATAATTATTAATATTTCGCACATAACCTGCACGTTTTTCTTCTTCTTTATTTAGTTGAGTATTCATTGCTATGGATTGGACATGAACAGCTTTTATAGAATAAATTTTTCCATGCAGCGTATTTCCCACAGTTGTAAGTAAAACTTGTTTATTAAATTCAGAATTAATTTTTTTGACAAAAAGAGTTAAATCTGGCCTTTATTCCACCCAATCAAGAACATTTTTCACTTCTACATCGTTTAAACGCTTTTTTCTACCTCTTCTCAACGGTATTACGTTTGATTGGGTAACCCATCGATAAGCAGTTTTGTAGAAAATATTTAAAGATAAAGCCAATTCTACCTAGTCTTTTCCTTTGTTAGCTGCGTCAATATACGATGACGATCCGTGTCGAAATAAGTTCTCTATATTTTTTTTGTAAGAATCGTTCCAACTCTAAGAATATAAAGAAGTAGAAATTAATCGCATTATGTGTTGTCACATATATCGCATATTATATTTACCTTCTTCTTCCCTTCTATACACGCAGAAAAAAAACATGGTTGTGATATGGTCACAATAATCATATTATGTTCTTTGTAACAATGTATAGTTGCGGAGAACCAATTATAGTTATTTTCACCAAAACTTTAATCACGATAAGCATTGTTTGTTAAATTTCAACGATAATATGGTTTCTGTGCACAAAAAATGCAACATGGTTGGTTTTAACTTAAAAAAATTTCAACCACAACCAAAGTTTTATAACTTTTTAAAAATATTACAAAATATTTAACCAAAATATATTATTATTAATCGATGTATGGTTTAAAGCAACAGAATAATGCTTGCGCTAGAAAATATTATGTTCAAGTTCTGACAGTTCAGTAATTTTTCTGGTTGCTAAAATTTGAATTTTTTTTTATTGATAGAGAAAGTGAAAAGAATATAAACATTTATGTACAAAATAAATAATTAAAAAAATGCAAAATATGAAAACAAATAAAAAGGGAACAAAAACATTAAAAAAAAGTTGCAATAAATATATTTGTATGTATGTATTGTAAGCATATACATTTTATTTTTGTGTTTTAAGCATAATTGTGAAATAATTTATTTGGGCTTATAAAATATATTTTAATATAACTGTTTCTTGTAGCTTATGATCTAAGCATTATTATAAGCAAATAATTGATTTTTTGTGAGTTTATGTTTCTAAATAATTTTTATGACAAATTGTAAATGAATGAATGGAAAATTTTAACCATTTAATGTTTATATTTGAACATAATTATGTTTATACTTTAGAATGTTATTATTTTGCTAGACAACAATATGGTTGCAAACTTAACAATACTATGATTTGTTTGCAACCATATAATGCAACCATAATATGTTGCTCTTAGATTATGGTTACCTCAACCATATTTTTTCTTTGCGTGTATATAAGACAATTCGATACATCTTGAATTATACATTTTTCGTTTAATAAGTGACGACACGGAATAAGTCGTTTTACTTCACAACACTTCATGCTAATTAAACAAATTACACAATTATCTGTATACTCCATCGTGTTCGCTCGAAATCCTAAATTCCTTTTTGCCTTTTTTACATACATATGTGTGTCATTTTAAGGGCCTACATGCCCTAAGTTTGAAACATTATAATTGCAATGAGAATTGTACGTTTATAAATATATAAATGTACGTATATAATGTTACGAAAGCAAGATCTGGCAACTCCTGTTGTTGTTAACGGTATGAGAGTGGTGAATAAAGTTACTTCCACTTATGGTGTGGATAGAATAATACCACAATTAGCTGACAAAAGCTAAGCAACCGCAATGGTTGGGTTGGTAGAGGTGCGTGCTGTAAAACAGAAGATCGTGTGTTTGATCCCGCTTTCAGACATGCTTACAACGGAAAATAATAATTGTTGTAATGAAATTAAAAATTAAGAAACAGCATTACAAACCTCCCAAAAGGCAAAAGACAATTTTTGTGTGAAGCCATGGCAGATAATTTAGTGGAGACGTCCAATTTAATATAAGAGTAAGAGATAATTGTCAAGAAGACCTTTATAATAAAAAGTAAGAACGGTATCGGTTAGCGCAGGGAAGTGTAACAGCATAACAACAGTGTATGACAGACGTGTATTGTGGCTATTGGATTAAAGGAGATGATTGGCTTGAATAAAAGGAATAGTGGAGATGTCTGTAGATGGTTAAGGTTACTAAACGAGGCATCGAGTAGTTCATGTCTCGCCGGAGTAACCCAGTAGTGTAGCGTGGGTGGCTGCCTTGTAATTATAACGCATGTTTAGTAAATAGGAGACCATGGGATTCACAAGACCGGTCGGATCAAGAAGTATAGCCAGATAAAGCCATAGATTAAGAATACAGAATTTATAATGAGCCACAGTGGTATTTGCAATCAAAAAGAATTCGTGCGTTTGTTCTGAAGGAAAAACGTAACAAAATATACATATTTTTTATAAACGTTCAGTAAATACTTCTTAATTTTTAAAAACTGTCTAAGATTTATTTGGAATTTTCTCAATTTAAAATGAAAATTTCTCAATTTCATTTGGAAATTTCTAAATTTCAAATTGAAATTCTTATTTTCATTTGGAACTTTCTCAATTTTATATTGAATTTTCGTATTAATAATGTAGTTTTATATAAAACTAGTATTCACTATATGTTCGTCCTAAATTTATTTTGCTGTTCGAAATTTCGTACCATAAAATAATTTTTAGTTGAATTTAAAACCTTCTTCATTTAGTATAACGTATTAATATTACAATTAAAATTTGCTCTTTATTTTATCATTGTTAATGCATTTAATTTATTGTCGAGTTTAAGGCTTAAGGTTATTATGTACAAATTGTTAATTTGTGGATAATGCACCATGTGGATGCTACGAGGCAAAATACTATACAAATATGTCAAAAGCAATAACACAAATTATAGCACATTTAACATTTTAATTTGGACAAAAAAGCTGCACATGCGAAAAAGATATGTTTATAGATTATAGCGATCGGTAGTTGTAGTGGAGTTGCTTCTGGTTCTAGGTGGTAAAACAAGATATCATGAGTTAAAATAATGGATGACTACGAGGGTTGATGGCGCAGGTTGGCTTGACAAGACAACGCATAGCTTGAGTCTCGCTGGAATAACAGTGATGGGGAGCTGATAGCGAATGTTAAGTTAAACATAAGACCGTCGTGGGCTTCAGAGTAAGTTTTTTAGCCAAATGGTTCGAATGTGAAATTAACAACCTGCGGAGGTCTTTCCTGTTACTTTCAGTGTGCAAAGATTTAAATCAAATATCCACGAGCACTACTCCCTCTATCCTCCCTTCATTAATTTAATTTCCTAGCTCTGGCACAATGCGTTGCAGCACCCCTGAGTGCTGGTCCTATTTGAAAAAATAGAAGGGTTAAATAATTAGTTTAGTGATGTAACTCTAATCATCAAAAAAAGAAATATTAAAGGGTTTTAACGTTTTTAAAAATGTTTGTGGTTCCTGAAAGATCTCTTCATAAGCTTTTAAATGATACCCATATTGATAACTTAAAAAATATGATTCACAATCGTACTTTTTAAGGACTTCAAAAACAGAAGGAGGTTATCAATTCGACTGAAAGTTGCTTTTTTATGTTTGTGCTCGCAGAACTCAGTCATTTCTATATTTAAAATGTGCTGCTTACAGATTGGTTCTGTTTTAAAAACGGTAATTAATCCTTAAAATTAAAGAGTGTCCCCCGTACATGTTTTTAGGTATATTACGCTGGTTTACAGCCAAAAAATACCAAGAATACCACATGACTAGATAAGTTAATTAAGACTTCCTGAACACGAAAAACAGTTTAATTATTTTTGTCTAAGTACCGTTATCTATGTGTTTTCAAACTTTTGTTGAGGTATTCTTGGTATTTTTCCAAATTAAAAATTTGTAAACCTCTGTTTTGAACTGTAAAGACGCTATATCACTATCACTGAAGCTCCGACTGACAAAAAGTAATACAAAAATAAAAAAAGTAAAGAATCAAAGGGGTCCCAAGGTGTGACTTCAAATAACCTTTCTTTTATATTATTACAGACAAACGGTTGCTAATTGGACAGAATATCGACTACTATGACCGTTAGAGTAACAAGACTTACAATTCAAAATTACAAATTAAAAGGTGACCCCTTAGTTCATTTCATTTAATGTATATAATTATACTTTTGAACAGTTGTAGTCAGACGCTTGAAATTTACAAGGAACCTTTATTGCTAACTTTGCTATAACAAACAAGTATAAAATTTGGATTCAGAAATAAAAGGGTGTGCCAATAGTTGATGTGATTTTATTTATGGGGCCTAACTTTTGGACCGTTACAGACAGACAGTTGAAATTTACAAACAAAGTGAGTGCTAAGTCTATTAGAACAGCAGGCATTTAATTTGAAAATTAAAGGGTGCCTCTATAACTCCTGTTATTACATGTATATTACCAAACCGTTAAACAGTTGTATACACACAGTTTAAATTAACAAGTTGCTAATTGGACTCACTTATGATTGATATAATTATATGGCGGTGGCCATACTTTTAAACCGTTATAGAAACACAGATAAAATCTGTTTTAAAGTTGGGTTTTTTCGCAAGAACTATCTATAAGAAGTTGAGATGTCCTTAACTCAAAAAACATGGGCGAGCGTCAATTCCTTTACTTGAGATTTTTTTTTAATTTTTAATTCTTTATCGCCCAATATATCAGTTATTTTTATTTACCTCACTAAACTAGATTTGTTTCAAATGATATGGACAAATTACAGCCAGGCGTTGTGTTTTGTTTTTTGTGATTGATTGACGTATTTAAATTTTCTCTAGCTTACATGGACGCACAGACGGACATCGCTCAATAGACTTCGCTATGCATATGAAGTCAAAATATATACACCTTATGGGTTCCGAGATAGATATTGTAGAAATTACAAATGGAATGACAAACTTAGATATAACCTTTTTCCAACTGTGGTTAGGGTTAGCTGTTACTTGTAAAAATATATTGTGAGAAATGCGTTATCCCCAATTTGAATGCTAAAGTTTTATTATCTTCTGAACTTCTTTAGTATTTTAAGAGTAACAAATTTAGTGTGCGAAGCGAATGTTTTTCTTGACAAAAATTTCATTACGACAAAAGTGTTATTCAAATTAGTAAAAAAAAAATTAATATAAGAATGGTTCTATTTTAGGACTTTCGCATTATTCACTTCTCACTTTTCAACAACATTTAATATTTATTCAAGTAATTTTTACCATTCACTAACACTTATACAAAATGTTGCACTTATTTAGTTGAACATCTGCACAAACTTCTTAGTTATTCAAAAGTGCAAGTGCATTTTCGAGAAAAAAAACAAACGTTTTAATTTTGCATACAAATAATTGTAAAAAGCAAAAATTATTTAAACATGAAAAAGTGATGTTTTTTTTTTTGCGAAAACCACAAACATTGCTGTGACCTAAATTTATCATTTTTAAAATGAAATCTTGTAGACCAAGAAAGACATCTTAATTTTTCTTTAAAAATATTTTTCCTTTTTATTTTTTGAATTTTTCCTTTTCGTCGAATTGCAACTGCTGTTCGTGCTGGTTATCAACGTTGAGTAATTATTTTGGTCTCCAGTTGCACCTTTCAAAATAATTAAAAATGCTAAAAGTAAAGACAAATCTTTAGAGATATTAAAGGTAACACAAAGTATAAAATAAGAAAGCAAAAACTAACACAGATTTATGTTAATGTACATCAAATCTCTAGTTCAAAGGTTGTTAATTGTAGATTTAGCTTTTTAGAACATTTTTCATTAAAGTGAATTTATCTTAAGAAGCAATTCGAGATTAATTGCAATTGCGAAAAAAAGAACATTTAATTCATGAAAATGATAACAAAAGATATTTTCGCCCTCCATAAATTATTAAAATACTTTCAAGGATTCTTAATGTAATTGAGCAGCCTCATAAATTGTTTTGTAAGATTAATTAAGATTTTATACAATGTAATGGCATTTTTTATATTTGTTTTTGTTTTGTTTCTTGTTTTTAAACTTCGTACGGAAACTTTATTATGAACTATTTTCGTTTTAATTGAAATTAAACAGAATTTATTTTTGTATTTTATTTTTCATGTTTTAAAAAAAAAGTTGAGTTGAGTGGTTGGCTTTAATTAAGTCTGGTGACTAAATGCACGAACTGTAGTCTTCTTTTAGTAAATTATCAAACTGGTTAAAGAAAATCTCGTTTAACTAAATTAAATTTAGAATGATATTTTTGTGTAATTCGTAATTATTTTTTTGAAATTTAGTTTTCGTGCCTTAATTTATTTCGGTCAATGTAATTAAAAATTTCATCAAAAATATTTCGAGAGTCAAGTCATACGCCCTCCGCCAATTTAAATTTTCCTTTCAACAGCTGAGATTTGCTCGGATATTGGAATAACACAACTGATAAAACACGTCAAGTAATAACTTTTTTAATGTTTTAAATAAATTATATTCTTTTTTGTTTCCTGTCTAATAGTGCACTTCTATTTTACCCAAATCTAGTACTAATGAAATTCAAAGTAAAATCTAGTTGATTGTAAATAGATTTCCCACACAAAACAAAATCTATTTTGCCACTACATTCTGACGAAATCTACTCAAAATCAAGTAGTACGAGGGCTGCTCTATATATTTCTGGCCTAATAGTGAAAATGCGAATATTTATAATCAAAAATGGTTTTATTGTTTTTCAAAGTATTCTCCAGCATGATTTATACACTTTTGCATGCGCTCAAACCAGTTGTCGAAGCACTTTTTCCACTCTGATTGAGACACCTCTAAAATATGGTTTTTGAACACTTCAACAGCTTCTTCTGGCGACGAAAATCGTTGACCACGCATTTTTTTCTTGATGTGCGGAAACAAGAAGAAGTCACTAGGTGCCAAGTCAGGGCTGTACGGCGGATGACCCATTAATTAGACGTTTTGGTCGGTCAAAAACGCTTTAGTTTGAGCCGATGTGTGAGAGCTCGCATTGTCATGGTGAACAATGATTCGTCTTTTCTTGTTGGTTTTTCGAATTTCACCGATGACTTCAGGCAAACAAATTGTAGTGTACAACTAAGAAGTGGCCGTCCTACGCTGCTCAAGTGGAACAGTCGCCATATGACCACTTTTGCCAAAGCAACAGGAGACCATTTGCTTCGAAGTGCTTCTTCCACGAACAATTTTCGTTTTTATATTCTCGTCTTTGAAGACCCACACGGTCGATTGTTGTTTCGTTTCGGGCTCATACGCATAGATCCATGATTCGTCACCTGTGACGATCTTATAAACGTCTTTTGAAGCAGCGCAATCGTATTTTTGCAACATTTCTTTGCACCAATCGACACAAGCCTTATTTTAAGCGACTTTCAAATTGTGCGGGATCCAACGAGAACAAACCTTTTTTACGGCCAGATGTTTATGCAGTATCGAATGTATGCTGGTGGAAGAAATGTCCAAGGATGTCTCTATCTCTCGGTATGTCGCATGTCGATCTTGCATTATGAGTTCACGCACGGCATCAGTGTTCTCTGGCACAACAGCCGTTTTTGGACGACCTTCACGGAATTCGTCTTTATACCAATTTTTCACAGTGCTATAGGATGGTGCTTCATCGCCATACAAAGACTTAAGTTCATCAATGCACTCTTGTCGTGATAATCCACGTCGAAAGTTGCGAGAAATGATGGCACGAAAATGTTCACGAGTTAATTCCATTTTTTTCTATATTAATTTTTTCAAGTCACTGTAAACAACACAATAATGGTCGTACGTCAAAACGTTTTGAGTACGATTATGCTTAAAAATGACAAACTTTCCAATGGAAATGTCAGATTGCACTTGGCAGCACTCAGTGTTGCCAGGCCAGAAATATATATAGCAGCCCTCGTACTTACCAACGCAACTATGGTTTTTGTCATTTTGTACCAAAAAATACTACGCTGTACAAAAAAAAAATGACATAAAAACAAAACAATGAAAGGAAACTTATATAAAATGCAAATAAATAAATTAATAATGTATTAAATCACAATTGTAGTACGAAGAACCAATAGGAATGATGCACTTTAATATTTAAAGATGTTCAAAAGCAGTAAAGTGTAACACAGATGCAATCCCTTCACATTGTTTAAAATAATTCTTGCGAAAAAAAAACCGACTTCAAAACAGATTTTATCTCTCTGCCTATAACAGGTCAAGTGTATGGCCACATAAATTAGGTTACATTAACTTTGGGACACACTTATATATCCCAGCTTGATACTTTTTTAACTGTTCAAAATTCAGGTGTTTGTATACAACGGTTCAAAAAATACGGCCATATAAAACAAATTTATAATTTGTAATATTAATCTGCAAGCGTTTGTCTATAACAGTTCAAAAGGTAGGCCCATATAAGTAAATTTACATCAATTAATTTTTAGATTTATTTTTGTATAATTTGTGGATTTTGGAAGCTAAAGTAATACGCAGTCATTTTAAATTTTACGGAAGTGGCCTTCACAATTCAATACACGCGTAAAACATATGTATATTGTATGGGGACACCCTTTAATTTTTAAGAGTATGAGCTATTTTTGAAACGGGACCAATCTGTAATCATAATCTATCACATTACTAATATCAGATCTGAAATGACTGAGTTCTGGAGGCACAAATACGAGTATAAAAAAAACAACATTAAGCAGAATTGTATAACCTCCTTCTTTTTTTGAAGTCGGTTAAATAAATAACTTCGTTTTCAGGCTGGAAATATAATGACAACTGATTACAGCATGTGTGTAATGGAACTAGAAGAGCACTTTTGGCAAAAGGAGATTACATTTTGTATAATTTACAACTACTCAAGTGTTTGCTATCAATGAAAGTAATTTTTTTTTAGCTAGCTGCACATAAACTTTAATAAATTTGGAACAGTAGCAAACTTTTATTACAAATGAAAATACTAAATATTTCATGTAACTCGTTATAGTTTTTACTAAAAGTGAACACATACATACGAACATGCAGTATTTTAATTATTGTTGGATAACTTAAGGAAACTATTAGTCTTTTTTCCTGTTGCTGTTAATTTTCAGAATTCATTTACAATGTTTTTGTTGTTGTTTCTACTTTTTCTTATCTTTGTTGCAAATAACAGTAGCAAGCTGCAATTTTTAAAATTGAATTAACTCAAATAATAGTCAAACTGAGTGAAGTTGCTGGTAAAAGTAATTTAATAACTGCAGGACACTTTTAAAATTAAATTAAAAATTTGTTTTTTTTAATACATTACTGCTTTAAGGTTCAAAAAAAGAAAAAGAAAAAAAGATTTAAGCATTTGTTATATACGTATGTTCGTTCCTTGATGTTGAAGGCCTTTGTTGCTTTTTGTCTGAATTTTATTTTCCTTTAAGAAAAAAATCTAATCCAATTCAGGTTGTTTCATTTGCTATAAAAAGAACAACTAAACATTTGGTGTGGAAAATTGTGATGATGTTTTTACGCATTGTGAAATTTTAGCTTTGAAATAATTCAAATATTTTAAATGCTAACATTTAAGTGCCTTCACTTAAGTGAATTTAAATTAGCTTGTATTCGGCTGTTTTTTCGAAAATTCCGCTTAAAAAATGCCTACTTGATTTATTTCATAGCTTTGACAAAATGTGGCCCGAAAAGTATATATGCTTTTTTACATTAAAAACAGAGTAATACGTCTGCAAGATTTTTCTATGACTTTTTCATAAAAATTGTTTATGTATGTAGTTTGACAGCATTCCGTATGAAAAACTGATGAGAGTACCAGGCTTAAGTGGCAAATTTCGTTTTATTTCTATTTACTTTTCTCTTTTTTATAATATTTTTAAATTTCGATCAACAATAATAACGATAACAAGTAAAACTGCTATATTCGGCTATGCCGAATCTTATATACCCTTCAACGTCTATATAAATCTAGTTTAGTGAAGTAACACCAGTCAAAAAAAGCAAATACTGGTTTGGCAGAGAATTAAAATAAAAAAAATTTGATTCTGCATACATAAAATTTTACATAAAAATGATATCGCTTCCTATTGGGTTAAAAATTTGGATATTTCCTTAAAGATCTCTTGAAAAACTTTAAGATGATACCAATATTGATTTTTTAAAAAGTTTGAGTTTCAGAGCCCCTTAACTCGAAAAATATGGGCGAGCGCCAATTTCTTCACTTGGTGTTTTTTGCTTATTTTTAAATTCTCTATCGCCCCCTATATTTACTTTTTTGATTGGAGTTACTTTATTGTTCCAAATGATATGAAAAAATTAGAGGACATGTACCGATCATGCTGATTTCCAATCGCACCTCTTTCGACACTATATTTGATCGATTGACAAATTTTTTTTTGTAAATCGAGTTTCATCGACGATCGACTTTCATAGGCTATTAATGGGTTAAGCACTGCTAGCAAATTTTTTTACTTCCTAAAAGATCTCTTCAAAAGCTTAAAAATATGATGCACAATTGTATTTTGTTTTCTAAACAGCTCAGAGGCCTATAACTCGGAAATTACGGATGAACTCCAATTTCTTATTTTTAAATCCTCTATCGTTGCATATTCATTTTGGTATTTTTGATTGGAGTTACTTTACTAAAGTAGATTTGTTTTAAATGATATGAAAAAAATTAGAGGCAGGCGTGGTGTTTTGTCCGCTGCCTCAAAGGACATGCTGATTTTCAATAGAAAAATTTTTGAACCTATGTCTAATCGATTGGCGTGTTTACATTTTCTCTAGCTACCCAATGCCGTGGCAAAATTTAATTTCAACCCGAACATGGACGGACAGATGGACATCGCTCAATAGTAGAGCTGTGTCGTTCGCGAACGAACGGGTTAAATTGACCGAATGAATCAAGTGAACGGAATGATCCGGTTATTTAAATCCGGTCATTTCGTTCAATAGTGTACGGGTTAAATTGAACTGATGAGTTAATTGAACGAAATGAGCCAGATATTTAACCGGCTTCATTCGTTTAAAATGACCGATTGAACGAATTGAACAAACGAATCAGTCTTTGATAATTGACCGAAAAAGACCTGTCATTGAAACGAACGACCGGGCACATGTCAATAGACTTCGATATGCATAAAAACTCAGAATATATATTGGCTGGCTTGCAAAATGTATTAACACAAAGTTTGTATACAGTTTTTCTGTGTTATTAAGATATTGTATATATACAAAGTTGCGAAATAAAGCGTTAATTTAGAAACTCATGCGCTAGTTGCGCGGTTGCAACGTGGCAACGTTTCTAATACTTGTCTACCACATTATTACCACGGCATTATGAAACACAATACATTGTTCGAACCCAAAGCAACTGACGTTTTGGAAGTCAAACGGAGTGACCAACTTAGATATACTGCTTTTCTGGTTTTTTTTCGTAAAGGTTATAAAAATGGCATCGTTTAAGCGATTGCCACTATTATGAATCATTTTAAGGAACTTAAGCCAATAATTTTGCCTTTTGTTATACCAAATAGGTGTCGCCGTTATAAAATAAAAATAAAAAAATTAAGCATAAATAGAAAGGCCTGCTAGTGACTTTATCCAATATCTTAAAATGTTGACACAAATTTGTATTACAAGCAAGACAGAGTGATCTCTTATTAACGCATCAAACTTTGCCTGCCTTTACTACATTGGAATATACGGCAGGCATATTTTTCACATATTGACAGCTATCTAGCTATCAAAATTTGTTTGCTATTTCGAGATTATTTATTTTTATTATCGCTACTATGAAGAAATAAATAAATATAAATGACAAAAAGTAAAAGAATATATTTGGGACAACACCTATGATATGGTTAAAGGATCCATACTACAAACTACACCCGTATGTCTGTGTTTGTGTTTAAAAGATTAGTGTGTTATTGTAAGAAAAATGTCTATCTAAAGCACCATTGTATAAATTGTTCAAAAAACACAGAATAATTGTAATTAAAAAAGACATTTTAAATGAAATTTATTTTCATATTAGTAATAAAATGATAAAAAGGATATAACAAAAAATACGGCACATTGTTCTAACTCTTTTTGAGACATCTGCAAATGGTATTAATTTAAAAGAACAGAAAATATTTGTTTTGTAAGTGCTTTTTTATGCTTTAATTTGCATAAAATTCTGGTAATGATTATTATTTTTTTTTTTAATGTTGAGTGTCTCTTTTACAAGGATATGAATAAGATTTGAAAAATATTGGTTTATTTTTGGGGAAACAGTTCTACCTTTTTGTTGTTAACATAATTGCAAGATGTTTTAATTTTCTTTATAAATACCTTTTTCTTCGTTAGTTTGTCTTATACTTTTTTATATAATTTTGCCTACCAATATGTTTTTTTTACTGTCATATATTATAAAAACTTATGTATGAATGTGTTTAGAGGTATATGGATACATAATCTTGCAATAATAAAACTTTTCTCTCGCTTATTTTGATAAGTATATAACCAGCCCATGTGGAAAGCTTTTAGCGTAAAATATTTTAAGAAAAAAAATAATAATAATAATAAATTCATAGGACCATTAAAATTCGTTACCTGAAATAGAAGAACGATTGGTTTCTGTGTTGAGTTTATGTTCTATAGTCATTACGAAAATTTTTCTAGGCTCACACAAACAAAGCTTAAAAAAAATATGTAGATCAAAAAGTATTCACAGAATGGTGAAGAGGACATGGTGTACTTGACACTACTCCTTCAGATTACGTAATACATGTTGCGATGAAACTTCTCAGCGTTTTCGTTGCAAGTGTTATCGTTTGCGGGATTGAGATATAATAGGGTGAAATTTCTCAGTGCGAATCCTTTGAATCCAAGGGATGTACACGGAATTACACTATGCAAAGGGATTAGGCTTTATCGTTTTTTAAGATCAATAGAACTTTAAATTGTAAAAAAGAACACAACAAATTAATTTGTAACGAAGAATTTTTTATACGAAAAACCAGAATCATGGCATTAAAATATAAATAATATATTAAATTAATTTCGGGCATACGACGAAGCGCATTCTGGTCGTGCAATTATGCGACACTTTCAAGTATGTCACAAATAACACGAACATTCTTGGCCTTCGAAGCGTCAATTGTTGCCGGTTTATCAGCATAAACCAGCGACTTCACGTGCCATCAAGCTAATAGAAAAGAGTCAAATCGCACGACCTTGGAAGCCAATTGACAGGTCCTTTTCTCGAAATCAACTTAACGCAAAAATTTTGATTTCAATAACTCGATGGTTGCGATTTCCTTATGGCACCACATTTTGTCCGTATCAATGTCAATGCGGTAGCGATCTCCATTGACCGTAACGTGTATTCCGCTCTCAGTTTTTAAGAAATTCACCACACCAAACGGTGAATTTTTCTGGATGGAATGGAGCCTTAAGGGTATGTTGGGGATCAGTCTCACTTAGGCCAAAAATGAGACTCATCGCTGAACACATTTTAGCGATAAAAAAACGGGTCAGTTACTAACTGCTCTAGAGCCCAATCGGTCTATTCATAACTATTTGCCAGAGCGTACTTAAAAAAATAAGACAATTTTGTTCATGAAAATGTAACTTTTAATGTTAATTTTTAAAATTTCAAGTTCTATCATGCTTTTGAAAACACCCTTTACATGTAACTAAGATCTTAACCGATTAACTCAAGACTTAAACAAAACTACTTATTCTCACATAAGTTCGTAAATCCTTCATTTCATTACAAATCACATTAAATTATTAACGAAATGCATTCATATACATACTTCCAACATCCATAAATAGCAACGAAACAATAGATCTGTTCAGTAATTTAAAATGGTTACTTATAGTTGAAATTGTTATTAGAACGTGTTTACCAGTGTTGCCAGGGAAAGACAGGAAAAAAATACACCATTCCCTCAAAAAAGTCTTGCATCTTGACGTTAGTCTGCACTGCACTGCAGTAACTGATCCTGAATTAAAAAAAAGTGCAAAAACAAAATTCAAATAAACAAATCCAAGGGAAAGTGAAAAAATTTCGAGGGAAAAACTCAATTTACGTGAAAAATTGTCCATGTGTATTGTTTACGATTGTAATTTGGTGAAAAGGGAAAACATTTCGAGGGAAAAGATATATATTATGAATTTCAATATGTGGAGCTAAGTTCTTTGTAAATAAAAAACATTTTCTGGACACTCCTGCTTTCCTCTATTCTTAAGAGAAACTTTATTTGGGTAAAAATTTGTGTTCACATATGAATTACATATGCTAATAACTTCTATATGTTACTCCGGTATTATCGCAATGGAATCAAATTTAAAAAATCTAAATGGCTAGGTAAACTGAATATATTACTCAATACCAATAGGGTTCCATTTGCTTAAATAGAAATAAAAAAAAACAAGAAATAATATAAATTTAAATTTATAGACATAAATGGAACAGAGATTTTTATCCCACATGTTAACAATTGCGGTTATATTTATTTTAGCTTAAATGTACATCGTTTATTTTATCTTATGTTTCTGACAACCCAAAGAATGTTTTCTGTGTTATAAAGATACGAACATGTGCAAATATGTAAAAGAAACCTGAAATATAGTATATAAATGAACAACAACATATCTTGTAGTTGATTATAAATGAATGTATGTATAAACGAATGTATATATGTTTATATGCATTTATGTATACTTGTATGTTGTTACGTTTATACGCATGCAAATAAATATTATATCTAATTATTTAACTCACTGTTTATAAGACAAATTGCACGTTAAAATACTTTCCCAATTTTAGTGGTGCCGGATAGCAATTTTATATTAAACTGGAAGAAATTTCTACAGCTATCACAAGCATTTTATAATTATGCCTGCCAAAATATTTTTCGCTCAATTTTTATACCCTTTACCACAAAAAGTGGAAAAAAGGTATATCTAAATTTGTCATTCCGTGTGTAATTTTTACAAATTCTATTTTCGACCCCAATAGGTATATATATTCTGACGTCTTATGCATAACGAAGTCGATTTTGCGATGTCCGTGCGTGTTAGTGTTGAAATCAAGTTTGCTTCGGCAATCGAAAGAGGTGCTTTTGGAAATCAACATGATCGGTCCATATACTTCGAGGCAGCAGGCAAACACCACGCCTACCTCTAATTTTTTCATGTCATTTGGAACAATTAAGTAACTCCAATCAAAAAAATAAATATATGGGGCGATAGAGAATTAAAAAATAAGAAAAAAATATCAAGTAAATAAATTGTTGCTCGCCCATATTTACTCATTTGCGGGGCTCTAGAATTTTAAATTTTTTTAAAATGTCAATATGGGTATCATTTTAAAGATTTTGAGATAAATTAAAGGAAATACTAAAATTTTTTAAAAATGCTTTACCTATTAAGAGCCGATGTCATTTTTATGTAAAATTATATACATATATGAAGTACAAATTTTTTGTTTATTTTTATATCTCTGTCACCCCAACATCTGCTTTTTTGATCGGTGTTACTATACTAAACTAGATTTACATTCTTGGTGAAGGGTATATAAGATTCGACATAGCCGGAGGTAGCACTTTTACTGGTTATAGTCAAAAATTATTAATGTACAATTTTTCGTTTCTTTTTTCAAATAAAATTTTCCCTTAAACTTTTAATTTTTTTAATTTTTTATAAGGTCGCAAAGGCAAAAACTCTTAAGCAGAAAAAAATGTGGCCGTATTTTACATCTTATTTGCAAATAGTGTAATTAATCAGGAATCGTTTTTGTAAGTAAGCTATTCGCAAATAAAAAATTAGTTTACCGTTTGTGAGGCAACATTTTTAGTCACAATAGTTTTATTTGCAAATAAAACGTGCATATAAACGTAGTATGTATGACGTATGTATGAATGTATGTATGTACCAATGTATTTAAATATGTGTCCATGTTTGCATTATTGATGTATGTATGGATATATATGGATATATATGGACATATATGTATGCGTGTATATTTTATGTACATCAAATTAATATTTTCGGTAGTTTCTTTTATTTTAGTTTTTAGTCTTTAAAAATTAATACTTTAAATACCATTAATAGCACATTGATTATATTGCATTTATTTCTACCTAAGTGAGTAAATTCATAAATCTTAACAAACACATAATTTCTGCATTTTTAATTTTTTTTAGCTTATTACATTTTCAAGGCGTTCATAAAGTAATGGTGAAATGCCCTGGGAAGAGGCATAGGCAGTGGGCGGCAACAATATTACACAGATGAAAAAAAAATTTGCTTGTTAATAAAAATATTTATACAAAAATGTTAACACATTAAAAATATAATTTTATTTGGAAATAGCGTTAAAATTATCCAAGCGGCAATTTTGAATTTAGTTCAAACTTTTTTGCCGCTTTAATTTGTCAAACGATCATGATCTTTTTTTTATCTTTTTTTCCCTAACATGTTTTTATCCCGTTAAAGACCAATATGTAAGTAACTAAAATCAATAATAATTTTGGCAAACAATAAATTAAAGTATTATTTTTTGTGTAGATACAAAATTTTCTTCCCCGATAATTGTAATTTTTTCTTCAATCGCCTTTCTAGACCTCATTTATACGCAGAATGTCTATTATAGTTATGTATAAAAAGAGTAATAAAAATAATTCCATAAAACGATATAAGATGGATTACCGAAGGCTAAATCTTAAACAAAATGTTTAAAATTTTTTAAATTTACTAAAAAACGTTATAAATCTACCTAAAAAACTGACCAAAATTTCATATTTTATTAAACTTCTTATGAAATTTTAAGTTAAACAAATTATTACCACTAACATAATGAAGTCAAAGAAATATTTTTTTACAAATTATCTTGTATTAAAAAAAAAACTACAGGTGAAAAAATAAAAAATTCTAATGTAAAAGTTTTGTATTTTAAATTTAAAAGTCGAATTTCTCTAAAAGTATAAAAAATACGGTGCAAATTCCAAACATTTTTGAATTCGGTTTACTTTTGATAAAGTAATAAGCTCTGAATCATTTTTTTTTTTAATTTCAGATTACCCACTTTGACGCCCTGTGGTGCTACCCTGAACTAAAACATGGTGTATCCAAAATCAATAGGCGAAAAACTTATGACCTCCAGACTTTTATTCCATTTTTTTGGTATTTCACACGTGTGGCGTAACTGTTAAATAAAATGATACCGATTATGTTTTTCTAGTTACACTATGATGAATATTTACTTTATATGGAGGCCACCACAACCAATGCTTCCAATGTTACGTAAATAAGAAATCGCATTAAACGGAATTGACACTCAATATGAAGAGAAAGAAAACACATTAATAACGGGTGTTACTTTATTAAACTAGATTTATTTCAAATGATATAGAAATATTAGATGTAGATGTGGTGTTTTGCCGCTGCCTCGAAGGATATGGGCCGATCTTGCTAATTTGCAATAGCAAACTTTTCGAAAGTTTGTCTGATCCATTGGCGTATTTTCTCTATTCTCTAGCCTATCTAGTGCCTTGGCATAGTTGATTTCAACCCGAAACCGGACGAACAGACGTCCAGAAGGGCACCGCGATGCATCGTTCAATCGACTTTGCTATGCATAGCGAATCAGAATATATACACTTTGTAGGTTCGGAAGGATATTGTAGAAATTACATACGGAATGACAATCACAGATATACCCTTTATCCACCTATGGGTAAGGGTATAAAAATAGGAACAAGTTGCTAGGAGTCAATTGTGGGAAAAAATGTGCATTCAAGCACAATCTTGATGGATGATTTTAATGGACTGACATGGTGATATACATTATTCTGTATTTTTTAAAAATACGTCATTAATTAAGTTCTGCAAGAGAAATCGCCTATTATGAGAGCTGCGGTTGCAATTTTCAAGATCGAAACCGGCACACTTTATAATACAATAAAAATATCATATTTAGCTTAAAAAATACCTATTTTTACTTCGAATGCAATTTGACGCTCAGATTGAGGCACTCCTTTTTACATATTTTTCTATTAAACTAAACAAAAACATGATATTTGGATTCAATATCTGTATATAAATTTAGTATAACTCTTAATTAGTTAAACTTAAGTTTTAACCAATAATTTTACGATTTTTAACAAAGCAATTATTAAAGTAAAAATTTATTCTTGTGTATACTCCTGCACCTGCCTGAAAATATTTGAAGTAAGATTTGCCGTTAACCAAGCTTTGATTTAAAGGACATACATTCGAATAAATGAAATAAGAGAAAGAAACTAACATATTGCAACTTCCCATTAAATGGATTATTGCTAAAAAGAAAAATAAATTCTTGCAATGAAACTCCACACAATCACTTACGAAAAAATATTTGACTTTAAAATAGTTGAGTTGAAAAGCAGCAGGAGTGAAATAAAGAAATTATTTTTGATGACTTCAAAAGATACGAATATAAAAATGACTAGAAACAAATCGTTGAAAAAGAAAAACACACACTTACAAGTTACACAAATTAAAGCAGTTAAAGCTCACGGCTCATAGACCATAATGGAAAAATACATTTGTGACAACGTACACACACAGACCGGCCATGGTTTAAGTAGTTTTAGAATGAAAACGAACACTATAGAAATGTCCACTTGGTCATAATAATGTTTGGTAAAATAATGTTGACTCTCTAAGGAACAATTTCAAACTCAATCTCAAAATAACAAAACAGAGGTTATGCTGTTATTAATTTTCTTCTCTAAGAAACAAGACAACAGCAAATAAACAACAACAACAAGTAACATTGTAATCATACTTTTCACGATGAATTGTAATAGTAAAATATTGTCAACGATGAGCAATACAAAACTAAAATTTGGCAGGTTTTTGTGGCAGAGTAATTGTTTTAATAGGCCAGAGATGGTAAACATATTTTCTAAAGGTGCCTATAATTTTTATTGTGTAAAGAAAGCTATTGAATAATAATAATGTGCACCCAAAACTAAGAAAATGTATAAATAATTCAGATATTTTTTATGTTTTTAGTAAATTTTCAAAATGAAGCCCAACACGATAATAACTTCAGTAACTCACTGTGAAAAGTTTTGTATTAAAGCATAAGAAAGCTTTGTTGTACTCTTAAGTAATGTGATACACAACTAAAGCTTAGAAAATATCTGGACAAAGTAGCACAACTTTCCTCTATACTTAGGGTAGAAAGTGCGAGTTTGACTCAACTCTGAGCATTTCCTACTATGTATTTTAGAGGTCATAACGTCTTTGTGAGCACACCTGTTTATATTTAACCTTAGCCTACTTTGTATAACAAAATTTTGTTTATTAATATTTTATCTTGTTACTTTATTAATATTGTTATTCACCTACTTGAAAGAGATATTGAAAAATATTATTACCGTTTTTCTTTGAACATACGTACACGTCAAAAAATTTGAATGCTCCAAAAAATCCGGGATCGGTTTTTATAAATTCCGGTATTTGATATTTTACGTTTAGCTCTTTAATAGCTTTTTTAAACTTTGGAGATATGGACACATATAAGACTATCTATATATCTAAAAAATTGTTGCAAGTGTGTATTGTGACCTTATAAGTCACGAACGGCCAAACTGAATGCAATTAAATTTATAGGCTTTATTCGTATGGTCGTATAGATAGTTTATCTAAAGTTTACACGAATTCGGTGAACGCCTTCGTGAGTTATGATTAAAACAGTATTTAAGGCTGTAGCGATGTACAAAAAATTAAAACAGGGATAGATATTTATTTTATAAAACTTGCTTGGAAGAGTGATCGGGTTACGATTACTCTCATTGGTATCCAAGTGTCCCGGGAATAGCTACTTACTCATCCGTTCACATAGTATGCATATAAAAAAATATCTAACTTTCTACTAGTACGCCTTGGACTTTTTACTAGTACGCATTAAATTTTCTACTAATAATTTGGATTTTGTAATTATATATGCAAAAAATACTACCGAGTTAATTATAATCTAAGACCAACATTAGAATTTTTTTATTTTGATACATAATAACAAATCATTTTTTGAATCATATTTTTACTAAAACAAAACAATATAGTTATATACAACCATAATTTTGTTTAACGTGTTTTATTATGATGTTTTTAATTAATAAAGTGGTCAAATATTATGTTTTTGTTGTTAAGTCCTATCATTATTTTATATGATTAAATTATGTGATCATAGTATGAGACGAAATGTTAATAATATTTTGATTTTGTAAGAGTCAATTTTACTTTTTATACCCTTCGCCATATAAAGTGGAAAAAATGGTATATCTAAGTTTGTCGTTGCGTGTGTAATTTCTACAATATTCATTTCCGACCCCATAAAGTATATATACATATTCTGACTTCCGATGCATAGCTAAGTCGATTGAGCGAAGACCGTCTGTCCGTATTTAAAAATAGATATGTCAATCGATCAGATATAGTGTCAAAAGAGGTGCTATTGAAAATCAGCATGATCGGTCCACGTCCTTCGAGGCAGCAATTGAATCACCACTAATGCATCAAATTTTTTCATGTCATTAGAACAATAAAGTAACTCCAATCAAAAAGTTAAAATTATGTGGCGACAAAGAATTAAAAAGTAAGAAAAAAAACATCCAGTGAAAAAATTAACGCTCGCCCATATTTTCAAATTTTTTTAAATATCAATATGGGTATAATTTTAAATCTTTTAAAGAGATCTTTAAGAAAAAAATAAAATTTTAAAAAAATGCTTAGCCCAATAAGGGCCGATGTAATTTTTGTGTAAAATTATATGTATGCAGTACCAACATCTTTTATAATTTTGATTTTTTGTCACCCCAAAAGTACCTTTTTTGATTGGAGTTACTTCACTAAACTAAATTTACATAAAAGGTGAAGGGCATAGCTACATCTTACTTGTTTTCTCTGTTTTTCACCAGTTAGCAGATATTGGCGGGCTTTAGTGCACAAACTCAAACCTTCAATAAAGTATTAAATGAGAACAGAAAAAATATTTAGTTTCTCTTGAGCTTATTTATGCTCAAATAATTCAAATAGAAATATTCCGTTTACCTTAAAATGTTGAATATTTTTTGCATCATTTTCTTACTTCCATTATGACTACTTTAGATTTTATTGATACTTTTTTAAAATATAATCCTTGACTCTCCGAGTCCAAATATAATTTTTATGCCTTACAGTTTTTTCCTAAAAACTTATAAAGTTTGAAATATATTCTAATTCCAGTTCAATAACTTCTTCTGATCATTTGATTAAAAAAAGTTAATAAATTAAAAAAAGTCCATTAATTTAAAAAAATTTTCACACTTCGTAAGCAATACGAGGGCTGCTATATATATTTCTGGCCTGGCAACACTGAGTGCTGCCAAGTGCAATCTGACATTTCCATTGGAAAGTTTGTCATTTTTAAGAATAATCGTATTCAAAACGTTTTGACGTACGACCATTATTTATGTTGTTAACAGTGACTTGAAAAAATTAATATCGAAAAAAATGGAATTAACTCGTGATCATTTTCGTGCCAACATTTTTCACATCTTTCGACGTGGATTATCACGACAAGAGTGCATTGATGAACTTAAATCTTTGTATGGCGATGAAGCACCATCCTATAGCACTGTGAGAAATTGGTATAATGAATTTAATCGTGGCCGAAGCTCGCTCAAAGACAAATTCTGTGAAGGTCGTCCAAAAACGGCTGTTTTGCCAGAGAACATTGATGCCGTGCGTGAACTCATAATGCAAGATCGACATGCGATATACCGAGAGATAGAGAAATCCTTGGACATTTCTGTCACCAGCATACATTCGATACTGCATGAACACCTGGCCGTAAAAAAAGTTTGTTCTCGTTGGATCCCGCACAATTTGAAAGTCGCTCAAAAAAAGGCTCGTGTTGATTGGTGCAAAGAAATGTTGCAAAAATACGATTGCGGTGCTTGAAAAGACGTTTATATGATCGTCACAGGTGACGAATCATGGATCTATGCGTATGAGCCCGAAACGAAAAAACAATCGACCGTGTGGGTCTTCAAAGACGAGCAAAATCCAACGAAAGTTGTTCGTGGAAGAAGCACTTCAAGGCAAATGGTCGCCTGTTTCTTCGGCAAAACTGTTCCGCTTGAGCAACGTAGGACGGTCACTTCTGAGTGGTACACTACAATTTGTTTGCCTGAAGGCATCGGAGAAATTCGAAAAACCAACAAGAGAAGACGAATCATTGTTCACCATGACAATGCCAGCTCTCACACATCGGCTCAAACCAGAGCGTTTTTGACCGGCCAAAACGTCTAATTAATGGGTCATCCGCCGTACAGCCCTGACTTGGCGCCTAATGACTTCCTCTTGTTTCCGCACATCAAGAAAAAAATGCGCGGTCAACGATTTTCGTCGCCAGAAGAATCTGTTGAAGTGTTCAAAAACCATGTTTTAGAGGTGTCTCAATCGGAGTGGAAAAAGTGCTTCGACAACTGGTTTGAGCGCATGCAAAAGTGTATAAATCATGCTGGAGAATACTTTGAAAAACAATAAAACCATTTTTGATTATAAATACACGCATTTTCACTATTAGGCCAGAAATATATAGAGCAGCCCTCGTATAACCCATTAAATTAATTCAATTAGCATCCTAGAACGGAGCTAAAGTAAATTATTTATCTATTGTATTTTATATTACTAAATATTTTTATTTTCCTAAAGGTATTTTGTCTTGAAAAAATGTAAAATGAAACACATTAAATTTAGCTAAATATCATACGGTTTGTAATATTGAATAAAAATATATACAATGGCAAGAAATTCTATAGAAAATCATTTAATGATAAACTTTTTATAATGACTACAAGTAAAATTGAAACGTTTGATTTCATTAAAAAAGTTCTGTAAACAATAGAGATTTGCTTCATTACAATCAGCAAATTTTGCTTGACTCCTATAATCATAAATATATCATGATACTCAGGTGAAATAATTATTATTTAAAACTAAAAAATGAAATGTATTACTGCGGGGAAAGCATATCCATAAAAAGTCTTTTATACAAAAACACAGTGATGATTGAGTAACTATTTTTATTATTATTTTTTTTTTCATTTTTTTACATAAGGGCTGCCATCGGAAATCAATTATATGTATTTTGTATAAGGCTCTAAAGATTCCAAATAATAAATTTTCCTATTAGTTAAAAAATTAAAATAAAAAGTAACTAAAAGTAGAATTTAATTTCAGTATTTATTTTTTGCAACTAAAGTAACTTTTCATCATGTTTACAGCTTCTTCAGTACCAAAACGAAAATAGTCATATTGAAGTAATTTATTTTAAAATTATTTTTTTAACGAAAAGTTTTGTTCTTTTCTTAGTGTATACATAACGTATTTAGATACATTTTTTGATCAGTGCAGGTCTTCCTTATTTTTACCTAGGCCAATACAAAAAAGTGCTTACGAGTTGTAACTTTTTTCTATATATATAAAAGATCTCACGGATCGTAATTTATAGGTTATATGGTTACTACAAAAATGTGTGATTTTAATGATTTTTTTTTCTATTAATGTAATTTCTACAATCCACCCATTTCTGACCCCATAAAGTATATATATTCTGACTTTTTATGCATAGCGAAGTCGATTGAGCAATCAGATATAGTGACGAAGGAGGTGCTATTGAAAATCAACATGATCTGTCCATGTCCTTCGAGGCAGCAGGCAAATCACCACGCCTACCTCTAATTTGTTCATGACATTTAAAGCAATAAAGTAACTCCAATCAAAATAACAAATATATGGGCGATAGAGAATTAAAAAATAAGAAAAAAACATTAAGTGCAAAAATTGGCGCTTGCTCATGTTTTCTGAGTTACGAGGCTCCGAAATTTTAAAATTTTTTTAAGTATCAATATGGGTATCATTTAAAAACTTTTGTCGAGATCTTTAAAAAATTTAAAAAATTAAAAATAAAAATTTTTTATTAAATGCTTAACACATTAAGAGCCGATGTCATTTTTATGTAAAATGTTGTAATGTAGTACCAAATTTTTTTAATTTTTTAACTCTCTGTCCACCTAATATTTGCTTTTTTGAAGTTACTTCACTAAACTGGATTTACATAAATAGTGGAGGGTATATAAGCTTCGGCATAACCGAATATATAACTCTTGCTTCTTTTTATGAATCTCAAATAAATAAAAATTAACGCAGGCAAAGGTAAAAACGATAACTTTAATATAATCCTTCATTTCTCTTTCATTATGATTATTTTGGTTTATATTTGTTGAATAGTCATCATTTATGATCCCTGCTAAAACTAGATATATTTCAAGAAAAAAAGTGAAGTAGCTTTTAAGGTTGATAGAAATCACTTTTTATATGTAAATCCCTTAAAAAAAACCTAATTTCCATAGTTGAAATACAAAGAGGGGAGTTAAAATTGGAATTAAGAATTGGCAAAATTTATTATACCTTCGATGTACTGTGACTTAATGGCATAGTCTAATAAATTAAATTAAAAAAAGTTTTAATAACGCTATTTTAAAGTATTAAAATCTTTTTTGATTTTTCTTGTTAAAGTTTTAAAGGCACGATCGTTCGGGCCCGTAGTTAAGCCCACCCCAGTTAATAGTTAAAATACACAAATAAAACTACCAGGGTAAAAGTTTCTGAGGTAATATTCATTTTCTTGTGGTTGACTATTTTGTTTTTCCTTGTTTTTCATTTTTGGCAATAGAATTTTATCATTACGGTCTGCATACAAACTGATTTTGTGACCAGTCGTGCATACAATTTACTTCAAGTCACAAGAAAAAATCAACATTTAAACTTAAATGACTAGACAAAAATAAACAAATAGAAACAAGTAACAGTGTAATTATGAAGTTCTAAGAGTATTTTTTTTAATGCTGCAGGCTTATAACATTCAGTTTTTATTTTAATTTTATATTTGGCCAGAAGTTGCAAAAAAAAAAGCATAATCAAAATTCTACGCAGTAAAGTTGTAATTCTAGTTAACATGAATTGCTTGTTGTAATCTTTTTGGGAAAACACCGAGACGATTGCTATGAAGTTGATGCTGTAATTGTTGTTTCTTCTTTTAGTTGCTACTTGATTTTTCTCAATTGGTCTGTTATTTTAACGACATTCTTTTTTTTTTTCTTTTCTTTAAGTTCTTAAGTTTCTGATGTTTTATTTTTATCGCATTTAAAATGTAGTTTTGCCAATATTAAGTAAGCAACTGCATTTTTATTTGCTTATTTCTTTTTTTTTTTGCTCACTTAAGTATCCTTTTGAGTTTTTATAGTTGTTGTTACTGGTCTCCTGCATTCTGGTAATTTTACGTTATTTTATTTTCGCATATTTTAGTTTTCAAGGCTTGAGTCCTTAAAAAGTTTTTTTTTTTTGCGAAAAAAGCAATGAACTTTTAAAGTTTTGTAAGTATCTATTGTACTTTTACCTGAAAAAAAAAAATAAAATAAAAAACAATTACTGATTTAATTTGTTTAATTTCTTGCAACTGTTTGCTTACATACATACGAGTACAGACTTGTTCGTTTTAATTTCAGTCCAATACATCTTTTCGTAACATTTGATAAAAACTGTTTTTCGAAACTTAGCAGCATATTTATTTCATAACTTTGTCATCGAATTCTTGATTTGATAACATTGACTCTCTTTTTAAATTGTCATAATGACATGTTATTATTTTCGTGGTCTTATTGCAGCAAGAGAAAATAGATATATAAAATGTCACATTCGATTGCTTGATTTAAAACAAAAACAACACAAGATGATGGGTTGCCCTGAATTTAAGACGTCAGTACCTATTTTAAATATGCGTTATTTTCACAACTTATAGAAACAGAAACTATTAACCCGTCAATAAGCTTTAATTGTCTTTTTTATTATTTAAGATACAAAATAAAGACCCTTAACACTGAATATTTGACATTTAGATCGATCATCAAAAGACATGATATATTTTTCATTTTTGAAGACCAAAAATTTATTCTTGGATATTTAAAAAAATTAGTCAATAATCGAGAAAAACACTAAAAAAAAGCAAGTGCCTTTTTGATTTTTTTAAATATTGTTGTTAAGAATTTCCCTAGTGAGTTCTTTATTTCTTTCGTTGAATAAGAATTATTTATATGAAATTATTGGTATGCCATTCATAAAAAAAAAATTAACTCGATGCAAAAGAAACCTTTAAAAATTTGTTTACCAACTCTTAAATAAAATTTAATGGTCTATAGTTGTGTGTCAATAGAACTAGTCTCTTGAAACTAGCAACCTTTAAAAGTCATCGAGGGGTGTACAGGGCCTCAGTTTTTCTTGGTTAATATGTTTAATATTCATTCTGAGTTTCTGCTTTACAAAATAGTTTTAAATAAAAAAGGTCTAATTGACCATAGTCTGCCAATAACGGTTTGAAAAAAAACCTAAAATAAACTCTCGATTAAATTATTAGGACCATCTTCAGTCATCAGATCGAGAGTTTAATAAAATCATGCTTTAAAACACATTATATAAAAATTTGAATTATCTAACTTAAAAATAAACTCAATATCACTTTTATAGGAAAGCTCTTTATTTTTAACCAACTTCAAAAGACGCAGGAGGTTATTAATTCGACTGAATGTTGCTTTATTTATATTTGTGCCTCCATAACTAGTCATTTCTAAACCGATTTGAAAGATTTTTTCTTTATTAGAAAGGTATTTATTACAGATTAGTCCAGTTTTAAAATCAGCTCAAAATTCAAAATATGGGGACACCCATACAATATACTTGCTTTTTACGTGTATTATGACCCGTAAGTAGCCCCGCTTTAAGAGGTGCCCCAATATTATTTGATGTATATGACCATACTTTTGAACAGTTGTAAGTACACACTTGAAATTTACAACAACTAGTACAAAATATTAATTTCGAAATTAAAGAGTGTCCCAATAGTTAATGCGATTTGGCAAAATTTTTTAACCCTTATAGACAGCTAAAACTTACAAGGAACCTGTATTGCATAGTCCGCTATAAGAGCAGATTTATAATTTTAATTTAGTAATTTAGAGGTGTTCCCAAAATCAATGTAATTTGATTGAAACTTGAAAATAAGACAGAATGTCTACTACTTTTTTGGTAAAATAAGAAGTATTATTGTAAATTAAAGGCTGTTACAATTGTTTATGTAAATTAATGTATGCTGCTAAACACTTGAACCGTTATAGGGTTTTTAGACTTGCATAGATCTATGAGGAACGCGTTGAAGATGTTGAAAATGAAAAAAAGTTGTTTACATATGCAACATTTTTCATCTTTGACAAACACTTTGTTATGCGTGTACGGAAATATTAAGCTATTTAATAAAATGGTGCTAACAAAGTCTACAATATTTGGTTAAATCACTGCTGTTAAAGAAAACGAAGAAATTGTAGTTTTTGGGAATAAAATATTCCAAATAGAAGTTCGGAATTTTTTAAGGAGACTTTGCACGTGGATAAGACAACGTTGGCATTGTTTTTTCAAAGCGGTTTTTATACAAAACCATTTAGAAATTTTATTTTGTTTTATTTTCAGTTGTTGGAATTGTTAGGTAAACTATTTTAGTATTATTACAAAATGCAAAAATTTAATTATGCTTAATTTTACGTATATTTTAATTTTTAAATATATTAGAGAAAAACTATTTGAAAATTTTTAAAATAATTTCTGCCATATTCTTAAAGTATTAAAATAGGTTTTAAATTAAATTAATTGGGTTGATTCCGCCAGTATATAATAAACTGTTGTTATAATTTTCGGTAATAACCGTCGTCACTGGCTGTGTACTTTGGATGTTCGGCGAGCGCTTTCGATGTGATAACATCATTTTCAAGCCGCGTTTTTGTTTAAACTCTTTAAGTTTAAACAAAAACGCGGCTTGAAAATGATGTTATCACATCGAAAGCGCTCGCCGAACATCCAAAGTACACAGCCAGTGACGACGGTTATTACCGAAAATTATAACAACAGGTTTTAAATGTATTTAAGGACAAATTTGTATAGAGAATTTGTCATAAAACATATTTCAAAGTTATTTTTATTATTTAAGAGTATGGCAATTTAAAATTAATAACTTTGCGCCTCTTCCATCTTATGCATTGAATTTTTTGACAAGTGTTTCGTTTTTATATTTTAATATCCATTTTCTAGTGATGACACTAAAATTATCTAAAGATGTTGAGTGGAACAAAATGAGATAGGAACAGCTTGTAAAGATGTTGAAAAATGTTGATTTTTAGCCCTATGTATTTCTTATGTGAAATGTAACGTCTTGGCAAACTGATGAAAGATGAGAGATGTGACCAAGTGTAAAAAGGCTATTATTGATAGACGATTAAAATAAAAAGAACCCGAGTGCTAAGTCTATTACAACAGCAAGTATACAATTTGAATGTGGAAGTTAAAGAGTTGCTGTAATTTAATGTATACAGTTGTAGACAGACGGTTGAAATGAAAAAGGAGCTGTAGTGCTAAGTCTGCTATTACAAGTAAAGAGTTTGGAGATGGAATACAAGGGTGTCCCAATAGTTAATATATCTTGATGTATGTAGCCATTGTTTTAAACCACTACAGATAACAATTTGTTTTGAATTCGGGTTTTTCGTAAGAATTAATGAATTAATTTAATTTTCTACACTTGATGTCAATTTCAAGAATTGGCCTGTTGTAGTCCAAAAGATACTCCCATAAATTTTAAAAATCTTGTAAGGGACATCTTTAAAACATCACATTTTTACATTCGTAGATTACGACTTTAAATATAACGCCAAAATCCCAACGCTTTTGAACACTTTTTGATATTAAAATTATTTTTCAATTCGAAAGATATCTAAAAAATATCGTACTATTTTTTATCCCGATTAAATTACTAAATCACTGATATTGATTATTGAGGGTGAAAGCACGTCTCGATGGTCATTTCGTTAACGCTTACTTAGCCCTTGAGGAATTTAAAATCATTCGTTTAAAGTTACACCCTTAAATTTTTTATTTTGTTGTTGCTGTTTTTATTTACTAGGATACACTCCCTGCAAGCTACATCCGAACAGACAATTATATATCATATATATATTATATAGGGTACCCTTTAATTAAAAAAACCTTTTTAAAAGTGTATAAACTTAAAATTAGAAAAAATTTCTCTTAAACGTAAGGGCGGGCATAGATTGAAATATGCCTAAAATTTTTTCCAAATTAGAAAAAATTAAAAATTTTGATATTTTAATTGGAAACTAGTGATTCTTTATATTAAAAGGAAATTTTCTTTTTTACAGTTGGACTTTAGTAAAAACGTATACTACAGCACAATTAATCACAAAAAATACCAATTACGTGCAAAGGAATATAAAAAATAAAATAACTAACTTTTTTTAATTCTCAACACGTTTAACGTCCCGTCAAAGCTCCCACAAAATTCGTTATTTTGTTTTTAGTGTAAAAAGTAAAATCACTTTAAAAAAATGTCGTTTGTTTTTATTTCTTTTATTGTTCTATCTTACGCTATATTTAGCTTATTAAAAAGGAAATCTATTATTGTCGTAGTTGTGTTGTTAATGTTTGTTTCCAAAATGGCGTTGTTGTATAACATCCGTTTTTATTATCAGCAATCAGTTTTGAAATATTGCTACTTTGCCATTCTTATGCTGCTACTCAGTTAAAAGAGTTTTGTTTTTTTTTTATTGCTACACTATCAAATGGTATTTTTTTTATAGTTGGCTCTCCAAGTTCACCAAAAAAAAAAAATTTAGGGTCTGTTTTAATTTTAGCAAAAATTTCGATTTAGTGAGCCTTGCGAACCATATATGTATTGATTTTACACCTGTTGGTCTTCGACATCATATTCATGTTAAAACAAGCATTTTCCAAACAAGCGATCTCACAAAGATGTCTAACCCCTAGTCTAAGGTTTAGTTTGGTAGCTTAATTTAAAGAAAAAAAAATCATATTTCAAAACAACCATCATGACAAGTCAGACAGAATAGGAACATATTTACGTTTAATTAGGTCGATAACTGTTGCGAAAATATCTCTTTGAAGCTCCGATTATAACCATTATCTAATTATTATAGAGCATTACATTGTCAACCATTATGATGATCAATAAAATTTCAAAACTTATTTCTATCGTCAGCTTGCAAAAGAAATGTTTTATTTGCTTTTATTTATAGTGCAGAAATTTATAAATTTGTCATGTGTATCGTTCTTTGTAAATGCGTCAGCTGTTAAGATAAATGAATGTCTTTGCATTGTGTGCACTTTCTCTTTTTTTTTTATTATAAATTGTTACAAACGCGTCATGTGCATTTTCTTATTTCCGCTTTATTTTTGCTGTTTTTGTTGTTGTTGTTGTTTCGTTTTAATATATTTGTTGTTGTCTGTCAATTGTACTTCTATACATCCAAACAATTTTTCTTTAGCGATATTTACAAAAACATAGAAAAATAAATAAATCCAGATGCTTGTGTATAACGGAGCTGCTGTTGTTTGTACATGTGCTGCATTAGCTGCATCAAACAGTAACGTATTTATTGTTTGAGTTGTGATTTTTTTTCGCAATACTACGACTTCCTTTCATGGTATCTTGTTTTCATCAGAGATTTTTTTTCTTTTTTATTTTACAGTGCCGGCCAAACTAACAGCACTGTTATTAGCTATATGATTTTTTTATTTTTTTATTTTTTGTAAGTGGACAATAATTTTAACACGGTTTTCGTTTGTGTGTTAGAGGATCTTCGTGCAATACTATAAAGCATAGAGGCTAAGAGGAATGTTGTTGATATGCTTTTCATATTTTAGGTTCACATTTTCAAAAATGTAGGGCAACTTTACATAGAAGAAGAAACAAATATTTTTTTGAGTCTTTCAACAAGCAGTGGTATACAGGCTACAATATTAACATCGTGGAATAATCTCACAGTCGCCTGACTTAAGCCTGATCGGTAGTCTTTAACATCAGGTAAGATGTCTATACATCAAAGCCTACTAACAGCAAGAAACTTTGGGCTATAGTTAAGGAGTAGTAAAAAGAATTTCCAAAAAAGATGGTTGGCTCCAAACAAAATTTTAAATTAGTGACATTATTTTCTTTAAATATTTATCCCTATTATGAATATATTTTCACTCGAAATTTTTTCCCTTTTCCCAAATTGTAATCGTGAATAATTCACGTGAACAATTTTTCACTTAAACAAAAATTCCCCTTATCGGGATTGATTTTTTCCCTTGAAATGTTTTCCCTTTTCCCTTAGATTTGTTCACTTAAATTTTGCTTGGGAACTGCATACATTATGCCAGTTTTTATATGTTTTAATTAAAATATTTACATCAATAACACATTTTTTTAATTCAATATCAGTTAGTGCAGTGCAGACTGACATTATGCTCGTCAAGATGCAAAACAAAGAGATTTATCTATTGGTTATGAACTTATAAAGATTTTTTATTAAAAAAATATTTTTTAAATGATCCGATACAAAAATTTATTTTATTGAAATGGGTCATTACCAATGTCTAGGGTATGCTAGGCAGGCAGCCGTGTTGCCACAGCCCACTTGGGTTCATTGATTGGACCTTTTGTGTCTAGGGTAACTTCAAGGGCTTTTAAGCATCTTGCACGTCATGTTCTTGAAATGACATTGTTCTCTGTTGTAGTATCTCCTCCTCTTGTATTCAGTACGAATACGAATAGCGGAAACAAACGTTCCCATGAAACTCACGAAAGCAATTTTCCCTTCATGGGGAATGAAAATTTCATGGGAACAAAAATTTCACATTTTGTTCACGATAGGGGTGATTGTTTTGTATAATGCTATTATTATTATTTGTTGTAATTTATTTAATAAAAGTTAATAAATGTAATAGAGATTTGCTGATGTGGCCTGAATGTTTCTCTTATATCAGTTATGTATTTTTGGAATAATTTTATTGCTCAAAAGAAGTTAAATTAGTACATTACGATTAGCGTTGCCCTTAGTGCTATTTTTTTTATCGCAGGTGTTTATTTTTCTTATGGTGTTTCATAAAATTTTGTTTATAAAGTGTGTCTCAAAATTAACTCTAGATCAAAGTTAAACAAAAAATATTATATTCTTGGCTTTCTTTAACATTTATATAATTATAAAAACTGCAAAAATGGCGTATTAGGCAAATAGCCTGTAAACATTTTATATGCATATACTCGAAATTTTCTAGTTTTCAATTATGTGTGATTATCATCCCCATGGCATTCAATATAACCCCACAAGCAAGCAAAAAATGCATACGATCCAGGATACAGTATATGATTATTGCAACGAGAGATTATATCGCTTCTTTATTGCAACATAGTCATATCTCAAAAAAACTTGAACTTGGCAAAATGCGATTTAAGTTTTCAAGACATAAGTCCTATGATCTAATTGCCGCAATTGCAATCGCTATAACTTTGGTTCAGCTTGGGATATAAAACTGATTTTTTTAACATGTACAGAAGGTCTAAAAGTGCAGTTTTGCTTAAAGGAGTGATATGACCAGCGAATCTCACAAGCTATACCACATTAATTATCGGTTACATCAGTATAATACAATTTAGACAAAAGAAGGCAGGATGCTTCTATGCCACCATTAAGACCTGGTAAAAGATATTTTGGATAAGTTGTGGTATTGCTTGAAAATCAAAACCCATTTAAGAAATATATTGTTTTCTATTTTCTGCAGCTTAAAAAAAAAGTAATAGTACTATATTCAGCTGTGCCGAATATTACAGCCTGTTTATAGAACACGTCAAGAGCGAAACGAATACGTAATAATTAGCGTCCGTGTAACACGTTCCGGTTTTTTCGTTTAACTTACGTTGTGTTTTGTATAAATAAATGTTGTGTCAAATCGTTGTATTGCCAATGTGTTAATTAATGGTTTTTATTTACTTTTTTCTTATACATTTTTTTGTTTTTGCCTTAAATGATGGTAACGCTGCTTCGGCGCTCAAAAAGAAACAGCTGAGTTAAATAAACAATACAAAATTATCTAACAATCAATCTGTGAAACAAAAAATTGTAAAAATGAAAAAGTTTAAGCAATACTTATAAAAATAAATTGTGATATTCTTATTATATGTATGTTTTATACTAATAGATATTTTTATTAGTGAAAGTGTTATGATGGGCATTTGCCCAACAATATTAACTCCTGACGAATAGTTTTTTTCTTCGCTCAGTTTTGACGTGTCTGACACTACAATGCGCGATACATTAATCAGAAACAATTGCCATTTGATACGTTTTTTATAAAAACCAAACATGGGAAACGGTAACGTTCTTGTGCGTCTATACGGCAAATTGTGATCTGTAAACTGGCTGCTATATATATGTACACTTCATAATATATGTAAATCTTGTTTATTGAAGTAAGTCAAATCGAAAAAACAAATATTAGGGTGACTGAGAATTAAAAAATAAGAAAAAAAAACTTAAGTACTGCATATAGGGTAAACGTCCCTAAGGTCGGCATGCACCAGTGGTCGGCATGTTTTTATTTAAAATCTAAATAGTTAAAAAACACGGTGATTATATGCATAAATATGATTTAGCTTTAATAAAAAATACATATAGTTTTCTCTATTTAATATTTAAATTAGACTGAGATGAGTATTTCTATCTATTGTTGACCTCTTTCAGTGACCACCTTTCAACTCATGTTAATTAAAGATTACTTCTTTAAATATTTTTTGTTATTTTTTTACACGGAGGAATTTAAACTGCTCTTATTTTAAATAAAAAGTAAAAATTTTTAACGGGTTATTTTCTTTCTCTTATAAAAAATACTATGCCGACAATAGGGACAGCAAATGCCAGATTTAGGGAAATGTAGGCACAAATGGTATATTTGAGAAAACACTTAAATTACTCAAACTTCATACAAATATATTTAAAAACTGTTAATTGAGCATAAAACCAAGTAATTTTTGGACAGTAATAAATAGTTGAAACATCAATACATAGTTTACACTCATAACAGCACCAGTTCAAACACAAAAAAAAGTTAAACTGCCGGCTTTTAACAGGCTAAGCATTTTTAAAAAATTTTAGTATTTCCCAAAAAAAGAGATCATCAAAAGTTTTTAAATATTACCCATATTGATATTTTTTTTGATTGGAGTTACTTCACTTAACTATATTTGTTCCAAATGATATTGAAAAATTAGAGGCAGGCGAGGTGTTTTGCCCGCGGCCTTGGAGTACAAGGACCGATCTTGCTGATTTCCAATAGCACTTCTTTCGACACAATGTGCGATCGATTGGCGTATTTAAATTTTCTTTAGCTGATGCTGGCCAAACTTGATTTCAACACTAACACGGAAGGACAGACGGACATCGCTCAGTCGACTTCGCTATGCATAAGAACTCAGAAAATGTATACTTTATATGGTCGGAAATGGATATTGTAGATTTTACAAACGGATTGACAAACTTAGTTTTACCCTTTTTCTACTTTTTGTGGTTGTTACCGCCACTATTGATCAAATACCAATTATTTGTTAAGCCAATTTCTTATCAAACCAATTACCTGTAAAACCATTTATTTATTCTGTTATTTTTTCACTAAACCAATTGCGCCAAATAAGAAAATTACTCCGTGCAAAATAAACGTGTATTATTGCGTGTTTAGAAATGGTAAAGTTCAAACCACTAATAAAATAAATTATAAAATTTTAAAGTTTAAATCTAAAAATTTTTCATATTTATGTGTCGCTTTGTTTTTGCACTAAGAAAGTATGTGAATTTAATTACTCACTTTAGTATACTAACTTTTTATTGAATTTATGTTACACAGGAATTTTAACATTTAAATATAAAGCATAAATAAAACTAAGGCTGTTTTCCTTTTGTATTTAATGTTTATAATCTCGCAAAAGCTTTGCAGCAGACATATTCCCGCAACAGTGGTGATTTTTATGATATTTCGGCATTTTAAATATAACAATAAGGTACTCCAGTCGGAATTTTTCGAGATCAAAATTAAAGAATTTTCCGAACTCCAAATTAAGGAATTTTTCGAAATTCCAAAATCTCAAAAACATCAGCAATTTAGAGGCTTTCCACGATTTATAAATCTTTGTATTTAGAGTGGAATATTTTTGGCTCATTGCCTCGGGATCAACAAATCGACAGCATGTCATAACTTCCAAGGATATAATATCCGTCAACGTAGAGTCAAAACTTCCATGGATATTATAGGACTATTTTATGGTATTATATGTAAGAAAGATGTAACGTCTTTATAAACTGGCTTGCAGAAAATCTTTGGTAAGCGAAGCCGGTGTTGGTTATACCACAGAAGAGAAAACATTTTTGGTCTGTCAAGGACCGGCTATGCAGGAAATTGTTGTTATACGAAGCCGGTATTGTTTTAAGTGCGAACATACTTTCATAAATTATAATGTACGCGTACTTAAAACGACACAAAGTCCATAGACATTATGGCATTTTGAAAAGCGATATTATGTCCATGACATGCCATCTACAAATCACTCTATTTATTGTATAGGCGGTCCGTCGGGAAAGTATACTACTTTGTTTTAACGCCATTATGGGAAACATTATTCTTGATAGTTTTTATTTGACAGTCGATTCTGGGCAATGGAAAAAATATAACTACGAATGAGAAGCGATAACGTGATATTATTGAAAACTTATGAATACCAAAACTGCATGCACTGGGCTTGATTAACGTGTGGTATCAACAAGACGGTGCCACATCGCATACAGTTAGAATTACAATGGAATTGCTACGAGAAATTCTTTCAAAACAAGTTATTTCAAGAAATTGTGCTTCTAATTGGTCTCCACGGTAGCCTGATTTGACTACTCCGGACTGCGCAGCTCAAAAAAATATTCTTGATGAAATTAATGAAAAAAAAAACACCAAGCAAAAAAAATTGGCACTAGCCCACATTTTCTGAGTTACGGGCCTCTGAAATTTTACAATATGGGTATCATTTAAAAGCTTGTTAAGAGATTTTTAAGAAATACTAATAATTTTTTAATTTTTTTCCCTGACCAGGATTTGATCCATCGATTTTATAAATTAATGAAATTTTACTTTATTTTCGGCTTTTTGGTTCTTCTTAATTAATTTCTAAACATTTTTAGAAAGAAAAATTATTTACAAATGTATGCGGACGTTTTCTAAAGAAAACAGGAAAAATTAGACGCTAGAATGAAATGCAGCATTTTCTGGACCGCCACATCCTTCATCAGCATTCTTTGCATCTATCTATTTTATGTAAAAATCATCTATTAAACCACTAATCTAAATCTTAATTTGGTGAGACGAAGTTCACACGCCACTTAAAGCTTTTTCTTTGTCGTTCTCTTTGTAACTCGTCTTGTACATTTGTTGTTGCTTTTTTTTTATGCCAGCAATTGGATAGCCACGAAATGCAACTTTTTTGTTATTTTTTTTGTTAATTATTGATACTTGTTTGCTCACAAGATTATGCTATAAACACAATCATGTCCACCGACCATCGACTACAAGATGTCAAAAATAGAATACTTGCGTGCTTATGAGAATAATTCTGTTAGCCGACTACACGGCTACTTTTGTAGCCCGTAGCCAACTTAGGCTAATTTCTATTTTTCTTGGCTACAAAAAACAGATTAGTGCTGCCAACACAATAAATACATGAAATGGTGGTTTTAAAAACGCAATACATTAAATATCGCTATTAAAAACGCGAAAAACTTTTATAGTGGCACCATTGAAAAATAATAATTATCTGTTTATTTGTTTACATTTTTCATTTACTTTTTATTTGTGAAATTTTCCATTTAGTTTGTTGTTCAACAATTTCTAATTTGTTTCATTTATATTTTTTTTTTTGGAATTTTTATTGAAATTGGTAAGTATATATTAGTCATTTTTACTGTTTATATCTATTTATTATATTGTTTTATGTAAATGTTTAGTTCAATTTACATGCAAATATGGACATGGACACTTCATACTCTGAAGTCTTTGTTTCCACTATTTTAGCAATAGTACTTATAAAGTTAATTAAATTTTATTTTTTTTTTTACACAAATTCATTTAAAAAAATCAAGTTTGTTTTGTTTTGGTTAACTTTAATACATATGTCAAAACAGATGTTTATTTTTTGTAGTTAGTGGTCGATGGTCGTTAAAAGAATTAAGTAGCTGGCGACTTGGCTATTTTTGTAGCCAGCTACTTTTGTAGTCGGTAGTCGATGGTCGGTGGCCTTTGATTGTGTTTATTGTATTATAGACGCTGTTTCAGTATCATATTGACTGTTATGAGTTAAGTATGAATGTAAATACGCGGTGCCTAGAGTTTGTTGGAAAACGTCCGCATACATTTGTAAATAATTTTTCTTTCTGAAAATGCTTAGAAATTAATTAAAAAGAACCAAAAAGCCGAAACTAAAGTAAAATTTCATTAAATACTAATAATTTGAAAAATCTTAACCCATTAAGAGCAGATGTAATTTTTATGTAAAATTATATATAAGCAAATATCTTTTTGTAGCTGCGTAGCTTATGATTACTTCTAGTAAGTAATGGTTACTTTATACCCCTCACTTTTGACTGTAACTCTATGCCAATTTTAAAAACATATTGATCGGTAATTCCATCTGCCCATAAAGCACACTAAATAGTGACTTTCGCTGGATGTACTGAATTTTTTAATAAAATCTTTTCGGTTACCCTTATTGCAAAGGCTGCTAACTATGTTAATTAACACTATATGTTTAGCCAAAAGTCAACTGACATTTCGCTAAAAAAAAATAATTGGAAAGGAAAGCATCAACAATATCAATTAGACATTTTAACACATATTAATCGCTGCTCTAACGAAATATGGAAAATCAAACTAAACAAAAAACATTTGTCGCTGTGAAATCAGTTCTTAAACAAAATGTTATAGCGCACTTGAAGAGATAACCTTTTCAAAAGCAATTTTGATATTTTAATACATTTCAACTTTTCATCACTTGTTACGTAACGATTTGCGTAGAGCATCACATTTCCAGTTTAATTATTTTATGTTTCTCCCCTCTTCGCTTATTAATCGTTACTTTAAAACTAGTTTATCCAATAGACTTCGTTCGACACAAGTTTTTATATCAGGCAAAACTTTAATCTGATCTTCCTGGAGGATTTCGCTGTGCATCTGTTATATCCTTTGCAATATTTGTAATGTTTAATGATTAAATATTTCCTATATTAAATGTAATTTTATGAAAACCTTAAAGGCAAACATGTCATTGAATTACACCGATTTTAATTTTTCGACACTTGTTCTTTTTTCAATACTATTTTTCTTGAGTTTCCTACAAATAACATAAAAAACACTTTAATTTTAAATAAATCTTGGATAGATTTATATTTATAATTACAAGATCATCTTCACACAAAAGCAAGTATATCTTTACTAAAATTCAAGGATTGTTGGCATTATTGGTCCGCACATTGAAGATTTGAAAATAACATAAACGTGAACTTAAGCCGAATTAAATTAATTCATTTCTACAAAGAGCAAAGTTTTCCAGAATAAATAAATTTACCCACACCCATAGCTTTAAAAAAGTATTTACGAAAATACAGATTTTTGTCTTTTATTACAAGTAAAGGAGCCAGCGTTCTTATTTAAAATTGTGGTGCTCTCTCTCTCTAGACATACCAATAATCTCTACTAACAGTTCTGTTTTCTCTTTAATAATACATAGAAACAGGATAACGGTGGCTTGAACAACATTTAAATATTTGAATTTATTTAAAAAAATCCTTCATTTTTCTTTTATCATACAATTATTTTCACTACCTCTAAACCATGAAAACGCCATTTAAAAATAAAAAAAATAGTTTGTAATGCGATATCTACTTTTTTTTTTAACACAACGTATTGCCGACAGGATAAAGTATTCAAACCGAAAACAACAAAAGTTCTAAAAACCAAATCGAGTTTACCATGGAGACGTTTGTCTACATTTATGCTTTCCTGTAGATACAAGCAAATTGTCGCTTAAATGTTCATGCTGTTGTTGCTGTCTCTTAGTTTAAGTTGTATTTTGTCACTTTTTTTTTATAAGAAGACAAATCGTTCTAATATTCACAGGTGAATGTTGAAGTAACAAAAATATTCTTGGCAGTGATAAATTTGTCGTTGAAAAAAATATGGCTAAAAGATTTGTGTGCTTTATGTACACATTAGATCTTTATATATTAAATAACAGATTTTTTTTTCTTCGTTTTGATGTAAATGTTTTATGAACTTAAATATATTTAAATGGTCACCAAAAGATAAATGTTTATATCACACCCACTGTCACTTTGGAAATGATTTTTTTTTTATTTAATTTACCTAAAATGTTTTATATTCAAACTAACATTTGATTACGGCAAGAGTTGTCGTTTTATATTTACAATAAATTAAATATTTTGCAGTTCGAATATTTGGCAGTGTGGAAAAATGTTACTTCCTTTTGATATTGTACTTCATTTTTTTTTGTATAAATATAAGGTTTTTGGATGAAAAAAATTCATTAGATTATAGAATATAAAATACTGTACACGAAGTCAATAACAAAAAGTTTCTTTAAATTTATGCAGTGTTTTGGTTTTTTATTGAAACAAAATCTATGTAAGTTGCAGTCATGAATGGAATATAACATCTGGTTAATTAATTTTAAGGCTTTGATGATACTACAAACTGATCAATTCAAATTTTTAAAGAAATTATTTAAAATAATATTGTAAAAAAAACTATAAGAAAAAATTGAAATTATTTTAATTCTTTTCTGCTGTAGGCAATTCGTAATTTCTTCTAACAAGTGTAGTGGTGGTGGTGGTTGTGTAGAGTGTGTATAAAGAAAATTTATAGTTGTTAAGTAGCCAAGGTGGGATGAGTTGTCAGAAATAAATAGAATAAATTAAATACTTTAATGTAAAATTCTCAGAGACTAGAATAGAAATTGTCAAAAATTGCTTTTTAGCATACATATTTTCTAAATCCAGAGCAGTTTGGTAACATGTTTTAGTACGTTCTAAAAGATTGACTACCTCTTCTAAAAAAAAAAAACTGCTGCTCTCCTACATTAGGGGGACTAATGTAGGCTTTGCTTTTACTTTACTTTTTAATTTTGACCAAATAATTTCAATGGACTCAAGAATCAATCGTAAAAGTGAAGCTGCAGAGTTGTCAAAAATAAGTTACAGACGACTATAGAAGGGATCGTTGTCACATACCAATAGCAGTTTTTATAATTAATTTCCTAACTCTTGCTACCTATCGAGAAGTCTTTTGATCCATTCATTTGCGCCGTCAGCTACGAACGAACCCCTACAGCTATTTATTGGATATTAGCTGAGGTACCAATTGCACAAATGTATGCTAAAAATCATTTGGAACTTATTTAATTTAAAATGAAAAATTCGTAATTTCGCAAATTAAAATTGAAATTTAAAAGATTCAAACAGTGTCCGTTTATATTGAGTTCTTTTCAATGACTATGGAAATCAAATTTTTAACGCTATTGCGTTGATTACACAACTCAACTTTCCAGCGAACTTTTACAAATTTTTATTTTCATTTTATTTTTTTGTGACTTTTTGTTATTTATTTATTTGTTTAAAGGAAGAGTAGCAGCAATGCTTATAAGCTCTCAACTATTTTTGACATTATTTGATATGTATATTTATTTTCTAGTATTTAATCATTTCACAAAAGCGGAAAGTAAGGTTTACTTTCCGGTTGTGTTGGAAATTCACATAAAATCATCACGTATAAATTTTTTGAAAACACGATCCCTAAATAAAAATATGAATACATGTATATACTTGTATACATACACAATTAAATTCATTCACACATTTCGATATATTTTTATATTCTTTTATATTGATTCGCTTCAAGTTTTAATATGTTTAATAACACAGTTCTGCAAAAAAAAACTTTTCTCCCTTCCCTTGAACAATTTTGCCTGTTTCTCATGTTTTTAGGTGTGCTGAGTCTGAATCCGAACTCAGAAAAATTCTATCCCCTCTGATTTTGAGAGAAAGGAGGAGAAACTTAGAGCGAAAACCTCGAGAGTACTGATCAAATCCTAGAAGAAAATAATGACAAGAGAGCGGCTGAGTGGAAAGGGGGTGTTGGGGTATTGAATGTGAAAGGGGGGCAGGTAGGGATTTGAATGAAAAGGATACCACCATAAAAAAAAATTTAAAAAAAATTGTAAGATTATACATACAAGAACAAAACTTTTAGCCATATTTCTTAAACCACTTGTAATATTCCCATCAAATGTTTTTTTTGTTCAAATATACTTTATTGTGCTCAAAATCATCAAGCTTTTGAATTTTTTTCACTATGTTTTGATGCCAAAAAAAATACGTCAAATTTACAAAAAACTCACATCTTTGGATAAAAAAACTAGAATTTCTCCAGAAACTGTAAGTGATAGACAGAATCTGACTTCAAATTCGTGTTTAGCTTATTTGAAAACAGTAAGAAAGCATATTTTGGTTTAAAGGAGGATTTTCGTGCAGAACAGTGTAATTCAGTAAAATTTATTTAGCCTTAAAATGAAATTGAAATTAATAAAATAAAATAAAATTTTTAATCTGTATTGCAAATTATTGTTTTTTAATTATTATGGTTTGAAGTTCCAGTGAACAATACGAGCATCAGTAAATAATAAAAAAAGCCTAAGAAACTGTTATGTTGCTCATTTATAACAAAAAATTTTAATGATTTTGCATAAACTATAAGAAATTAAAAAGAAAAGCAATCGACGATTCTCCAATTAGTTTGATTCAAACTAAGTATACAATTTTTAGTACTAAATTGATTTTATTTAAAAAAACAAATACCTAAGTGAACGATAATTTTAATACATAGGTACAATTACAATTTCAATGGAGTCCTATCTTAACATAAAATAAATAAGAACAGTTTTACTATCGCACAAATATTTCTTTTTTGTTTAATTTAACAACTTTCATTAATTTCTTTCAAACGATAGGTGTTTTGCAGTTGTAGAAACAGCATTAAAGAGACCAATAATACACTGCCCAAGAATATAATAATGCAACAAAGGTTTGCCAAAAAAAAAAACAGCTTCATTTTTCGTTTTGTAGGAAATGAAAAGAGAAGACTTTATCTTTACTGAATCTCAAGAAGAGGGAATATTAAACAGAAAAAATATGTACAGAGTAATTTTAAACTGCCTTAAAATATTGGATGGGGTTTAAAAAACATTTTTTATACAACTAGTTTAGAAGACCAAAAAACCTCAGCAAAATTAATATCTTACCATCTTATAAAACCTTACGAAGCATAACAAGAAAGATATATAATGATCAGAGAACTACAAAAGTGTCTATTTATTTTTGATACTCTAAAGCGGCTATTATCCATATAAAAAAATATATGCAATTTTTTATATATGGAGTTTGACATTTAGCGTTTACGGCGAAAGTGATAAATTCGCCATCGAGACCACCTATGTTATTTTGTCATGGGTGTATAGTGTAACAAATATCACCTGAATTCATTAAGGTTGCCCAATATTTTTAAATTGATAAACAAAAAAACTAGTAAGAGTGCTATCTATCTAGTTTAGTGAAGTACCTCCAATTAAAAAAGCAAATATTGGGGTGACAGTGAATTAACAAAAAATGGTACTGCATATATATAATTTTACATAAAAATGAGATCAGCTCTTATATATTTTGGTATTTCTTTAAATATCTCTTCAAAAGCTTTAAAATGATACCTATATGGATGTTAGTTAGTTAGGAGTGGCAGCCTCTCGCGACGATGCTCACTTGAGCACAATCGAATGGCCCGTTGTGATACCACAAGGAAGGCGGCGCGACTTCCCTTACCCGGTCGAGAACCATGAGGATTCACGGATGAATTTCGCTATGTCCCCTATAGAGTGAGATGATAGCTCCGTAAGAGTTCCAAAGAAAGGAGAGCCCAGAATTCTTAGTCTTCTTCGAGCCAGGGATGGGCAGTGTCACAGGAGGTACAGTACGGTCTCTTCCTCATCTTCTAAGCCACAGCTGCGACAGAAATCATTAAAGGGCAGACCAATAACCTATATGGATACGAGGGCTGCTCTATATATTTCTGGCCTAATAGTGAAAATGCGAATATTTATAATCAAAAATGGTTTTATTGTTTTTCAAAGTATTCTACAGCATGATTTATACACTTTTGCATGCGCTCAAACCAGTTGTCGAAGCACTTTTTCCACTCCGATTGAGACACCTCTAAAACGTGGTTTTTGAACACTTCAACAGCTTCTTCTGGCGACGAAAATCGTGGACCACGCATTTTTTTCTTGATGTGCGGAAACAAGAAGAAGTCATTAGGTGCCAAGTCAGGGCTGTACGGCGGATGACCTATTAATTCGACGTTTTGGCCGATCAAAAACGCTCTAGTTTGAGCCGATGTGTGAGAGCTCGCATTGTCATGGTGAACAATGATTCGTCTTCTCCTGTTGGTTTTTCGAATTTCTCCGATGACTTCAGGCAAACAAATTGTAGTGTACCACTCAGAAGTGACCGTCCTACGTTGCTCAAGCGGAACAGTCGCCACATGACCAGTTTTGCCAAAGAAACAGGCGACCATTTGCTTCGAAGTGCTTTTCCCACGAACAACTATCGTTGGATTTTGCTCGTCTTTGAAGACCCACACGAACGATTGTTGTTTCGTTTTGGGCTCATACGCATAGATCCATGATTCGTCAACTGTGACGATCTTATAAACGTCTTTTGAAGCACTGCAATCGTATTATTGCAACATTTCTTTGCACCAATCGACACGAGCCTTTTTTGAGCGACTTTCAAATTGTGCGGGATCCAACGAGAACAAACCCTTTTTTACGGCCAGGTGTTCACGGAATTCGTCTTTGAGCCAGCTTCGGCCACGATTAAATTCATTATACCAATTTTTCACAGTGCTATAGGATGGTGCTTCATCGGCATACAAAGATTTAAGTTAATCAATGCACTCTTGTCGTGATAATCCACGTCGAAGGTTGTGAAAAATGATGGCACGAAAATGTTCACGAGTTAATTCCATTTTTTTCTATATTAATTTCTTCAAGTCACTGTAAACAACACAAATAATGGTCGTACGTCAAAACGTTTTGAATACGATTATGCTTAAAAATGACAAAATTTCCAATGGAAATGTCAAATTGCACTTGGCAGCACTCAGTGTTGCCAGGCCAGGAATATATATAGCACCCCTCGTGTTTTAAAAAATTTGAAAATTTCATAGCCCCGTAACTCGGAAATTAAGGAGCGAACGCCAATTTTTTCACTTGATGTCTTTTTTTACTTATTTGTTAATTCTCTATGTTTGGAGTTATTTGACTAGGATTTAGATATATGGTAAAGGGTATATAAGATTCGGGATCGCCGAATAAAGCACTTTCATTTGTTTAATTTAGTTTTGTTATATTGATTTTTAATTTTATTTTAAATTTCAATTTAACTTTATCTGTTTTTCTTTTTTTTTTTTTTGTTACTTCAGTCTTTGTGGAATTTAAGTTAAGACAAAAATAATCATTATGAACCAGGGAAGTCTGGTTCTTTTAAATTGTAAATATTAAAAAAAAACTACTAAATTCACTTTTACTTATATCAGAAATATGTTTCTAGAAATACATTTGTATTGTGATAATAATAAACAATATTTTTTAAGCCTACAAAACAAAGTTATTCTTCCTATAGCTAAAAGAATATATTAATAATTTTTATTTAACTTAATAATAATAAATCTAAAATTTCTAAAACAATGTTAAATGATTATACCTGAATTTATACAAAAATTCTTCAATCAACACACATACATATGTATAAACGTATTATTTTATTATTGAGAATAATTATTTTAATTCATTTATGTCAATTATGATTGATTTCTTGCCAAAACATTTCGTAATAAACATGTGATGATATTCTCATAAAGTATTCATTATCAAAAAACAATAAAATATTAAATGTTTTATTGCAGAGACACAAATTTTTACTATTTTGCTATTGTGTATATAGCTCATCAGCTAATTCAATCAAAGTTTTGATTATGAAGTCTACATTCTTAAATTCCTCATTTAATGGATTAAGTAAGAATTTATATGCAAAAAAAAAAAAAAAAAAAAAAAACTAATAATGAAATCTGTACAAAATGGATATTAACTCTTATTAACATATAAATTAACTTATGACAACATTTTGATGTGATTTTTGTTTTTATATCCTTTATCTCATAACTGAAGCATCATTTTTAATAATGTGATGTGAAATTTTTTCTTTGTTTGCAAACGTATGTCAACACGAGTAAATTACCATTAATAAATAGATTAAAAATGTTTCTTTAATCTTATCACAATTTTCCCATTGTCAAAACCAACACAATGATTATGACGGTTTTCATTATGAAGATTTTTTTTTAAATAAATATTTTCTCAGAATATTTGAATATCTCTGTGTATATTAGATATTCACACATAAATTTGAACTTAACTGAATCATATGTCAACTAGATACCGACAAATAATTTGTCATATCTTATGTCATAACTGACAAAGGTTTTGTTGTTATCACACCTTAGCATTTACTCTTTGGAAAATTTAATGCAGATATATTCATTAAAATACAAAGCATCAGCACATTTGCATATGAAAACAAGTGTTGATGATGGAACGTAAATGTATAATACATGATAACATTCCTTCATTGTTTGAATTAGTTGGCAATGTGTATTTTTGTTAAACGTGTATATTTGAAAATCACTGTAACATCTGTAAGTTAAAGTCATACAAACGTTTTGATTGCTAAATGTAGGTTAGGTTAGGTTAGGTTGTACAGGCCGTCGGCGTAAAAAGAAAGACCGACTCACTTGGGTCCTAAAGGTCCCATTGTGTTGCCTGGAAACCGGATGTGCAGAGATCATATTGAGGTCCCTACGGCACCATCAAAAGATCCAAATCCAAACCACCCCGAAGACCGGATAAAAAAGTTTATCCTAGAAACATCGCAGACGGATAAGTCTGCAAGACCATGCAGTCTCGGACTGCCAAAAATAGCCGCTCTATTCCCAAAAAGAGCCGGGCAGTGGCAAAGCAGATGCTCCACCGTTTCCTCCTCCTCCTCATCTTGACAACTTCTACAGTAGTCATGATGAGGAAGATTCAGTCTCCTAGCGTGAGCACCAATGACGCAGTGCCCTGTCAGCACGGCCACCAGTGTGCCCAGCTGCCCCCGAGGAAACCTCAGTAGATTTGCGGATCTTCCACTATCGTACTGAGGCCACAGTGTCCTCGAGACCCTGCAGGTAACCTCTTCAGACCACCTAGACTGTGCAGCCCTGAAGAGTTCCTGCCGTAATATAGCTTTACAGCAGCTTAAAGGGACCCCCACCAGTGGATCTATTTCTCGGTCTTCCAACCGGGCTCCAAGTCTGGCGAGTTCGTCCGCGACCATATTTCCGGGAACGCTCGAGTGAGCTGGCACCCAAAACAGTTCCAGGTTGGAATGTCTCGCCATCTCGTTGAGAGATGTCCTGCACTCGCGAACCAATCTGGATGTCGTATAGACACCTGATAGGGAGTTAATCGCGGCCTTCCTGTCAGTACAAATCCGGATATCCTCTCCGTATATCCTGTGGTACCTCATCCAGCAAGCCGCCCTTCTAATGGCTGATATCTCAGCCTGTACCACGCTACATTGATCATTAAGCCTGAACTTTATCCTGATCCTAAATCTAGGGATGAAGACGCCCCCTCCGACCCCCGTGTCCGATTTTGACCCGTCAGAATAGACATCAAGCACATCTCCACGAGGCATACTCGACGTGCCTAATGTTGATGCCATGAAATCAATGTCAGATATGGGCGTGGGAGTGCAGTAATCGATATTGTCAGGAATAACCGAGGAATGGCCCAAGATGGCCGCATGTCCAAAGTCCCCTGACCTCCATGCCACCGCTGCATTCAGTCTGACCGCCGAGTTCATGGCCAATTGTTTGACCATAAGATCAACCGGCAGCCAGTGCAGCATTGTAAAAAGGGCCCTCGACGGGGTGGTGCGTATTGCACCAGTGACCATCAAGGCCGAGGTGCGCAGTACCCTGTAAAAAATGTAAATTATTTAGCAATTTCAAAATAGATTTCCTTACAACATTGGTAAATATAAAAATATTAACCGTAACATTTTAGTGCATTTAAGAATTTCGTTGATGTTTTTTTTTTAAAAAGTGTGCAATATCGTCTTAGAGAATAACATTAAAAATGGCTTCCGGAACCTTTAGTCATAATATTTTTAATAGATATAATAATACCAAAAAAAAAAAATTAAAAATTTTTTATAATATGAATATATTACACAACGATATGTTTATAATTTTTTTTTTATTAATACTATATAATATGATTACAACAACCACAATATTGTTATGTATAATTATAATATGAATGATATTTAAAAAAAAAAATTAGCGTGGCAGCCTTAACCACGTTTGATCTTAATGGAAATCAATAAAAATATCTCAAGTTATAATATTTTAATTCATGCTTAGCTGTTACTTATACCAGTAATCAAATTTTGTATCATTAATAGTACCTGCTTTAATACAACGATGAAGTTCAATTTATATTTTACACAAATAGTAATATTGAATAAAACATACAAAAGATATTGATAAAATATTTTTTCAGGGTATTAAGTTGATTAGCTCGCAGGCGCATTAATGCACCTTTCTTAGTGGGTAGTTTTTGTGCTCTAGGACCTATAATTATTTCAAAATTGTTAAATTTACAGCACTAAGAAATTAGAAACTCAATATTATTTTTCCCTCAGTCTTTCAACAAGTAAGATTGCTACATTCAACTTTGCCGAATTTTATATATCCTGCATTATATATATATATATAACTCTAATAAAAAAAAACAAAATTTGGGGTGACAGAGCACATAAAATTGTCATCGGCTCTTAACAGATTAAACATTTTTTTAAAATATTTTAGTACTTTCTGAAAGATCTATTTAAAAGCTTTTATATGATACGGATATTGATATATAAAAAAATATGGTGCACAATCGCACTTTTCTATGAAAAGTTCAGTTTCGGAAAATATGGGCGAGAGCCAATTTTTTCGCTTGATGTTTTTTTTTTCTTTTTTTTTAATTCTCTATTCCCCCATATATTTCCTTTTTGACTGAAGTTATATCAATAACTAGTTTGGCTTCAATTTATATGAAAAAATGAGTGGTAAGCGTGGTGTTTTCCCCGCTGCCTCGTAGGACATGGACAGATCTTGCTGATTTTTAATGACAACATTTTCGAACCTATGTCTAATCGATTAGCGTATACACATAAGTTCTTTGGCAAACTTGATTTCAACACTAACACGGACGGACAGATGGACAGTAGGACATCGCTTAATCGACTTTCGAATATATGTATGTAGTATATATGTATTTAATTTATGGGATCGGAAATGGATATTGTATTAATTATAAACGGAGTGAAAAACTTAGATATACACGGCTGCGCTAAAAATTATTTTTTATAAGGTATTTTTGATAAGAGACTTAATAAAAATTGAAATTATTTTTGACTAGTTTTCCATTAGTTGGTTTAAAAATTTAAGCTATCTCTCAAAATATATTTATATTTTTAATAAAGCTAAAAGGGGCAAATAATACAAACAAAGTTCATTATAAAATAAAGAAACATTTTTTTTTATTTTCAAACTTAAATAAATGAATACATGCAGAAAGTATGTAATGTAAAGTTTTATATTTTTCACATGTTAATAAAGGTAAACTTTCACAAAATTAACAAAACTTAAACTTTTGCAAAGAAGCTAGAATAAAAAAAACATCCTTTTAAAAGATTAACAAAATTTTAAATTACACAAATTACCATAACCACTTTCTGTGCTTTCAACGTATTTATACCCCTTAAAGAGCATGTAGACGTCATTATTATTATTATTTGTGCCTTCATGTAGTTGTATCTTCTTAATATTCAAGCTCATACGTAGCACTTTTGTGTAACCCCGAATTGGCTTGATATGAATTTCCTTAATTTTTTACATACATTACTGCCATATATGTGTGTAATGAGTATTTTTAAATTTATGCATTAAGCGTATGAGGGCGTGAAAAGTTACTTAAATATATAAAAGAAATAATAACAGAAAAATGTAGAAGACATGAAATTATATTGTTAAAATAGTGTTTTTTTTTAATGTAAAAGTCTTTCTTAAAAGAAGCAGCATAGAAATGAACAAAAATCTTTATTATTTTTTTCTTTAACAGCTTCTTTTCTGTGGCCTCAAGTCAGGTCAAAATTGTTAAGTAGTATACATTTTTTTTGTCTGCCAAAGTATTGTAGGTGTAACTCTGTTAAAATATTTCACAGTGAAACACATAAATTTTTCTCGTTACACTTCACTTTGTTAGATTCGTTCGTTAAAACTTGGTAATAATTTACCTTCAACAAAATTTCTTTTCCTTTTATTTTTAACCGACTTCAAAAAATGACGGAGGTTATACAATTCGGTAATTTTTGGTAATATGATATATTATGCTTACAGATTGGTCCTGTTTTAAAAACAGCTCAAAATCTTAAAAATTAAAGGGTGTCCCTATACAACATACATATTTTTTACGTGTATTATGAACTGTGAAGGGCGATTCTGTAAAATTTATAATGATTGCGTGTTAATATGGCTCCCTAAAAAAAAAAAAAATTATACAAAAATAAATCTAAAAATTGATTTAAATTTACTTATATGGGCCTATCTTTTGAACCGTTATAGACAAACGCTTGCAAATTGGACATAATGTCGATTGCTATGGCCGTTATAGTAACAAGTATTAATATTAAGAATTATAAATTAAAGGGTGCGCCAATAGTTCATTAAATTTGATGTATATTGCCATACTTTTTAACAGTTATAGACAGGCGTTTGGAATTTACAACGAACCTGTATTGGTAAGTCCGCTATAACAACGAGTATAAAATATGGATTTGGAAATAAACGGGTGTCCCAATAGTTAATATAATATGGTGTATGTGGTCGGACTTTTGAACCGTTATAGACAGACAGCTGAAATTTACAAGGGATATGTTTTGCTAAGTCCGCTATAACAAGAAGCTTATAATTTGAATTTATAAAGTAAAGGGTATTCCCAAAATAATATATGGCCGTATTTTTTGAACCATTGTATACAAACACCATAATTATAGACAGAATGTCCACTACTTTATTTGGTATAATAAGAAGTATAAAAATGTTATAGTATAAATTAAATAGTTGATATAATCTGATTTATATGGGCAAACTGTTGAACCGTTACAGACAGATGGTTGAAATTTACACAGAACCTGATTGCTAAATCTACTACAACAGCAAGTATATAATTTGAATTTGGAAAATAAAGAGGGACCCTATAGTTGCTGCAATTTGATGTATATTGCCAAACTATTGAACAGTTGACAAATTATAAAGTTTGGAGATATAAGTGTGTCCCAATAGTTAATGTAACCTAATTTATGTTGCCATACACTTGAGCTGTGTAGGCATACATATGAAATCTGTTTCGAAGTCGGTGTTTTTTCGCAAGAATTATTATATCTTTAAACTTATCATAATTTCACAATGCTAGAACGGATAAAAATAAAATGGTTGTTCGAACCACAACCTAAAAGAATATTCATTCAGATGTAACTGTATGGTTGTAGTCAAATCGCCCCTTATGTTATAATTTAACAAAATAACAATACTATCGTTCTTGGAGTCATATTGTTGTCTAATATTATAATGACACTCTTAAGTTAAATAAACATATTAAAATAAAGCATGATTCCGAAATGATAAAAAGCTACATAATGCATTTCAAGACGTTTTTTACCTTTTAATTTATTGTAATATTTTATCTTTAAATTTGTGAGAAGTTTCCTGACGAGCTAAGTAAGCAATAGCGAAATGGCCATCGAGACGTGCTTTCACCTTCAATAATCAACACCGGGAAAATAGCACAGTAAATTTAAATTTAAAGTTTAATTTATATTATTTAATATTCCCGTGTTTTTAATTTGTAATATTTTATATTATTGAATTAAATTTTATTTTAAAAATGAAATGTATTACTGCGGGGAAAGCATATCCATATGGCCATTTCACTACTGCTCAAATAGCTCATCAGTGGATTTTACCCAAATTTTGTATAGAAAAACAGAAAGTCTTTTATCAAAAGCCAAATTGATTAAATGAGAACTCCATTGAATCAATAAGACAGAAGACAATAACAACTCAAAAAAGTTCTATACAAAATACAGCAGTAGTGAAATGGCCATATGGATATGCTTTTCCCGCAGTAATACATTTCATTTTTTAGTTTAGTTTAAAATAATTAATATTTCATGAGAATATCATGAAATATTTATATTTAAAGGAATCAAGCACGAATAAAGTAAATTAAATTTTAAAAGATTCCGAATAATAAATTTTCATATTGATAAATTTTATTTTTTTATTTTTATAGCACGGTAAAACAATAGTTTATATATAAATAACTGAACTGGACATGTAATAAAATTATATTGAAAAACGAATTAATATCTATTCTGGTTAGTCACGCTTTGACTAAGGAATCGCAAACTGAACACATTATTATTTATTATATTATGCTAATATCCCATAACATTTTTAAATAAAAATGCAATTTATTCGTTGGTTGGAAAAGCAGGTACCTATACGTATTTCGCCGGTTGCTTAAGCCAGCTCATAAGGAAACCTTTATCCACATTTTTAGAAAAACCAAAAACATTTCCTATAAGTATAAAAACTTCAAAAACAACATGAGAGTTATTTAAGAAGCCAATACAGAAATGTTAAGGCTTTAACAAAAATTACCAACAAACAAACCACGTTTTTATTTTTGCTTACATTCCCTTCTGCGTTAGGTTGGTTATATGCCAACTCCTAATGCAGACGTAAGGCGTATTAAAAATAAAAACAACACAGTTATTGAACACATTATGTTAATAACCAATATATTATGGTTAAAAATACTATTTTCGCATAGTTATTAAACTTTGCTTGTGGCTTAAATCTTATGAAAATTATTTAAGTTTAAACGAATCCTATTGCAAATATTGTGCATTATAATTTAATGGAAAAATATAAACAAAACCTTGTTAATATTTACCAAGGTATTATCTTTGTATTTGTTCACCAGGACCATATGTTATTAAAATTAAATTAAATGGTTCTTTTGTCTAAGTTGTTTCTTTTAGTGCTGCTAGAGAAAAACTTATTCCGTATTTTTTATTTTCTTAAATTATTTTCAGATCAACAGGTAACTGTATTTAAGAAGTACAAAGCTAAGGTTTTAAAGTCTATCGAAATTTAAGCGTTCTTAATATATTATTTGTAGATCAAAGGTGTCACCCAATACCTTAACTGATTTTTATATATTATTGTCCTTATTGGAAACAACAACACATAAACTGTTTTGTTAGAAGAATACACGGGTGCGTTTTTATTTTAAAATGAAAAAATGAGAATTAAAAATTTTCAGAAAAACAGTCCAAAAAACGGTCCGGGCTTTCGCAAGCTTTAGGATCTGCAGTCGTCTAAGGATATTTTGGAACAGAATGCAATCATTTTCTTCTGTTATTTATAGTTATAAAAGCTAAAAATAGTCTACTTATTCTTATAATATATTGTTATTATAATTATTATTATTATTATACCCAAGTACCTGCCTGCTCTTTAGTAGTTGTGTTCAGTTGTCATTTTGGTTTTTCAAGGCGTTGTGGAGGACCGCCTCAATACTTGAGCTTGGTTAAACCATTTTAAAAATTTTAAAGATTTTTTATTGTGGCTTCTAAATAAGTATTACTTATTTAACCAAGATATTCTTGAGATGTTTACAGACTTTTATCATTCAGTGTATCATTATATGTTTTTTACTGCAAAGTGGTATGTTAACGATAAAAATCTCAGCTCTTCTTTCTAAACATTTATATTAGGTTGATTTTATATTCATAAAAATCTTTTTTAAAAAAAAAACGCAGTTTGCATAATTTAAGTTGGCTTTTTATAATTCTTTGTACAAGCAAACGTTGCAGCATACCAAGCGTCGGATGAGTAAATAGATCGAGGTGATAAGAAAGATATTAAAAAAAGTTTTACTACTTACGGTAAAATAAATAAAGCCCATATAATAATGCAGTATGAACACTGACTTCTAATAAAGCAATTTGTTTTGTAAGAAACACCTTTTTTTATCAGACAATTTTTCCTTATCTCAATATTATTACAATAAAGTAATAACGGTATTTACCTGTTATTACTTTAAATGGTAATTTATTGTAGATTGAATTTATTTGTTATTTGTCATCTTTTGACTTCTGATGTGCAAAGAAATCTCAAAGTGATTTTGTTACAGTTCCAAAGCAAAATGCGCAAAACTACTTTCGAAAGCACTTATTTTTAGGAAATCTCTTTTTTCATATTGTTTGTTAATTTTTCTTTGGTACTTAAGTAAGCGAATTAAGGCCCAACTATAATGTGCATAAACTAGCTTATGCCAACTTATACAACTGTGCAAATACATTAAATTATATGTGGTAAACTATAATGTGAATAAGATAACTTTTCGTCAAGTTTCGTTAAATTTCATTTCTTTATGCAAGGTACGAAACTGATCGCACTTTCCGTACGGAAACAGCTGATTGTGCTTTGGTTTATACATTAATAAAGAAATTTTCTAATTAAGACCTAAATTGTTAAATTTTTTAGTTTTTAATTCAATAAAAAATGTAGAAAAAACAACATTTTTCTTTATGCCAAATTTTTTACAATTATAATATATTTAAATTAAATTTGTATTTATACACACATATGTATACCATATAAACGATGAACATCGTTGCATTTTTTAGTACTGTTGGCCACAAACACAAAACAGAAAATAATTTGTAATAATTTTTTTTTACATTTTCTTAGAACATAAACCAAAATATGTAAATGTGTATGTGAATGTTATTAAATATATAAAATATTTTCTTTAAAGCCTTTTCGTTTTAAAGTTTTGTTGATTTATATAGAAATTATTTTTGGCAAAAGTACATAAATGTGCAACTGTGGCAAATAAGTTACTAAATTTTTTATAAGTACATTGTAGTCACATAAATTTCTTTGATAAGTTACCTAAGCATTTGACAGGCTTTTCGTTGAATTTTTGACATAAGCTAAAGCTAGCTTATGCACATTATAGTTGGGCCTTTAATCGAATAGTTTAAGTATTTGTTTTTTTTTCGAAAGCCGTCTATGGGTAATACCATTTGAACTTTGCTTATTATATTTTATATTTTGATATCCCGTTCTTTACTTTTAAGTTAAAAAACAGTTTCGCGGTTTTAGTCGATTATGCTTTATGAAGATATATATATCATTTGGTGATAAAAACAGATCCAACCAAAAAGAGCCGTTAGAATTAGCTTTACTCGCTTGTCTCTTTTTTAAACTGGCACATACTTTACAAATTTTAACCAGAAAATCAATTTTGAATGTTTTAGTAGTTAGTCATTTTTGCATTTTAAGTGACGATATGTCTTTGATAAAAATATAATACTTTGCACACTCCTTAATTGAACCGTTTTTTTTTTTTTTAGTTGTAAAACGTGTCAAAAAAATCGAGTTTCTGGTCGGTTATTGCTTTATGAAGGTAAATGGGTCATTTAGTTAAAACAAAATTTGACCAACCTAAAAAAACGATTTGAATTTGCTTTTCTGGCAGAAAATCAATTTGGAAAATTTTACTTGTTACGACCTTTTGCATTTTAACTGAATATATATCTTTGACAATTATATCATACTCTTTATAACTTTTACGGGAAAAATATTAGATTTTTAAAATAATTATCAGGGTTGCTAGAAAGTTTTCTTTGCTTTACTCAAAACTACGGAAATATTGTTAAGCAAGTTTTAAAAATAAAGTATTCAATTCAGATGTTTGATATATATTTACAACTACACAGCTGTTTTTTTCTCATGGTATATAAGCAAGGTAGTTTTTAACAAATATTTTTCCTTAAATTTTTACACAGACTGTTGCTACATTGTCATTGATTCTACTTAGTGGCACTATATTGTAATTAAATAATGTACATTTTTTTTCTCCACGATATTCTTTAGATGAGTAATCACTAGATTAAACAACATATGTTTACAGTAAACAAATTAAGGTTGTTTTAAAAAAATGTTTTTTTTGGATAATTATGTGTTTGTTCACATTTGATCATTTAATAGTTATAACGCTTTAAAAGTGCAACATATTTGGATTGAGCTGAATATGATTTTTTTTTTAAATTTCTATCTTGACTGAATTTTTACAACTACACCATAAAAATATAGTATTCGAAGGAAAAATCTTCGAATAATAATCGCTCTTATTGGAATGCTTTTCTACCAGTTCAGTGATTTCTTTGCAAGCTGTGGATAATCAGCCATAATATATAGCTCTCAGATTTAATGTTTGTTGAAGCTACCACAAGAATTCAAAAAATTTATTTTCTACGTTTTAAGAGAATACGAGAAGTCGTTAATTTATTTTATTTCATTTAATTTCATTTCATTTTAAAAACACACAAACCCACATTTGAGCTGTGGAGTAAACTTCATACCGTAAAGATCAGATCGCTTTCTAAAACATCGTCAAGTTTCGTTTTGTGAATGTATGAATGAGAAGAATAAAATGTATTTTTTAGAGTTTTTGCTGTGTTGATGAAAAAATTTCAGTAAGTAAAACTCTGTTCTTATCTTCATAATTAGTTCGTAACACAGTAGCGAATATATTTTTACAGCAATAACGCCATAATTCAAACATCCTACTTATTTTGTACAAGACCTCCCCTTTCACAAATAATTGATGAAACTTTCTTAAATGGCTTTCTTATTACTTGTGGTGGAAACTTAAAGAGTCTGATATTTTTCTCGATGGTGAAAACGAGTCAAAAACTTTAGCTGCGATTATGTCGAAATTAACTTTTTGAGTTATGACGTTCTATTAAATAGTGAAGTATTTCCAATAAAAAAGTCAAATATTGTGGTGAAAGGGAGTTAAAAAATAAGAATAAAATTAAGTACTATTTATAATTTAACATGAAAATGTCTTCGGCTTTTTATTTAAAAAAAATTTTTATTTTTCCTTAAACATCTTATCAAAAGCTTTTAAATGATACCCATATTAATATTTCCACATATTCAGAGGCCAACTCGGAAAATATTGGCGAGCACAAATTTTTTCACTTGATGTTTTTTCTTATTTTTTAATTCTTTATTGTCCCATATATTTTTTTAATTCATTTTTTTTTTAATGGAGTTATTTCACTAAACTAAATTTCGACCAAATGATATGAAAAAAAAAGAGGCAGACATGTTATTCTGGCCGCTGCTCCAAAGGACATGGACCGATTTTGCTGATCTTCAATAGCAAAATTTTCGAAACTCATGTAGGCTCATCCTAGAGCCTTCGCAAAGTTGACTTTAACACGAAGACGGACGGGCAGATATATTTCTCAATCGACTTGGGTCGTAAAACGATATTGTAGTAATTACACACGGAAAGACAAATGTGGTGAAGGGTGTAATAAGAATTTTGTTTTTATCAATTTTTCCATGAGGCAAAAATTGTTGTTCTTTTAAGCTTCAATTTTGTGAAATTTAAAATATATTGCTTAAAGCAGTTTATTACAGTTGTATTCTTCTTACTTTTATCAAAACCAGACTGTCAATAAATAATCCTATACTTTTAAAATATAACTTACAAATGAATTTCTATACATCACAGAAAAGTTATGTAATCCAAAATCTTACATGCGTGTATGAATGTGTTTTAGCATGTGGGTATGAGTGCTTGATTATTAAGTTAATATTATATGTAATTAAATTCATTAAGATGAATCAAAAAGTTCAAAAATTTGTATAAATATTTACATTTTTAAGCATTAAAGACTTTTGAACTGTGTAAATAATTTTGTAATTAAGTTTTGTCTAAAATAATTATATGACTTTGAAGTTATAAATAAGAAAATTTTGTATTTATACTCCTTAAGGACTAATAAATAATAATTTTCTTCGCTTTACAATTTATTCATTAATTCGTTTGCAATGAATATTTACATATGTATGTATATTATTTTTGTTTAAAGTATATTTGTTCTTAGATTGAAATAGTTAGTTATTTCAATTATTGTTTTAATTAGAGTTTTAGTTATTTCAATTATTGTTTTAATAAAAAAATATTTTCTTCTGTTTAAAAAAAAATATTTATTTGTTTCAATTGATTATTTAATTAGAAAAATACATATATTTTTTTTTTTGTAGTTAGAAATATAATTGAATCAATTAAATTTTTAAATAAATTGCAATCTGAAAGCAAACAAAACGTTAATAGGTGAAAATACTTTCATCTGTATAAACGGAAAGTCTGAAATTGACTTCCTCAACTTACAAGGTGTCTAACTGCAGAATTTAAAGAGCTGTGTATTTCAACCTTATCGTAAGACTTATAGCTATATTAAATTATAAAATTGATTCAACATTTCAATAATTTTACCGAGCTGTAAAAAATAGATCATTCACATTTTTGTTTTCGCTTTTAATTCTTCCTTCATGTTTCTCTCTCTCTCTCTCTAGTTTTTAATGACAATCCACTGCAATAGTTGGTAACACTGTGTCAATTGATACATTTTATCAATAAATTTAAAATTACTTTTAATAAGCATGTTCAATAAATTTCTTGGCTTAAACATTCCAGACCCTAATGCATACCCTCCCGAAACCACGAATGGGTAAAATTAATGAGTAGGAAATTAAAGCTACCAAAAAAAAAAATTAATAAATATTAAGGATGAGCGTTTGAGGTATAACATAAGATGTTTTATAATTTTAACTTCATGAATATTGAATTAAAATATTTTATTAATATGTCACCTCATCAGTTATATACATTATTTTTAAAATGTGTTAAACAACATTTCCGTAGTTTTGAGTAAATAAAAAAAAACTTCCCAACAACCTTGATATTAATTTTAAATATTTGATTACACTGTTCTGCACGAAAATCCTCCTTTAAACCAAAATATGCTTTCTTACTGTTTTCAAATGTGCTGAACACGAGTTTGAAGTCAGATTCTGTCTAATACGCACAGTTTCTTGAGAAATTTAAGTTTTTTTTTTTTATCAAAAAATGTGAGTTTTTTGAGTGCAATAGAGTATATTTGAACAAAAAAAAATTCGATGGGAATATTACAAGTGGTTAAAGAAATATGGCTAAAAGTTTTGTTCTTGTATGTATAATCTTACAATTTTTTTAAAAAAATTTTTTTATGGTGGTATGCTTTTCATTCAAATCCCTACCTGCCCCCTTTCACCCTCAATACCCCAACTCCCCCCTCCCACTCTGACGCTCTCTTGTCATTATTTTCTTCTAGGATTTGATCAGTACTCTCGAGGCTTTCGCTCCAAGTTTCTCCTCTTTTCTCTCAAAATCAGAGGGTGATAAAATTTTTCTGAGTTCAGATTCGGACTCAGCACACCTGAAAACATGAGAAACAGGCAAAATTGTTCAAGGAAAGGGATAAAAGTTTTTTTTTGCAGAACAGTGTTATTTTTTCGTAAAAGTTATTAATATTTGAAATTTCTTGGTATTCATAAAATAATTTTTTCTTCTAACATTAACATATTTTGTGTTTTTTTAAACGAAAGATCAGAACATGGCATTAATATTTAAAAGTGATTTCGGACATATAGCCACCGCGGCTGTTTATAACGAAGCGCATTCTCGACGTCCATTTTTGGGTCACTTTTAAAGTACTGCTGGCCGTATGTCACGAATAACACGAACAATATTGGCATCCAAAGCGTGAATTATTGCTGGTTTATCAGCATAAACCAGTGACTTAACATGCCTCCCAGGAAATAATCGAGAAGTATCAAATCGCACGACCTCGGAGGCCAATTTACAGATCCATTTTTCGAAACCAACTTATTGACAGATTTTGATTTCAATAATTCAATGGTTGCGGTAACCGTATAGTACGTTCTGATCAATGTCATCCATATTTTCTCCATTGACCGTAACGTGAGATCCGATCCCCTTTTTGAAGAAATAAGGACCGATGTAAACCAAACCAAACGGTACATTTTTCTGGATGCAATGGAGTCTGTAGGGTATGTTGTGGATTGGTCTCACTCCATATGCGGTAATTTTGCTTATTTACGAACCCTTTAAGCCAAAAATAAGCCTCATCACTAAACGTAAATTGGCGATAAAACAGGGTCCGTAAATAACTGCTCTAGAGCCAAAATGGCGAAAGAGCGACGCATATAATGGTCTCGTAGCTTTAATTCCTACACTAGCTTGGTTTAGTCCAAGATCTTTGCTCAACATTTTTAACGTATTGGATGGACAGAGCTAAATTCCTGCTACCGACGACAAATTGATAAATTTTTATCTTCTTCCACACTTTCGTTTACAGCAGCGATATTCTCTCTTCAGTATGCACATTCCTTCGACGTGTTGGTATCATTGCATCCTTTAAGGTATGAAATCTATCTATTACATACACAATAAAAATCGGGAAGTCTAAAAGTTACTCGAATTGTTGAATGATTTTCAAAGTAAACTTGGATGATTTGATAGTGTTGTTCAAGCGTGAGTCTATTCATAATGATTTGCCGGAGCTTACTGAAAATAAAAAAAATTTTCATCAAAATTTAATTTTTCGTGTTATTTTTTATAACTCTATGTACCGTGAAACAAATGAAATAACTTCTATTATTTCATTATGAAATAACTCTCAATTTTCAGAGGTTTTTTCATAATTTTTCATTCAAAATGAAATAATTCCTTACTGGATTCTGTTAAGAGTTATTGCGAGTTATTTCATTTTTGTTAGAAGTTATTTCATTTGAAAGTTATTTAATTCAATATAAAATGTTGAACGTCGGTTTCGCTTACAAACTTTCTCTATGGTATTTCGAATACCGGCTTCGCTAACAAAATGTTTTCCACCTTCAACCTTCAGGTATGGTATAGAAGTTATTTAATTATTATGAGGAGTCATCTAATGGAAGCTATTTAATTAGGACTTATTCCATTATTCTTGGTACAGAGAAATCTTTAAGTCAGCGAAGCCGGTATTTGTTATACCATAGAGAATAAAATCCTTCCGCCCGGCCGAAGGATGCCTATAAAACAAACTTTTGGTGAGAGGAGCCGGGCTTTTTATAACAGCTAAACAGGCTAAAATTGCTCAATAATCTGGAACAGCGGCTTCGCTAATAAAATATTGTCTGTATAGCCGACCTTTGGTCATAAATCTATGATATATGGTATGAGATCAAAATTAAGGACCCCTTTCATCTAGAGGTACCTATTATACCATACAGCTTAAAACAGTGCCCTGGTGCAAATATAATTTGTATTGGGAGTTGTTTCATTTGGGAATTATTTAATTTTTTTTTTAATATTTTTATTTTGATTTACCGGTGAAGTTTTTGGGTCTTATTTAATTTTGGCGTTGGGAGTTAATTCGTTTTGTTAATTTGGGAGTTATTTCATTGAAAGTTATTGCATTGGGTGTTATTTCATTTGAAATTAGTTCACGGTACCATAATTCTATTATGCTTAAAGAAACACCCAACTTTTAAAAATAATACTAATTTTGCATTAGACACGCTTGAAAACTAAAACGTAGAACTTTAAGGTAATACGAACAAGTAAGAGTGCTGTATTCGGCTACGCCGAAAGAATTAAAAAATAAAAAAATTGGTACTGCATAAACATTATTTTCATAAAAATGACATCGGCTCATACCCGTTATGAGCATTTTTAAAATTTTTTAGTATTTCCATAAAGCCCTCTTCCAAAACTTTAAAATGTGCCAATATTGATATTTAAAAAAACAAAAATTTTAAATTTCATATTGGCGAGTTCCAATTTTTTAATTTGACGTTTTTTCTTATTTTTAAATTCTCTATCGCCCAAGATAAGTATATATATATTTTTTTTATTGGAGGTACTTACTTGTTTCAAATGACATGAAAAAACTAGAAGTAGGCGTGATGTTTTACCTGCTGCCTCGAAGGACATGGACCGATCGTGCTGATTTCAAATAGCACTTCCCTCGACACTATACCTGATTGATTTTTTTTTGTAAAATCAACACTAACACAGACAGACAGAAGGAAATCGCTCAATCGACTTCGCTATGCATAAGAAGTCAGAATATATATGCTTTTTCCCATTGTAAAAATTACACACGGAATGACAAACATAGATATATCCTTTTTCCACTTTTTGTTATAAAATTATAACGAGTTTGAATTATTGTCAAAGATATATCGTTACACAAAATGCAAAAGAACGTAACAATTAAAAAATTTAAAATTGGTTTTCTGATTGATTATAATGTGCCAGTATAAAAAGGCGACAAGCAGGTAAAGCTAATTCTGATCGCTTTTTTACGTTGGCTCTTATTTTTGAGATATAACATTATCTCAAATATTGAGCGTACTTAAAAAACTGTTAGCGTTACTGGATTCAGCGTACTCCAATCATCTTCTAAAACTAAACAGGAGTTTCTCGGCATTGTTTTTCTATCACTGAGGATTTTTTTTACTAAATGATGTATTTACCTTCATAAAGAATTATTCGACCAACAACTCAGTTATTATTATTATTATTTTTTTTTTTTTTGTTTGACACGTTTTAAAACTGAACAGTTTTATTGAATCACATTCCTTCCATTCAGAATTTTAAACATCTATATATTATTTTGGCATAAAATTTATTTATTAATATGTTTTCAAAAATAATAATTCGTGTCATTACAGAATTTTTAATTATGTTTATTATACGACTTTTGGAAGCCTTAATGAATTTCAAATTAAAAATAAAAATAAATAAAACGAATTGCACGATATTGAAATCAAATCAAATCAATGCTCATTTCATAGAAACAAAAGCGGCTTTTTGGATTATGCAATATTTGTGTATAGCAAGACCTCTTTTGACGGCGATACAAAAGGGAATGTCTATGGTGTTTTTTATTTGTTTTTAGTTTTTCTGGTAGCAAAACCTTATGAAAATATTACTTTATTTTATACAAATTTATTAAAAGTGTTAAATATGTATTTTGTTTGTAATTAATTCGATAAAATTTTCAGAAGTTTATTTGTTTGTTCGAAATCAGGTGCACGTGAAAATGATAAGTTCAATAACTCCTGCAAAAAAATGAAGGTTTTAAATAATTGTTGAGTAACTGTAATAAATAACAATACAAATTTAGATTAGAATTAGCAACTCTGAAAAAAATTATGTTGAAAAATTTTACGTTTACAAGAAACTTTAAATAGTAGTTTTTGAGAAGAAAGTAAATCAAATAAAAAAATATGTAAATAAATGAAAGTTCAAATGAGTTTGTAATTTATTTATCATATTAAAATCAAAATATAATAAGTTTATGCTTGAAATATCTCTTTTGTTATACTTAACAATTCCTTTCTATGCCAGAAACAAATACTTTTTTATAAACAATGATATTGTTTTCCATAACAATAATATAGTTTCATTACATATACATATATAAAACAATGAAAATCATTTACGCACTTAGATTAGGCTTAAGTTAATGCAATTAAATCTTCGTTATGCTTTTGTTTTTAGTGATTTTTTTTATTTCGAGTTTGTTCAGTATTTATAATGATCAACTTTATTGGATTGTTAAAATGTATTTCAAAGAAAAAATTTGAATACAATAAAAACTTAAAAATCACGAAAAAAAAATCTGAATTATCCAAAAGTAGGAATGTCACTAAACGACTGACTGACTTACTTAAATTTCACAGAAATGGGAAGAGAGCAGTGCTTCAAAGTAAGAATTATACAACCTTAGAACATATAAAACATCTTTATTACATTAAAGAAATATTCCGCTTAAAATTGGCAACGGGTATTTTAGATTCGGCACAGCCGATTATACCATTCCCACTCATTACTTAAAAAATAATAATTTTTAATTCTACATTTTAGCACATAAGGTATTTTTTATATAAAAATGAAAACTGGCGAAATACGTATAGATTCTTGCTATTCCAAACCAACAAATAAATTGCATTTTTATTTAAAAATATTATCGGATATTAGCATAATATAATAAATAATATTATAAAAATTCCAAAAATAATTTTATAAATAAAAATTATATGCAATTGCTTGCGCAAACTGTTGGCATCACTGTTATGGTTTTTTCTGTGCTGCTTCCATTTTTAATGCGCCTTACGTCTGCATTAAGAGTCGACATGTAACCAACCTAACACAGAAACACACGCCCTAATGGTCTTCACAGGCTTTGTAATCAGGGGCTTAAACAAAAGGTACCCAACTCCTGCGGTTAGTCTTGATTTCTCAAAGGCTTTTGTTATTGTTTGGCAACAGGAGATTGCTTTTAAAAGGATGGGCTTAGGCTTTCAACGCTCTACATGTAGGATGGTAGCTGATTTTCTGAAGGCTCGTTCTTTTCAAGTAAGAGTAGGAACAGAATTATCAGACATCAAAGCAGTGGTGGCAGGTGTTCCCTAGGCCTCCTTATTGGCCGGTTTTGTACAACATTTTTGTTTCTGATATTCCGCAGCCACCTGCGGGTGATCTATTGTTATGTATGCTAATGATTTATTGATTACTGCTAGTGGTCCTAGGGCTAAGAATTTGAATTACAGGGTTAACAATTACCTGAGCATTCTTCATGAATACTTCATGAAATGGGCCTGAAATTAAATATTCAAAAGAGCGATGTTATTGAATAGTAGCATAACAAAAACCATTTTTTACTTACGATTTGAAAACCAGAAGTTGAAATGTCGATATTATAAATGAATTAAAAATTGATTTTTGTTTTAAGTTCATTTGTATACTTTAATTTCGAAAAATTTTAATATTTAATTATTTTTTAATTTTAAATTTATTTTAAATTAAAAATACCTTATTATGTTGACGTGTGCCATATGCAGTAGCATATGCTTAATCATGTAAAATAAAAAGCATGTATATTATATTCATTTAAATTATATCCTTTTTGAATTGGACAATAGAAAAGTGAACATTTCAAATAATTAAATCAATTCAATTTACGCTAAAATTTTGCATATTAACGCTGCTTTTATAAATTATACCGCAATAGTCATTTCCAAAATATATTATTTTTCTTTATTGATATTTAAATATTGACTTTAATTATGATGAATTTAAAATATGCTTGAATTTGTTTGGAATAAATTTATAATTAACAAAAATATATTTTATATGAAAGAACCAACGCAATTAATTATAGTTTTGAATTTTATTATTAGTATTAAAATTTATTAGCAAATTGTGTTATTATGTTAATAATCGTAATTACGAAACTAAACAGATGGTTTTACATTTACTTTTCAGGATTTTTCAAGACAGGTAATCAAGAGAATAGAATTTTCTTGATTTTACCATTTTATTAATTAGTGCGTTGTGCATCTGAAAAGAATTTGCAATTTGTTGCTGCCACTAAACAAATGGCAAAATTATCTAATTAAAAGTCATGACTTTAGTTATGACTTCTATTTACATATGAAATAAGATTATCAATTTTTGCCTTTGATGTTGTAGTTTAAGGCTTAGTTACTTATGTCACATAAGTATTCAATTGTATTATTACTCAATTAGTAAGATGTTTTTACTTTTAAGTTCAAAGCAGATTTTGGGTGTGAAGTGTAAGTATTAGATTCCTAATGTGATTCCAATTACATTTTAGTTTCGTACTATTATTTTCCCATTTGCCTAAAAAAGTACACGCAGAATAAAGACATGTTTAAGATGAGGTCACAATGACCATATTATGTTGTAGATAACAATTTATAGTTAACAAAAAAAAAAATTTACAATTTTTTAAAACTATCGCGATTAAATTAATTACCGATATTGATTCAAGCACGTTTCGATAGCCATTTCTCTACCGCACAGTTAGCTCTTCATGAAATTTCTGACAATCATTAATTTAAAAATTTGAAAAGTGCCTGTGCATGGAAATAAATTATCGTATTGTTTTTGATATTTTATTTTTCATCCTCTTTCAAATTATAAAAGAGCTGAAAAAAAGTCAGACGTATTCAGTGCAGAAAGAAAAATAGAATTGTCGTTGGGTTTTGTTGTTTTTGCTTAAACTTTGATTCTCGTCTTTGCTTTATTGTTTGGACAATAATTTTTAGTTTATTTAAAATATTATTTAATTTAAAAAAATGCACATAGTTTTTTATGAAAATTAAATAAAAAAAATTTAAATTTTTAGTGGAGTTTGTTAGTGTGTATTTATTGACACCTTATTTCATGAAATAGATTCCACGAGATCTTTCATGAAAACGCTCTCATTACAAATATCATGTCACTACAATAATACTGCTTTGAAATCTACTCGTAAGAAAAGATACTGTGGGATTCATTTTGACATTTTTAAGGATCAGTGCCTGAGATATTTTACTTGTTGTAGAAGTTATGTAGCCAAATATTCGGAATCTGCCTCTTTAGTATTGTCGTAAAAAAATGCTAGACAGACAACCAAATAAAATCAACACATCAATCGTACGGTTTTTAAGTGCCTACCATTAACGCTGAAGTAACAAACTTATGTAAGAGCATTCATGTAATGATATATTACATTGTTTAATAAAAGCCCACTAAAAATAAATAAAAAGGGGGAGCAAACCACTAAATTAACATGAAGATCACTAAATTTTAACAATAAAAAAACAATTCTTTCTTAAGCAGCCAAAGCGCTTTTTTAGTTTTCTCATATTTTTGATAGATAGATAGATGCGGTGAATTGGATTTAGTTTTGAAAAGAAATAAAAAAAAAAAAAAGAATAAATTATAAAACCAGTAAGAGTGCTATATTCAGCTATGTCGAATCTTATATACCCTTCACCATCTAAGTAAATCTAGTTTAGCGTAGTAACTTCAATCAAAAAAGCAAATATTGGGATGACAGAGAATTAAAAATTAAAAAATTTGGTACTGCATGTATATAATTTTACATAAAAATCCCATCGTTATACATTTTTAAATTTTAGTGTTTCCCTTAAAATCTCTTTGAAAGCTTTAAATGATACCGATATTGATATTTTAAAAAATTTGACAATTTCAGACCCTGACCTCGGAAAATATGGGCGAGCGCAAATTTTTTCTTATTTTTTAATTCTGAATCGCCTCATATATGTATTTTGTTGATTGGAGTTACTTTATTGTACCAAACGACATGAAAAAATAGAGGTAGGCGTAAAAAACGATTGTTCTGATTTCCAATAGCACTCCTTTAGACACTTCAACACTAACACAAACGGACATCGCTCAATCGACTTCGCTATGCATAAGAATTCAAAATATATATACTTTATGGGATCGTAAATGGACATTTTAGGTGAAGGGTATAATAGCTAAACAAAACTGTAGCGCCAAAAACTATGCTACACTACGTTGAAAGATTACATTGCCATTTTTTAACAACAAAAACGTTTAAATTTTTTGCATTCATTAAGCGAAAGCAGTTTAAATTAAAGTTTCAAAAATGAAATCATTCGGAAAAGGAAAACCACTTCTAACGGAGTTAGTAAAAGATAAACAATTTGATAGCATGAATTTCAATTTAATTCAACTCACATTACATGATTGGTCTGCATTCAATTCAGTTACTTTTTGTATGATTTATGATTTTTTTTTCCACAATATTCCATGGAATTCCTTTCTTCCAGTTTATTCATTAGTAGAAACAGTTTAAATTAAAATAAAATCTAATTTTCAAAAAAAAAAAAAAAAGTTTGTGCTATTTTTTTAAATATCCCGATTAAATTAATTACCAATATTGATTATTGAGGGTCAAAAATAAAATCATTAGCATTTAATGGTAGTAAATTTTGTTGTCATTAAATAATAGCAATGACATTTTAGTAATGATCAAAAAATTATAAGTAGGATACTAATAATTAATTAAAAAAATGATACAAATATTAACAATTTCGCATAATTTGTAAAATATAGTTTGAGGAATAAAGTGGGTTTCGGTCATCACCATGAAGCTTTCCTGCATTTTTAAGCTGATGCATCTATTTTTAAACTGAAATAGAAAAAAAAATTATCTAATAGGTCTGTTTCTTTATTCTACTTTGGGATCCCGTGGGAACTCAATTTGCACGAAAATTGTTTTTTTACTTAAAAACTGGATAACTGAGAGCGATTTTGAGAGAATAAAGAGTTCTTCTTGTTCGTGCACGAACTTTTGCAACAGTGTTGCCAAGGAAAGACAGTTAAAAGTTACGCATTTCCTTGAAAAAAAATTAATTTTTTAATTAAAAGTTACATTTTGAAATTTTCCTCAAATAAAGAGTAATTTAATGTAATTTATATACAATGTACATAGTAACAAGTTTTATTCCATAATTCAGGGAAAATAAAAAGGCAAAATATTCATTTACTGAACATAAAAAAGAAAAACGTATGAAAAAAAATTTCATACCAAAAATACTCATGAGGATTTAAATTAGGACTTAATACTAATATATTTGTGTGGAAAAGTGCATACTCTCACCATACAAAAAAATTAAATAAGTACGATTTATTTAATAGATCCGTTTTACCTTTTTCTTTGAAAGATTGAGCTTCGATAAAATTTACTACAGTAATTATTTTAAAAATACCATTATTAAAGACAAATTTGAGCCTTATTTGCTTAAAACTTCAACATAAAATTACTGAAAATTTTTCTGTTATATAATCTGGCACTTGCTGATGGAATTTAAAAGACAACTTTCTTTTAAATCGCGCTACTGGTACGAATTTTTTAAGCGGAATTACTGAATTTCGCAAGTTTAAACAGAATTAGTTTTCCGCACGAAATGCAGTTTAAGAAACACTTTATGATTTCTCACATATTGGAGTCAGCTCTTCAAATGCCAAAATAAAGATTTGAAGATCTTTTTCCTAAAATTAAGATTTTTTATTTAGTTGCTTGACAACTAATATTACAACTTCTTGTATGAATTTAATTTCAAAGGTAGAATTTACAGTTGTAACTATTAAAGTGTCAAAGCGAATTAATTTACAGGTGGTCTTAATAGCCCAGTTGATTTTTGTTTATTTTTATTAATAGCAAATGATGATAAAAGATGATGGCCGTGCGGCCACCTAGTATTTAATTCGCCTTGTTATAGTTTAAAAAAATTGTTTGGATACGTTTTTTGATTTTTGTGTCTACTTTTCAATTTTTATTTATATTTGTTTGAATATTTTTTTATTTTAGGTATTTGAGGTAACCTCATAAGAAGTAACAACACGAAATAAAGAATAAACAATATTAATTTTTTGTTTGTTTTTTTTATTACAAAAGTGAGATAAAAAATCCTATTTAAAATACAACGAATGAAGATTTTTCTATGAAAATTTCTGGTACCACTGAATAAAGTAAAACTTCAAGAAAGTAATTCTTTGTTTATATCAAACAAACTTTTTTACATGGGATTTTAATTGCATTTTCAGGCAAACTTTGTTGTTAAAATCGAACTGATATTTTAAGAAAGGTTTATATGTTAAGAGAGATTTTCACCTCAGATAATGAAACAAGTACTCTTTCGTATCTGTACCTAAAGGGACGAAAATTTGGCCTAATATAACAAAATTCTACATGTTACGTGGGACCTTCAAAAGTTACAAAAAATGTAACCAAACGGCAACACTGTTGTGCAACAGTTCTAACACGTTAACAAAATAAAAAAATAAATTATTATTTCTTGTTGCTGATTTATTGAAATTAATTTTTCTTATTAAAAAAATAAAAATTTTTTGAGTTTTTATTTTGTCGTTTTTATTTTAATCGTATGAACTAAATGACATTATGACATACGATTGTAAGCGGATCGTAATCTTTTGGCTGATTCACGATAGTTTTCAAATAAAAAAATTCAAAAGCTAAAGAAAGAGTATTCAGGCTGGTCAGTTTTTTAAATTTTGTTGTTTCCAAAGGTCAAAACCGATTTTTGCCTATAGCGCTTGAATAAAGGACTGCTACCTCAATTAAAACTTCTTCAGTTGGCACCAGTAGCTTTTCTTCATAAAGGCCTGCCTCATTCTATGCCTTAAGCACAAAATTATAAAAATAAATTATTTTTTTGCAAAAATATAAATTGAGAAATATCCTATTTTAAAATTTTAACATCATTAACTGGTGGTACTAGTGCGTTCATAAACTTAGAAAGCACATCCCATAGTCTGTTAGCAATGGATTTTAATATTCTCAATTAGGAAGCATGTTTTTTGCCAATTTTTTTTTTCATTCATGAATCTTAGATTTAACTTATTGTAATAATAACTTTGTCGTAAACTAAAATTAAATTTGTTTAATTCGCACTTTTATTTAGCGAATTGGTGGCATTTTTCATTTTATTCGAACTTAGTTTTGTTAACGTATGGCAGTTCGTAAAAAAAGTACGTTCATTTATACGATAACTTATGTTATATTCTGCGTTGTTGTGAATTATCATCCGTTAACGTATATCATAAGCCGAAAAACGTTTTTTTATGATACGTGTTGTACGTTCACGGATGTAACGATTCCACCCCAGAACAAGTTTTTTTTAATTAATTAAAAAAAAGTAAAATATATATTTATTCCAAAAACTTGACATAATGCTTTTCTATCAGTTTAGCGAATTGTTTGTTAAAATTCAGTTGTTTAAGATTCAGTTGCATTTAATTATATTTTTAAAAATTTTATTTTGCCAAATAATGTTTACATTTGAACAAAATATTATGATATTTTATTATAACATGTTAACATTTTAAACATAATAATGTTTATACTGTGCCATGTTATGTTCTACAACAATATGGTTCAGACACAAATTATATTATTATTAAATGTAACAATACTACGTTTTTCTTACAACAACACAATCTTATTAATCACAATTAAGATTTTTTCGCGAAGGTACTGTGTCATACTCCTTATGCTCTGAGGTTACTTTTGACTAAGATCGGGGTGTTTCTGTCAGAGGTTTTTAATATCTTTTGGTAAAGATGACAAGTTTTGAAATATGAGCGACAAACAGCTTGTATATTTTTTTGAAACTTATGCAATTATACACCTTTTTTTGTCTATATTGATAACACTGTCCAACAATGAACATATTTCAGGCTTAAAATTAGCCAATTATTATATATTTTCACTCGCTGAGCTAAAAAATCACTTCGAAAATGACCAACTAGCTCTTGTTTTCAAAATACAGTAACATGTCACTTTTTACAAATATTTTTTTGTTGGCCAGAGTGAATAAAAAAAAAACGCCAAATAAATACAAATTTTTCATTTATTCTAATGATTGATATAAAACGAACAAAGTCTACAATATTTATTTTTTAACACAGCATTTTGCAAACAATATTATGAAAAAAACAAGTAAGAATGCTATATTCGGCTATGACGAATCTTATACAGTAGCTTCAAGCGAAACTCGTACACCTATGAAAACAAATTTCTTTATGTTATATGTCTAAAACTAAATAGGCTAATAAAATAAATTTACTTAATTTTAGCACAAAACTATGTACTTAATTAAATATCAGAAACGAAATTTTGAATATAAATTTATTTATTAAAATACAGATAAATATTTTAAAAAGTGCCAACTTTCGACGCCAAAGCCAAACTCGTACAGTCTTATTTAATTTGGCAACATTCTTTTAATTTGCATCTAACTTCGGGATATTTCGTAAAAATAATTAAAAAAATTAGGGAGTTTTCCCATTATTACCTTTTTTATTGTCATTTATTTGATTTTTTGTTTGAAAGAGTTACAAAAGAGAACAAAATGGGTAGACAGAGAGGACAAACTTCTGTCGCAGTAAGAAAATTAATAATTCAACATCATAATAATAATAAATCGCTGCGATAAATATCTGAGATAGTTGATAGAAGCCGATCAACAGTGCAATATATTATAAAAAGGTGTAAAATGGAAGAGAGGATTGCGAACAAGAAGAAAAGTGCATATAACAAAATTTTCTCTGCTAAAGACGAGCAATATATTTTACGTCAAATAAAAAGGAACCCATTTTTAAGTGCTCCGAAACTCGTAGAAGTTGTGTAGAAAGACTTAGGAAAAACATGTTGCCCACAGACCATAAGAAACATATTAAAAAGGGCTAATTTCAATAGTAGAAGGACAAGAGTTAAACTTCTGCTTAATAAGAGAAATCAAAGAGAAGGTTACGATTTGCCAAGGAACATGAAACAAAGGATTTTTAATTT